>JAKOOJ010000002.1:175080753-175680753 GCA_022577455.1 Arizona elegans | reverse complement strand
GCAAATAAAAACAATAACAACAATAAAAAATCCGTAACCACAAGAGTCCAGCTACTTCTAGAAGCAATATCTTAGCGTACATTTGTTCTTTCCATCTGTTTCTTTCTTTTAGCTAGTTTCCAATCCGTGAGGGGCCCAGTCCTCATAACATACCACAAAGCTTACTTAAGTGCTTTGTTGAGGGACTTTGTCAAAAGCCTTTCCAATGTCCTACATAATGCTCACTTTTTCTTTATTTCCTCTCTGCTTCTTTCCCCAGGCAGGGCACGGAGCAAATGCGATATGATGAAGGAAATGTCTGTGCTGCTCACAGGTAGCACTAGGTAGGGACAATGGTGGGGGCCCAGAGCAGCTTTTCTCAATCCTTCCTCACTCTCCCTCCTCAGTTCTAAAAGACAGAAGGGAGAGAACCTGCCTGGGCAGTGGACAGTGGCCATTAAAAGCTTAGATGGCCATTAATACACATTGAGAAAGAGACATGGTTAAACAAAGGACCACCATGAGAAGTGTGTTTACAACTAAACACATCTCTGCCTACAAACAGTGTTGCCGCCACCTGCATCAATGAAGCATAATGTTAGATGGTTCAGTGAACCTATATAGCTTTCTGATGATGTTTCCTGCCCTTTCCTGTCACTCTCTAACAGCTTTCTGACAACTAGCAAAATGCTGCAGAGCATTTTTTTTCTTTGCAATTCATGCACACATCAAAGCAACACAGGGGCAGAGCATTTTTTACTTTTTGTTATAAATGTGTGTTCTTTTGAATGTTCTAAATGTAATGAAGTATTTCAGTTTGGCATTTTGGATAAGTTAACCTGTGCTGTTTCTTGCCAAAATTGCCCCCGGGATCTCTGGGTAAAATGCTGCAATGCACTTTTCAGTCAATCTCAGTAAGCAGCACATTATTCTCTGACAAACTGCTTCTTTTCTCTCCACTCTCACTTATACACATAAGGATGAGTTTTAGGTTGTTGTTGTGGTTTTAAACTCATGCTACCATATTTGGGTTATAAAAAACTGGACAATTTAGGAATGCCTGTATGTCTTTGTTGCCATTTAATACTCTGGAATGCAGCCCATGTCTGGTAGCTGGAGCTTTTGAGTCAGGTTCCATCTTGAGACATTGGGGTGAGGAGGGACATATAATCTGGCAGGCTGTCAAGAAACAGCCATGTTCCATGTCCCTCAGCAATACCCAACAGCTAAGCAGAGCAACAAACCATGATGATGCCAAACTGACAACATCCATGCAATGATGTAATCATGGTGTCCATATGTACTGGAGTCTGTACATACTGGGTCATTGCATATATGTCATCACCTTCTCCCCCTTGTCCTCTGTCTTCCTAATGGAGCACACCACTTTTCTTTTTCAGTCTCTGCAGCAGCCACCATGTCATCATTGTTTGCACATCCTGCCCGGCTCTTCTTCCATTGCCTGCTTGCTTTCATGCATCACAAATAGAGCATGTGCTGAATCTGGAATGGAACAATGCAGCACAAGAGATTGGCGGAGAAGGAGCAGGCAGGAGGTGGTTGAAGTGGAGTATGAAAAGAGGTGGAATGAGATTAGGAAAGTCCCTATTTTTTGGGGGGAGGGGGGATAGTGTTTTATGCTCAATCTAACTGCTTAAACTGAGACTCCCTTGTCAATGGACCTTGACAAAATTAATAAAAGGAAAAGAGAGATTGATTTGAGAGCAGCAAATATCAGTTATGTAGCATTCTGCAAATTCAAAGATGGATAGAGTGCATTTTAATTCATTTGTGGGAAAAGAGTGCCTTGTATATTTATAGTTTACTAGCCTTTTGTTCATCTGTGGGGAAATGTTGGTGTCGGTCACAATGTGTCAAGTATGATAAAATCAACTTTGATTCTAATAGAATTGTTGGGTAGAATCATAGAATAAACAGGATGTTTGGCAATCTGTGTTAGTGAGTGCTGCTACATGCGTTTTGGACTTAATTTGTAAAAAAAATTGGGACACTTTCTACAATGCACTGCGCTCCATGGCGTAGGAGCCGGGTACCTTTGCGACCGACTTCTGCCACCAGTAGCCTCCCACAGGCCAGTCCGCTCCCACAGAGAGGGGCTCCTCAGGGTGCCATCGGCCAAGGTATGTTGGCTGGCGACACCCAGGGGGAGGGCCTTCTCTGTGGGAGCTCCTGCCCTATGGAATGAACTGCCCCTGGAATTGCGCAAGATCTCTGACCTCCGTGCATTTTGCTGTGCCCTCAAGACCCTGCTGTTTCACCAGGCCGGGCTATCACGGTAAATGATTTTAAATTGGGTGTTTTAAATTTTTGGGTTTTAATTCAGGCCGAAATTATTTAATAATTTTAATTATTTTTTAATCAATATCCATATTTTTGTGTTTTAATAGGCTGTACACCGCCCTGAGTCCTTCGGGAGAAGGGCAGTATAGAAATAAAATTATTATTATTATTATTATTATTATTATTATTATTATTATTATTATTATTATTATTATTATTATTTTAAGGGAACTCACTAATTAAAAGTGATCCATTCAGTGATATCACACTTCATAGATGTTAAAGAATTCAGTGTGTTTCTTTTCTGACGTGCTCAAGTGGGTATAAGCATCTGATGTGATCCGGTAGAAACTTTCTTGATCATAAACAGTCTGGCACCAGATGTCTCAAAATTCATAGACCATATGTAAGAACTTCATGAAAATCTATATATTTATTTTTGCATTTATTATTTTTACAAATAACTTATTCCATACATTTTCCTCCTCCTATTTTCCCTACAACAACAACCCTGTGAAGTGAGTTGGGTTGAGAGTGACAGTAACCCAGCTGGCTTTTATACAGTAGCTAAGACAGGACTTGAACTCAGGTCTCCTGGTTTCTAGCCTGGGGCCTTCACCACTAGACCAAACTTTCTTTATTGCACTCTACTAAAAAGCATTGCATGAAAGTCTCAATTGACCAAAGCCACAATAAATGGTGGGAATCGATATTATGGGCCCACCTGATGACACCCATAGTTTATGGAAGACTGCAACTTGGAATGTAAGAGTAGTAATTGGTAAAGCATGAATGGACAAATAAAAGGAAAGAGAAGAAACACAGGAAATTAACAAGGAGAAGGATATCATATACAGTATCTGAACAAAACTCTGATTCTATGGTGTAAAGTTGAATGGACCCAGGGAAATGTAGATTTAATTATGAATGAAAAGCTAATATGCAATGTACGTATTAGCATCATCTAAACAGTTGTGGATCCTTATGAATACAGGAATATATTGATTGGTGATAGTTGCAAGTTACATATTGGAGATACAAACTGTGAATCTTTCTGAATGAAATAATACAGAAGGAAAAGTAATTCTCAAAATTCATAGACCACATGTAAGAACTTGATGAAAATCTATATATTTATTTTTGCATTTATTATTTTTACAAATAACTTATTCCATACATTTTCCTCCTCCTATTTTCCCTACAACAACCACCCTGTGAAATGAGTTGGGTTGATATGTGACATGAATGGATGATGTGGGAAAAAATAAATGAGAACAGTGACTCGTGAGTATCTAAAGTATATCTCTTTTAAATATATCATTTATTTAAAAGTATATCTCTTTTAAATATATCATTTATAAATATGTACAGATGGAAAAATACTATGGATCCAAAAAGTGAAGTGATCATGATAAATGCTGGTATTTGTTCTGTCTACCCATGAGCTGAAGGAAATGTGGCCAGGAAAAAAAGCCCAAAGGAAAAAAAAAGTGAAAGTAATAGAAGAAAGTGTAAGAATTTTAGAAAAGAAAATACAGGTCCTTTATGAATAAATCCTTTATTACAAGATAATTTATTTATAAAGGATTTATTAATTCTTTATTAGAAGATAGATTAAATAAGGAGGTGGAAGCTGCTTACAGCAGAATGAAAAGCTGTGTGTTAGAAAGTGCCACCAAAGTATGTGGCATTATGCAAATGGGATATACAAAGCAGGATGCATAGAGAAATATTGAAATAAAAAGTGAGATGCATAGCATAATAATAAAATAGAATAAATGCTGCAAATAAGATTTTCTTTCTTTCTTCAAATAAGAAAACACTGCAACAACATGTGCATCTGGAGAAATATGAAAATATGAATGCGGCTTATACTTGTAAGGTGGCTGTGCAACTTAATGGGTCTGTGTGAAGACTACATATAAAGGAAAAGCGAATAGGTGAATGGAATAGGGAGCTGAACAAAATTTGGAAATATATAAAGGTTTAGGCTGGGCAAGAGATGAACATGTTAGATTTTTGCTGTTCAGAAGGTTATTGAGATCTGTATGAATATGAGAAATAAATGTTATTGTACATTTGTTGAGTTAGAGAGAATGTATGATAAAGTGAATAGGTTTAACTTATGGAAAGGTTTGGACAAATTAGGAACAAATATTGGTTGCTGAATGCAATAAAGTGTGTGATGAAAGCAAACCCTGTATCAGAATAAATGCAATAGTAAATGTTTTAATATTGAGCAAGTAGTATGACAAGAATGCATGATGTTGCCTTGGATCTTTAATGTATTCATGGTTAACTGCATAAGGAATGCTTGTAGTGTAATTTGAGGAGTGCTGCTCAGGATAAAAATACACATGTACTTTTGTATGCAGTTAATGCTTTATATTTGCCTGAGAATCTTAATGATTTGTAGTGTATATTAGACAGATTATATAATGCAACAAGGAGCACAGATCTAAAAATTAATCTCTCAAAGACCAGGGTACTTGTGTTAATTGGAAAAATATATTAAACAATCACAAATTATATATAAAAATTCATGGAGCAACTAGATGAGTTTTTGAGCACTTTGATAGAATATTCCCTAAAGATGGAAAATGGATGGAGAAATGGTATGTCATGTGTATGCTGGTAGAAATACTGTGCAATAGGTAATACATGCAACTAAAGTATGTCTAAATTTGTCTAAAAAAGTGAAATTGGTTATGCATTAAGAGTAAACTTCTGTCCTCTATGTAGGTATCTACAGAATTGAGAAATATAAATGCCAGGAAAATAAGTTGAACTCAGTGGGAATTTAATAAATAGGTACCCTAGCTTCATTGTTCTTGCCATCTTTTATCTTTATCTTTAATGTATAATTGATTTTATTGTAAGTTCTTGGTTTGATTGTTGTGACCTGCCCAGAATTATCGAGAATCAGAGAACATTCAAGTTTAATGAATTATTAAGTGTGGATAATTTACAGTTAGATTCACAATCTAATATTGGTGAAATTTAATAACGCATGTCCTAACCAAGGAGCTAAAAATGATTAAGGAAGCATCTAAGAATATAGGCAGTATAAATTATTCTTATTACAAAAAGATATACAATCAAGATTGAGATGATGCACAATGAATATAGGTTGAATACAAATGTAAGTGACTGGTACAAATACACACAGAGAGAAAGACACAAATGTGTGTGTGTGTATGTGTGTGTGGGTGTGTGTGGGGGTGTATTGATGCAGTTTGGTCTTATAGAGAGAAATGGATTGCAAAACAAATGGATGAAAGATGAGTGAATGGGTTGAGAAAAAGGCAAGATCAAACAAGCTGTGCTTAGATGTTAAAACATTTGTTTAAAAAAGGAAGAAAAGGCAATATACGAACTAGAAGTAAGGATACATTGTAAGAACAGAAAGTTGTTGAAAGGCATATGTTGTTGTAAACTAAACTAAACTAACTTTAACTCTCATGGCTTTAATTTTTTGGCTTTCTATTTTTTACTCCTTTTCTGCACTTTGCATAATTTTTACCTTGAAATAGAACAGTGTCTCTATTTATCTTGAAATAGAACATCTCTCTCTCTCTCTCTCTCTAATCTATATCTCTCTATATCTATTTATCATCTATCTATCTATCTATCTATCTATCTATCTATCTATCTATCTATCTATCTATCTATCTAATTTTCAGCAGCTAAACGAAAGTGATTCATCTCCACTTCAGGTATAAAATGATTCTCATTATATACTAGCCATCCTGATATTACATCTAAATAGATATATGGCATGCTATCTAAAGTAGGGAAAAATGCTCATCTGGTTGATTAACTTTCTGAAAAATTATACAGATAACATTTAAAAATATAAGATGCATTCCACAAAAAACCCTCTATCCATATTCAGTACTGAATGTCAGTTCTAAGAAGAACCTTTGGAAAGTCCTTTGTTGTCATATAGAGGAGAGCAGGCGATTCCTTGATGGAATACTAAAGCATTAACTTAAAATCCAAGTTTGATGTGCATGGAGATTTGCCACTTGATGGCTGCAATATCAATTTGACAGATTGTTTGTGGGAATATCACAGACAAAGCTTTCATATTACTTATTTTCAAACCAGTACTTTTTCATGGAAATTGTGGATGCACTGAGGTGTGAATCACAGCATGATGAGATGGTACAGCGTAAGATGTCACATGATGACTGAGCATTAGTGCTTCATCAACTCAGTAGTAAAATGAATGAAGCTGCATGTTACTGACAAGCTAAGAGGGTTATTTCAGGACAGTATTTAGGACAGTTTTCAGCAGTCAATTAATTTATTCCTGAATGGTTCAATAGACTGCAAATGAACCAAAAGAACACGCAGTTTTATGATTAAAAAAAATGGGAACTGTCAATATATTTTTTAAAAAAACTATTTCCATGTCGTTTATGTGAATTAGTATACATCACTTTTGAATCTCTGCAATACATCCAGCTAAATACCAATTTCCTAATACTTTGCTAAGACTTGAACATGCAAGAAGTTTCTGCTTTAATGAAACTTGCAACGCAATCACCCTAATCCAGTCTTTTGTAAAATGCGGCAAAATTTCATTTTTGAAAAAAAAAATTAGCAATTGGCAATGTAAGCTTCTCATTTACCTCTATGTATTATAGTCGAGGCCTTTGAAATGATCAGTCAGTTGAACCTGTAACATGTTAAGTAACTGAGGAGATGAAATGCAACAGTGAACCATTTCACCAACAGCTCTGTGCTCTTATATAATAGAGAAGATCAATTTAATCAAAGAGGGCAACTTCTAAAATAAAAGCTTATCATTGGCATTCTTTGGGGCCAGTTGAAAACAGGCTACTGCATTTGAAGAAGGCAAAGGTTCTAAGGCCGTGATGGCGAACCTATGGCACGCATACCAGAAGTGGTACTCAGAGCCATCTCTCTGGGAACGTGAGCCACCGCTTGTTGCTTTTCTGAGTTCTGGTGTGCCAGCCAGCTCGTCTTCATGTGTGCGGGAGTGCCGGAAACCAGAAGAGCAGCTGCCGGTGCGCATGCACACGGGTTTCCAGCGCACGCATTCTCACCGGCCACCTGGTCTTCCAGTTTCTGCTGTGCATGCGTGCACGAAGACCAGCTGGCCGGTGTGCATGAATGCACCAGAAACTGGAAGATCATCTTCCCAGTGCATGCATGTGCGCGGCTGCTCTCAATGCCGAAAAGGTTCACCAACACTGGCCTAAGGGATTGGGAGGGTGGGGAACAAATAGGGAGAATGACATCCCTTAGGTTGGAGAATACACCTATACCTACTAATATTTTTCCAAAAAGCCTTGGTAGTATAGTGGTCTAAGGCACCCTGTTATTAAGCTGGTTATTAAGACCAGCTGCCTGCAATTAGTGCAGGTTCGAATCTCGCCAAGGCTCAAGGTTGACTCAGCCTTCCATCCTTTCTAAGGTAGGTAAATTGAGGACCCAGTTGTGGGGGCAATAAGCTGACTTTGTATAAAATATACAAAAGGATGAAGGCTATTGCTGAGCACATTGTAAGCCACCCTGAGTCTCTGGAGAAGGGCAGCATATAAATCAATTAAAAAAAAAAAAAAAGCTTCTACCGTTGGAACAGATGCAGATTATTTAGATCAGCATGAATTCAGTAGATTAACTGACTCCTATAAACATAGGTATGAAAAGTGTAGGGTTGTTGATTATATTTTAACGATCTTATTACAGCTTTATGAGTTAGAAGAAAATGGTTTGTTATTAATTTAAGACGTTTTGCCTAGCATTTTTGTGAAATTGGAAAGCCTTTGAAGTGGCAATATGGGCAGAAGCTACACCTCTTCAGCTCCTTATTGCAAATTTCCCTGTTTCTGCTTCCTTTTCACAAAGCATACACTGCTTTGTTAGCTAAATTCCCAAGCAAATCTTCTGATTTTTTGATGGTTAACCAAGGAAAGTAAGACCTGTAGATCTGTAGAAATACAGATTGTATTTCAGCCCATTAAAAAGAAAGAAAGAAATGATCAGTTTCTTTGTCTGTATCCCTATATGGGCCTAACTATAGCACAAGTGTAGTTTGGCAATATCTTTTTTCTGATGTGTTCCCTGATATCGCTCTCATCTAATCCACAGCTCTTGAGTGAGAAAGGCTTAAATCAGCCTTAGGTATACCAGGATTAAAATAGTGTTCTCTCCTTAACTCTAACTCCACCAAGGGCAGTCTCAAGATGTTTGAAATCTCTTAAGCTTTAATATATTTTATCTAAGAAGGATGTCAGGTGATTGGCAATGACTCAAACGAGAGGTCACAGACTGAGGGGAAGGATTGGCAATGAGAATAGAAAAAAAAACTGTTAGTTATTCTTTTCTGCCTACTTAGAGATGGGTAAAAGGCATTCTAATTCAGTGGTGAAGTAAAGCTAAATTTTGGGGAAACTCTTGCACATATCAGGTTGCTTGCTGAGAATAAAAATGAGGATAATAGGGATAATAATATTGGTCTATTTGACAATAACGCTGCATATCTTGAGAAATTCCAACTCATCAAGGAATTACTGTTATTTTATATACAAATACTGCACTGTTCTTGTTAATGTAATCTTTACATTTAGTTTCCACTGTGGTAAATAAATAAAAACTTTTACTGAGTGACTTGGTAACTGAATGCTCCAAGGCCTCTTTTACTGGTATTTTTTTAAGGACCAATTTACAGCATATTTTTCTGTCAAATAAAGTGATATTCTCCATCAAAAATATTAATTTTCCCTTCACATTCTTTGAGGGAAATTAGACAACCAAAACTTAGAGTACATACATGTGTCTATACCATCCTAATCCTCTTCCCTTCCATCATCATTTGGGAAAAATCTTTCACATAAGATTCCTTCCTTCTTTCTTTCCTCCTTCCTGATATTTGGTCCACTTCTTAATACATTTGCTGTGGTTGGCAAACCTTTCCAGCCATTGGATAATATATCTTAAACATCTCTGACTGTTATCATTCTTTTCAAGTGGCTGTCTTTATTAGACTAACACTCTTTGTCAGTCCCTTAAAATCTATCTACAACTTTACCTTGAGATGTAGATCGTAAAGTGGCATTTTGCTAGAAAGCAGAAGACCATTAGGGTAAACTGTGTGGCTCTTGGGAGAAATGCTTTCCATTCTAACCAAGCCCACTTCTTGGTTTGTGTTGCAACATCAACACAAATCTATAAACATGTGACAAGCCACTGATAGCAGCTATCTCTCTACATCTTACAAACACTTCTTAATAAGGATGATCTGACCAAAGTTATTGAAAATAATCTCCCTAGATTTCAGCAGGATGATATTACCTCTTCCTACTAAAATCAATGTAATTTAAAAATACTGAACATTAACTTCTTGTACCCACAGGTTTTATTCATTTGTTGCAGCAAAAAATATGTCAGATTTTATTATTATTATTATTTTTTAAAAAAAACCTTCTGGCTCCTACTTCAAAAAAAACAAGAGCAGGAACAAGTCACCTAAAATAGCTAAATCAAACACAACAGCAAAATCTATGCAGTTAAACAAAAAATCACATTTTCATAGCATCTCCTGTATATCCCATCTTGTAAACTAGTTGGGTTGAAGTGTGGGCCATGGTTTCATGATCTATTTTGTTGAATGTACTTAAATCTGGCTCTCAAGTCTGTCATTTCCCCATCAGCACAGTCATGCTTGACAAACCAGGCATATTTAAAAATGGGAGCATGAGCCCATCAATCTTTCATACATTGTTTAGTTTAAGAGTTCATGGATACTCTTGGCATATTTATGTGATGTTAGATGGCAAATTAATTCAAAAGCCTGTTCCCTTATTATGAAACCATGCTTGAGAATCACAGTTTTTAACTGCAAGTAAAGTAATATTCTATTATTGCCTAGTTCTGGAAAGGTAGTTGTCAAATGAAAACTTTTGCCAGGTTGAGGCAAAGCAGTTTCATATTGTTTCTATCTATAGGAGACAACTACATGATGTGTTCTAATTGGCCATAGGAGTTCTTGCATGCATCCTATCCAATGCATACTTTGTGTGTTTTTGTGGAACTTAAGAATGGTGTAAAAGCTGAAGTGTTGGTTTCACTAAGAAATGCATGTTCAGACACAGCACAGTAGGATATGAAGTTTCTTGGAGGAAGTCTCTATCTCAGCCTGATCTATATACAAAGTTGTTGTGAGGCTGAAATTATTCTGAATTCCTTAGAAGGCATATAGTCAATGTTACTTTCAGCAAAATTCAGGAAAGCTCATGTCCTGTAGTGTTACATAAACATGTTTTGTTTGGGAAAGATCATATATTCCAGATTTAATTGTGCAAACTGCACTTGACTGTGTAAATCTATGATAACATGTACCTGTTGCAATTAGTAAGCCACACATTTCTGAGAAACAAGGTGAAACCTGCACATGAAAGGGTAGTGAAGTAATTACTATGAAGGCTTGATTAGATGCAGGAGAACAATGTTCATATATCGGTGCTGTTCACGCTATAACCTTGGGGCAAGGCGCTAATACTCAGTTGCATCATCTCTGCACTTAATGAGGGTTTCTGCCAGTGTGGTGGGTAAATAAAACTTTAAACACTTTTTTAAAAAAATAGTACTAAACAGTAAAAAAAAAATTCCTTTCATAATAAAGTAGGATAACAAAACAGGTCAGTAATTAAATGCAGGCATAGAATGCAGAACATCTTAGGAGCAACCTCTGGCACTTCATGTTTAAATGAGTGATAGGAAAAGAGATAGGAAATATTGCCAAATACAGCAGAGAACGTGAGATTAAATAGAAAAGGAGTTTAACTGGCGTAACTTTACAGCTTCTGATGAAAAGCATGTGCTGCTTGCTTGTTACAATATTTATTCTTCGCATTCAAGCCTTTAAACAGACCACAGAGCCCAAAATCAGATTATTCAGGGAGAGCTCCAGTAGTACTGGCACAAGAACAATCTAGATTTAGAAAGATTGCATCTTAAAATTCTAATTCTTGCATCCTAAAGCTGTAAGGTACCAGAGGCAAGTTGGCAAGCAATATATTACACAAATAAGTCAACACACCATCATCAAACACAGTTTAGTATTCATACCAATGCATAAAAGATTGTGAGGTTTTTATTATTATTATTATATTAACTTTGGTGCTTCTCTTATACATAAATTGGTTTATTACTCTACTTTGATGTCTCTAAGCATCAGTAGAAAACTCCCCCCCCCCTTCAGTCTCCTGCCTATTTTCTTTTGGTACAGTAGCACTTTTATTTTCTTTGCCCCTTTGGTGGGACTTAAATCAAGTGGAAAGTATAGTCTGGCAACATCATGTAAACATATTTGAAATCCAATTTGCAAGGAGCAATTTAAAAAAAGGAAAGGGGAAAAAAATATTTTTTGTCTGAGAAATGCTTTCAAATTTTTTAGAAAAATCAATCCAAGAAACTGCAATGATCATTTGGCAGATACAAGAACTAAAAGACTTTAATGATAAAGAAACAAAAAAATGTAAAAGTTCAAAGACAAAGAAAGCCACACATGTTAAGTCAAACATTTGAAGAGAGGAAAAAGACAGGGGTGTTTAAAATATGGCAGAGGGGTAAGACAAGCTTTAAAAACAGTACATCATTGTAAAGGGAGAAAAACAGAATAAGATTAAGCAAGGAAAAATTAGTTGGGAGGTGGATGCCCAAAAAAGAAGTAAAATCAGTTGCTTGATTCCAACACGGAAGGCAGAGCAAACAAACCAAAAAAAGCTAGTCTCTTTAAAAAAACAAAAAACAAAACCCAAAACCAAAACCAACACAACAACAAAAAAAAAAATAATATTTTTTGGGTCACTGAAAAAAGTAAATGGAGGAAAAGCGGTTGGAGAGAAGAAGGGAAAAAAAATACTCACCAAGCAAGAAAATGTTCAGAAGTAAAAATATCAAAGAAGAAGTGAATGAAAGAAGACAGGGAAGGAGGAAAGAGGAAGAGGGCCAGCACCAAGACAGACAGTAACAGCCCCGCAGCAGCCCAAGCTACCGCTCTTTGCCCGGGTAAGCAGCAGCCGCCAACTCTACCAAGCTGCGAACACACTGGCGGAGCTGAGATTCCTGGCGCTAAGATGCCTTTCAGCAGAACGCACCATTCCTAGGGCCGGGAGGGGGTCGAAGGACCGCAGACCTCTGCAGCTCCCAGGCTTTTTCGCGGTGGGAAACCCCGCAAAAGCAAACCCGGGAAGGACTCTTCAAAAAAAAAGATGGAGGAGGATTTGCTGGAAGACACGAGAGGGCGTTGTGGGTGGGCGTCAAAGGTCCTGACTCTGCAGAACGCCTTGTCTTCCCCCTCTGCCTAATTTTGAAAAAGTCCGTTCCTGAAGAGACTAGGCGGCGGGGAAGGAAACCGGGCGGGGAAAAGGAGGCAGAGATTTATTCGCTGAGCGCGGCTTGATCCGATTCCTCGGGCTTAGCAGTGGAGGAATCGCCCTTCCGACCTCTAGTCCTGCCAGTTTCTCCGCTGGTGTCTTTTTCTGTAACAGGAGGATTGGGGAAGCGTCGGACCTTGAAGCGGGCGGAGCTGGGGGGGGGGGGGGCTGACGACCGGTGGGGGGGAACGAAAGGCTGCGATGCCCCCTGTGACGGAGGGTCTGGTCTTTCGGGTAACGGGAAGCGATGTCTAACTCCCCGACGGTGTAAAGAGCAGCGTTTTAAGTAGGACTGTGCAACACCCCCATTCCCTCCCTACCCTATATTTTTCAACCAGTCCTAATTCAAAAAGAATAATTTGGGAGAAAGTCTCAGAAGTGGTATTCTGGCTCTGATCGTTTGAGTTGGCCGAGAAGGAAAGTGGATCCCGAAATGACAAAGGATGTGTGTTCTAGCACCACAAAATAAACTCCCACATTTTCTTCTGTAACTGGTGCTTCTGCTGGCATATAAGCACTCACGGGAGGGATTTGCCCCATGACAGAAACAACTGCCTAGATATAACAGTAGAAACATCAAGAAGCTGGTCAAGGATGATAGACTGGGAGAGGTTAATATCAAGACAGGAATCTTTCAAGAAGACTCAACTATCACTGATTCCTCTGTCAACAGTACCGAACAAGTCAGCCCGTGGCTATTGGAAACATCTGCCAGACTATCCCACCTTTGGTATATAAACAATTTGAAGCTATATGGAAAAACAGCATCTGAAACAGAATTGTTGCTCAACATTGCATATAAAGATAAAGGTAAAGATTCCCCTCGCACATACGTGCTAGTCATTCCTGACTCTAGGGGGCGGTGCTCATCTCTGTTTCAAAGCTGAAGAGCCAGCGCCGTCTGAAGATGTCTCCGTGGTCATGTGGCCGGCATGACTAAACGCCAAAGGCGCACAGAACACTGTTTCCTTCCCACCAAAGGTGGTCCCTATTTTTCTACTTGCATTTTTTATGTGCTTTCAAACTGCTAAGTTGGCAGAAGCTGGGACAAGTAACGGGAGCTCACCCCGTTACCAGGCACTAGGGATTCGAACCACTGAACTGCCAATCTTTTGATAGACAAGCTCAGTGTCTTAGCGACTGAGCCACTGCATCCCTTATGTCTGCATATAGATATAGATATATACTCAAGATAATGCAATGGAATTTGGACTGTATACATGGATCACCTTCACCATCAATAGGAGAAAAATAATGAAAATTGAAGGAATCAAGATGCCCTATGGAAATAACATCAAGAGTCTGGATGAAGATGTTCACTACAAAACCTTGGGCATCCTTCAAACTGATAATATCAAAGCACACTGAAGTCAAGACGAAGGCTAGAAGGGAATACCATCATGGAAGTGAAGAATACCTTAAAGTCCAAACCCTGGAGGAAATACCATCAAGGCAGTTAACATTTGGGCAATTCCAGTCTGCATAGACTGACTACAAACAACTGCACGATAAAGTAGCATAGGAAATAATAACAAATAGTGCTTTGGAATAGAAGAGAAGAGAAAGAACTGGAGAAAGTCAGTAACAGAAGTGGAATGAGTGTGGCAAAAGAAAGCAAAGGTAGTACCAATAGTAATAGGTAACTTGGGTGCATTCCCAAAGTAGCTGGAGTACCACTTGAACACCATCAACATTAATAAATCACCTCCAGTCAATTGCAAAAGGCAGCTTTATCTAGAACAGCTTACATTCTGTAATGATTCCTTTAACATCACCAAACATGTCTCTGTCCCAGGTTCTTGGGAAGGACTGGATAGGTGGGTAAACATGCCAAATTCAGGCTAAATATCTTGCTTTGCAACCAGTCATAACAATTCAGTCCCCTCTCCAATCCTCTGCAATTTGCCTGGTTTCCTGCACTTCCATTAACTCTTAAGGAAAGACATTGTGAGGAAAAACTTCCCATGAAGCTTTTTTGGACCTGGAAGTACAGGCACCCAAGAGACTTAGAGGGATGGAAGAGGCATAACAAAAGCAGCAAAAGTGTTTTCTGCTACCTTAAGTTAAAAAAAAAAAACAACCTCTCAAACATTCTATGGATATAGTAAAATAAATAAATAAATAAATAAATAAATAAATAAATAAATAAATAAATAAATAAATAAATAAATAAATCGCTGTAGCAGAAGAAAACAAGAAATTTCAAGATAGATTTTTGGCACAAATTACTATTAACTTTCTTTGAAGAAAGTCAATAGATTCAGACTTAGAAGAAGATAGAGCTCTCTAAGATCAGAAACAGACATATTTACAGTGTTGGGCTGGGCTGAATATTTGGGTTTTTTTTTATTTTTTTTTTAAATTTGATTTATATGCCGCCCTTCTCCGAAGACTCAGGGCGGCTTACAATGTGCTCAGCAATAGCCTTCATCCTTTTGTATATTTATACAAAGTCAGCTTATTGCCCCCACAACTGGGTCCTCATTTCACCTACCTTAGAAAGGATGGAAGGCTGAGTCAACCTTGAGCCTTGGAGAGATTCGAACCCTGCAGTAATTGCAGGCAGCTGGTCTTAATAACCAGCTTAATAACAGGGTGCCTTAAACCCCTGTACCACCAAGGCTCTTTTATTTATTTATGGCACTGTAGACATCATGGATTTCCAAGAAGGGTTTCCAAAAGTCATTTATACTTAAGATGGAAGTAAAATTCAGGTTTCAGGACTGCTTACCTACTAGACCAGACTTCCTCTTCCAGGTGTGGAGTATCTGAGTATCTGTGTGTTTTGGAATACATACTTCTAATACCAAATATTGTTAATTTCAGTGAGAAGAATGGAATGGAATGGAATGGAATAGAATCTAGAAATCTGCAGTTTTCTTACTTTCTGCTGGAAAAGCAGGCAAAATGTAGTAAATTTCCCCACTAATTAGAATCTGTTTAAAGTTGTGCAGTTTGCTATATAGCAATAGCACTTAGATTTATATACTGCTTCACAGTGCTTTATAGAGTCATCATACTGCCCCCAATAATCTGGGTCCCCATTTTACTGACCTTGGAAGGATGGAAGGCTGAGTCAATCTTGAGATGGTGGGAATTGAACTCTGGCAGTCAACAGAATTAGCCTGCAATACTGCATACTAGGCACTGCGCCATCATGGCTCTTATCATTGTATAATACGAGTGTACCATATTTACTGGCATTGTTAAAGAAGACTGGAATTTGGTTTCCCCAACTTGGTGCCTGGTACCAGATATATTTTGATATCATTTTTATCATATCATTGCCTGTAGTTACCATGCATAATAAGAGTTAAAATCCATCATATTTTGAGGAACAAGTTGAGAAAGGCTGGTTTATAAATTGTAAAATCTCCAGCTTGTCTATAATTCTAGATTTACATACAGTACATGACAATAAACACTAGTGAAATCAGGAGGTTTTACTTCAGAATAGGACTATCTAAAGTGGTGTAATTCTGTGCCAGATGGGAAAGTTGGATGGCATTTTGATTACTTGTTATTTTTAGTTAAGCTCCCTTAACACGGAAGACTGAAAAGTAAATCAAAACAAACATTTTAAAACTTTTTTTTTCATTCTAAAAATATTTGGGGCTTCAGTCCCTCTTTTCTTTATCTTTGGTGACACAACAAAGAGGTACTATGTTGATGAAATCCCCTTTTCCTTTCTTTTTAATGAATTTTTTATTTTCTTCAGGTGCAGAATGAATAACAATAAACCAAACCTTGTCAAAGAAGAGAAATTCATTCCCAAATGTTACTTAGCAGCAAATTTACAGCACAACAATAAGTTCTACCATATACTGCATATACTGCATTCATATTCCAATAAAGAGATTTTTTTTCCAAGTTCCAATACATATTACAATTATTTGTTCTTCACAAACAGTGAAGTCACTCTGGGGAGTGAATAAATAAGGATTGTTTTGCACATATGGCTTTTATAATAACATAGGAAAGAAAAATGTCTTGGGGTGCTGTGAAAAAGATAAGGGTGAACTTGGCTTCCAGCATCACAGATTGCCTTACAGAACTGTAATAAAGCATTAATTGCCATTTCAGAATATTGAATTGGAATCTCCCAGAAGGCACACAAGTGGTTTTTGTTAGCTATGGGTATTATTTTAATGCTTAACCAATGAGTTTGCACTCAATGATATATTTGTGCTCCACATTTAGGTAACTATTGGCAAACAAATTAATAAAGGTACACTGTCCAACCTTACATTTTCTTGTTGTTAAACATGCATTAAACATTTATATGGCACAATAATAAAATAGATTATAGCTTAGGGGAGAAAAACCTGCTATTGTGTGAATGTTGTCCTAGTATAATATGTGATAGATAAAGTAAACAAATGAGAAAAATTTCCAGGCAGTTTAGCATGTTACATTGGCTTGCTTGGAATTATATTACAGATTATATATCAAACATATTGCATTAATATCCTGAAATTATTGTCTATGAAATGAGTCAAACTTGTGTACTTTCATGAAACTTTAAACATGTTTGAAAATGCAACTATGGAAGCAACCATGCAAGTAATTTCTAATTATTCTAATTATTTGAACATCAAATGTGAATGGCTCCCAATTCCAGTATAATGTGATAATCTCAAGATTCCACAACTTTTATAACCAACCATTAGGCTTAGTTTTACCGAAATTAAGTCTCCTCATAAAGATCTTCTGATGCGATAGGGTGGAAGCTACAGCTCTCTAAAGAAAACTCTCAGCACCTTCTCCAAATGATGCATCCTTTCATTTCTTGGGTTAAGCTGTGCCAGTTGAACAGCTATGAGATCTTTCTTTTTCTTTTTTCTTTTACTACTTGAGTTTTCATTTGAAGTCATCAATATCATTGAAAGTCATTCCATTTTCATTCAGAATCATATTTGGTTCTATTGATATTAGTGCCCTAAAATAAAATATCCAATGACAGTTGCAAGTGTTTTAGATTTCTCCATCAATAAATAACAAAATACATAACAAATGAAGTCAGGTTACCAGCAATGGCTGGAATCAACAAGACAGTTCTCAATGATGCTGGCTGATGAAGCTATACTATACCCCTCCACTCCATTTCCTGAATCAGTCTCCCAGGCTGGTTTTTGTGTTGTCCTCCTAAAGAGCTGGAATCAACAGTGCTGTGTCAGGGGAATATCAGAATTGCAAAATAGTGCTAGACTGCTCAGCTGACACTCTGTGCTTTATGGGGTTTGTTTGTTTGTTTGTTTTGCTATAGGGCAAGGTTAAAATTGTATAACAGTTTAATGATAAGACTAGTCTCTGATTCTCAAACAGAGCACAAAGGATTCTTGAACTTTTCATTTGTTATCCATATTAAGTAAAAGAAGGGCCGAATATTATTTGTGAATCTGGTCTCTCCTTTTAAAACTTGGATGAACTGATTGGCTCTAGGAGATGGGACAGAAGAAAAAGCTTTGACAAAGTCCTGCAGCTGAACCTGTCCCATATCTGTTTAGTGTTCTGATTAGCAGATGTGGATGAGGTGCAAAAGAAGGAAGGCTGCTAAGCTGCAGGATTTGATAAATTGCTGTCATAAATTGCTATCATATATTGTACATTTATAATCAGTACACAGAATTGTGTTTTACCTACTTTGGAGGCAACAGAGAGATGATAGGGATCAGTGGTGGGGAAAGTACATTTCAAGGTTTTCTGGTTTTTGGCTGAATCAAGGATTAATCATAAACACTTCAACTTGGAAATGGGGAAGGACTGTCTTTCCTTTTTCTTCTGGACTAGTTAAACTTCTATTCTTCTAGTTAAACTTAACAGAATAATGGAGTTGGAAGGGACCTTGGAGATGTTCTAGTCCAATCCCTGCTCAAGCAGGAAACCCTGTACCATTTCTCACAAATGGTTGTCTAATCTCTTCTTAAAAATCTCCAGAGGCAAGTTGTTCTATTGATTAATTGTTCTAACTGCCAAGAAACTTCTCCTTAGTTCTAGGGTTGGTTTTCTCCTTGATTATTTTTTATTATTGACTACTTCATTGGGATCAACAAACATAGAAGATATGAATGAGACCTTCCAAAAAATGATGTCATGTACCTACAAATTAAGGAAGTGAAATCTCTGTGGAGCTCAGGGTGTCCAGGAGAGGTCTTTGTTTTGATTCTACATTAGCTATTTTCAACTTGATGCTCTCTGTTGGGACTGTATTGGCCATTGCAGCTGGAAATTTTAAAATTTGTAGCCTCAACATACCTACAAAACACCAGAGTTGAGGGAAAGCTGCTCCACATTTACAGAGGTGTATTAAACTAAAATGATGATTATGTTTAACAGTAAATGGGAGTGGGAATCTGGAAATGTACATTTTCATTCCTGCAACAAGTTCTTTTAAGAAAGGTAATGTGTGAAAATTTGTGTGCATCTGCATGTGTGTGTGTGTATATATATATGTGTGTGTGTGTTTTTCTTCTAGCCAGGTTTTCCCTATGTAGCCAAGTTTTTTTTGTAGCTCCAGCTCAGTAGAATCCTCAGTAGAAAACCCTACGAAGAAGTAAGTACACACACACACACACACACACACACACACACACACACATATATATATATATATATATATATATATATATATTCATTCTGAGATTTTCGTGGGTGTTTGTATGTAGGTCTTTGGTTATTCGGGTTTTCTCCCGAATAACCCTGAACCCTGTGTTCTGATTGGTTGGAGGCTTGGCTCTGCTCTGATTGGATGGGTGTGTGTTCTGTTTGGGTGGGGGCTTGGTTAGTCTCCAGACTAACCCGAGCACAAGCAAGCCCCCACCCAAACAGAACACCCCCCCATCCAATCAGAGCACAACCAATCCCCCATCCAATCAGAGCACAGCCAAGCCTCCAACCAATCAGAACACACCTCCAGCCAATCAGAACACAGCCAAGCTCCCACCCAATCAGTTCACACACCCACTAGCAGTTAAAAGGAAGAAACAGCTGCAATCACACATTGCTCCTAGAAGCACGAAGCCAAAAACACCAGTCTGAAGATGACGAATGAGACTTTGTTGAAACGTCACCAAGACACTTCCAAGAAAAAGAAAAAGAATAAATAAAATTATCCCTGATCTGGCAAGAATAAGAATACTTTCAATTTGTGTTTCATAATGAGTTTTCATACAAAAAAAACAAAACAAAACAGCATCACCAGCAAAAACAGAAACTAGAGTGGTTTGGAATGGAGAAAAAAGCTGCATCCATTAACTGTGGGATGGATGAGAAACAAGCGCCAATTTCTTGAGGAAACCAGGCCTGCTGCTTACACAAACATTTGTCAGTGACCCTTTAGCCTCCTCATTAGGTGCACAGCTGCAACCAGATTTACATGCTTTAATTAAAAATGACTTTACGAACTCGCTTGCTCAGGCAGGAAAACATTAGAAGAAATAAACAGGCGAAGGGGGAGGATTACAACTGTGACATTTTATTCTAATGAGTAAGCAGTCTCCTGTGCTTCTCCCTCCCTCCTCACAGGTAAATGAAAGTAACTTAACCATGCACATAGCAATTAAAATCTCAATCTACCAAATGAAACAGTTTCTTAAGGTTTCATGTGCATCAGCAAGTGCTAGAAAATGGTGCCTGTGTGGCTGCCTCAAAGGAAGCCTCAGAAACTGCTGTCTTCTTGATTCTTGCATTTCGGGAGGAAGGCATAAACAGAGGAAGACAGTTGCCCTGTTAAGACATGATGAAAAATACATAACTCCTTAACAAAGGACATATTGCAGTCGTGTTTGGAATTTTTTCCCCAAACCACTAGAAACCTCTCTTACAAGAGAACGATGAGAAAATAAGAATCACCTTGTGCATTGATGGAACTTGGGATATTCTCATTGGAAGCAAGCCCCTAGATCAGGGGTCAGCAACCCGTGGCTCTGGAGCCACATGTGGCTCTTTCATCCCTCTGCTGTGGCTCCCTGTTGCTGGTCAGCTCCACAATTGATAGAGCTTTCAGTTAGGATAGGTAGAGGAAAAAGGACGCTGTGCTAGGAGGAGACTCTATGGTGGGGGAACCAGACTTCCGGTCAGCAGAGGAAAAAGGACGCCGTGCTAGGAGGAGACTACAATGGGGGAAGCCGGACTTCTGGTCGGCTCCAGAATTGAATGGGGGCTTCCGGTTAGGACCTTTGTGGCTCTTTGAGTGTTTAAGGTTGCCGACCCCTGCCCTAGATAAAAAGTAAAATAAAATAAAATAAAAACAGCAGCAGCAGCAAGGAAAGAAAGAGAAATGCACAGAATAAGGGAGTTCTGGCAACCCCACAAATCACAGCTGAGAGAAAGAGGGAAAGAAAAGAGAGGAGAATATGAGACATTTTGTTCTTCATTTTTACCTGCATCGGGTGCCAGTATTACTTCTTGCAGTTCAGTTGGACGCGAGATGATATTTCTATGGGTCAGTTCTTCTTCTACTATTGTACTTGTGCACTGTATTAGTTTACATTATACCATGCAAGAGTGCTCGACTTACAATCGCAGTTGGGACCAGAATTTTCGCTTCTAAGCAACATGGTTCTTCCGTGAGTTGCACCCACTTTTGCAATATAATATGCCATGATTGAGAGGCAAATCACTGCAGTTGTTAGGTGATTATGTGGTCGTTAAGTGAATCCAGGGTTACCCATTGATTTTGCTTGTCTGAAATGAGCACAGAAGGTCGCAAATGGTGATCACATGGTCCCAAGACACTGCAACTATCATAGTAAATTCATTCTGGTTTCCAAGCACCCAAATTTTGATCACATCCCTGTGAGGATGTCACAATGGTCATAAGTGTGAGGACCAGTCATAAAATCAGTTTTTTCAGTGGTGTTGTAACTTTGAATGGTCATTAAATGAATTGTAAGTCAACTATCCATAAGATGTAGAAGTCCACTGCTTCTTGCTAGTTTATTAGAGAATCTCCAGTTGCAAATAAGTTGTATGCAGAAACTTTACTTTGGAAGAAGAAGAGAAAATTCTTTGCAGAGATCAAACCTGAATAAAGGTTTAGGGATCATTGCGTAAAGAAAAGTTTTACATGTGATGAATTCCTCAAAGGATTTGCTCATATTTCCTGATTATGTTTAAATGCATACAGCAGTATTTCTCAGCCTTAGCAATTTGAAGATGTGTGGATGCCAATTTACAGAATTCCCCAGCCAGCACACATCTTCAAACTGCCAAGGTTGAGAAACAATGGTATAAGGTGTGCTTATACATATGCATGTGAACATGAATTTACTAACAAAATGAAGTAAACATAAAAGATATTTTAGGAAACAACATCACAAAATAGCATTTATTTACCATGCTTTTATAGAATAGTATATATGTGTGCGTGTATATTTATGTGTGTGATTGATTCCGGGCTTTATTATTTACTACTAATTAATTATTTGGATTAAATTATGATTTTATTGTACTTGTTTCTTAACTTGTGTTCGCCGCCCTGAGTCCTTCGGGAGAATGGTGGCATATAAATACATGTAATAAATAAATAAATAAATAAATAAATAAATAAGAGTGCTTTAGTATGCTGCGCAACCAGGACTCCTATACAGTGTATGTGAATATGTGTGTGTGTATTTAGGTTGTTTCCTAAAACAATTCTATAAAATATATGTACACCAGGGGTAGGTTCTAAATTTTTTTACTACTGATTCTGTGGGGATGGCTTATTTTGTGGGTGTGGTTTGGTGGTCATGTGACAAACAATTCTTTAGGATTTAGCAGAGGTACTGGTCTACCAGGCTTTTCACTGCTTGTAGACCCGTACCGGTCTACCTATTTGTTTTTGGAGCACACCGGTGTACTCATTTGTTTTTGGAGTGCACTGGTCTACCATCACACTGCCTTTTACCACTGATCAGCTGTAGGGCAGCCCTTTGAAGCACCGCGGCAAGAGTTTAAACAGTTTTTTGCCACTCTGCCACCAAGAGCATTGGAAACCGCTTTCAGGCAGCTTGGCCTCAATTACCAATCTACCACCATCGAGCGGTTTACAAGGAGCAGATCGGTTCTAGCTGATCAGTTGGGAGGCTTCTTGGCTTCTCAATTTAAAGCTAAGGTGTCTTGTTTTTTTTTCCTCCTCTTTGTCAAGTGAGCCCTGATTTTTTCCTTCTAGCTGATCAGCTGGGACTTGTGAGGCAAAGAATAGATTGGGGGCGGGGCTAGGCGGAGGTGGTATTTACTGGTTCTCTGAACTACTCAAAATTTCCACTACTGGTTCGCAAGAACCGGGGAGAACTGGTAGCAACCCACCACTGATGTACTATAATGTGTGTGTGTGTGTGTGTGTGTGTGTGTGTGTGTGTGTGTGTGTAGGTGAAGTTTCATTCTCCAAGCTTGTGGATTAGTTTTCAAATGTGTTGTTACCAGGCTAAGTAACATCTTTAGTGGTGTGAAGAGGATTTCAGTGTTCTTCTGTTTATAAGGATATCAGGTATGGGTGTGTCAAGTGAGAGTCTTGTGATGGGTCAGCTGTGAGTCATCAGTGAATCTTGTGATGGATCTTGTGAGAAGGAGATTAGGTACATCAGGTCAGTCATTGGAAGGTGAACTGCTAGTGGGGGAAGGGTTGCATGGGTTGGTTGAGAGTCGGTGCTGTCTGGTTGGCTGTGCAGTTGATTTGGATTCTGAAGGTTCGTAGGCTGGTTTAGGTCAATGTGTCTGAAGGGAGGGAGAAGTTTATCAGCAATGCATCTGAAGGCAGGAAATAAAGATGGAGACACTAATCAAATCACATGCTGTGAAGAGTTTCAAAACAAAGAATATATTGTGATGATGGATACTCAAATGATGACTTGCCGTTTTGATATTTCTGCCTTGATAGAAAAATGAAGGTGTAATAACATTCAGGTCACTCCAGTTATGACGAAGTTGGGCACAAAAGACATTTCAAAATTCTCCACCAATTCTGTGGACAGATATGATTTCTTCACATTTTTCCAGGGCAAAGTATTTCAGGTCAGGAAACAGAGTCCAATTGACTGGAACGATATAGGTTGCAGAAACAAAATCTGACTGAGTTTTTCCTTCCCTTCCTCTTATACTCTAGTGCAGTGTTTTTCCAACTGTGGCAATTTGAAGATGTGTGGACTTCAACTCCCAGAATTCCCTAGTTAAGGTTGAAAAAAAAAACATATTCTAGTGGAGTCCTTGGTGTTCTCTGAGCTTGCTTGCTTGCTTGCAGATGTTTCATGATGCAACTAGATAACATCATCAGTGCAAGTGAGTATGGGGTTTATTTCCTAAAGAAGCTTGCCCTGCCAGATTTGGTGGGAGCTGTAGTTTTCTTCTTGGTAGTTCTTTGATTAGGTTATTGTTTTCTTCTTGGTGGTTTGTCTGATGTTAATCCCTGCTTATCTAGGTGTTGGCTAGAGGATGTGTTCTGGTCTTTTTGTTTCCTTCTTAACTTTCTGTCTCTTTTGAATGGGATGTAAATATTAAAAGAAGAATGAGAAAAGTGGTGGCTGCATATCTTTATTTCATAATAAATAGAGCTGCTCTGAATTATTCTCCAAAGCACATGTCTAAGTCCCAGACTGTATTTTTTTCTCTGGATTCACACAGCAGCCTTGATCTTCCCACAGATTCAAAATAACATGTCACAAGCATATAGTTAAGTCCTTTCAAATAGTCCCAAAGTGCATAAAACTGCTCAAGGGGAAAAGAACATTTCTTCTACATCCAGTCTGTGAAGTCAGCTGGATCTAGAAAAGCAAGCAAATAGACCGGTTACACTTGAAAGTGGGCCTGACGAGCAAACAGAATATTGCATATTAAATGCCTCAGGTATTCTCTCTAAGCAGCACCTAAGCACACCTAGGTACACTTAGGATACTGCTGATTTCATAATGATTTGTGATATTTCTGTGATATTTGGTGCTTCATTTCTGAAAACTGAGCATTTCTCATCACAAGGCCAATGGAAACTTCAGTCCTTGGAAACTGAATCTTAAAATCTTATAATGGTCTAATGCGGTACCCAACGTAATAATAATTTCCAAAAATTTCATGTTAAAAGCCTTACAATGGCAGTCTGATTTGTCAATATGGCAAGAAAAAAGCAGTCTAACTAAGAAAGCACAGGACAGTTGTAACAAAAGTAAGTAATATTTGCGCCTAAAAGTACAATTAGGTATCAATCTGCCAGTGCGAAGAAATTTATAATAATTAAGTAAATTTTCAAATTTGGCACAAAAGATCTGCTGATAAACATCTATCAGTAAAGTTTGTTTGAGGGCAACTTGATAGTTTGGGTATCTTACTTTTCCTTTTTTTTAAAAGCATTTTTTCTAAAATGTTTTGTTAAAACTGTCCTGGCTTTCACCCCCTGCTGGATTTCACTGCAGGGAAAGAGAGGTATGAATTTTTAAGCAGTACGGGTAGAAAACTATCAGTAGCCAAATATACATTTCTTTTTCCTCCCCTTCAAATAAAGAATGGACTAATTCAAGAAAAAGATATTTTCTAGCTTAGTGGTGGTGTTGGCATGGGTGGTTTTATTAAATCTAAATAATATTAGCATTAAATATAATCTTCTGTAGGCTGCTTCTGATGAAATTCTCAACAGTAATGGAAATAAAAAGAAAGTACAGGAGAAGCAATAACAGGAATAAATATGAATAAATACAATTATTAATATTTAGGATTCCCTTCGGTATAACTGTTAGTACAAATTATTTTTTAACTGCACATAAATAAAAAGAAAAATGTAAAGCAAGAATCATATAGATATTTAGATGAAACGTTCTTAGTCTAAACAAGGGGCTTGTTAGGAAAATTTGCTAGCTAAGAAAACAGGCTAGAAAAAGAAGTTTCCAGATGACATGTTATTATTGAAGTCACCTGTAGCTCACACTTTATAAAAACAATGTAATCCTAAAACAAATAATAAGGTTATAACAACAAATATAGAAAAGACAAATAAAGATCAAATAGGTTCCTGTTGAACCTAGCAATCAATTTTGCCACCCAAAAGGTAGAGGAGAGAACCAGAGTATCAGGGTTCCAAGTAACACCCCCAATGAAAGAAAACTCTGAGGCTTGAAGTTCCTCAAAGCTACATTTTATTAGAGATGTCATATTGGCACATCTGGGGAAACCCGAATTTGAAAGTTTCCAGGTTCTCCCCACCCAAAGAAAAGTTCAAGTCCCTGCCCAACACCCACAAGTCCATCACATGGCCCAATCAAACATCGTCCCAACTGGAAATGCTGCCCAGTTCCAATCTTTCAGGTGGAGGGCACGTTGTCCTTGACTTCTTGAGAAAGGAATGTTATTATGACTATATATCACCCATGCTCCATACAATCCCCCCTTCCTGTTTCCCATAGTAATAAACTGGCAGGACTGAAGGCCTAATAAGAAAGATGGTTTTCAGGCCTGACACAGAGAGTGAACTATAGTGGACTTACTTCTTATTAATAGGGTTGATAGACAGATTGAAATTGCAGGAACTTTGGAGGAGAGTAGCCATATCATACTGGGATTCAACATAATGCAAGTGCAAATAATTGAACAAAGCCAAACTAGGCTCTTAGACATTAAGAGAGCTGACTTCAACAAAAGTAGAGAGATGCAGATGATATTAAGCTGGGGAGAATATCCAACACTTTAGAAGATAAACTCAAGTTATAAAAGGATCTTGACAGACTTGAACACTGAGCCTTATGCAACAAAATATGATTCAGTGATGAGAAAAGTAAGTACACTTAGGCAAGAAAAACCAAATGCACAGATATAGAATAGGTGGTACCTAGCTCAATAGTAGTGACTGTGAGAAGGATCTAGGAATTCTAATGGACCACCATTTAAGTATGAGCTAGCAGTGTGCTGCAGCTGCCAAAAAATGCAGATCTAGGCTGCATCAACAAAGGGATAGCATCAAGATCATGTGACGTGATAGTACCACTTTATATTACACTGATAAGACCATACTTGGAATACTGTGTACAATTCTGGTTACAATACAAAAAAAGATGCTGAGACCCCAGAAAGTGTGCAGAGAAGAGGCTAAACCATAAAATGAACAGTTGCAGGACCTGGGTATGTCTAGTCTAACAAAGGGAAGAACTAGAGGTGACATGATTAAAGTTTTCCAATATTTGAGGGGCTGTCACAGAGAAGGGGGTGGTGGTCAACCTATTCTCCAAAGCAGTTGAAGGCAGGACAAGGAATAATGGGTGGAAGATTATTAGAGATCCAGACTAAAATTAAGGAGAAATTTTCTGCCAGTGTGAACAATTAATCAAGAGAATGGATTGCTTCCAAAAGTTGTGGGTGTTTCATCACTGGAGATTTTCAAGAAGAGGATAACCGTTTATCTGAAATGGCATAGTGACTCCTGCTCAAGCAGGGTTATACTGGAAGAACTCCAAGGTCCCTTCCATCCCTGCTGTTCTATGTTGTTTATAAATGGATACTGGGGAAACTAATAAAAATCAGTAATTGTAAAATAGCAAGAGCATTTAGACAGTGCTTTACAGCCCTCTCTAAGAGGTTTACAGAGTCAGCATATTGCCCCCAACAATTTGGGTCCTCATTTTACCCACCTCGGAAGGATGGAAGGCTGAGTCAACCTTGAACCTGGTGAAATTTGAACTGCCAAATTGAGTCAGTCGGCAGTCAGCAGAAGTGGCCTGCAGTACTGCACTCTAACCACTGCGCCACCGTGGCTCATAAAATAGCCATTAATTTTCACAAATGTCCAGTAAAATATAATGTTCAATAACCAGGCATCAAAATGTTAATAAAGTTGATCCTGAATTCAAGGATCATTCATGCAGGGGTAGGATTCAGCCAGTTTGGACCGGTTCAGGCGAACCGGTAGTTCCAACGATCAGCTGGCCCTGCCCATCCACCCCGCCCTATCCTGTCCTATATTTCCTTCTTTCTGGCTCAGCTGATTCGTGCGGCACAGCTGATTTCCATGCCTCTGCTGTTCTACTTACCGGGGCTGCCTTAGAAGGTAAACAGCTGAGCTTCAAATTGATGTATTTTGAACATTGTGCACAAGCGCGCGTGCGCAGACAAAGCACATGCTCACCAAACCAGTTGTTAAACTGGTTTCATCCCACCACTGTATTCATGTTGAAGGAGAACATTCCAAATTTGAGAAGTCATCATGGTGAAAGAGCTGTTGGAGGAATACTGTTGGAGAAAGGTCTTCCCAAAGAATGTATGGCAGCAGTAGAAAAAAGGTATTCATTAAGAAATATCCAAAAATAAAGCTAGAATAATAGAATAATAAAAGCCTATACTGAAAAAACCAAATGTGGGTTGCAGAACTTGAAAGGAAATTGTCCAAATGTGTAAAATTGGCCTTTTTCTTTTTTCTTTTTTTTAACAACGTGATACACATTTGAAAAGGGTGGATCTTTGATTGCATGATGGCAGTCATCATCTTGACTTTTTTGAAATCCTCTCCCCCAGGATTTCTCTGTGAATTCAATAAGAAGTTTCCATGATTCCCTGATCCATTTATTCTGCTTCTTAAAAACATTTGGAAAGAGCATTTGTCATGAGAAGCTGCTTTGAAAGACGGTAGCTATTAAAGAAATTGTACCGCGAATCTTTAAATACATAGTTCAATAATAACAGCATTAAATGTAATCCTCTTTTTTAGATTGCTTCTGATTAAATTCTTAGTTTGACAATATAGGCCAGGGCAATTAAAAATGAGTTTTTAATTTTTGAAGAGGTGTTCTCATGTTAAGAGGTTACTATGTCTTGTTACTAAGACATAGTAACAAGGCAAATGTCCACACTAGTGGTTTAAAACACAATCCAGTCATTGTTAGGGTCTCATAAAGTCTGTGTGTGGATGGACAAAAGCTATAGTAAGTTAGTATGGAAATGATCTAGGGCAGTCAGATCCTTTTTAGAAATAGGCTGCTATCTAATATTTCAAAAATATTCTCAGTAGAAGAATTTGAAGGGTATCAAACTTCTCATTTAAATTTCGAAAAGGCAATCTGAAAAATAATCCCATAGCAAACCTTCACCAAGTAGAATCAATAGGGAAATCTCAGCAGGGGCTTTTACAGCAATAAATTGAGTTGCTATTAATTTCTTTCCTGGGAGTTTTATAACTTTTTTTTTTACTCTGTGCTTTTAAAATGCAGGGTAGCAAATTATGCTTTTAGAGTTTTTGCTCCTCCTCTTCTCTATCCAGCTTGCATTCTAGTTTCCATGCCATAAACAGAAGAGATCCAACAATTGAAACATCCAATTGATGTTTCAAGATCCAATTGAAACATTAGTAAACATTAGTAAAACAGTGTTTTGACTATGGAAGCAGTCTATCCTAAGCCCAACTGAAAGGAACCAAACTTAGAAATGAAACAGATTAGAAAGTTGTCCTTCCTGTTATTAGCAGGAGGTATTATATAATATCACAGCAAGTAACTGGCTTCCACTCTTCCAGATGTGGCAAACTTCCAGCCACCATAAAAACCATGGTAGAAAAATCAATGTTTTCTTCTCCCTTCCTTCCTTCTCCACAACTGCTTGGAAGAGACAAAATGTATGATTTATCAGTCCTTTCTGAACAGACATTGCTAGTCAAGAAAGAAAAGAAACCGGAAAAAGGAAGGTAAATATCCACGACTGTTTAGGACTATCATAGCTTGGTTTAAAAAATCCTGACAGTCACTAGATTGAAGAACAAATACAGAAAATGCCCACATTTTTGTGGTTGTGTTATGGTAGATGTATTTTTCCCCCCTGATTTGACCAATACTCAGAAGTTCACTCCCAAAGATTTGAAACTATCTGTAGATTTGAAGTCTTAAATCTCCATCCTCACTGAGACCTCTCTACAACCGTAATGCTTCTATCTCCTAGGTAGAAATAAAAGAAGGTAGTGATCAAGCATAGAATTAAGAAGGCTTCTATGGTTTCGTTCTTTTAATCTTACATACAAAGAGTAAGTAAAAAAATTATCTCACACCTATCACTTATCCCTGTGTTTTTGATTCAGTCACAGCTTCTTCTAAAGATCCTCCCCAGCACAGAAGTGGAAGTTGAGCCAAGTTGAATAGAATGGAAGTTGGTATTTAAGGAGTATGAATGAAGAAAGAGTAATATAGTTTAAAAAATAAATGGGCTACTGGCCATCAGTAAGGAGAACACGGGAAGGAAAGGGACATGTAATATTATGCATGTCATGCCATTATTACACAAGTGTGGTAGATTACATACTGCATTATATGTGTCATGACATCAAGATGTGACCAATACAAATTATACAACTTGCATGTCTACAATTGAATCATGACAGATGTGGCATCATAATAACTTCTCATGGGTTTTGAATGAATGTTGAATTCATATAAAATGAAGTTATCAATATGAAAAGAAGTAATTTGAGATAGTTTGGTCTTCTAAGAAGATTGAATAAGGTCAAAATGGCAAAAAAAGAGTATGAAATAAATATATATATGAAGGCAGAAGGAGTGGGTCAAGAAGACCACCTAGAAAATCAAATTTGGATGGAGTTACTGAAATTCTCAGCAACAACAACAACAAAAAAGAGTAAAATGTTTAAAGAACCAGGCAGTGGATATATGGCATTTTGCGAAAGTAGAAGCAACCAAAGGTTTGCAAGGATAAAAAAATGGAGAGGTATAGTGAGTAATGTTAGTGGTATAAATTAGATTTAACCAGTGATGGGATTCTTCCAGTTTAACAACCAGTTCGGTGATCAAGCGCTTCGTGTCTGCAGTTCAAAATCACCTTCCGCATTAGTGCTAGGGAATTAAAACAGCTGAGGCGCGACACTAATCAGCTGCGAAGATAAAAGTAAGTAAAGAGCAGGGGTGAGCGGGCAGCCTGGTTGATCATTAGAGCAAACCGGTTCACTCCCAGCTGATCATCGGAGCTACCGGTTTGCCCAAACCGGTCTGAACCGGTAGAATTCCACCTCTGGATTTATCTATGATTCATTTTTAATTCTATACACCCAACTTTGTTTTTGACAATTATTTTCTTGAGGAAATAATTGCTCTCCAAGGACTGGACACAACACAGCATGGCAAATCTGTACACAATACTTTATTGTAGCATACAGCTTCCCCTAGGTTATTGCTCTATTCCACTCCTCTAGGACTATGTAAGGTGATGTTGCCACATAACTATGTCTTTATTAGTCCTTTATACTGTTAATAGTTCAAAAAAGTCTTATAATTGATAAAGTACCATGCAACCTTTACCTTTCTCCAAAAGGTAAAAGGTTGGGATGAGGTGCTATTTCAGTGTGGTTGCTCATCTTCTAATTGCTGCTAAGTTGTAGGCCAAACTGATCTTAAGCAGTGTTGCTTTTAAGTCCCCCAGCTGAGCTCCCAAACCGAGGTCTAGGCAGGAATCCCAGCAGGATATGTTGCTTACTGTTATTTGCAGTCCTGGCTGTTGTCTAATAGTTGTCTTGCCTGCCTGTATCAGCTGTCAGTCTCCAGACATCATCTCCTGCTTCCTTGCCTTCTTTTTTCCTACACACATATCCAGAGTTGTGTTGCGCGTTGGGGAAATGGGGTGGGAAGCATTTCTACTTGGGTGCAGCTGCTTTTTTGAAACACAGACAGCAATCCCAACAGCAATTTCATCACAATTTCAACATTTTTTCTGTGCATATTGCCAGGGCCAGAATGGAATATTATATGCCAACACCAAGATACATTAGTTCTTTTTAGATTCTTAACTAGGTGGAACATTCAGAGTGTAAAAAATGATCTTATCTGGGAAATGCCACAATGTTTTTTATGCTAAATAAGAAAGATTTCTTTTATAGTAGTCTTCTGTTTCAATCATTGTAAGGAGGTAGGCTGTGGTTGCTGAGAGTCAATGATTTGATGGCATGTAATCAATCCAATCAATCAGACAATCAAATGTGCTAGGTTATGCAGTGAAACTCAAGCAGTGGGAACAATACCTAGGGTCATTGCAGCTACAGCCACTAGGCTATCATTTGAATAGTGTTTGTTCCTGCCCCTTGCACAGATAAAGGCGATGGAATAGTATGATTTATGTAGCAATGTTGGCCAGCTAGGCTGTCCATCCAGTTTGGGGCCAGAGTTTCAGAGTGTTTACTAGATGAACACTAAGGATAAAAACATGGAAACTTGGAGAAAGGCCTTCAGTAGAAGCAAAGTATAGATGCTTTTAAAGTACAATGTACATGCATTTAAAAGAGTCATCCTGTGCAGGTTTTTAAAAAAGAGTAGCCTTTCCTGTGTATGTCTGACTTCTAAGCAGTAATTATTTAACTCGGCATTTCTTACTGTTTTGGAAACTTATTCCATCTGGCTATGAATTACTCCCACTCGTCTATAAACAAACGCCTTATTAAACTCACACATGCTTACTTCTATTTATATCTCAGTTCTGTACTAATATTTAAGGACATAATGTAGAACACCTGAATTTGCCACACAGCTGTCTGCTGTTTTAGAGTATGTTAATGTTGCTCCCCTAGTTGTAAAGAATTAGCATGCATGCCATTTTATATATCTTTTTTTATATTAAAAATGTTCCATCATTTCACATGCCTTTTTCATTTTGAGCTTTGCATTGCTCCATGCTTGCAGCCACAGGTAAGCAAACTCTCTGTGGGTTTACAACTTACTACCAGTTGTAAACACTATTCCTAGCTTGTGCTCAGTTCTTGATAACAACATGGAGACCTCCATGCTGTTTTCTTGGCAGAAGTACAGAAGTGGTTTAACCATTGCCTTCCTTTGGATGTTTTCCAAACTCCTAATATAGACAACATTGCTTGTTTGCCATCTAAATATGTTCATGACTGACTGCATAATTTAAATGATCAGCTACAAACAGTTTGGTGCTACTACCTGCTTAAGTAAGCATTTTTCTTCTTCTTCTTAAAATTACTCTTTTAGTGAAAAAAGCAACCTTAGTTTGAACTGCAGCACTGATCTATCTGGACAGGTGGTTGAGGAGAGAGCTACATTTCAAAAAATAAATAAATGGCACTACATAAGGAAATTTAAAGCTTCTTTACCCATTGAAAGTGAGTGCAATTTTGGTGCCTAGTTCCGTCATTTGTATCTTTAAATATGCCTCTGCAATAGTATTCCTAATTCTACAGAGAAAGTGTTGATTTCTATAAAAACTAAAGCCAGGGACATACATACTTTCAAATTCTCCACCAAATCTGTAATAAGAAAATTGGGGTGACCATTTTCTGAATTTCTGCAGAAAAGGATAAATTCAACAATTAATGTACTGTACAGTGAAGGAGAGGACACTTAGAAATGACTGTTGCCCACCTGCTAAGAAAGTAAATGCAAAAATACCATATTTCAATGAGAACTTCATTGAAATAGGTTGAAATCTAGTAGAATTGATTGAAGACTGATAGAAAAAAAATGTTGGAGAATTTATCTGCTCATCGTTAGTAAGAATTTAACTAAAACAAATGGCCTTAAATTCAGTGGTGGGATTCAGCCAGTTCGCACCACTTCGGAAGAACCGGTTGTTAACTTTCTGAGCAGTTTAGCAAACTGGTTGTTAGAAGAACTCATTAGGGAGGAGAACCAGTTGTTAAATTACTTGAATCCCACCACTGCTTAAATTTTATACCAAACATACCTTTGAAGCATGACTCTTTTGCCCATGGGTAAGCTGATCTTATCTCCTTATACATGGAATGTCTCATTTCTTTTTTGCTGAATTGTGAGGTCCTAAAAATATTCTTTTCATATGTTTAGTGTCTGTAGACAATGTAAATATGCACAAAAAGAAGATGTAGGAGAAACTGAGAAAGGGGAGGGAATACATAAGTATATAGTCAAATTTAACTTTCCAAGGAGGCATTAATAAAGGTTTAAGGAAGGATTAAAATGAAGCAAAATGAGATATCATCAAAGTACCACTGAAGCCAATTAATTGTAAATTAAATTAAATTAATTGTACAAATACTCCAGCCAATCTAAAGGAAAATATTCCACTGATACCATATTATTTATCCTGCCATCATCTTTTTTGTTCCCATGCCAATCACTCTGATTATCTGGAAAGAAGAAAGAAGAGGGAATGATACCAAAGTTGATGAAATAATTTTCATTTACATGATAATTTCCCTGTACTGTGCTTAATACTCTGAGGATAACATAACAAGCACACACACACACACACACACACACACACAGAGTTTGTGTGCAAGTGTCCCATTCTTGAAGAAGCTGCACTATTCTAATTGAAAGTAAATTACATGCTTTTGTTTGGTGTTCAGTTATTTGAAAAGCATTTCATATTGATATTATCACTGATGAGTACTGCATATACCCTTATCCTCATAAAAACATTAACCCATACTTACACACATGCCCATACATTAGAGTTCATATACAAAGAACTGTCACCCTTTTGCATTTAACATAAAGATGACAGGATTGCTGAAGGAACTGTCCAAGAATAACTATAACTATTCTTTTTAAATGTCCATGCATATACATGGCATACAGCTCAATTAAGTTGTCAAGCTGACATTTACATTTTCAAACCAGCAGACTAGTAGACTGGTTCCAGTAAAACTAAACCTTACCTATAGGCATTTATCTTGCTTCCAGTTGAAATGGCTACTGGTCTCAGCAAACACACAGGGATTTCCCAGAACACAACTCTGGACATCAGAAGAAGCATTTCCAAATTCTCCAAATTCCAAATTTGTGGACAGAAAAATTGGACTATTTCTCCTGATTTTTATCAGACCTGGATGCCATCTTTTACATTTGGGCCTTTAGGCCTGCCACATCTTCTTCTGTGGGAAAATGGGAGGGGGGATTGCATAGAGTATGGGTGATATGTAGTCAAAATAACATTCCTTTCTCAGAGAGTCAAGGACACATTGCCTTGGCACCTGGAGTTGGATAACTGGGTGGTGTCTCCAGTTTGGCGGTGGATGATTGGACCATATGATGGACATGAGGGTGCTGGGCAGGGACTTGAACTTTCACTTGGGTGGAGAAAACCTGGAAACTTTCAGATTCGGATTTTCCCAGATGTGCCAATATGACATCTTCAATAAAAAGGAACTTTGAGGAAACTCAAGCCTCAGGGTATTCTTTTGTTGGAGGTGTTTCTTGGAACCCTGACAATTTCATTTGGACAGGTGAAATTATCTTGAAAATTTCTCAGTTCCAGGACTCCTGCTGTGTAGTGACAGTAGCAATGCTACTGAAAAAGAAATGTTCCCAAAGGACTCCCATTAGGGTATCTTCACTTGGGAAGCCAGAAACACTGCAAATTACTGAAAGCACAATAATACAATGACACATAACTTTTAATGACACATATTTCTCAACCATTTCATAACTAAGTTCAGAGCACTTGGATATTTTACCAAATTATTTTGAAAGCAAATCCTCTTTCATCAAATAGAGATGGTAGAATTTGGTAGGAAAAAATGATAGAATGTGTTTCTGTGAAACCTCTGTACTGTCAGAGATGTCAAAGGGAGCACATTATAAAAACAGCATTGTGCCACTGTGACAAAATTTCTGTCCCTTTCATATGTGTATGACATCACACAGATGTATGAAAGGGACAGAGCTCATGTCACAACTGTGTGATTTTGTAAGAGAGAACTCAATCCAAATATTTTGTGTAATAGTTTTCAGAACATATGGTGGATAAAATAGCAGAATGCTTAATCTGGAAAGATTCTTGGAAAAAATCACCGCATGTCATTCTTGGCTTTTGGGTCTGATATCTTCAGAATATGGAAGACCATTATTATCTCACATGATGAAGTCCTAGACCAGTGATGGCGAAACTTTTTGGCACAAAGTGCCCAAACCGGAAAGCACGCGCACGCCAGAGTGCCGGAAACCCAACAACCAGATGGCAGGTGCGCATGTGCATGTTGGAAACCCAATGACCAGCTGGCTGAGCTGGGGTGACAGCACATCTGCTCATAGAGAGGGCTCTGCGTGCCACCTCTGGCACGCGTGCCATAGGTTCACCATCATGGTCCTAGACTAAAAGCCAGATAATCAAAGTAGATTTTCATTATAAAGAATATACATCATCTTACTCAGATGTTAGATGGTAGTCATTTCTTTCTTTCTTTCTTTCTTTCTTTCTTTCTTTCTTTCTTTCTTTCTTTATTTATTTATTTATTTATTTATTTATTTATTTTATTCAATTTGTATACTGCCCTTCTCCTAATGGACTCAGGGCAGTGCACAGCCAGAACTAAAACACATACCAATACAAAATCTACATACCAATGTATTAATCAACCTATCTTTTCACAACTTATGAAAGGAATTAACTCAAGCAAAGATGATACTATATTTTATATATAAAACATAATTACACACACACACACACACACACACACACACACACACACACACACACAGTTTGAATTGTGATTAGCCAAAGTTTATATTCCTGTGGAGGGAGTATATAACAGTAGCTTCAGTGGTGGGTTGCTCCCGGTTCTGTCCAGTTCCTTAGAACCAGTAGTAAAAGCAGAGGGAGGCTCCGCTTACCCACCCGGACATCATAATTGATGATCTGCACATACGCAGAAGCTTCTGGGCATGCACAGAAGCTTCTGGGCACACGCAGAAGCATGCACGTGCCCTCCCGTTGCTAACCGGTAGTAAAGGTAAGTAGAACCTTTCTGCATTCGCATTCCCATTGCTAACCGGTAATAAAAGTAAGTAGATTCCTCTCAAACCAATCTCAATTAAAACTGGGTGTGTCATTGTTTGGATGCTAAGGGTGCTAATAAGACATGCTTTCAGAAGCTCTTTCACATGTTCTTTCCTGGGATATTGAATGTCTCAACAGATCTAAGGAAACTACAAACACTCTCCTCCCAAAATTACCCTTCAGTTACTTGAACATGTTTTGTAAAAACAATGCCTGGAACAACATGCTGTTAAAACAGTTTTCCTGAGTCTCTTCAGATAACTATAACCCATGTGGTCTGTTAGCCTCTATGAGGCCACTTATCATCTGGAGGTTCCCCTGAACAATAGGATGATATTTGCCTCCCATGGACATCTCTAGCCTCCTGATTTGCCTCCTGATTCGCCCAAGGTACAGCCGCCAGAACCATCGGAGGCTTCTCCTGGCTTGCGGACCTGTAGATTGGTGGCTGCTATTAAAGCCCCCAGTTGTAGAGCGAGATATTCCAGATTTCAAGCCTTGCATGGAGCCGGACGATGACTGCGGTTCTGGCCCTTCCCAGCTTTCGTGAGAGGGCAGCTGGTGTCAACACCTGGCCTCGAAGCGGCTTAAGACTCCATCCACTGCTGTGAGAGAGCAGTGGAATTTATTGAATTTATTGAATTTATTGACTTGGAATTGATTGAATATCCCCCCCCCCCGACTTTGGACTATCTTGATTACCCCCAGGCCGTGGACTTCCCCCAGATTGATTAATTAATTAACTGATTGTTAATTAATTAATCAATCAAGATGTATTCGCCAACAGAACTTCTTATTCTGCGAGACTCCCCCCTCTCGCAGGTGTGGCCCTCCTCTTTATCAAGGGCCTACCTTTATGATGGGCTTTGGCACCCTGAGAGGTGGCATGCTGCAAAAAGGGGATTGAGGGTTTTTTTAGGGAAACTTTTTGATAGATTTTCAAGGGATTTTAAGGGGCGGGAGGGTTGTGTGGGTTTGGGGGTTAACCCACGGGGGGAGGGGTCCAGCCCAGCTGTTAGTGGGGCCACGGAGGGTGCGGACTCCGGGGGTAAGGGGGAGATCAGAGTCCATTCTGTCGAGGGTTTTTCTATCAATGTGTTGAGTGGGAGGGGCAGATATGGCGGGAGCAGGGGGCCGCATCATGTGGTGGGGGCGCGCACTCGCTATCTTCGAGCGGTGGCATGCCCCGGTCCCCATAGCCCTTCTCGTAACCCAGGCTGTTCAGACTCTCAGGGCCCGAGCCTTCGGCTGCTGTCGTGCAATGCCAGGTCCGTGGTAAATAAAGCCCCCCTCATTTGCGATCTTATTCAGGAGGGGGGAGCGGACCTGGCGGGTATTACGGAGACCTGGTTGGGCCATGAGGGAGTTGTTCCCCTCGTGGATATGTGCCCACCAGGTTTCCGAGCATTCCATCAGCCGAGAGCTCAGGGCAGGGCCGGGGGGGTGGCAGTTATTATAAAGGAAAGTCTTGAACCGAGGGAGACCACTGTTCCACAGATAGCCGGATGTGAGTCCCTTTTTGTGAAGTGGGGTCGTGGAGTACAGATGGGCTTGTTGATCACGTACCTGGCTCCCTGCCGCGTGGCAACAGCCCTGCTCGAGCTGCTCAACGTCATAGCTGAGGTGGCGGTTGGTACCCCCAGACTTCTAATCATGGGGGATTTCAACCTGCCATCTGTCGGCGAAATGTCTGAGGTGGCTCGAGAGTTCATGGCTTCCATGATGGCCATGGACCTTACTCAGTTAATTCATGACCCCACTCACACGGGTGGACACACTCTGGACTTAGTTTTTGTCTCTGGTCAGTGGTTGAGTGGCCTTGATACAGGGGATATAGTCATCGAACCCTTGTCATGGTCTGACCACTCGCTCCTTCGACTGGACTTTCTAACCGCTGCACCCCGCTGCAGGGAGGCGGGACCGACCAGGTGGTTCCGCCCCAGGCGCCTGATGGACCCTGATAGGTTCCAGATGGAGCTTGGGCCATTTCCTGAGACTCTGGCTCATGACTCGGCTGAGGACCTGGTGGCCGCCTGGGATAGTGCGGCTGCCGGGGCCTTGGACCGTGTCGTGCCTTTGCGGCCTCTGACCCGGCACCGAACTCACCTAGCTCCTTGGTTCTCCGAGGAGCTCAGGGAGATGAAGCGCCGGAAAAGACGCCTGGAGAGTAGTTGGAGGACCAGCCGCTCTGAATCCGACCGAACACTGGTGAGGTCTTATATTAAGACCTACCTAGTGGCGATAAAAGCGGCGAAATCTAGCTATTTTGCCGCTCTTATCGCGTCATCAGATAATCGCCCGGCCACCCTGTTTAGGGTGACCCGCTCCCTCCTCCATCTGGAGGCGCGGATGACTCCTTGCAGGGCCGAGCTGAGGACTTTGTGCAGTATCTGTATGACAAAATCGCTCAGATTCGGGAAGGGCTGGCCTCTGACTGGGTATGTCCGGACGGGATGACTGAGGCAGGTCTTGAGAGTGTTATCTGGGGGGAGTTCGATCCTGTGGCTCCCGAGGACATGGACAGGGTCCTGGGACAGCTGAACGCGACCACATGTTTATTGGACCCGTGCCCCTCCTGGTTGGTACTGGCTTCCCGGGAGGTGACACGAGGCTGGCTCCAGAAGATTGTTAACGCTTCTTTGAGTGAGGGGGTCCTGCCGGCTGCTTTGAAAGAAGCGGTTGTGAGGCCCCTCCTCAAGAAGCCCTCTCTGGATCCGGCTGTTTTGGCTAACTATCGTCCAGTCTCCAACCTTCGCTTCGTTGCAAAGGTTGTTGAGAGTGTGGTAGCGCAACAGCTTCCGGTACCTGGATGAAGCTGTCTATCTAGACCCACTCCAGTCGGCTTCTGGCCTGGGCACAGCACAGAAACGGCATTGGTCGCGTTGGTGGATGATCTCTGGAGGGCTCAGGATAGGGGTTGCTCCTCTATCCTGGTCCTGTTAGACCTCTCAGTGGCTTTTGATACCATCGACCATGGTATCATGTTGCGCCGGTTGGCGGGGTTGGGGGTGGGGGGCACCGTTTTGCGGTGGTTCTCCTCCTACCTCTCTGACCGGTTGCAATCTGTGTTGACGGGGGGGGCAGCGGTTGACCCCGAGGCACCTTGCTTGTGGGGTGCCACAAGGGTCGGTCCTCTCGCCCCTGCTGTTCAACATTTATGTAAAGCCGCTGGGTGAGATCATCCGTGGCTTCGGGGTGGAGTTCCATCAGTACGCTGATGACACCCAGCTGTACATCTCCACCCCAGGCCACCCCAACGATGCCCTTGAAGTGATGTCCCAGTGCCTGGAGGCCGTGCGGGCCTGGATGGGGAGAAACAGGCTCCGACTCAACCCCTCCAAGACCGAGTGGCTGTGGCTTCCAGCGTCCCGATATAGCCAGCTGACGCCATCGCTGGCTATTGGGGGCGAATCACTCGCCCCACGGAGAGGGTTCATAACTTGGGCGTCCTCCTGGACACACGGCTGTCTTTAGAAGATCATTTGACGGCCGTGGCCAGGGGGGCTTTTTATCAGGTTCGCCTGATACACCAGTTGCGTCCCTTTCTAGATCGGGACTCTTTACGCACAGTCACTCAGGCACTAGTCACTTCCTGCCTGGACTACTGCAACGCTCTCTACATGGGGCTCCCCCTGGGGTGCACCCGGAGGCTCCAGCTGGTCCAGAACGCGGCCGCACGGGGGATTATGGGGGCTATGAGGCGCTCCCATGTGACACCTCTCCTACGCGAGCTGCACTGGCTTCCGGTGGTCTTCCGGGTGCGCTTCAAGGTGTTGGTGACCACCTTTAAAGCGCTCCATGGCTTAGGGCCGGGGTACTTACGAGACCGCCTTCTGCCACCAATAGCCTCCCACCGGCCAGTACGCTCTCACAGAGCGGGCCTCCTCAGGGTGCCGTCCGCCAGACAATGTCGGCTGGCGACCCCCAGGGGGAGAGCCTTCTCTGTGACGGCGCCCACCCTCTGGAACAACCTTCCCCCAGAGTTGCGTACAATAACAGACCTCCGGATTTTTCGTCGGGCCCTGAAAACCCATTTATTCCAACTAGCTGGGCTGGCTTGAGCCAAATTTTAAATTTTAAATTGATTTTAAATTGGGTTGTTTAATTAACGCCAAATATTTAATTATTTTAATACTGTTTTTAAATTTTGTATGCTCTGTTTTTACCTTGGCTGTGCACCGCCCTGAGTCCTATTTGGAGAAGGGCGGTATAGAAATTTAATAAATAAAAAAATAAAAATAAAAACTAGACTTCAATTCCCATATGCTTGCTGGGGAATTCTGGGAGTTGAAGTCCACTTATGTGGAAGCTGCCTATTCTTAATATTTTCCAGGTTCTCTGCAATCATTGCCTATGAGAATAAAATCAAGGCTAACTTTGCTATCATGTTTATTTTTAAAACTAATAACTGTGTGATTTGAATCTTATTCCAGTCATCAGATCAGTTCAGTTCAGTGACTTCAAAACAGATATAACAAATCTAATAACCTTCTGGATTATTTGATTTAAGAAGTAATTTTATATGCAAGCAGAAGGAGCTAATAAACGAGAGCCTGCCCTTTCTGTTGGGGCATCTGCCCTATGGAACAACTTTGCCCATTCCCTACAAAATTAGGATGACTCTGTCCTTTCTGGCTTTTTGTAGGCTTTGAAGACCCTGGCCTTGTGCCAACCACTGGATCAGAGTAATAAATGAATCCTTTGGTAATTTTTTTTTTAATTTGATTTATATGCCGCCCTTCTCCGGAGACTCAGGGCGGCTTACAATGCGTTAAGCAATAGCCTTCATTCTTTTGTATATTTTATACAAAGTCAGCTTATTGCCCCCACAAACTGGGTCCTCATTTCACCTACTTTAGAAAGGATGGAAGGCTGAGTCAACCTTGAGCCTTGGAGAGATTCGAACCAGCAGAAATTGCAGGCAGCTGTGTTAATAACAGGGTGCATTAAACCACTGTACTATCAAGGCTCTTGATAGTAATGATAATCATTGGTAATGATTTGATATGGAATGATTAGGGTTTGTGTCGATAGTGTTATGTCTTTGTTCTCCATATTAGCTTTGTATTGCCTTCGGTCTTATGTGAGTCACCCAGATTTGCAGTTTGAGAGTTTGACAGCTATACAAATTCAGTACATAAATAAATAGCATTCTGAAAAAAAAAACATATGTAGGATGATACTGTACTAGTCAAATGTGTTAATCTACATCTTACTTGTGCTATATAATAATAGCAGGCTTACTATCTTTAATGCAGCTATGTTAGTTCTTGATAATAAGAATTGGTATTGACAAGAATCAATACCTCAGTGGTGAAATTCAAATTATTTTACTACCGGTTCTTTGTGGGTGGCTGGGTGTGGCTTGGTGGATGTGGCGTGGCTTGGTGGGCGTGGCAGGGGAAGGATACTGAAAAATCTCCATTTCCACCCCACTCCAGAGGAAGAATACTGCACAATCCCCATTCCCACTTCACTCTGGGGCCAGCCAGAGGTGGTATTTGCCAGTTCTCTGAACTACTCAAAATTTCCACTACCGGTTCTCCAGAACCTGTCAGAACCAGCTGGATTTCACCCCAATTTACTCCCTGTGATTTTTTGGGGGGTGGATTTGTAGAAAGCAAAATATGAAATCAAAGAATTCAGATAGATGAAAGATGGTTATGAAAGGAAGGTTCTCTTTTTTTGGGGTGGGAGTAACAGACCTTAGGGGGAGAAAACTTGTGGAAGTGGTGATAGAGTATGTCTCTTCTATATCTTCTGATTGTAAAAAATAATTAAGTTTTAAGTATCTTTTTTTAAAAGAAACAATTTTACATGGAGAGCCTTTTGCTCTACAGTGTTGTTTTTGTTTTTTTTTTACAAAATATCCATTTCTAGTTTAACACCTGTCATAAAAGGAAAGAAAACCAGTAAGTAGGGAAGAAGAAAACATTATGAAAATGCAGGAACCAGAACAGAAATTTCAATAGCAATGTTTGTAATGGCCAGCTAGCAATGGAAACAGAAGGAAAGAGCCCAATGAAACTTATCTCACAACAAAAGGATTAAAACAGCCCTGGATCCTAATCAGAAGATTTACCTATTTAATGAAAATATTTTTCTTCTACTGCTTATCTATATACTTTTGCAAATATCAACGGGCATTGCAGCTGACAAGATCAGCATCCTAACCTTAGATGATCTAAGGAAACAAATAACCAGGATCAAATCTAGTTAATACATGGCTGGGAGATTGAGCTTTACTGAGAAGCTGAAAAATGTATCCTGGGATAAGGCAAGGGCAAACCTTTTCCTTATTGCTACCGAGGGGTGAAAAATGTCCCCCGCTTCTTTTTTATGTTTGATATTTTCTCTACCCAAACTTTCTTTCCCATAGAAGAAAGACTAAACAACTCTACAGTATCCCATTTCCAAGGTGGAATTATATTTTTAGGGAGGGATAAATTGCTCCATTTTGCATGACCAGAAATGAGCTTATAGCAAGAGTTTGAACTGGAGTTGATGGGCTTCCCAAGGCCAGCCATCTGTTTCTGACAAGACGTATCTGAATCAGGCAGTGGAACAACATTCTAATTTAGTGCTGTTATTACTCTGCCTTTTGATCTATAATGTTTTGGCCAGGTTTCTTTTTCAACTGCATTTCGGAGCTAAGCATATGTATGTACGGCTGATTATTTGATTACTTGATCTTTTTCAGTGGGGGGAGGGGGCTCTAGAGAATTGGGGCAGGATAGCAAAGAATCTAATGTTCTGTGCCAGATGAGGCTAAGGGTGAGGGAAGAGAGATTAAGGAATACGGAGGCTTGTAGGCAGGGCAAAAAGATGTTTAGTATTAAACGAGTCTTGCAGGTCACTGAGATCTGAGGAGTGCAATTGAAAATTCTACATCAGTTGTATATCATTCCAAGGACAAGAAAGATATTAGTCTTCCTTTCAAAGTATTAAGCCAAGGGCTGAGAGAAGCAGGCAGTGTCCTTTGGAGATGGTGAACCTGTCACTGATTAAGTCCATGGAGAATTGCTCTCATCTTTATGATCAAATTACCTCAAACCATTGATCTCCTCTGTCTTGTGTGTTTCCAGTGCCCTCCTCACTTGTCTTCTCTTACAAGGAAATACTTCAGAACAATTTATTGCTAGCTGCAATTTTTCTTCTTGTTGTCTAGATCAGTAGCAATTTCCTCTTCTTGTCTAACATCCTTTGCAAAACTAGCCTTGCCAATTTTCTCCTCCCTCCCCCAGTCTATTAGGGGCTGTGAACCCAAATGAATTTTGTGAAGCAGGCAAGATAAAAATACAGTTTGAACATCTCGGCTGTTAGAACAATATCATTTAGAACTGAACTTATTGAAGAAGGAGTATATTTGTTCTGTTTTCTTTTATATGTCGGTTTAGGTTTGGTAATCACAGTAAAGCAGACATTGTCAGTTTTTTCTTGGAGTTCCAGGAATGAACAAACTTCAAACTTATGAATGTTATGTTGTTTGCTTGGCTTTTTTTTACTAGGATTTGCGGATGGGAACAAGTAATCAGAGAAGACAGAAATTCTTTTTTGTTTACTGCAACCTTTTTTTAGGGCACTGAAATAATTCAAGAGGAGGAGGAATTATCCTGTTGTGGATTAATGGGATCAGGGTAAATCCGAAGAAGCAAATTAATTGTTTCCTCCAATGCAAAAATCTCTTAAGAAAATCCAACTTTTGAATTTTACAGAAAAATTCTTGGTTACTCTTCAGTGCAAAAGTTTGTTCTTTTGTATTGTTTCAATAATTCCAAAGTGTGCCTCACTTGGAAGATGTTGAAGTGGGCTTTCCAATTCCAGTGTCTAGGCTGAAATTTCTTCCAAAGCATTACACAGACATTATATTATTGTGGTAACGATAACCTATGAATTGCTAAATCTGATTTCTGTGCCTTACAGAGAAAATGGGATATCCTACTCATCCTGGACATACTGGCACACATCCAACATGTATCCCTGATAAATTTTTATAATTTCTTACAGAATGCTTCAGAAAAGTCTCCCCATTGCCCCACAGATTAAAAACATACAAATATTATTGAATTTGAGGTGGAAAAACAGACATCCAATTTCTGAATCCATTTGGTCCCATTTTCCTATTCCCCTGTTGACCACTTTTGCTTACATTAAATCCTCCCAAAGACAACCTAAAGGATATTACAATATATGGGCAGCTGTGGAGATATCAAAATAATGGAAAAATCTGTAATTAACAATAGGAATAACATCCAGCATCTTTGACAGAGTCCAGACACAGTACCAAGAGAAGTTTGAAATGAAGATTCAAACATGGTGGGATAAAAGAACAGCCTCTTATTTGCAGTGGAAAGAACATTTTCTGAAACATTGTACCTCTTATTGCAGATTTTTGTTGTGCCTCCTGCTCCCTGTGGCAAGATGGCAACCTACCTGGTCACGTTTATCAGGAGGAGAAGGAACAGTTGAAGACAGTGTTCTTCCCTTTCCTTCCCAGAAAGAGCATAGCACCATCTGCCATCTTCTTTAGAATAGCAGAGCTGAAGGAAAGCTAGTATAAACATCTACTGAGCATTGTGGGCTGCTGGGTTCTGTACCTCTAGTGGCTTACAGCATGATTATGAAAGTAATTGTGTCTCCCACTACAAAGTTGTCTAGACGGTAAGACCTGCAGGAAAGATTCTTTTGAAGATGATCCTGTTTTCAAAGGCCCAGAATAAATTCTTTCCATCTGTCACTCTCGATGATCTCCCTGGGGAACTGCATTTGCCACCCCCTGCTTTAAATTCTAGGCCTTTAAATGTTAATGATTTTACAACAGTATTCACATTCTAAGTGTTTTCTTTTTAATTGTCGTACTTTTGTATTTTTGTTTGGTTTCTGCTGTAAATCAATTTGAGACTTTAGATTTGAACAGAAAGTCTAGATAAATAAATTGAATAAATAAGATACGATATTACTAACTGGATACACACATTCTTTAGGTTTTTCTGCTTTGCTATGGATGTTTATTTATTTATTTAATTTTATTTTATTTTTCAAGAATATTAGGCAATATATATAAGTATAAGCATGAATTGAGTACATGAAATAGATACTAATAGAGGAAACATTAGGAGAGGGATAGTAGGCATGCTGGTGCTTTTATGCACTACCCTTACAGACCTCTTAGGAATGGGGTGAGGTCAACAGTAGACAGTCTTAGGTTAAAATTTTGGGGGTTTTGGGATGAAACCACAGAGTCAGGTAGTGCATTCCAGGCATTGACCACTCTGTTGCTGAAGTCGTATTTTCTGCAATCGAATTTGGAACGGTTCACTTTAAGTTTGTATCTGTTGTGTGCTCATGTACTGTTGTGGTTGAAGCTGAAGTAATCATTGACAGGTATGACATTGTAGCAGATAACTTTATGAGCTACACTTAGGTCATACCGAAGGCAGCATAGTTCTAAGTTTTCTTTTTTTCATTAGTACCTGTTGTTTGTTAGCCAACTGGAGACTAATTTAATTGAAAGGTAAATGGCCTTTCCCCACTAATCCTAATACAAATATAGCAGCATCTTTTTGCTTTTTTTAGGTCAGAGAGAGCATCCAAAGAAAGCATCTCCCTTAAATAGAATGGAGAGATATAATTTACATAATAGAATAGAATAGAATAGAATAGAATAGAATAGAATAGAATAGAATTCTTTATTAGCCAAGTGTGATTGGACACACAAGGAATTTGTCTTGGTGCATACTCTCTCAGTGTACATAAAAGAAAAGGTACATTTGTCAAGAATCATAAGGTACAACACTTAATAATAGTCATAGGGAACAATTACAGAAATACATATCAGATGGGTAGTTGTCTAAGTTATCCTAGCTGTTGGAGAAGGGCTACTGGAAGAAAAGTTATTTACCCATCAAAAATATATGAAGACTGGAAACAAAGAAATAATGATCCCTAATTACAAATCAAATTCAACAAGAAGAGAATATCTGAAAAGAATGCACCAGTTCTGGAAAGGACAAAATCCAGAATAAAAAATAACAGATCAGAGGCTAGCAGACCAATGTTGATTTTAATACAAAATAAAGTATTACAGGGTTGGAAGAACTGCAAAAGTCTACCTAGGGCAAAGAAATCAAAACCTTGCCAGAAGTCAAGGGAGTCAACAATAGAGGAAACCAGTATAGCTATTGAATTGTTTTCATTCCCAAACCAGGCACCCACTCCTATGCTTTCTTCTCAGAAAGAACAAAGCCCTCTAACTAAAAAGCAAGATAAATGGAAATGGAATAACTGAGTGTCTAGAACCACACGAAAACAGCAGAATAAAGTTGCCAGAATTTCCAAATAAACAGCACAAGTATTAAAATCTGCCAATACTGTAATGTCAAATATAAGCACCAGCTCAATGCAAGAAACAAACTAATATACAGCATGACTGCTGTTATAACTGAATACCTTGGATGAAAAATACATTTTTAAAAAGCCAAATAGTTCTCCTCCAAAATGGAGTATCAGGCTGGAAAATGAAAGCAACATATTAAAATCAAATCTAAGTGAACTAGAACAGACGAAAGAAAAGAAACTGAAGAATAAGAGGACAAAGAATAGTTGATCAAGAAATATTACCTAGAAAGACTCAAGGAAGCACTGGAAATAATAAAGCAACAAATAACTATAATCAAGAAGATCAGCAGATATAAATTGAATTGCACACTCTAGAGACTCCTATTTCAGTCAAATCAGAAATGTTTCTACCAATCCATCAATTAATAGACTGAAATGAACTAGTCAACATCTGATAAAGAAGAAACAATGCCCTTCTGGCTGCAGCTATGGGATAACCTAAAGAAACACAAGAAGAATACATCTTGGATAAACGTAGTAGTTGAGACCAATAACTTTCAAATTATTACTTGATGCATTCCAACAGCATTTAGTTGAAAATAAGCTCTTTATGCCTGAGCAGAAAAGCAACTGCCCAAACAGCAGAGGAACAAAACATTACCTCATAATTGACAAGATGATTTTGGAAAACTGCAAGAGAAGGAAGACCAACTTGAATGTAGCTTAGATTGATTACAAGAAGGAATCTGACTCCCTACCATATGATTGGATAATTAAGTGCCTAGAAATAACAGGAATCTGTAGAAACATCAGAAGCTCTGTGCAAAGATCAATGGCACAATGGGAGACAGTTATTGGCCAATGATAATAGACTGGGAGAGGTTAATATCAAAGGAATCTTTCAAGGAGACTCACTGTCACCACTACTGTTTATTATTGTATTGATGACTACAAGCATAGTTACCATATGGAAGACTGTTAAAATTTACAAGTAGATTCAAAGTCATGTTTTCACACATTGAACAGATGCTGTTGTATAGTTATATAGTTCAAGGCAGTGTGTGTAAAAATTCCTGCAATCATGGTTCGCTAAATAAACAGTTAGAAAATGTCGGCACTACCTTCTCTATATTTTCTTCTTTAACGACATTTGGTATGGGTGAATACACTGGAGATATGGCAGCTTAGGAGGACAGAGATAGGAGAAATATTTGTATGGAATAATGAAGATACAGATGCTGACAGAGACAAAGATCCAAGAGTGGAGTATGGGAGGAAAGCCAAAAAATGAATAAGAATTGAAGTATTTAAACGGGCAAGGGATGATGAATAAAATAGAGCAATTTTTTCCTTTTTTTTTCTTTCTTCTTTTTTCTAATATAATGATGGCCTGATTAAAAACTAGAAATAGTGGTAGAAATAAGAATATACACTTTTATGTGAAGGACTACGTATTAACATAAATATGTGTTTTAATATTAGGATTAGTAAGAGTGACGTGACTAGAAGCCAGAATAGAGGTAGAAATAAGAATTAGGGGGAATATTAGTAGTTATAATTTCTATGTAAATTGAAAATAAGTAATAATTAGATGGAAAGGTTGAGAGGTTGAAAGATGGTATTACTATGTATGTTCAAGATCATTTACATTAGAATGGAACACTGAAATATTGAATAACTACTTTAAAATAATCAACTACATTAATATAAGGATTATATGTTTGATTAATGTAATAATTGACTGTTGTTATTTGTATTAATATGAACCATACCCAGACACCACACTGTTCATGTATTGATGTTGATATATGTTTAAAAATAAAAACCCAATAAACCTTGAAGGGGGGGGGCGGAGAACATTTGGTGAATAAGATAACGTTTACAGTTGCATTTAAACAATTGCATTGGTATATGTCTCCCTATCTCCTCCATTTTCAAAGGCTTTAAGGTTAAATTTTGTATCAAAAATAAAGATTATTTATTTACCACTCTAATCATGTTATTTAATCAATGCTATGTAATATACCTCTTAGCACAAACTTGCTGATCAAGAATGTTTTTCAGGAGAAATCTCTGAATTTAACATCTTTCATACCAATGAGAGAGAGGATGTAGTTTTGTTATGTAGTGTTATCTGGCTTGATGATGGACAGTTTAAGGTCTAGGCCTGGAGCCAAGAGAGATTAAAGGTCTGACAGTTGACTAGAACAGTGGTCCCCAACCTTTGTGGCTTGGTTGAGAGGGGAGAGGGGAACGGGGCTATGTGGGCAGCAGGCCAGTGAACACATGCATGCGCATCTCGATTCATGCAAGTGGCTGGCAAGCGCACACACACATACACATGCAGCTCGACTACTTAAGCTATGCACACATGCCCATGCATGCCAGTCTGCCATTCGGACGAGTTGAGCTGTGCCTGGGTGTGTTGGCTAACTGCTCATACAAGTTGAGAACTCATGTGCATGCGTGCTGGCCTGGTTGCAAATAGGCTGGTAGAGCTTGGGGACCCATGGACTAGAGTGAACATGGAGCAGCAAGGACTGTGAGCAGGCTTTGATCAGCAAGGTGAACAAGGCAGTGAATAGGTTCTGGCCAGAAAGAACCCCCAAAGCATCTGGTTGAATTCCATAGACCATCAATGGTCTGCAACCCATAGTTTAAGAATCACTGCTTCAAGAACAAGACACTTTCTCTGGCTTATAACTTTCAGAGATGAAGCATACTTAAGAAAAAAATGATATGTAGACTGAAACAAGGGCCAAAATATATTTCAATTTCCATCTATACTACTGGTCCTTTAAGGCATAAATGGCAGTTGCAATATTAAGCAGTATAACAAGATACTATTATCCTCCAGTAATGAATTCAGTGAGACAGTGAATAGGAAAAACAAACAGGAATTTGACCAAGAAATTTGATGAAAAACTTTAAGTGGAAGTCTGTAAATGAATGTTCCCAGTAAGTCAACAGCACTTGAGAGCTGAGAAGGCCACAAGAAGAAATAAAATTCTTGTACTGATGCTACCTTAAGAAATAAAGCTAAAGATTAACAGAGAGGACTTTACAGTGATGTTCTGCAATGTTTGTGGGATATTTGTGTTCTTACTTGACAGCAACCTGACATATGTTGTGTACAAGGGCAAGCGTGTTGTGATGTCTGAAGAAAAAGCCTTCCTCTCAACCAAATGAATAATTTCCTTGCCTTCAAAGATGACAAATTAGGCTCAGTTCTGCAACTTCTGCCAGTAATTCTGCTAACTGATCAGGGTAAGAAACTTCATGTCACAAGGCTATTGCACTATACATTTCATTTTATTATTAGACAAAATGTAGTACAAATGAAAGTATAGTATTTATTGATTAATTGAGTGAGTGATTTAAAAATATAACCAAAGAGGAGCATCAAAGAGTGAAAGATATAGTGATGTCGGAAGACTGAAGGGTTGAATAGAAAGGAAAGTAGGATGAACAAATATATTTACTATGTGTGCATACACCCACACAGGTGCACAATCACCCACACATATATTACATGTAGTGTCCATTGCTTATGTTGTTATAATACTGGGTGAAATCCAACTATTGTAACGGACAATATTCCAATTAGATGGTATCCAATTAGTTAGAAAACTGAGTGATATCTAAACACTGTAATGTTTGTTCTTCAAAATCTGCACCAAAGAATCTCACAAATTTCTAGAGCAAATTTGGACAGGGCATAGGGATGCGGGGAGAGAGGCGGAAGAATTGCAGAAAATCAATTCCATTCCAGTAAAAAAATTGTCTTCTGTTGGCAAAAGAACTGGCCATATATCAATTTTATGTATGTATGTATGTATGTATGTATGTATGTATGTATGTATGTATGTAATTTATATGCCGCCCTTCTCCCGAAGGACTCAGGGCGGCTTACAAAGAAAACATTCAAAAATTTGAAAATTACATAAAAAATTAAAATCCAATTAAAATTTATTAAAATTATTTCAATGTAAAATTGCCCCAACGGATCAGCCCATTTGATAAAAGAACCACGTCTTCAGTTCGCGGCGGAAGGAGAGGAGGTTGGGGGCTGTCCTAAGCCCGGTGGGCAAACCCTTCCAGAGGGTTGGCGCTCCCACAGAGAACGCTCTCTTTCTGGGGGCCGCCAGCCGACATTGTCTGGCTGATGGCACCCTGAGGAGGCCTGCTCTGTGGGAGCACACGGGACGATGGGAGGATGGCAGGAGATGATCCTGCACGTACCCTGGGCCTAATCCATGTGTTATAGTGTTATTTATTCTAAGAAAATATGTTGGAGAGGGGCAAATATATTCTGCTTGTAGCATAACTATCACAAGTTCAAACAAAAATAAAGCCAATCATATGTGTAATATTAATCAAGAATAAAAAAAAAACAGCCTCGTTCACTCTTGACTAGTTTTTACATGGTTGAAGGTGTGTGATGGCATTTTGTAAAAACAAATGACTTTAGTGCAGAATCCTTACCTTCTATGGGCCAGGTGGTGGCAGTGATGTTAAGTGTGCAAAATTCTCTTATACGTGGGCCAAGAGTGGCATTTATTAGGCTTTCTTTCTTTTTTCTTTTTGGCTCTTCACTCTTCAAACTTTTTAAAATTGTACTATATTTTTTCCCTATGTGTTTCCCCTATCAAAGGAAGGTAAACCATGCTGCTGACTTATTCAATGGAGTGATCAGCTTGATACTGAAGAATCCAAAGAAGAAGGTCAAGGAATATAGGCATCCAACTTTTGGGCTGCAGGCTGTCCACCTACCTTTGTACTTGTAGATAAAATGTAGAATGTTAAATTTTGTACCGGCAGGTTAATGGAAGAATAGAATGTCTTCATCTTTGCTATTTACTCCAGAAGTGCACACAGACAAATTTCATTAAAAGCACACTATTTTCAGCTCCCATGTCTGTAAATGTAGAGCAGACAAAGAGAATCAGTTGTTTTGCAGTAATTGTGAAGTTGTCCCTGGGAAGAATTGCCATGCTACTAATGGATAATAACCAGGGTTAATGAAAGGCTTAATGAGGCTGTTTGTTGAGGGTCAGCAAATCTGCCCATGGCAGCTGATGTAAGGAAACAGACTGCCTTGCTTGAGGCTGTAAGTCTCAAGAGTTCCCAGAAGATAAACAAGCAAACATTTAAAGAAGAAAAGTCCATGACATCGTTGCTTCTGAATAAACTTTCTGTCCTTTAGAGGGATTTATGAAGTATACTTCTGGTATGTACTTTTTCCCATTATCAGAACACATTTTCTGGCTAAATGGGACCATAATCCTGTTAGTAATATTACTGTCTGTTGCTATGGAAGTGGATCTGGTGATCCAAATTTAGTATAATAATTGCTTCTCTGATCCACATTTCAGAAGGAATGTGTGGTTTTGCATGGTTTTGATGGCTATATTGTGACACAAGACACTGTGTGAAAAACATTTAAAGGTGCATAATTTTGAATGGAAACAGTGAGCTCCCCTTGGTGCAATAAGAGCATTTATTTTAACTTTGGTTCCTGTTCTGATACCTAAGACTGATAATGATAAATATGTGCATAAATAGCAAACAGAAAACTTGTACTCTTGGGATCAGGACCAATATGCCACCAACTTTTCCAGTCTGTGACACTTTCCAAATATTTGGCTTTTAGTTGCACTGAATCATTCAGCCATGCTGAAAGAGGAAGAAATCCAACTCTTTTGGCTTGTAATAGGTTGGAAAAACCTCACATTGGAATAACTGGTTATTTCAAGTTATGATAAATGCGGCAAATTCATTGGACTTTAATAATTGAAATGTGGGTCAGAAACTAATTTTAGAAAGAGAATCTTCTCTCTCTCTCTCTCTCTCTCTCTCTCTCTCTCTCTCTCTCTCCCCCTCTCCCTCTCTCTCTCTCTCTCTCTCTCGTCTTTTTTCCCCATTTACTTAAAATACACTTTGAAGGAGCAAAGCAATACATTGGTTACACTGCTTAGTACTATAACTACAGAAAAGAGGAGGAGGAGAAAAGAGAGAGAGAGATTGCTGTAAGAGAGACAGCTATTCCTTTCTATAATAAATTTTGGTTCTATCTGCATTTTGAATGCTAATGTGAAGGAATTAAAAAGCGACTCCTGGAAAAACACAGAAGGGTCTAAAAATATGACATGTTCCTGTCACCTCCACCTCCAATCCCCTTTTGCTAAGCTTTGCTAAGTTTAGCTGCTATACTCCCAATAGGAATATCTCTGCCAAATCCCAGGGCTTTACTTTGAACATGGTAAGAAATGTGTTTCTTGCAGTATCAAAGCCTCATCCTTTCTGAATACACCTTTGATCAGAGCAAGAAGAAAGATTTGCTACCAAGTGAAACTTGATTCATTTGGGGATTCATTACACACTTAAAAACTACCACTTTTCATCAAAGGCACGGCTAAAATTTGCACACCATTTCATGGACACTTTGATGGTTTGTAGCCCAGGTGCTTGGAAGAAATTAACAGGTTTGCCAGAATTAATGGAACAGTAAGGAGAGTGATTTGGTGTTTTAAATCTTCCTAATTAGGTAAAACCCAGAATATTTTATACAAAAACATCCCCTATAAATTTCAAATTATATAAATTGTTCCAGTTCCACCTAAAAAGAAGGAAATCAATAGTCCACTTAGATTGTTAACAGAAATTCTTGGGCCTTCCTCAGTGTCAAGAGATTGGAACATTTTAGTTTTGTTTTCTTAAATACTCTTGAAGCAAATATATTGAGTTTAAATGACTATCTATCTATTTTTTATTTTATTTTATTTATTTTGTTTATATTTATATACTGCCCTTCTCCCGAAGGATTCGGGGCAGTGAACAGCCAGCAGATAAAACACAAGAAATACAAAATTTAAAAACAGTATTAAAATCCAATTAAATTAATTTGGCCCACAGTTAAAACACCCCTATATTAAAACCGATAATTAACAATTTAAGAATTAAAACAATTTAAAAGAGGTAGGCCAGCCTGGCTTGCTGGAATAAAAACGTCTTTAGGGAACAATGAAAGGTGCGAAGGTCCGGGATCCGCCGTATCTCCAGGGGCAGGTCATTCCAGAGGGTAGGTGCCCCTGGGGGCTGCCTGTCGACATTGTTTGACCGATGGCACTCTGAGGAGCCTCTCTCTGTGGGACCCTACTGTTCGGTGGGAGGCTACCGGTGGCAGAAGGCGGTCTCGTAAATACCGGGTCCTAAGCCATTTATGTTAAAAATAATCACCATTATTGTTACAAATTATGAATTCTCATTTACCACCTATCCATGAATCTTGTATATTCAGTATCTATTTTTAGGAACTAAAGATACATTTCACCAAGCATAGTCTGCCTCCCCTACCCAGGGAATTTGCATTCAGTTTATTTCTATTAGCATAACATAGGAAGCTATGGTGCTGGAGAAGACTCCTGCGAGTCCCTTGGACTGCCAGGTGATCAAACCAGTCAGTCCTAGAAGAGATCAACCATGACTGCTCTTTAGAAGGCCAGATTCTGAAGATGAAACTCAAATACTTTGGCTGCCTAATGAGAAGGGAGGACTCACTGGAGAAGAACATAATGCTGGGAAAGATTGAGGGCAAAAGAAGAAGGGGACGCCAGAGAACAAAGTGGCTGGATGGAGTCACTGAAGCAGTAGGTGTGAACTTAAATGGATTCCAGAGGATGGTAGAGGACAGGAAGGCCTGGAGGAACATTGTCCATGTGGAGGGTTGTGATGGGCTGGATACGACTTTGCAACTAACAACAACAACAATGTAGGAAACAATTCTTTCAACAAAGTGTCTATGAAGATTCTCAGTCATCCAGGTCATGGTTGCCCTAAAGGTACTTTTTAAAGAGGCAACTGGACTTTCTGGTTTTGCTTCTCAACCAAGAAGCTTCTTTAATTCTGACTGGATGGATCCTTCCATTCCCCACTATCAAGTCAGAGCTGAAGAAGTTTCTTGGATGAGAAGTGAAATGTCTTCAAAGAAAAAACAGAAAGTCCAGTTGCGTCTTGATAAAGCACCTTTGGGATGTCTTTCATCAAAGCAAAACTATTTGTTCAACCCTGATCACTCCCCTTCATCTACTAAAACCTCTACATTCCCTGGGAACTATTGGTAGTACTTGAGTTATGAGCTCACAATTTTGGTCACTACTGTAAGAGATGCAGTCATTAAGCAAGTCACCATGTAACTGGATCTGTTTTTAAAATCATTTTTATCAGTCATTAAGCAAATCACATGGTCCTTAAGTGAATCACACAGATTTTAAATAAATCCACCTTCCTCGATTGTTAGAAGCCGGTTGGGAAGATTCCAAATCAGACCATGTGACGGCAAGATGCCACAACCATCATAATTGCAAGGCTGTTGCTAAATGCCCAAATTATAAGCACATGACTCTGGGGATGATGTGACAGCTGTAACTTTGAGGGCAGGTCAGAAATCACTTTTTCCAAGGCCACCGTAACATTTAACTTTTGTTAAACAAATGGCTATAAATTCAAGGATTTCAGGTATTTTGTTGAGAATCTCATTGCAGTGGATAGACTGCAATAAGCAATGCAAAGAGATAGATAAAAGCAGAGCAGCTTGCTATTAAGAAATGAAAGCCTCTCAAATTGGTGCTTCAAAAATAAAGCACACCAAATTGCAGTTTTATTTTTACTACTCATCAAGGTGTGAGACAACATTAATATAAGTAGCAGTTTTCCACTTGTGACTCTAGCTAACTATATCAGAAAAAATGTTTACTTTTAAATCAAGTGACATTTTATTTAAAAAATAATAATTGCTGCTGCCCCCCCAGCAATTTGCCTCCTTGTAACAAACAGCAAACAGCCTGGTCAGCTTCAGCACAGCCTGATTTAGCATGAGCATCTGATTGGCGGTTGGATCTCCCTGCCAGAATACCACCTATCAGCTGTTCCAGGCTGCGGGGGATTGCCACCACCCATTGCCGTCGCTGCCCATTGCCGCTGCTGCCAATCACCACCTCTGCGCGCCCCATTTTCGGCCTCCACACATCCCATTTTTGGCCTCCGTGCACCCCATTTTCTGCCCAGTGAACCCCATTTTTGGCCCATTCCAGGTGGCAAGGATTGCTGCCTATTCCTACCGCCTGGACTGGGCCAAAAATGTGGTGTGCGTAGGCCGAAAATGGGGCGCATGGAGGTGCTGATAGACAGCAGTGGCAATGGGTGGCAACAGTAATGGGCGGTGGTGATCCCCGCAGCCTGGAACAACTGATCATCCAAACAGCTGTTTGCTGTTTGCTGCAAGGAGGCAAATTGCTGGGAGGCAGAGGCAGATTTTTTTTTCTTGTTTTCCTCCCCAAAAGTTAGGTGTGTCTTATGGTCCGGAGCATCTTATAGTCCGAAAAATACAGTATGTGCCATTAAGCTATTTTTTTGACTCCTATCAATCACATAGACAGATTTTCTGCATGACAATCAGGTCCTGGCTTGATCTTTCAGGTCTTCCAATAGGGCACTCATTTCTGCTGATTATCCTATTTTTTCTCTTTCCTTCCATCTTCCCAGCGTAAGAATCTTTTAACTGGTCAAAAGTTCCAGATTTGAGTTCCAAAGAAATCAAATTAGGTGGTCTAATATGCATAGTACTTGATTATATGTGATCATTCCAAAGTAGTAGAGTTCCCATCAATGTTTACAACAAGGCTCCTACTAGTTTTCTGCTTGAATGTCCTTGCCTGATCCAATATGGGGACCTTATCTGGTTTTGAAGACATATTTATTCCTTTTTCAGTTTTCTTAAAGGTCTCCATTCTAGCATTTCTCACATGTCCATTAAATAAAATTTTCCAGAACAAACTATTTTGCTTGAATAAACTATTGTGAAGGGTTTCATATATATGCATTTATATATTTACCTAAATGCATTGCACAAATGCATTGCACACATACACAGATATCAGTCTATGAACCAAAAAGCCATACATCGATATATGTGATAACCATCTAGTAGCATTAGAAACAGTATGGAACAATATTGTCTAAAGTTGGAGGTCAGTGTTAGCATTATCGCTGTGATCCTTCCTGACTTGGACATTGTTGAGGTGTGTGCTGGGACTTCAGAATCATCAACAGTTTTGTCTAAAAGCCACGCTGAAGGAAGCTGGAATAGGTAATACTAAACTAGATGATATAAAGTGAATAATATCTATAAACTAAATAATATTAAACTAGATGGAGCAGTTTATACCAATTGTATACTTGTCAAAGTTAGCCAGCAAATAAAAAGTATCAAAGATGCTTTTTGAAGTGATGTAATCCTATGAAAGCTGTACTATATGTTCTTTCTAAACAGATGAATCCAATATCTAATTCAAATCTATTGATTTAAATTGACAGAACAGAGCTCTGTCTGTCTCTGAAAGCAAAGATCTAAATTCCTACCTTAGAAAAACTAATGCCTTGTTGAGATTAAATTCCACAAATCACATCATTGATAGCTTGATATACTTATCAGGATTACTCTGTTACTAGATAATGTATAATCCTACCCCTGTCACAGAGACACATATGAGCAAGGAACATTAAGACAAACTCTTTTTGTTTAGAGTTCTCAATAAAGCCGACAGTGATGCAAAAGCAATTTGTTACATGGAATAGTCACAATATTCAGAAAATTGCACCTCAAACATAAGAACATCACTATAATGGCCTCACAATTCTTCCTGATGTCAGTAGTTGGTAGTTACAGGTTCTAGTCCATGAAAACCTCAGAGTTCAGAGAACAAGAGTTTCCATTTTGCTGTAAGCCAAGCACTTAGAAGTGTGTTTTGGGGGCTTTATCTTCTGTGCCCCTTTCCACCCATCTTGCAAAGTGGACAAATGGATAGAATTGCAACAGCTACTCTCCCTCTTGTATAGGATCTTATGAACTTTCTAGTCATCCAGCATACGTGAAGTTTCATTGTAGAGAAAGCATTCCAGTGGCCAGGTAAAAGAAGATGATGAATAGCACTGGAATTAATTAATAATTAGACAATCCATGATCCATTAAGTCATTCTTCTTTCCACAAATAATGCAAGTGGTGAAGCCACCTCTTCCTCCTTGGCTGGCCTGCAGAACTGTCTGCCATTTTGCTGGAGAGAGAGGGATCCATAAATCATGAGGAAAACTGCACTGCTACTCTTCATTCTAGTGTGTCCCCAAGGGTCTCCTTCCCTCCAAGGAGGAAGACGGGTCACCTTTTGACTGTCAGCATCTTCCAGCTAGTAGGCATCCAATTCACCCTCTCATTCTTCCACTTTCCATATATAATGTAGGTTTGTGTCATTTCCTGTCCCTCACAACACTCAGGAGACCCCCAATGAACAGACCTCATCCTTGACTGATCTGTAGAACTGGCTACCCAAATAGTACCAAAATAATCAATGGCTGCTCATCTGTTGAGCCTTGCTGCCAGTTGATTAGATACAGGGACCAGAGGGTGGGAATACATCCTTCCATCTTCTCTTGTACCACACAACCTATGAGTTTCTAGGAAATATGATCAGAAGGTATAGTGGTGCTGAAGTGACCACCACTTTGCTAAATTTCAATCCTACGAAAGTCATGGATTTTAGATTTTGAAACCAAAGTTAGCTCATTTGAGATAGTTTGGTTCAAAATTGTTGCTGTACAATGCATTGTTCACCCTACTGAAGCTTCCAAAATATCAAAAGACACAAGAGTTTTAGTAATATATAGATAGACGAGTTCTTCCTAGTATTTTCCCACAGGTGCAGCATCAATTTTTTTGGATCAAAAAGCACCATTTCATTGTCTTGCCACAACACTGTATATAGCTGTTGATCCATTGGTTGCAATAGGAACTGATCAAGTGGCTTGTCGCTTGAACTTGATGTTGGTTGGTCCATGTTAAGCTTAGCTCTATCGGGCAGGAGGACAGGTTGCAGTAGCATCAGCAAATATGAACTGAACTCACTGGCAATAATGAGCTAGATGCAGGATAAATTCAGTTCAGTTGCTTTCCCACCACTATCCAAAGAGGGGCAAAAGAGAAAATATATTTTTCAGTTTCCTAGTTTTTAAATGTAAGCTGAAATTATTTTTAACAGTGTATTTTATTTTACTGTTTGATGAATTACAACTTTGGATTGCTTTGTTTGTTTTGCTATCATGGTTGATGAGATGCAGTGATTAAAGTGCAGTGATTAAAGTGTCCCCACAAGGAGTGGGGAGACACAAGATTGTAGTCCACTTATGACACTGACAAATTCAAAAACAATTTCAGTTTGAAAACAAGACATTTTAGACCATGCCAGACCCCAAAATGCAAGAGAATTCATAGAGGCTTGGCATTCTGACAAATCACCTATTAACAGATATACTGAAATAAGCTCCATGCATAAACCATTAAAGAAAGAAAGCTACCAAAAGGCAAAGAAGTGGGAAAATAGTCCTAAAGACGTCTGTCCTTAACACCTTCAGATAAGCCAGTCTCAATCAAGAAAGAATCAGTGCCCTAACAGGATACACTACAACATTTAACCGGTCAACAACCTGCACTGATGATGTTATTTAACCTGGCAATGAAAGGTTTGCAAGAAAAAAAGCAAGCTTCAGAACACGCACATGATCTTATATTCTTTTCTGTGGAGTGAATTAAAAAGAAATGAAATATGTTATTCTTTAACCTGTTTGTGAATAGTGCCTTCATCTTTTTTCACACCTGCTTTCAGTGGTGTGCTATTTTTATCATATATAATAGTATCTCCCAAATGTTTCATTCCCCAACAATATTCATTTTCAATCTTGAAAACATTACTGAGTAAATCTGATTGAGCTCTGTTTTTATCTATTGTTTGCATTTTAATGAAAGCTGCAGTTGGAATATACATTCTAACTGAAAACACAGACCTTTGCCCTGCATAAAATAGATTCTTAATTATATCTTCATCTGCAATATTTGAAGTGTCTCCCTCTTTCTCTAGTTTGACATTTAAAAATTACCGAGAGAAATTTGGTGAAGAAATGCTAATATTGGAAAATTTTGCTTGATCCAGTTTTTTAAATGAGCTGATCTGATTCTACTGTATGTTCTAATTCTATGTATTGTAATTCTATTCTCAATGTGCAACACAACTGTTCTTTAAATTCTTTACTTCTCTAAATTTTTATAGGGTAAATCTTAGTTCAAAATATTAAATGGATCAATTTATATTTTACGAACAAAAAAATAAGGGGGACTAGTATATATCTATTTCAAGCTATTTAGCTCCCGTCAGCTATCCATACCCTTTCTAGGATTTAAACCCGGGCTACTTGCATATTAGGTAGATGCATTAACCTCTAAGCTACAGGCTTTCTTCACTTTGTAAGCTATACCAGGGGAGAGATTAAGTGTTTTCCCGTATAGTAGTCTCCCTTTATTTGTTTGTTGGTAAAATATAAATTCAACCAAAAATAGTTGGTCTCCAAAGTGACTGACTGCGAAGGCTCCTGGATTGCGGCTGAAAGGCGAAAGTGGGAGCAATATGCTCCATCCCATATTTTGGTAGACCAGGTTGTCCCAATAGACCAGTTTCATTGGAAAAACAATTAAATTGATCAATTATCCCATTAATATATGGAATTATGACTTGGTTTTGCTAGGTTTGTTTGTTTTGGGTTTTTTGCTTATACAAATTATTACTTTTTGTTGTTTTATTATTTTCCTGAAAGTTTTGTGTGTTTTTTTTTCTTGCTACTTGACCATTAGTCTTCTTTACTATAAATCATGTCTGCATTTGGGACATGTGCAAGAATCTTTTGCCCGATCCATAACACTAAACCTTATGAATCTAAAAGCCTCAATGCCAAGATACTGTAAAGAGAATGTCATGTAGGTCTGTGCTTTTGTTCCTCCTGAGTCAAGTTCAGTTCACAAATGAAGGCAAATATATAAGCCCAGAAGCTTGGAAGAATAAACATAGAACATAAAGTAATAGAGTCAGAAGGGACTTTGGAGGTCTTAACCTTTGGTCCTGGTGACTGACTCAGATTGGATCCTGCAAATTCAGTTCTTTTATGTCCTATAATTTAGCTCATCTTTCAAAAACTGAGGAGGGGAATAGAGTTGGATTGAGGAATAATGAGAAGGCTTTCTAACATCTTTGAGACCATTTCAAATGCAAATTTCTTATCCCAAATTCTGCCAAGGCATAGAAAACTTGCAGGTATGTTTGAGGAAGTCCTAGTTTGCATATGTACCAATTTATTTTTGCAAAGGCACATTCACCACCAACCGTATGCTGCACCTACAAAATTGGAAAATAGTTCACTGATAACATTTCATAGTAATAATAGAATATTAGAAATCAGAAGTGGGGAGTTAAAGTACAGAATAAGAAGAGTAAACCTGATTGTCTTCCTAAGGGTCAAGCCTCAATCCCTAGAATTTTCTAACTAACATGGTCATTGCTGAGAATCTGGGGAGTTGAAAAAATGATTTTTAAGTTTAGTAATGCACAGTGGGCCACATGAGGGGCAGAACAGATTGATTGAGCCATATGAAATGTTTGACAAGAAAATCTAATTTTTATTGTATTAAGAATGTTATTAAAATGCAAATTGTATTCCGTATTGTATTAAGAACATTGCTTGACATAAAAATTAACTACATGCATATTATCCAAATGAGTTAGTTACCTTAACTTAATTGGGGGTGCATTTTTAAGTATCAGAGGCTTGTCATTATTCCTAGCAAATAATACGGTGTAATAATATAGCATTTAGCAAGATTTTATATATTATTGCAAGCTTGCATGTCTGTACCATATAATTAGACACATAATTAGAGAGAATAATAATAATAATGAATTCAGTCATACTAACAGAAAACAATCTCTGTAGAATGTTCCAATTACTTACATTTCATTCCAATTATTTTCATTCATTCACACTGGATATTTATATTGGAAGTTAATAGCTTCAAGACTCCAAAAATACTTTTAAATTTATTTATTTCATTATTCATTTGAAATATGCCTAAACCCTTTCCAATACAAATCTAGAAGACATTTGCTCAATATTTACTTCTAATAGGAATGATTTCTTTCTGTTTCAGTCCCAGAGCACTTTAGTTTCCTTATTTTCTATTACTTTGTCTATTTTGTGATCCCACCAGATTTTGCTTGCAGGCAAATAATATTTCTTGCAGATATTCCAATGCACCATTTTTTCTACTTTGTCATGCCATTGTTTGTAGTCAGTTTATACAATTTTCTTGTATAGTAGCTAATTAGGAGACCCACAATTTCTTCTGCTTCTTTGCAGAGATGGCTTTTGTTGTCTCTTGCTGTCTTCTCAATTCTAGCTTTGTATGTATTTGTTCCCAAGGCTTGGCCTTGTGCAGCCAGAATTATCCCTTCTGTCTCTTTCTTCAACTTTCGTGCTCTTAATCATTACCAAAACAAGCCATTAATAGTTGCTTTGCTTGCTAATTTTTTAAAAAATATATTAGATAAAGATTCCCCTCGCACATATGTGCTAGTCATTCCTGACTCTAGGGGGCGGTGCTCATCTCCGTTTCAAAGCCGAAGAGCCAGCGCTGTCCGAAGACATCTCTGTGGTCATGTGGCCGGCATGAGTAAATGCCAAAGGTGCACGGAATGCTGTTACCTTTCCACCAAAGGTGGTCCCTATTTTTCTACTTGAATTTTTTACTTGCTTTTGAACTGCTAGGTTGGCAGGACAAGTAACAAGAGCTCACTCCATTACATGGCACTAGGGAATCGAACCACTGAACTGCCGACCTTTCGATCGACAAGCTCAGCATCTTAGCCACTGAGCCTCCACATCTCTTTAAAAATATATTAGTCATGTAATATTTTGCCTAACCATGGTTCTATTCTTTTCTTCATTTGGTCTTTCTTGTAGGTCAGTTTGGTCACTCCAGTACTCAGTAAGCCTTCCTGGAACACTAGTATCCGTGCATTTTGCTTACTGTCCTTAGATATTCCTCCAATGTCCTTTTTTCTTCTTTTTCAACTGTCTGGTGTACTTGCAACATTCCATACATTAATTTTCCTTGGTAGGTAGAGTCTGTCAACATCGCTGCTGACATTACTGGATGAAGGACGCAATATATTATCATTATATATAATATTCAATCAATAATAATTCATTGCTATTTTTGTTGTTATGTTAATATTATGTTATTTTACAAAATGGTAGGCTCTACTAAGCATTGAAATATGGAAAATAAACTGGTCAGATCCTTTTCATTCACAACATGTTTCACAATATCTTTTTTCAATGGGTTGATATTACTCAGCCATTTTGGCTGTAACTTTGTTTTGGACTTTCCATTTTTAAAAATTAAGATAATCTTTAAAAAGAATTAAAATCAGTGGGTGCCAAAAAAATTCTATCCCTAGATTAGTCCAGCCATCCTAGTAAAAGAGAAGGAAAATGGAAAAATGGAAAAGGAGAGTAGATAACATTTTTGCATAGCAGAAAATCATTTTTTAAATTTTTCATAGCTGTGGGACAGAAAACAATTTCACCTAAGGTTCCATTAGTATACTCTGATATCTGATGCTTGTAGAACCAATCATTCAAAGTTTAAAATGGTTGGCTTTTAAATTAAATCAGTAGTTCAGGAGAAATGACTTCCTCTGCTTTATAAGGCAGTTCTTACACAGTATATGCTGCTTAAATGAAATGTGCGACAATTAATTGACGAAATGTTTGTTTCTTGGATTCTTGGTGACAATAACTAATGTAACTAAGTCATTCTGAACAAATTGTGCAAGATGTGTATCTCTCTTTCTGTCTCCAAAGTCACTGTTGCAAACAGTGAATGCGTACTTCAGTTCACTCATCAGTATGATCAATGTTTATTGTTTGTTTAGGCAGTATTTGTTATAAAAATAATAATAATGAAAAAAATAGCAACCAAATGAATTGGGTGAATTTTCTTGATCTCATAGTTACCCAACCTTTAAGTAACTGTGAATAAAGTTCATGGCATAAATACAAGCATAAAAACATTTTTTAATGCTATAAATGCCATGCAGTGCCTGGTAGAGACTATACCTATCTCTTTAATCTAATGACCTTCAAACGGTTGCAGAAATGAGCTCAGTTTGCAATATATATAGTAAATTAAACAGCACTTTAGTGTAATGTACTTTTAAAAAAAAAATAAGCTTGTTCCATCTGAAACGTCATTTATTTATTTCTTCCTCTGGCTTCCTTGTGAATCCAATGAAAATCAGATTGATGACTTCTATAGCATCTCTCATGCTTCTCTGAAAGTCTGGCAGTGAATTGTGCTGTGTGTGGTGACATCACTGTGATAAATTACACATACACATGTGATATGCTATATTTTTCAAGGTCTCTTGACAGCCTTCTTTGCACTTGGTCCATTAATCCAGTTCAGTGAGCATCTTCCAACAGGAAGTATTTTTTAAAAAGTGCTGTGTGAAAGAATTGTAATCCCCCTTCCACCAAACATGAAATTCTCTTCTCCTTAAAAATGATCCTGAACAATTCATCAGGATGCCAGCCAGTAATTTCAAACATCATTTTGGATCCTGGCAATTGTAGAAAGGGTTTGGGATTACTGTTTCTTTACTGGATTCTGCATTGTATAAAGGGAAATGATGCATTCCTTAACCGTTAAATGTAATTCTTTTATGTAGAATACTAATGTGTATTTAATTTTGTAACTAATTTCCTTGCTATTGTTTTAAAACATTCTGCTTAAAAGTTGAAGATCTAACTTTCTTATATGGGAATTTGATCTGAGTTGGTGGTAACTGGGCAGCCATGCTTAGCTATGCTATCTTCATTTTGCTTAGTTGTGTTTTATTGTTAACCATCCAAAGTCAATTGACAGGGGCAGCCCAACAAAGGAGTAAATAAATGGTCCAATGGAAGAAGTTCCTTCAGCTATTATCCAGTGGAATTTAATTGTAGCACAGAGAGCCCAGAGGATTACAGCTGGAAAGATAATTGTATCATTTGTCCAGTTTATAAGTAAGTAAATAATACAGTATGTCACCCACGAGAATATTTTACTAATGTTCTCTTCTTTTTTGAATGAAAAGTTGAAAGAAAATTCTCATTCATGAAGCTGGTATATTGATAAATGAATGCATTATTTTATACTGTATTTCACTTCTTGCTGTATTTTTATATTTTAATATTTTGCAGTAAAATGCTTATAATTAGGATGGGAAGGAGGGAGGAAAAATTCATTATAGCTTATTTTTATTTACACTTCTGAATATATTTCAAGTAATTCACAATCCTGCTTCTTTTTTTGGACCAAAGATAAATGCTATACAGAAAAGACAGAAGAAATAAATTATATAGCCTTCGAATTGCCAGAAATCTTGGATCTGTAATGTTCATTCTGTTATTTTAGATTCTTGGTGCAAATATAGCTACCATTATTGGGACTAAACTGCTGCAACAATTGCAGAAGTCAAGGTGAATTATTTCTCCACATTTATTTAAACTAATGGAGTGTTAAAAACTGCCTTGTACTTCTACAAAAATTTACTTGACAATGAAATAAACTTCTTCTTCCTCCTCATCTTCTGTTACCATGTTCAGTAAGTATTTGAGAATGTTAATATTTTTCTTGCTATTTTCCCATTACCATTATTACAGTAGCAGAAGGTTCTCTTAGCATATTGCTGTTTCCTGTAATACATTTTAGCTACCCAAATATGAAAAACTCCAAAGAAAGATTTCCCTCCTAATATCTTCCTTGGGATTTAATGGAAGCATAAAAAATCAGGGATCCTCCAGACCACCACAGTGATATTCCTAATATAAAAAGTAAGAATTTTACATGCATTCCTTAACCACTTTATTTCTAAATAAATACAAGAGAACTACCCTTCTCCCTTTGGGAGTCAATTTCACTTTCATTCCACTGAATGGAGTAGGGGAATGGGGAAAACACTGCATTTAATAAAGTAAGTTTAGCTGCAAAGCACATTGTTTGCCCCAATATCCAAAAGATCTTTCCAGAATAGGAAGAAGAGTGATTTGACCTTACCCCATTTTCTATAGCTGTAAGGAATTATTGCCTATACGTTAATGTCTGCCTGTGCTACAAGGAACACCTTGTAGAGTATTGGCCTTGTAGCTCAACTAACTTTATAATTGAGTAATTATTACAAATGAGCTTGCATGGGTAGAGCAATTTGTTGAGATGCAGGAGTGCTGAGTGAAGAACAAAACAAAATGCCATTGTTGTACATTTCTCTATAATTTTATGAAGAATTATATTAAACAGATAAAACCAACAAAAAAATCTAATATAAATATATGTACTGAATGCATGTTTGTGTGTGTGTGTGTGTGTGCATTGCTGATAAAGAAATAAAGGGAGACTAGTATACAGTGGTGGGATTCAAGTAATTTAACAACCGGTTCTCTGCCCTAATGATTTCTTCCAACAATCAGTTTGCCAAACTGCTCAGAAAGTTAACAACCGGTTCTCCCGAAGTGGTGCGAACTGGCTGAATCCCACCACTGCTAGTATAGATCTATTTCAAGCTTTTTAGCTTTCATCAGCTAGCCATACCCTTACTCAGATTCGAACTTGGGCTTCCTGGATGTTAGGCAGTTGAATTAACCTTCTGAGCCACAAGTTCTCCTCCCTTCATCAACTTGAGCCAGGGGAAAGATTAAGTGTTGTTCTATCGAGACACCTGGTCTACCCCAACATGTGGGAGGGGGCATTTTGCAGTTATATAATGAGTCAACACCTGATTGGACTTGATTTTTCAACATTTTTTGCAGCGGTTGTTAAGCAAACACCACAGTCTTTAAGTAAAAAAAAACATTTTTATCAAATTGGAGAATATACAAGAAAATATTTACAGAGATGCAAATTAAACTTGCAAGGGTTGACAATGAGCAGTGATAATTAAAATAGTTCACATGCATAGTTTTTAAATTCTGAAGACCAAAAAAGTGAAGACTGGAGCTAATGATGAGCTTCTTCCCACTATTAAATAAATATTCTTATCTACATTCTTTGATCAACAGAAAACTACAGCAATATGAAATTTGCCCATTCCTAACTTGCCTGTTTTTTTTTTTTCTGATCACTCCTGTCTTTTGACTTGCATTCAATTTACATACGTTGAGGTCTTGACCAGTGTTAGAATAATGGGGTCAATATTAATTTAATTGTGATACAGCTAAGGACAGCACATAGGCTAGGAACGAGGTGAGACAAACTATGCCAGAGAAGTTTTATGTTATAGCTTAAGGTGACCAGATTTTAACATTGGTAAAAAGGGACATTGTGGGTGTGGCTTATTTTGTGGGCGTGGCTAGCTGGTCATGTAACTGGGTGGGTGTGGCTAGCTGGTCATGTGACTGGGTGGGTGTGGCTAGCTGGTCATGTGACCGGGTGGCCATGGCTATGCGTATAGGGTAAGGTGAACAGATTTTAACATTGGTAAGAAGGACACCATTGTGGGCGTGACTTATTGTGTGGGCGTGGCTTGGAGGCCATGTGACTGGGTGGGCGTGGCTAGCTGGTCATGTGACCGGGTGGCCATGGCTATGTGTATAGGGACTACTCAGAGGGCTGAAAAGTCATTTCTGACAGGTCCTCACACTTTTGACTGGTCCTCACACTTATGACCATCCTCACATTTATGCCCATGCAGCATTCTTAACAACCATGTCACTCATTTCACAACTGCTTCTCTTCACCATGATGACAAGATAGGGCAAAAATGTAAAATGTGAGGACAGTCGTAAGTTCGAGAACTGGTCAAAAGTGTGAGGACCAGTCAAAAATAACTTTTTCAGCCCTCTGAGTAGTCCATATGCACAAAAGGACTAACCAGAGGGCTGAAAAGTGTCATTTCTGACAGGTCCTCGCACTTTTGACTGGTCCTCACACTTATGACCATCCTCACATTTATGCCCGTGCAGCATTCTTAACAACCATGTCACTCATTTCACAACTGCTTCTCTTCACCATGATGACAAGATAGGGCAAAAATGTAAAATGTGAGGACAGTCGTAAGTTCGAGGACTGGTCAAAAGTGTGAGGACCAGTCAAAAATAACTTTTTCAGCCCTCTGAGTAGTCCATATGCATTAAAGGATACAGCAATGGAGAGGGATGAAGGAATGGAAATTAGAGTAGGAGTGAGGGTAAGAGAGGGAGGAAGAGAGGAGGAGAAGGAGAAAGGAAGAGGAAGTAGGGAGGAGAAAAAGAGGGTGGGGGGAAGAGAAAGTAAGAAGGAAAGAAAAGAGAGTGGTGGTAGGTTTGAGGAGAAAGATTGCTGTACAATAAAAAAGATGAAAGGGAAGAAAGCCAACCCCAAGCAAATATAAAGATATTAAGATTAAGAATGAATTGTTAAACTTTAAAGAATAAAAGAGAACAAATAGGAATAAATAGCAATAATTAGAAACACACATACAAACATGCAATGTATTTTCTTTGAACAGAATATTTGGCTGGTTCACAAATTTAAACAGCGTTTAGTCATTTCAATTAAATTTACAATTTCTATATTTCCTTTTTACCATATTTATTCCTCATCTATTTTTTTAAAAAAACAATATTACCCTTCATCCTCATCTCTAATCTTAATCAAATTCAATTTTTCCCTTCTATTCTATATTATACCCCTTCCCATTGTCATCTATTTTTATATCCATCCTCACATTGGTTAATTATGTAATTATGTAATACAGTTGTTTAATACAAATTCAACATTTTAATATAAATCAATTAGTTATATAACTATCTTTTTTGTATATTAATCAATATGAACATGAATATTCCAATTATTTCCATGCAATCCAATTTCTTACAAATCAATTAATTATATTTACCAATAATAATAAACCAAATAATTTCCCCCATATATTCCTCCAAACCACAACTTAACCATTTCTGCTTTCAACACAATATACAATTATTAATAGTATCTCAATTATTACAATTCCCTAGTTAAATAGAGCTTTTTTTGTGTGTGTTTTAAAATCTTGAACTCTCCTCTTTTGCCCAAAATTTCCCATTGTTTGCAGTTTTGTACCTACCTTTTTTGGTGAGGAAAAAGAAAAAGAAAAAGAAAGAAATCTCTCTCTGCCTCATTTTGTCATGTTGCAGGTTTAGTTTCGCTTTCGCCTTTGTTTTCAGTATAGCTGGGTGGGGGGGGGAAATCTGCTCCAGGAACTTTTTGCAGCTTTTTGCAGCTAATTACCTAGCGGAAGCTGTTAACAGGGGCTGTTTTTTCTATTTTTGCAGGCATGGGTCTATTCATTTTTTTTTTAACACTGATCAGCTGTAGGTCGGCCCTTTGAAGCCCCGCGGCAAGAGTTTAAAGAGTTTTTTTTCCCTCTAGCCATCAGCGGGGATTCAGGAGGCAGAATGAAAAATCGGGACTTTTTTAAAACGCCGCGGGACGCGGGACAAATTGCTCAAAAGCGGGACTGTCCCACCAAAAACGGGACGTCTGGTCACCTTATTATAGCTAGATGCCCATATGGACATGATCACAGTCTAAAGTGAACTTTATATACAGGAGAGCCATAATGATTATAAAGTTAAGAAATTATTTGAAGATCTGCAGAGCTGGAACATTTAACAGATGATAACATTATTCAGGCCTCAGATTCTTCCCTCCATAGATATATGGATACATGGAACAGCAGATGGATTTGGGGATGAATATTCATAAACATCTCAGCTCACAGAAGCAGTTCAATGTTGATATCCATATCTTCTTAACCATCCATCTATAGAACTAATAATGAATGAATGAAATATCCTATAATTGAGATGTAGACCTTATTCACATGGGGTGGTGGTGGCACCTCCTTCATAATTTGCCCCAAACTGCCAATAATATGCAGAGTCTACCTCTGAATACATTACATTACCCATGATTTGTCAGCTTACTCATGCTCAGAAAATAAAGAAAATCCTTGAAGAAAAAATAACAACACATATACATATGTTATCCTCCCTTAACTCAATAGTAATATATTACTACAATATTGGTTCCCACCCCTTTTGAAACAACTCCCCCCAATTTTTAAACTAGTAAATTTATTTGCAAATTATTGATCTGTCTTCTATATACTATATTAATGACAAAATATACTGCTCAAAAAAATAAAGGGAACACAAGCAGAAGACATCCGAGATCTGAATGAATGAAATAGCCTTATTAAATACTTTGTTCTTTACATACAGTAGTTTATACACTGCTCAAACAACTAAAGGGAACACAAAACTACTGTATGTAATGAACAAAGTATTTAATAAGGCTATTTCATTCATTCAGATCTCGGATGTCTTCTGCTTGTGTTCCCTTTATTTTTTTGAGTAGTGTAGTTAACAGGAGCAAGAAGAATAAAAACAAAACAAAACAAGATTAACGTTTCAAAATTCTCTGTTAACCAACTGTTATTGTAATTCACTCATTGAAAGTTTGGCATAGCATCTTAACTATCCCAAATCATCCCAAAAGTTAAAAGTAATTTATCCTGGATCAAATATCCATGTTTGTTTTTTAATTCCATGTCTTATCAATTGTTGTCTAATTAAATATAACAGATTTTGTCTCCACAGTGAATCTTTCTTCCTAATAAAGTTTAAATAGAGGTAAGTTTCCAGTTAGGTATAATAAATCCATTCTCCAATCTTCCTCAGACTTTGTACGAAAAAAGATTTTGTCACTTCCCCATTCAATCAGACGCCTAGTATTGTAAGGATATGCAGGCTTGAACTTCAAAGAGATCACAGGATCAATAAAGTTAGTTCTCCAGCTGTGTTGGTCTACAACTTTCAGAACAGAGTCCCTTTGTGAATCTTTATTCCAAACTTTCTGCCTCTGCATACTTTCCATGGCCATTATCATCTCATCAAACTTAAAAAAAATCCTTTCAACTAAAACCTGCATGCTCTACTATATCTACTATAGTAGTAGTAGTTTGTAGATACTTTACTATATCTACTACCCAACAGTCTTTTCTTAGATTTCAGCCATCATTGCTTCCATTCCATTCCATTCCATTCCATTCCATTCCATTCCATTCCATTCCATTCCATTCCATTCCATTCCATTCCATTCCATTCCACTCCACTCCACTCCACTCCACTCCACTCCACTCCACTCTAATGAAAGCAATTCACCATCAAGAAACACACTGTGCTTTCTTATGGAGAGAACAAAGGTTATTCAGAAGAACATAAATCAAAGAGAAAGAAAAAGAAAAAATCCAGCAATGGGTTGAAATAAATCAGTATTCAACCTCTGGTCAACTTTTAAAAGCAAAAAGCAAAGTAAAACAATAAATTCAAAATATGAAAGTTAAAAACCCACATGTGCTTAAGAAAACAAAACTACTGACAGGAAGAGGGATTTGCCCAGTTATGGTTTCCAGAGGGAATTGGAATCTTCAAGACTCCCCTTGCCAAATGGCTCCACAGCAGTGGTGGGTTGCTCCCGGTTCTGTCCAGTTCTATAGAACTGTTGGTAAAACTGATGGGAGGCTCTGTCCACCACCATGACATCATCATGGGTGATCTGTGCATGCACAGAAGAGCATGCGTGTGCGCAAGCAAAGCAAGAGCGCACACCCAGTTCCGTTGCAAACTGGTAGTAAAGGTAAGTAGAATCCATCCCTGCTCTACAGTCATCCAAAAGTTGTCTGCATTCCCATTCAAATCCAGGGAGCAGCACTGCCAGATAACCAGCTTTGGCAGCAAAAACAGCAGATCATTGGTAAGAGAGAAGAAAAGCTCTTACTGTGCAGCAGCCATCTTGGGCAGGAATCTTCACCAAATACAATGATTATGTTATGGCCTAATGTAAAGCACATCCAGATATTATAAGTGCTGTTTTGGGAAATGTTTCACAAGACTGGTCTATGCTACAAAGAGTGAATTGACTAGTCAGCAGATTGGGCTTGACACATAGAAGAAACATATCCTGTTCCTTAATTTATTATTATTGTGGTGTTGTTGTTTTTTTACTACCATGGAGTGGGGACTCACTGTTATTTATTTCAGATTTCAAAATACCTTGGCTACTTGAATATCCTGAGCCAGCCTTGACTGTCTCTCCAGAACTGTACTGAAAAAAGAACAGGAACTGGCTCATGCTATAAACCAAGAGTGTCAAACTCAATTTCATTGAGGGCCACATCACAGTTGTGTTTGACCTTGGGGGGCCATGCTGGGCATGGACAGCTTGACATCAGTCATGTCGGAGGTGCCTGTAGTGGCCCGAGCACTCTGCCAGCGAAAATGAGCTCCTGAACTCTGTTTCAATCTGCAACGGCTTCCTGCAACCTTCTGCCAGAGAAAATGGAGCTCAGGAGGAGCCCTCCCGAGCTCCATTTTCTCTGGCAGAGGGTTGCAGGAAGCTGTTGCAGCCAAAAAGGGAGCTCAGGAGCCTATTTTTGCTCGAAAATGCACCGTGAGTAGATGCACTGTGGGCTGGTCCTTTGCTGTTCCCAAGGCGGCCTGGTGGGCCAGATCTAAGCACCCCCTGGGCTGGATCTGGCCCTCAGGCCTTGACTTTGACACCCCTGCTATAAACTGTTGCTCAAAATTGTTGCTTTAAGATTTGCATCTGTAGCCGAGCAGATGACAGTTGTAGTCATTATGTAATTTGGCAGCAAAGAATGCATAATTACATTTTGCCACATGAGTTATTTCCCTGTATAATTACAAAATATTTCATGTATTACAGATGTTTGTCATAAATCTTTTCTCCTTATGTATTCGCCACTGCTTATATTTAGGAAGCTTGTCAAATTTATGAGGGAATAATTCTGTTACAGTTATTTGGGTGGAATTGTGCATAGTTTCTGATAGAATACTATAAAATGTTTGCAAATCAGAACTGCATTCACTTTAAAAATTATTCAGAAGAAATACTTCAGACTTCATGTAAACCAAACACGGTACCTTTCTGCTGTAGTGTTTCTCAGTCTCAGCAACTTTAAGATGTGTGGACTTCAACTGCTGGCTGGAGGAATTCTGGGAGTTGAAGTCCACACATCTTAAAGTTGTTGAGGGTGACCACATTGGTTTAAAGAAACTTCTTCCTGTAGTCCCACACAAGCCTGGGGAAAAAAAAGATGTTTCTGTCATTCATAGTCACTCACCCCGGGTTATTTCCTTGCAGCACCAGCTGAGATAGTGCTTGCTGATTAGATGGCTCCCTCCTCCTTCATTTCACAGTCCTCCTTTGTCCCTGAACCCCTGGCTGGTAGGATCACAGATATGGAGGAGAAGGATATGTTGAAGAGAGAAGTACCTTTTACCTTATTTACTTGCCTACCAAATTCCATATATCTTGAGGGGGGCAGAGGGGGGGAGATGCACAGGTGCACATATATTAGTGTGGTACCACAAGTACTAACTTTGCAGAAGGGGTAATTTGAACTATAGAGAACAATAGAGGTGGTGGGAAATTTGTATGGGTAATTTTCAGTAGTTTGCACCTGCCACATACCCATCAATCTCTGTATCTACATCAGACCAAACATACGTGTCACTCAGTTTGGCTAGCAAAAATACACTTTGATGTTTATTTATTAAACATCAGTAAAGATTGTAAAAAAATTAACTGGCAAGAATGAGTCAAAAGACAGAGAAAAACAGGAAGAGAGAGAGGCATAAACAACAAGTAAGAATTTACATTTTTTTTTTCTCTCACAAAAAGCAAAGAACTTGTTAGAGCTACTGGAAACAATGCCAGCATAGATATCAAAAGAAGGAACTTCTATTATTCCAGCTTTGAAACAAACTGGCACTTTAATTAAGAAGTCCTTTTAACGGCCACAGTCCCAAATGGAGAGATGCAGCTGCTTTAAAGACTTATGCAGAAGGACAAGGGATTTTAGTTTATCCTTAGTCCAACCAGGTTTAGAACCTCCAACACAAATTGGCACTTCAGATATTCCATAATCAAAGAAGTAGAGAATGATGGCTCAAAGCCTTTTGCTTGAAATGCCTTAGTTCATGTCGAATGAAGTATTGTAATATCACTCCTCTTCTGCAAACATCAAAAAATCAATGACTTTGAGAATCAGATTGAAGTCTTTAGCATTCGGATCTAATTTACTACTATCTTCATTAAACAACCTATTCAAAATGGTGCCATTTTGTTTTCAAAGTGGCCTTGCTTGCAATTTAGAAGTGTTGAATTAGGTATTTGTAAGAGATTCATAAATCTTCTTTGTGGTTTTCTTTGTTCACCAACTTTAAAAAAACATTCTCACCCCTATTCCTGAAGGAAGATTGCTGAGGGTTCTCAAAAATGGAGAGCTGCCACTAAATCAGTGGTTCTCAACCTTCCAAATGCCGCGACCCTTTAATACAGTTCCTCATGTTGTGGTGACCCCCAACCAGGGGTGGGTTCTAAATTTTTTTTACTACCGGTTCTGTGGGCATGGCTTATTTTGTGGGCGTGGCTTCACGGTCATGTGACTGGGTGGGCAAGGCTAGCTGATCATGTGACAGGTGGCCATGGCTATGTGTATAGGGACTACTCAGAGGGCTGAAAAAAGTCATTTCTGACAGGTCCTCGCACTTTTGACTGGTCCTCACACTTATGACCATCCTCACATTTATGCCTGTGCAGCATTCTTAACAACCATGTCACTCATTTCACAACTGCTTCTCTTGAACATGGTATAAGATAGGGCAAAAAAACGTAAAATGTGAGGACAGTCATAAATTCGAGGACTGGTCAAAAGTGTGAGGACCAGTCAAAAATAACTTTTTCAGCCCTCTGAGTAGTCCCTGTGCACAAAAGGACTACCCAGAGGGCTGAAAAATGTGATTTCTGACAGGTCCTCACACTTTTGACGGGTCTTCGCAGTTATGACTGGTCATCATTTATGTCCATTGTACCATTCTTAAAAACCGTGTCACTCATTTCACAACTGCTTCTCTTCAACATGGTATAAGATAGGGCAAAAAACGTAAAATGTGAGGACAGTCGTAAGTTCGAGGACTGGTCAAAAGTGCGATGACCAGTCAAAAATAACTTTTTCAGCCCTCTGAGTAGTCCATATGCATAAAAGGATACAGCAATAGAGAGGGATGAAGGAAGGGAAGGGAAATTAGAGTAGGAGTGAGGGTAAGAGAGGGAGGAAGAGAGGAGGGGAAGGAGAAAGGAAGAGGAAGTAGGAAGAAGAAGAAGGGGGGGGAAGAGAAAATAAGAAGGAAAGAAAAGACAGAGGTGGTAGGTTTGAGGAGAAAGATTGCTGTACAATAAAAAAGATGAAAGGGAAGAAAGCCAACCCCAAACAAATATAAAGATATTAATATAAAGAATGAATTGTTAAACTTTAAAGAATAAAAGAGAACAAATAGGAATAAATAGCAATAATTAGAAACACACATACAAACATACAACGTATTTTCTTTGAAAAGAGTATTTGGCCGGTCCACAAATTTAAACAGTTGTAGGAGGTTAGCACCCACCCCTTTCCTAGAAGAATGAAATATTTTGGGAAATATTAAAAAGGCAGAATATTATATTTCCCTGGATGAGAAATGGAGAAGCATATTTTACAGACAAATCAGCTCCCACCTTCCTGCCCCCCACCCTTTGTTAATGGCCCAGAGGCAGAAAGTCAATCCTTTGTCAAAGGACATTTGCAACACAATAGCAACAGAAACTAACACAGTGGGCCCCATCAAGCCATGTGATCCTGTCCACCATTAAAACATCTTTCCAAATAGTCTCCATGTTTCCAGTGTCTTTTTCCCCACTTGGAGCAGAACCCAGAAAGATATTTCTTCCAACACAGTATTTAGTCATTTCAATTAAATTTACGATTTCCATATTTCCTTTTTACCATATTTATTCCTCATCTGTTTTTTAAAAAAAACCAATATTACCCTTCATCCTCATCTCTAATCTTAATCAAATTCAATTTTCCCCTTCTATTCTATATTACACCCCTTCGCATTGTCATCTATTTTTATATCCATCCTCACATTGGTTAATTATGTAATACAGTTGTTTAATACAAATTCAACATTTTAATATAAATCAATTAGTTATATAACTATCGTTTTTTGTATATTAATCAATATGAACATGAATATTCCAATTATTTCCATGCAATCCAATTTCTTACAAATCAATTAATTATATTTACCAATAATAATAAACCAAATAATTTCCCCCATATATTCCTCCAAACCACAACTTAACCATTTCTGCTTTCAACACAATATGCAATTAATAGTACCTCAATTATTACAATTCCCTAGTTAAATAGAGCTTTTTTTCTTTTGTGTTTTAAAATCTTGAACCTCCTCTTGCCCTAAATTTCCCATTGTTTGCAGTTTTGTACCTACCTTTTTTGGTGAGGAAAAAGAAAAAGAAATCTCTCTGCCTCATTTTGTCACGTTGCAGCTAAGACCCTTCTTTCGCTTTCTCTTTTCAGCATAGGTAGGGGGAAAAAAACTTGCTCCAGGAATGTACCTCTTTGCAGCTAACTCTTTGAAGCCTCTAGGCAAGAATTTAAAGTTTTTTTCCCCTCTAGCCATCAGCTGGGACTCCAGCAGCAATAGATTGGGAGTGGGCGGGGTAAGCGAACGGCGACCGGGCGATCAAACAGAGGCAGAGGGGAGGGTGAGTGAAGGCGTGGGGGGAGGGGGACGAGAGAGGGCTTTGGCGACCCCTGTGAAATGGCCGTTCGACCCCCAAAGGGGTCGCGACCCCCAGGTTGAGAACCGCTGCACTAAATAGTCAAGGGAGATTTAAAGGTTAGGGTTTAAAGACAGGGAAAGAAAATATAGAGCATATCAGATAGGCTCCGAGATACTGACCTCAACTGTTGAACATGGCTTGGGTTAATCTATAACTTGCTTAACCTTTTTTTCTAGTAAAATAGAGAAGATATAGACTGAGTTATCAGCCTTAATCAGTTATCTGCTACATCATTCTCTGTTAATGTAACCACTGGTTAGTTTGCACATAATTGGGCCATCTGCTACAAGTGTAAGTAAAGTGCTTATACTAGTCTATGCAAGCTAGAGTCTCTAATATAGACACTATTTTGCAAGCAAATGTACAGTTTGTTGCATCTAACAAATGTGGATGAAAAGATTGGACAAAAAAGAAAGGAAGGTTATTATCCAGACACCAAAAAGTTATTATATCTCCTGAAACAGAAAGTTTTTCATTCTGAATTATACGATAACAATATCCTTAGCATAGAAGAGAATATTTATAGCTGAACTGTGGAGTCCTTGTGCTCTTTGTGCTTGGTCTTGCAGATGTTTCATTACCCAATTATGAAACATCTTCAGTGCAAGAAGGGAATGGGGTTTTCTCCTTATTTATATATAGTGGCTTGCCCTGTCAGTGTTGGTGGGAGTGTGATTTTCTTCTCAGTAGTTCCTTCATTAGCTATTGTTTATTGTTTGATTGTCTGAATTATAGTTTGTTTACCAGGGTATTGTTTATCGTTTGATTGTTGGTCTGGTATTAATCCTAATGTTAATTCTTTCTTATCTGGATATAAAGCTATAGTAAAGAGTAGTGCGATCAAGGAACTACCAAGGAAAAAACACCTCCACCAACACTGATAGAGCAAGCCACTGTGTATAAACAGAAAGCAAGTCCCATTTCCTTTTAACACTGAAGATGTTATCAAGCTGGGTAATGAAATGTCTGCAAGAAAAGAATTAAGCTCTGAGAGCACCAAGGATAATATTCTTCTCTGCATACAGACTGGGTCTTGAAGATTGGTACAGTTCATTTTGTGATTGGAGCAGTCATGCTAAGTCATGTAGGAAAAGGACATCCTTCAGGTAACCTCCAAAGCTAGCCTTATATATACTGCTAAACTTTCATAAATGATTTTATTTTTTTTCCTCCATAATGTTTGATAAAACAAAATGATGTTTGCATGATGAAAATAGATCTCTGCATGAAAGTATGTCACTGAATTTTATGTACTACAATAACATTCACCATCACCATCCATTTAACTTTCCTTTATAAGCTTCTTTTCACACAAAAGTTGTTGCCAAACCTCTACTGATATATTGTACCTGCTCAGGGTCTTTTTTAGTAATCTAAGGTCTTTGTCAGGGAGAAGAACCCATGCATCTGTATACAATTTTGGAAGAAATAAGTTTATTTTCATCAATATATAAAACATATACTCAAGGTAAGGTACTCAAGTAAGGACTCATTCTTTTTTAAAAAAATCATTTTTAAATGATTGAAATATGTGTACCATGTACTGAAGCAGCATGCTAGAAAGCAAAATTTTATATAATTCTCTTCCTGAAATAGTAATTTATTACATGTATTGACTTTTATTTGTCAGGAACGTTCAAATTAGCAATAATGAATTCTGGTTTATCCCTTCTTGTATCATCATTAGTTCAATATTTCTTAGTTTTCATAAAAACATGGATTTTTTTTTCTTGATTATGTCCTCTGTTGAGATGGTCCTGTAAATTAATATCTGAAAGCTGGACTAACTTAGAAGCATTCATGTTTAAACTGTGTTGTTTCTATATATTTCTGTTAACATTTTACTCTCCCTTGTCTCTGGAGATTCTTAGTCATCCAGGTCATGATCATCTCAAAGATGCTCCCACCCCCCACCCACCCCCCTGAAAAAGGCAAGTGTACTATGTTTTTTCCCTGAGGAAGAAGACAACATTTTGCTTCTCATTCAAGAAGCTTCATCAGTCCTGACTGCATGGTAGGAAGCAGTGGTGGATTCCTCCCGGTTCGGCCCGGTTCCCCCGAGCTGGTAGCGGTGATGATATGATGTCACCGAACCGATTCTGCCCCCCTGCCCCCGACACCCCCGTGTTATTCTTACCTTTTATTTGGCCCCACCCCCAATCTATTGCTGCTTCCTGAGTCCCATCTGATGGCTAGAGGAAAAAAAAACTGTTTAAACTCTTGCCCCGGGGCTTCAAAGGGCTGCCTTACAGCTGATCAGTGTTAAAAGAAAACAAATGAGTAGACCGGTGCCTGCCAAAATACATGAGTAGATCAGTGCCTGCAAAAATAAATGGGTAGATTGGTACAACTCTGCAAGCAGTTAAAAGCCTGGTAGACTAGTACCTCTACTAAATCCTAAATAATTGTCACATGACCATCAAGCCACGCCCACAAAATAAGCCACGCCCATAGAACCGGTAGTAAAAAATTTTAGAACCCACCCCTGGTAGGAAGGTATAGAATAGCAATAGCACTTAGATTTATATACCACTTCACAGTGCTTTATAGCCCTCTCTAAGCAGTTTACAGGGTCAGCATATTATCCCCAACAATCTGGCTCCTCATTTTACCCACTTTGGAACGATGGAAGGCTGAGTCAACTTGGAGCCTGCTGAGATTTAAACCTCCAAATTGCAGACAGACGGTAGTCAGAAAGAATATAGTTATAAAAGAATAAAGAATATAGCTGTAGAAAGAATAGTTCTGACAGGATGGTGGGAGGAATTATATTTCTAAGCAGTTATCTGGTCGTTAGCACTCTGTAAACAGGGAGTACTAAATGACCAGATAACTGCAAACAAATATAATCCTTCTACTCCCCACCATTCATCAGCCAGAACTGATGAAGCTTCTTGGGTGAAAAGCAAAATGTTTTCTTCCTCAAGGAAAAGCATAGGGCAGTTGCCTTTGGAAAAAAGAAAAAGGGGAAAAAAGCAGCTTTGAGATATTCTCCCTCATATTGCCAGATAAGAATGTTAAGAGTCTGGAAAGCATCAGCTGTCACTAAGGAATCCACAGGGATGGAAAAATTGATTTTTAGCTAAACTTAATATTGAAACAATTGAGGGACCACAGAGCTATTGTTAATTCTTTCTCTCCAAACTCGTTTTGTTTGTTAAAAACCTTAATACGGGAAGAGATGACACTAAAAACTTGGAGAAGATTGACAAAATTAAAAGTGTTGGTGTGAAGTGTTCCTTTTCTAGCAAAACATTACTGTCAGATAGCAACCAGGATCCTTTTGAACTAACTCTGAGGGTCCAAAATCAACAGCTCAAGCACCAGGTTCAAGGTCGACTCAGCCTTCCATCCTTTCTAAGGTAGGTAAATTGAGGACCCAGTTTGTGGGGGCAATAAACTGACTTTGTATAAATATACAAAACTATGGCTATTGCTTAACGCATTGTAAGCCACCCTGAGTCTCCGGAGAAGGGCGGTATATAAATCAAATTTAAAAAAAACAACAACAGCTGCCCAGTAGTTAAAATCCCAAAGGAGAATCTACAGAAAGTAAGGAAGAGTTGGAACCAAGCAGAGCTTCTGAAAGAGACATTTCTGAACAGATACCTACTCTTTCAAGGAAATCTTAGTTTCCTATACCATTCATCACAAGTTGTCATCTCAACGTACAGGGAGATTGATGGCCAGAATCTCTCTTTATGTCTGACAATGAACATTACATAGACCTTGTTAATTGTTTATTATTATTATTATTATTATTATTATTATTATTATTATTATTATTATTATTGAGTAGGAACTGCTAGGCAGAAAATTCAGTAAGTGGACCAATTCTAGATACCAATTCTTGGTAGCAAGATACAAGAATTGTATCTTGCTACCAAGACTGATATACCTGACAGAGGGTTGGAGAAAAGGGCAAGATTTATTCTCTCCATAAAGGACTCTGAGATACACATACACTTTAATCATTCAGATTTCAGCATAGATTGGATTTTATCAACTGAGTTGTAGGGATGAGGAAAGGCCACAATTGATATTAGATGATCTATTGCAGTTAGGCTTAGTTATCACTTTCCACTCTGGCATTGTACTCTAATAATCCAAGGCAGAGTTTATCAACCTTGGCAGCTTGAAGATGGGTAAACTTCAACTCCCCAAATTCCCCAGCCAGCCTTGGGAATTGAAGTTACAAAAGGTTGAGAAACACTGGTCTAAGGGAATTCCAGCAGCCCATCCCTCCAGGAACAATTTACATTCATCCAAGTATCACTGTAATATATACAGTACACTATATGGAGGAAGGATGTCAATACTGTATGTGAATATTGATATCACTGTTCAATTTGTCAATTTAAGTTGATCTTCTGTGTTCACCCACTCCTCCACTAATTAGGAGCATGCATTAGAACAGGAGTGCAACAAGAAACTTCCATGGAAGAACTAATTAAGACACATCCTTCCTCTTTATTCCATTGAGGAAACAGTGTGATTGACTTTGGATATCTTTAGGCAATTTGTACTGAAATTGAAGAGCACACTAAAGAGGCAGGTGTACTGTAACTAGGGATCACTACTATGTAATAGATGCTGAACACATCCTATTGACTTCTGAGGTCACTGTGCTCACTAGAGACACAAATCTAAAAACAGACTGAGAGCTGATGGGGGCCGCAGTCTCAAAGGGCTTTCTTAAAAAATTCAGTAATATTAAACTCTAAATAGAACTCTCCCATCCTTCCACTGTTCAACTATTTACCATCTGTATTTATTCCAAATATAAGACTATGATGAAAAGTTGTAGTGGCAGAAATTTGATCTTTAAATGTTGCTGCCCCTACTTCAGTTAAGTCTCCAAAGAAGGTGATGGGTCATAACTTAATGATAGGAATTGTGACCTGGATATAAAAGATCCCAGGTTATAAAAATAGCTGAGATAGCTCTCTAACTGAAACTTAGAAGAGCTGTTGCTGTCTATCTAACCAAGTGCATAATACTGAGGATGGAGAACATATGGCTTGCAAGAGCTTAAGGTGCCCATTACACTCAGCAAACTCCCATTTCGATTCTTGCGGAATTGTTACTTCTCCATTGGATTCATAGGCTTGCCCTGTTCCCTCCATAACATGCCATTTTCACCCACATCTTATGTCTCCTTGTGGAGAACAGAAAATCATAGTGTGATCCTAAAGCTGAAAAAAGTTAACTGCTCCTCAAGCTAGATGAACAATAGTCTATTTTATATAAACCAATGTTTGTTTAGAGACATCCACTGCTACTGGGGTGGCTGAAAATTGGTTTAGTCACTTTTCCAAATTGTAATAACAATGTTACGGGGAGACGGGGAAGTGTAATATTAAAGATTTCTGTCATGTCTCAGTTGTGCCTGAAATTGCACAAGGACTTGAGTCTCATCTCCAAAGGATAACATCAAAATATACACACACTCATATTATAGTATTATAATTTTCTTACAGTTGCTTCAGTGGTACAAAAGCATATTTCCTGACCAGTAGTCCATGATCTTGCTGAACACAATTTGAGATATTTATTTACAAGATTTTTATCTCACCTTTATTAGTTCAAAAGTAACTCAAAGCAGTGAACGTACACAGTACTCTTTCTTCCTCCTTTCGCTATCACAGCAACCCTGTGAAGAGGGTTGGGCTGAGAGAGTGAGTGACTGGCATCCAATCAGCTTTTATGCCTAAAGTGGGACTAGAAGTCACATTCTTCTAGTTTCTAAGTTTCACCCTTAATCACAACTCCAAATTGGTGTGTGTGTGTGTGTGTGTGTTGGAGTTATTTTTCCTAGGGAACATGACAGCACTTGTGTGATACAATCCATGGGACCTCTAGGTTTTAACCTCTTGCTTATTTCATAACAAAATTTGTAGTCAGTGCTAATATGAAGGTGCATATTGGATTTCTACTATATGCATTTTCTGTTTGCAAGAGTATATAATACTTGTAATTGCAGATTAGAAAAGGTGTGTAATTTTGGGTAACTGCTTTTAACAAAGATGGGTATGGACAAAGATAATGTTTTATTTTTAAAAAAGCTACTTTCTATGTACTTTGTCTTATATATTTTATGCCACTGCCTTATAGTGTTCAAATAGAACATCTCATTCTTCAGTTTTCATGTTGTTGTTTTCCCCTTAAGCAAGTAACCTTAGTGAGATCATGTAGGTTACACCTGAATAAATGCTTTTGGCAGTAGATGTTGACTAAATCTGCCATCCAATAAGTTTCAGTGAACAAAATGGGATTGATGTTTCCGAAGATACATTTTAGCTTTGTGCTTTAAAGTTAAAACAGGATCTTCCTGGAATTTTAATCAGATAAACCAAAAGATTGTTTAATAATTTAATAAACAGCTACAGCTATAATGCATTCATCTATAAATAGATGGAGGGAAGAACTATGTTGGCAGGCAACAAAAGGAAGCATAAAGAATATGCAACATACAGGATGTTAGGAGTTGATATTTACTATCATTTTAATAAAATTATCTAATAAATTATGAGCAGCTGTAAATGTCACATTGCTAAAGCACCATCTTGCGATCATCCCCTATAGTAAATATTTATAAATCCAAACATACATAAAATACCAGCTACTAAGAATCATGAAATAAGCTGAAAGAAAAGACTATAGTGCTATTGTGGTGTCACCAGGAGCCCTTGATGGCATGAGCAATGCCTTGGGAGAAGTTAAGTCCAAATCGGATAGAGTCCTTCACTTGAAAAGCATTCAAAGTGAGCCAAAGGTCAATGCTGGGTAATCTGGTGGTATGTATAGTTATTGAAATTTTTCTTTGAACTATTACATACCAGTCAGAAATTAAATCAGCGCAGCCTTTTCCGGCATCCTTAGAGTGCTGCACCTGTTGCATTTTTGCCTAAAAATAAAAACAATTCTGGCATAATATTTAATATTATTTAGACATAACATTGAGGGAAACACTATTACTATTGGAAGATAAAACAGTAATGACTTTAACATGGCATCAGATATTATAGGTTTATTTAATTTAAATGCTAAGTAGAAAACCACTGATTTCATTGTATTATCTAGATTGCTTCAAGGGAGCTTTAAATATATTCATTATTGCCAAAAATAGCCAAAATCCTGTTTATTGTTGGGAAGAGAGGAATTACCCTTTCCACATTGAGAAGGTACGATTGGAAGAACAGTGCTTCTTTTTGATACATCATGGAAAAATAAAGAGGTTTGTATTTGTTCAGAGTTAAATGCTGTTACGGACCCAGAACAGTGCCACATAGTAGAAAACCTGACGCATTTCACAGTAGAAATAAGAAAAATATCTCATATTGCTTATAGCATATTTGACAAAAATGCAACATGCACCATTAAAATGCAACATCTTACCATTACTTCATCTGCATCTGGAGTTGTTTGACACTTGCTTTGCAAGTGATAATTTGTTTGTAATTTGAGTCTTTCTGTTTCAGAAAAGTAGATGTAGCTTTAGAACTTCTGATTTAAAACGAACTTTTATTATTTTATTATTTTTAGAACCTTTATTGCTTTAAAACTTCTGTTCTAAAATGCAGATTTTAAACCTGAGTATAATTTTGACATAGCAAAAGATAAAGTAAAACAAACAGGAAAAGTGCAGTATTTTTTAAAAAGCTAATTTATGCATAAGATATATGCTTCTTTGATTTTGATTGTCATTTATATTTTACAACATGTAGAAATACACTGAATGCCAAAGCTTTAAGCAAAGTAAACTTTTAGGATCACTACTGAATCATAAAATGTGAGGGAATATATTTCAAGAATTAAAGTCACATGAGAACAGTAATATGAAAACTCTGGATATATCTTCAACTCTCATTGAATTACATTGGATCCAAGATCTTAAACAATCTCAAACTTCTGCTAAAAATGCCAAAAATGTCTCTGTACATGTGTGTGCCTGTGTGCCTGTGCCTGTGTCTGTGTGTATACATGTGTACTCACCCACCTTTCACTGGATGTGTTAAATATGACTTTAGTTGTACTGAAGGGACTTTACTGAGACTTGGTAAAGTTAAGAATATCAAAATGTACAAGTATGACCAAAAACTTTTTCTGGCAATTTCCATTTTTTTTTCCTGAAAAAGTTTGTTGCTCTTGTATTTCCCAGTGCATTACTTACTTGATATGCAGAAAATCTTCAGTTTGAAATCTAGATTCCAGTTTAAAAAATTACTATTTTCCCTTCCTTTAGCTATCCATTAGGATTTTTTTTAAAAACAACAACAACAACCAATTATTCATCCAGTCAAAATAGAAAGATTGCATACCCATCCCTACCTGGGCTATTTGGGAAGTGGGAGAGAAATCCTTCTACTTCAAGGGCCTGGTAAAATAATGAAATAGCACACTGGTGAATTTATTTTTAAAAAGCCCAGAGGAAAATTTGATAGCACAGAACAATAATATGAGGCTGTGGTTTCCGACATCCCGATATAGTCAGTTGGTGCCATCACTGACTATTGGGGGCGAATCATTGGCCCCCACGGACAGGGCGCGCAACTTGGGCGTCCTCCTGGATTCACGGCTGTCTTTAGAAGAGCACTTGATGGCTGTGACCGGGAGGATTTTTCATCAGGTTTGCCTGATTCGCCAGTTGCGTCCCTTTCTGGATCGAGACTCGTTACGCACAGTCACTCATGCCCTTGTCACCTCCCGCCTGGACTATTGCAATGCTCTCTACATGGGGATCCCCTTGAGGAGCACCTGGAGGCTCCAACTGGCGCAGAGTGCGGCCGCGCGGGTGGTAATGGGAGCGACATGGTGTTCCCATGTAACACCTTTCCTGCACGAGCTGCACTGGCTCCCGGTGGTCTTCCGGGTGCGCTTCAAGGTTTTGGTTACCACCTTTAAAGCGCTCCATGGCTTAGGACCTGGGTACTTGCGGGACCGACTACTACCACCAATAGACTCCCACCGGCCAGTACGCTCCCATAGAGAGGGGGTCCTCCGGGTGCCGTTGGCCAAACAATGCCGACTGGCGGCCCCCAGGGGGAGAGCCTTCTCTGTGGGGGCACCTACTATCTGGAACGAGCTCCCCCCAGAGATATGGAGGATCCCAGATCTGCGCACCTTCTGCCGCGCTTTAAAGACCTTATTATTTCACCAGGTGGGCCTGGCCTAATTTTCTCCCTCTTTTATAAAAGATTTTTAATTTTTAAATATCTTTTAGTATTTTATACATTGGGTTGTTTTTAATATCTTGGGCCGAAATTATTTAATTGTTTTTAAACTGTTTTTAAATTTTATATGCAATGTTTTATCTTGGCTGTACACCTCCCTGAGTCCCGCAGGAGAAGGACGGTATAGAAATAAAATAATAATAATAATAATAATAATAATAATAATAATAATAATAATAATAATAATAATAATAATAATAACAACAGCAGTGGACTTTCTTTGGGAAAAGCGATAAAATTAGCTGAATTGGCATTTTGTGCAGTAGACTCAAAGTACACAGGAATGCCTAGAACAAAATAGAGTATAGTAGGCAAATCAGATATGCTTTTTTGGCATATTGTTTTCAACTTGGAGCAGAAAAATATGGCAGGAGTTCACATTCAAAGTGGGTTGTGGGTGAGTTGACTGATCCTTATCAGATCACTGACCCAGTGAGGTCAGTGATCCAATAAGGACTTCACCATGGAATTTCCACTCATTAAAATCTTGATACTCTGGGTATCTCTTCATTTATAGATACCTACCTTTCTATTGTGGTGAGCAGTCAAGACTGCTAGCAAACAAAGGAACAAATAATGCAAAAATATTGATTAATGATAAACTAAACACCCAAACAACCTAACAACTAAAAGTCTGATGAATAAGATGCATCTTTAAAGATTAGCAAAAATATAGTTTAATATTAGTGCAAGGAGGCCATCTAGGTATGTATCTATTCCCTAACATATGGAACATATTTAGAGTCCTCTTTACTGAAATTAATTTAAAAGTTTAAAATCCCCAAGCTCATGTATGCAGAATTACATTCAAAATTCATTCTTAAAAATCATTCGTAATTTTCCTTTTCCTAGCAGACATTTCATTCTTGACATGTCCTAATTTAAGCCGACACAAGAATAATGGCTATCAGGTTCTTTGTCAGACATACATTTCCTGCTCTGCTTTGAAGCATATCATATGTTTTTGAGCTTCTGTATTCTAGGTCATTGGTCAATGACATCCGGAGCCCTGATGATATATTTAGAATGTGCACAAGAAGAACAGATCCCCCACTTAATAATCATCAGTATCACATATCAGCAGCCTCCATAAAACTGATTCTTCATGTGCAATCTGTAGTCACATTATGCCTTCAAAAGTCAAGCCAGCCAGCCAGCCAGAGCAAGTTAGAGAAGCAAGCTTCTGCCTCTTATTGAAAGCAATTTTTAAAAGAGAGATCAGATTGAAAAAGAGCTCTTAAGTCAACTTTAATGATCTGCCTCCAGGGCCCTAGTGAAGTGAGTTGCATGAATAAAGCTAACATGGCACATTCTTCTGACATGACATCTCAGTTACAAGGACAAATGGAGAAAGGTATGACACTACTTGAAGCAAATTGTGGAACCAAAGTTTCATTACAAATCACAGAAAGAGAGAACAAGTTAATTAAGGATTGCAGAAGGTGAAAATATTTAAAAACCTTTTTTCATTTATGCCCCAGCCTTGGTCCAGCTTGTTCATTTTTATGCCTTGCATACAACATGATCATGAGTAGTAGCAATGCTTTCAAATCTAACTCAACTCCTGCTTTAGACATACATGCAATTTTCTCACTGTGTTGTAGAAGTGATTTGCCATTGCTTTGTCTAGGATGATATTTTAAGTTGTAGGCTAACTCGCAATCAATAATTTTTTGATAGTTTTCCATACAAGTACTAACTATGGCCAACCTACTTTGCTCTTGTAATCAACCTGTGTCAGCTGTATCTACTGGGGCAGCATGTTAACTATTTATTAAATATTTAAAAAATCAAAACAAAGCCAAACCACATAATTTGGTTTGGTTGTTTGAAGAAAAAGATTGCTTTGCATTCTCCCCACATAGGAAAATGTCAAAACAATTTTCCCAAATAACTTAGGCCAAGTTCACTTATCCTAATCATAGTCAATTAGCTACATTTGGGACTTCCAATAGTTGACTTCTTTGTTGGCTATAAACCCTACACTCATTAGTACTGATGATGTTACCTAGTTGGTTAGCAAGCAAACAACCAGGCTCAAACTCACCAACCACCAAAAACTTTGCAACTTTGTGATGACCGCCCCAGATGTTTCCCCAGATACCTCTCCAGATGTTACAGGCATGTCAGGAGGGCAGCTGGTTAATAGCTCCAAGCAGCCATCTGAGGGTGATTTGGCTGAAGCACAGCTGCAGCAAAACAGCCCTGAGGCTTCAGGTGGGGAAAGCATGCAGTTGTAACTGGTCAGCATGAGGAAGAGGAACTGCCTTCTGAACCTGATCCAAGAACACATAGGCCAGAGAAAAGGCAGGAGCAGTGAAGATTAGGCTGATTACTCATGAGGAGGCAGCCTTACAATCTCTTGGTAGGCTGCACAGAAGCTGGCTAGCAGAGTAGATAGATGGAGATGATGCTGGGAACAACATCTTCATTTCCTAGCTGCATGTTCTTGTTTGAATTTCAGATTGTGTCTCTTCAGCTGTTGCCTTTGCCTTGCCTTTGCCTTGAGAATTTACTTTTGCCTAGTGATCTGGATTCCACTAGGATTGCCTTGAGAACTAGTGTTGGCATCATGTGAGTAGCCTATGGAACTCATTGGGATTGAACTGGTGCTAGCACAGGAAATTGCTGGGGAATACCAAGCAATTGGAAGCCTTAATAAAGACTCCTTACACTTGTGGTGTCTCTCTGTGTGTGAGTGGAACAGCACAAACATAAGTTGTCCCAGACTTCTTGAAATGTAAAAAATACACAGGTGTTTTATTTGAGGAAGAAAGGACATTTCTCAAAGTCTAGATAAACTATACAGTTTTATTTAATTTAATTTCCAATTTATATACCGCCCTTCTCCCTGAGGACTCAGGGCGGTGTACAGCCAAGATTAAAAAAAAAACATAGAATACAAATATTAAAACATTTAAAAATATATATAAATTTTGGCCCAAAAGTTAAAAAATCACAAACTAATTAAAAGAATTTAAAAATTTCTTCTTAAGCCAACCCGGCTTGCTGGAAAAGATGGGTTTTCAGGGAACGATGGAAGGCATTGAGGTCATAGATTCTCCTTATCTCCGGGGGCAACTGATTCCAGAGGGTGGGAGCCCCCACAGAGAAGGCCCTCCCCCTGGGGGCCACCAGCCTACATTGTTTGGCTGATGGCACCCTGAGGAGGCCCTCTCTGTGGGAGCGCACGGGTCGATGGGAGGTCGTCGGTAGCAGCAGGCAGTCTCACAGATAGCTAGGCCCTATGCCATGGAGCACTTTAAAGGTGATAACCAACACCTTGAAGCACACCCGGAAGACCACCGGGAGCCAGTGCAGCTCGCGCAGGAGCAGTGTTACATGGGAGCGCCATGTTGCTCCCATCACTACCCGCGCTGCTGCATTCTGGACCAGCTGGAGCCTCCGGGTGCTCTTCAAGGGGAGCCCCATGTAGAGAGTGTTGCAGTAGTCAAGGCGAGAGGTGACGAGGGTATGAGTAACTGTGCACAGGGAATCCCGATCGAGAAAGGGCCGCAACTGGCGAATCAGGCGAACCTGATAAAAGGTCCCCCTGGTAACAGCCATCAGATGTTCCTCCAAAGACAGCTGCCAAAGACAGCTGCCTATCCAGGAGGACTCCCAGATTGCGAGCCCTTTCAGTGGGGGCCAAAGACTCGCCCCCAATAGTCAGTGATGGAGTCAACTGACTATATCGGGATGCCGGGAGCCACAGCCACTCAGTCTTGGAAGGGTTGAGTTTGAGCTTGTTCCTCCCCATCCAGATCCGCACAGCCTCCAGGCACTGGGACATCACTTCAAGGGCATCGTTGGGGTGGCCTGGGGTGGAGATGTACAGCTGGGTGTCATCAGCGTACTGATGGTATCTCACCCCAAAGCCACGGATGATCTCACCCAGCGGCTTCACATAAATGTTGAACAGAAGGGGCGAGAGGACTGATCCCTGCGGCACTCCACAGTTGAGATGCCTCGAGGTCGACCTCTGCCCCCCTGCCAACACAAACTGTGACCGGTCAGAGAGAAAGGAGGAGAACCACTGCAACACAATGCCTCCCACCCCCAACTCTTCGAGCCGGTGCAGCATGATACCATGGTTGATGGTATCAAAAGCCGCTGAGAGATCTAATAGGACCAGAACAGAGGAACAACCCCTGTCCCGAGCCCTCCAGAGATCATCCACGAATGCGACCAATGTCGTTTCCGTGCTGTGCCCAGACCTGAAACCCGACTGGAATGGATCTAGATAGGATGTTTCCTCCAGGAATTGCGGAAACTGTTGCACGACCACACTCTCAACAACCTTCACAATGAAGCGAAGGTTGGAGACAGGACGATAGTTAGCCAATATTGCCGGATCCAGGGATGGCTTCTTGAGGAGAGGCCTCACCACTGCCTCTTTCAAGGCAGCGGGGAAGTGACCCTCACTCAACGAAGCATTAATGACGCCCTGGAGCCAGCCTCGTGTAACCTCCCGGGAAGCCAGTATCAACCAGGAGGGACATGGGTCCAGTAAACATGTGGCCGCACTAAGTCTCCCCAAAATCCTGTCCACATCATCGGGAGCTACAGCATCAAACTCCTCCCAGATAACATTCTCAAGACTGTTCCTCGTCACCCTGCCCTGATCTACCCAGTCAGAGTCCAAATCCCCCCCGGATCTGAGCGATTTTGTCATACAGGTATTGTCCGAAATCCTCCGCCCTGCCTTCTAAGGGATCCTCCCGCACTCCCAGATGGAGCAGGAAGCAGGTCACCCTAAACAGGGTGGCCGGACGATTCCCTGATGATGCAATAGTGGCAGAAAAGTAGTAGACTTTGCCATCTTTATTGCCACTAGGTAGGCCTTAATATGCGACCTTACCAGTGTTCGATCAGATTCAGCGAGACTGGCCCTCCAACCGCTCTCCAGGCGTCTTTTCCGGCGCTTCATTTCCCTCAGCTCCTCAGTAAACCAAGGAGCCGCACGGGATCAGCATCAGGTCAGAGGCCGCAGAGGCACGACTCGGTCCAAGGCCCCACCAGCCGCCCGATCCCAGGCGGCTACCAGGTCCTCAGCCGAGTCATGTGCTAGGTCCTCAGGAAATGGCCCAAGCTCCGTCTGGAACCTATCAGGATACATTAGGCGCCTGGGGCGGATCCATCTAATTGGGTCCGCCTCCCTGCGGCGAGGGGTCACGGTTCGAAGATTTAGGCGAAGGATCAGATTCCCAAAGCATTTATTTTTATTTATTTATTTTTGCGATTTATATGCTGCCATTCTCCTGAAAGACTCAGGGCGGCTTACAACAACAATCAATAATACAAATCACAAAATAACAAAATAAGTTAAAAACCCCTTAAAAACCATATTTAAAATTATTACAATTTGTGCAACCCCTAGCAGATCAAGTTATTTGACGGAAGAGCCACGTCTTCAATTCACATCGAAAGGAAAGAAGGTCCGGGGCTATCCTGAGCTCAGTGGGCAAATCATTCCAGAGGGTCGGCGCTCCAACAGAGAATGCTCTCCCCCTGCGAAATTTGAATTTTATTTGGGTCTGACCATTGTAGACATAAAAAACATTTGATCATAATTGTTCCTTTGCATAACACCACTTGAATTAGATCAATCATACATCATTCTATTTAGAGGTGAATCTTAACATCTTCAGGTTTCTATTGAATTATCCCTGTTCAGTTTATTGCTGCATTTTAACTTTATTCTTTGAATCTAATCTTTGAGGCTATGACCAATAACAGAGGGGATAGGAGATGCATGGAAAGGGGCAGAGAATTTCTTTAAAAGATATGCAGTTAATTTCATCTCCTGGCTCAGATGCATTCCCTTTTTTTCTATGAGCTTATGGTGTATTTCCTCTCCATAATATATCAGAGTTTAGTCCTGCAGAAAAACAAGTGTTAAAATAATTTCCTTCTTTCCTTCCTTCCCTCCCTTTTTATAGTAATAATAGCACCACAGGTTCCAGGACTATATCTGCAAACAATCCAGCTGGGGGGAATAGCTCTTGAGATTAAATTTCCGCAAAGCTTTTCCCAGCAATGCATCATTGGATTTCGTAAGGAATTTAGGGCTGGAAATGAGCTAAGATCCTTTAGAAGCATGGAAATGTTTGGAAAAATAGCGGGGAAAACCTCATTCTCTAATGTCTTTTATAGTATATGTCTTGCTTTTCTGCAGCATCTAACAGTGCCTCTGGAATGCAGCACATAATGGAGATTGTGCTTTGCATATGCCCAGCCAATGATACAGTTCATGACAGATAATAAAGTCATATTCATACACTGCATATTGTTTCAATTTCTCCACTGCACTGCAGCATCATATGAGCACCAGGAGACACCATACCACACCTAGTTCTCTCTACTTTCCTTGTTCTAAAGGATATCATGTTATTGCTACTCTTGGGTTTCAGAGGCCCTGAGAAAGTTATTCTTAGAGTGTATATTGTTTATCACCATCAGTGATATTCTGTCCCAGAAGACAGTGTGCAAGATAAAAGGAAGATTCTGCTTCATCTTTTACTCTAGTTGCTCCCTGTGTATTTGGAAAGGGAAGTAAACAATTGGGTTAGCAAAGAAAAGAATAAAAGCTTTGATAGCTTTCATAGCCTCAAAGATTAGATTTCCAGTAAGAGAGTAATCTCAAAATCAACCTGACACTGCTTTTTGATCCTGAATTATTTTATTGGAGTAATCTTCCCCCTCACTGTGGCTCCTGTCCAGATCTTTGAATCTTCAAGGAGATATTCAACCTAGAACTAAGGAGAAATTTTCTATCAGTGAGAACAATTAATCAGTGAAATTATTTACTTCCAGAAGTTGTGTGTGCTCCAAATTCTTTAAGAAGAGATTGGACAACTATTTGTCTGAAATGGTATAGCACCTCCTGCTTGAGCAGGGGGTTGGACTAGAAGACCTCCAAGGTCCCTTCCAACTCTGTTATTCTGTGTATTAATTATTAGAATTATGAGACTTCTAGCCCAAAAGCTCTGAAGTGCTTTCAAATGCCTATGCTTGTCTTTTAAGATGCTAAAAGAATTTGCAATTGGTAATGGTAATTAGTTATTGCAGGGGTTCTAAAACTTGATGGTGCCATGACCTCCTAACATAATAAAATACTGTGTGTGAACCTTCTCATAAACAAAACAGTCAGACTACTTTCTAACAGGCCACCCACTCAAGTGTGGCCTGTTCACAAATCAGATTTGCACACACAAACTAGAACCAGCTCCCAGGGTGGGCTCTCCATTTATGTCTGTGGCTTCTAGCAACAGCTTCTGCAACAGCCCAACACATTTCTGAGTGCTGTTCAAAGGGAACCTGGCTAAGATTAAGGAACTACTGGCCAGTTTCATCTTCACCTCTTCAAAGGTGATTTTTCCTCTGCTCCTTCTTGAGCAGATCACATTGGATTCTGGCCCTGAGATTGCATACCAGGTCCAGACAACCTAAGTGCTATGCCTTGTTTAGTTCTTGCAGGAAAAGAACGTATAAGAACATATACAGGACATCTTGCAGCCAACATCCCTTGGCTGCCTCAATGTATTCTAGTGTTCTTTGCATCTGCACCTATGCCTTATCAGTCAGAGTATTTCTGAACTGTCTTGAGCTTTTTCTCAAAGAATAATAAAGTTGTGTCAAAAACAAGCTCTCAGTTGACAAGCTGCAGGCCCAAAAGAAGTGGGCGATGAAGGTAAGGAAGAATACATAGATAGAACTAGATACAATCAACTTAGGCAATTAGTACAGTATGCCCTCAGAAGGAAAGAAAAGACTAGTAATGTGATTTAAACAACAATCACATTTTTCTCTGATTACTTTGTGTTTAAGCCATAGTTTTATTTGTTTTACCGCATAAATCTTCAGGATGACTGAATCAATGGAGAACAAAAGGGGAAGCATTCAGTTTCTGAAGTAAATCAGAAGAAATCGAATTCGTTTTCCTTATCTTAAAGGCTGCCTTGCCTAAGGCTTGAATTTGTATGAGTTTTAATAAATGTAGATGTAATGGTTGTCAAAAACAAGTGACCGCTGCTTAATGTGCTTTTATTTCACAAAGCAGCCCTAGATGTTGGCCTTGCTTTCCACACAGCCAAAAGCAGGAGGACACAGGTAAGATCTCTGCTACTGGATTAATACTGTCTTCCATCCACTGTTGAATATACTGAAATAATAATAATGAAGACAGTTTTTTATTGCCTGATCCATCTACTCTATCACATTGTAGACTTTGGATAGCATACATTGTATTGGCTGGGTGATTCTGATCATTAGTGGGGACAGGGCTAAAGGCTTTAGGGTAGCTCTATATGGAGTTTCCTCAGAGGCTTCATGGACATGAACATACATACACATGTGGCCTTTTTGTTATCTTTCCATTCTTTGTAGGATGGTAGTTGGACGTGGGCCACATGACAGGGTTATTTTGTAGACAATCTGGCAAATGCCAATGACAGGAATATAATTACAAATCAGAACAAGTAGCTATCACAATTTCAATGCTGTTATTACACTACATGATGGCCTAAATAAGCTTATAAAACAGTTATGAAGAATATAATTCAAGAGAGAAAGAAAAAAAAAATATTTTCCCCCATTTAGAATTGACATCCAAGAAAGAAGAGATAACTTTAATGAAAAGTAGGAGCTTTTGTATTCTGTCTATGAGCACAATAATTATATTTCATCTTTAGTAGTATTACACCATTCAAAAAATGAAAGAAATGAATATTTTCCCCAGCCTCTGTCTTCTGTATCCCTTTCACATTTTAGTTTAACTTCAAAAATACAGTTCTTCTCTTCTACTATTTTCAAATTCTGTGATCTCAAAACTAAAATCAATATGAGATGACTTTTTATTAATGTTTCTAAGCGACAGAGAAATCTTCTGAAGGTATCTTCACACTGTAAAGCCTTATATATTTTATATAGTATGTTCTATTTTTTTTTACTTTCATGGTTTAAATTCAGATATTAAATCCATGTCAATGCAATATAGCTATTGAAATACAGGGCACTGTATTATACATGATTTAAAATGTAGAAAGTATTATTTAAAATATAAAGCGAAGCAGATTTCAGAAGACTTGTGGGTACACATAACAAATCTCCTTCTGATGTCCACATTGCCCTCTTCAGCAGTTATTTTTCCTCATGCCCCATCCATTTGCTAATTGTCAATATATGCATATTGATCTATATTTAAAGAGGTTATCCATCTATCACCCTCTAGGCTCTGGGTAGCACAAAACTGGTATCCAGGTAAATAAATAATTTGAGGTAAGTGCTGCGCCATGTGAAATTTTAAGCTGATAAGTATTTTTTAATATGACATGGTTGCAGAGTTTTGGAGGACAATGATGTTAAAATGATGCTTATATTTCACCTCACTTTTGGAGTATGAATAATTTTGTAGCTCTGACTGAAAACTCACCTTATTTCTAGACTTTTTAAAATGCCATTCAAATCTATAGGGTTAGGGTTATGTTACAAAATTTTAAAAGTAGAGGAGGTTTTGGTCTTTCGGATTGGGAATTATACAGTACTACCAAGCATCAGCACTTACGTGGGTGAAAGAATGGGTTAATCTGAGGAACATAAGGAACATTGGAAGGGCATGATCTGCAATTGGGATGGCATGCCTTTTTATGGCGTGAGAAGGGCAAGATACACAGCTACTTTCAGAGGCATCATATTAGAAATGCATTACTGCTAGCATGGACCAAAATTAAACAACACTATTTGAAAGTGCCAGTATGGTTATCTATAATGGAGGTGTGGATATATCAATGTCATAAATATGGAAAAAATTATAAGATATAAGGATATATTAAATGAAAGAGAAGAACTAAAAACAAAACAAGTACTAAAAGGATTAGTGATTGACCTATCATGGTAGCCACAGTTGCAGATAAAATCCAGGTATGAAAAAGATAGGCAGGAGTACAGGTTTTATAACAAACCAAATGAGCTAGACCAGATTCTAATGGGAACAGATGAAAAATTAATCAAAAGAATATATTTATTAACTTTCAATGGAGGAAGAACAAGTAAAAGAAAACAGAGTACAGAATCTGGATACTGGGTGTCCATAGGTTTTATCCCTGTATTTCCATACAAAGGATCCAGTAAAAATGACCTGGAAGGACTCTTCTGGAAATTCTGTGGACCTGTTGTTGCCATTCAAAATAGAAAATATTCAGCTGCCAGTAGTATAAAGCAACTTTTGTTGTTCCATTTAAGGACAAATTAATCAGTTCCTTTTAGAACAGTTCCTGTTGTTTCATATTTATGCTAGTTGTCTTATTAATTGGCATTTTTCTAAAGACCTCTATAAAAATACATTAAAAGTAAAGGTAAAGATTTCCCCCTGTCCAGTCATATCTGACTCTAAGGAGTGGTACTCATCTCTGTTTCTTAGCTGAGGGAGCCAGTGTGGTCTGAAGACATTTCTGTAGTCATATGACATTTCTGTAGTCATATGGCCAGCATAACTATATGCTGGCCATATGATGCCAGCATGGCACACAGGCGCACAGAAGCTGTTAGCTTCCTATCTAAGTGGTCCCTATTTATCTACTCACATTTGTATGCTTTTGAACTGCTAGTTCGGCAGAATCTGGGGATGATAATGGAGCTCACCCTGTTGTGCAGTGCTTGGGTCTTGAATCCAGGTTGTCAGCTTTCCAGTTGGCAAGTCTTTAACTGTTCAGTCATCGCCCTTTTTAACGTAGTAACAGCAACAGCAATAGCTATTGTATATTAGAGGGGATGTGGTAGCTCAGTGGCTAAGATTCTGAGCTTGTCGATCAGAAAGGTCAGCAGTTCAGTGGTTCAAATCCCTAGCGCCATATAACGGAGTGAGCTTCCGTTGCTTGCCTCAGCTTCTGCCAATTTAACAGTTCGAAAGCATGTAAAAATGTAAGTAGGAAAATAGGGACCACCTTGGTGGGAAGATAACAGGGTTCCGTGTGCCTTCGGCATTTAGTCATGCTGGCCACATGACCATGGAATTGTCATCAGACAGCGCTGGCTCTTTGGCTTAGAAATGGAGATGAGCACCACCCGCTAGAGTCGGGAATGACTAGCACGTATGCTTTACCTTATTGTATATTAGACTTATATATCACTTTACAGTGCTTTAAAGCCCTCTCTAAGTGATTTACAGAGACAGCATATTGCCCCCAACAATCTGGGGGCAATTTTACCAACTTTGGAAGGATGAAAGGCTGAGTCAACCTTGAGCTGGTGAGAATCGAACTGCTGGCAGTCGGTGGAGTTAGCCTGCAATACTGCATTCTAACCACTGCGCCACCAAAACTCTTTTATGTAATGTACATTGTATTACAATGTAGTTTCAAATATTACATTTTAAAGATATTTTCTCTAAAAAAAGAAATCCCAGTCAACATTTAGAAATTTTCCCATATAAAAGAATTGTCTTGGAACATGCAGAAAACACAGGTTGATTTTTCTGATCAGCATGTATCTACACATCATGAAAATTTGTATTGGACTTTACCTTCCATAAAATCAGACTACAGATGGGCTAATGTGAAAATCTGTGCTATGATGACATGTCCTTTTTTTAGTATACAAATAAAAATGAAATGAAAATCAGGAAAAACTGAAAGGCCACCAAACTATCTGCTACTAATTTTTTTTTAAATGTGCTTGATCCTTTATACAAAAAAGATGAAGTAGCTTGACATTTGAATCAACTCACCTCTATTCTTTTTTCTTAGTTTATAACGTCAGATGAAGCCTGACATGCTGGCCTGAAATTACAGACAAAGATCTTGTACATCAAATGATCATGCTTGCAGGTATCGCCATTCATTCAGTACATTACATGGCAGTAATTATGAAAAACAAATTTTAAAAGTTTTAAAATTGAAGAGATGACCTTGCATTCAAGAGACAATTTGAAACCCATCTGCCCCGTGTTAATGAATTTACATACTCAATTAGAGTTTATTTTAAATTGCAATTGTGACTTGTAAGCATCTCATAAATCAAGGTAAAATTCTAGAAGCTTTCCTGAGAAAGGGTAGATGTTCTAAAAATAAAAGGAAAGATGTATGATAATTTTGATATTTTTGTATCATGTGGCTTTGCAGCCTGCTTTATGGTCTACTGAAAGATCACAAATATAAAGGGATCCTCTTTGTCACCAATTATGAATACAAGAGGTGAATACACAGCTTATATTTAGTCATATTATGCATGCAGCTTTTGAACAAGTTCATCTAGAGTGTATGAATCTGTAACTAAATCTCAAGGCTGTTGAAATATCAAACTTATAAACAAATAAGTTTGGTAAAGCAAATACAAAACTAAACTAAACTAAACTAAGTTAAAGTTTCCTGTACTAAAGAATAAATTCATACACTTTTTCATGTGATGTGGGAAAGTAGAGTTTCAATCCCAAACCACAAGACTCATTTACTGTGATACGGCAGCAACCAGGCAAAACACAGCTCACCTGAGGAAAACATTGTGTTTCTGAGTGGCTACCATGCATCCCAGTAAGCAAAGGAACAGGTAGCCAAGGCTATAAATAGCTGTTAATCTTCCTTGCTCTTTATTTCTTTCTCAGACCTGACAGCACATCTTAAGTGCCACATGCATGAGAGCTTCCAGAATACATCTGGTTGGACATTGTGGGATATAGAATGTTGGAACGAATCAGCCATTGGTATGAACCAACAAGTTTTTATTGACTTTTATTATAAATATTAAAGTAAACATTATTTTAATTGTCATTAGTAGAGCATTAGTAAAAGATTCATAGAGTATGAAGCACACAAAGTTTTGAACAAATTAGTGTAGAGCTTTTCTGGTTTCATTCAAGCAACCATTCATTCTTGATCCCATATTCGTTTCTTTTACCACACAATTTATGAGTAGCCAATTATTACCACATTCCATTTTCTGCTATGTTTCTCCTGAACATAGCCAATTCTCAATTTGCTATCATAAAGTTGGCAAAAGCAACCCTTATCAATAGGTACTTTTATTTCTTCTAACAGTCATTCCAGAGAACAGATCACTTGTTATCCATTCTTTTTCTATCAAGATTGTATGTGTTAAAATGTTGCCTTGTAAATATTAGATTTCTTAGCTAGAATTTATTATTTGTGCTTTAAGTGATGACTTCATTTCTTTTACCACACACAGTTGGAATGGATGAATATACGGGAAACCAAGGGTTAAGCCCCTCAATTTTTGAAGTAGATCAAGACAACATCAAATAGAATTTGAAATGTTGCCTTGCCAAAGGCTTAGATCTACGTTAGTCTAATAAGCTCCCCCCACAATAAACATGGAATATAATTAGGTCATCCATTGCAGGAGGAAGAAATGAATGGACATAGGAATACATTCAAATTAGCGCAACTAAGAAATTGCACACATTTATTTCAGCAAAATACAAGATTGGAACATAATACCTATTGTGAAAGGAAGGAATGGACAGACTGAGAGAGGAAAGGAATGTCAGATAAACGTATCAACTGATGCAGAAGCAAAGGAATGCTGAGGAGGAAGAAGAATGAAAAAATATCAGTTATTGCAAGAAAGAAAACTTTATCATATAAATAATCTGTCAAAATAAAAAAAGGATCTGGATGCAAGTGTGATTATAATGACAATACAGATCTGCTATCCCTTATTGTCTTGTCTTCTATAGAAAAGAATGCAGTTTTCAATATTGGGAACATTCTGATTTGATAATGGACTTACTATCCCTTAATCCAATGCTGTTATTTTATAGCAGTATTTTAAATAACATTTTTGTAACCTCCTTTGTTTTCTAAATAGCATCACTCCACATACGGAGTTCTAAAACAATGTATTGGAGAAGATATTACATTTTGTTTTGACGGGAACACAGGATGCGTGTCTGCCTGACTTTAAATAAGTTAAAAATCATTTCAAATTGTCTCATTTCTTGCTGGGTTGAGATTTTGTGCCAAGTTAACATAGGAACCCCTATCAGAATTGACATAGTTTGTTCTTGATTTCATCACGTTTCAGTTATTTTTTTATATACTTTTCCATAAAGATGTAAATTGTGATGACAGACTTTTTCAACACATGAGAAAAAAAAGTATAACATTTATTTACCTTTCCTGCTATTGATAACATATCCATCTGGTTCCTCCGTTATATTTTTTTATTATATCCTGTCAGTCTCAAACCCTGACTTTGTGCTATAAGCTTGAAATAGTGCTGCTTCTGCTTCTCCTCGGAATATTAGAAGCAGATTTCTATATTATGAAGGAAAGTTGCATTGTAGACTCGTTTCACTTTTGGCTTAATATTTGGTTTAGCCATTCAAGGACCAGCCACTAGTTAATATAATATTTTCCTGCTATTTTCTCTTTCTTATTTTACTAATCTTTGTTTATCCTGATAAGAACATTGTGCCTAGACTTTGCTGTATTTTACTGGACAGTGAAACATAAGAAATTCATTTTTAAAAATATGGGGCTTTTTTGCTCAGTTGATATAGCTGATATTTTGAAATCTTGATCGTTCAAAGTAAATGACAAAATAATCTAACACCACTCACTGTCTTGACAGTTTTGTTGTCTTTGGCTAATAACACACTTTCAATAGATTTATCATTTGATAAGGTGAGTATTAAATACAAATATGTTATGGAGGTGTTAAAAGTAACTTTCAGAGCTATTCAGAAGACATAAGCATGGAGATGTTATGACACTTACAAGATTATCTGTTCCTTGCTTATATTTGCTTGGGTTCTGACATCTCATGCTGTTAAAATCTCTGCATGCAAATCTTATTTTCTAATGTATTCCTCCACCCCACTCACCCCAGGCAATATCTAAGAGAAATATGGCACATCGATTTAGAAAGTTAGAGCAGCCTTAAATCTTGACTTAAAAAACCCCAAAAGACCTAACTCACTGAGAACAACAGTCAGTCAGTCAGTCAGTCAGTCTATAAAGCTGTTTACCTCACATACATGTTTCTGGACAAATCGCAAAATTAAAAACCACAGCAAAATATAATCAGCAAAATACAAATAAAGCATAAAACCATATTTAAGAAGATTAAAACCATACAAATATCATCAACGGCATTTGCAAACCATACAGCACATACAGTACAACCATCTCCCCACTGCAATATATGAAACATCTTCATGTTGATTTTCTTAGAACGATAAATGTGGAACTGGCAAGATATGTAGTTTTAAGTAGATATGTGTAAAATGATACAGAGTATAAATATATTAATTGACCAATTTGGAAAAAATGTGAAATGTCCTTGTAAAGATTTTGTGTGTGTGGCTATTTCATTATGCATCCCCCATTAATGCTATTAGGAGGACCATCAGAACTGTTTATTCCAATTTCACTTAATGCTCTCTCTCTCTCTCATCAGCTAATAAACAAAATCTGGTTTCTTACATTAGAACATATATTATATTCAGACTCATTATGTAAATTGCAATTTTATATTTATATTAGACATGATGTAAAGCTACTCAGAATATTTGAGTATTTTTAGCAGTGAGAAGGAAAAACCCCACCTTTTACTTTTGATTTACGATTCATCACATTCATTTACACTTAATGACCTCATTGTGTTGGGAGACTTGATTCATTACATCTTACTATGATTTTATACGATTCATTGTTGGACTGCATATTGCATATTCTCATCCAGTATGACTAATCCAGGAAGAAACACAAACTATTGAAGATAGAAAATATGAAAACAAAGCAGTACCAATTTTTTAAAAAAAACAGTAACACCAAATTACATTTGTAATTGTTTGCAGCACTTTACCATACTCTGTAACCATAAACATTACTTTCAGATGCTTCCATCTTACTCTGAATCCTATTTCTAATCTAAAATCTGAAATGGAAATCTATTTTAATGCACAGGCAAATTTGATTGCCTTTAGACAAGAAGTCAACTTAAACTCAATATTTTACAAATTCAAATCTATTTTGAGCAAGCTTCTTTCCAACATTACCCCTCAGCAAAAATCTAAGTTGTATAAGGAAGAGAACAATAATACAACTATGGTGTAATTGACAGGAAATGTCTTCTCATGGTATCTGCTTTTTACTTCCAGTTACAATGTTTTTAGGAGAAAACAGAGAAACAAACTCAGATGTGAATCCACTTAAGGTGAATAAACGTCCTCTTCTATCCCCCCTCCCTGCTAATATAATAAGGATGCTGTTGCTAAAAATGATGCTAGCTAGTCCTTAAATGAAGGAAATTTAATAGGAAGAGCTACATCTGGGCTTCTGATACTCAGGAGCAAAGCTAGGCAGGGAGGAAGAACTGGCTGTGTCCAATTTCATTTCAACCAAATAAATTCAATTCAAGCCTTTGAATTGAACTCAACGTCTGGTGACTTCAAGGGCTCATCCAATACAGAAGTGATTTTCCATGACGCATTTACCTTCCAGATTTAGTCTATAGCTCTGGAATTCCCTGATGGTTTCTCATTTAAAAAGTAACCAGGCTTGATCCTACTTAGCTTCCACTGCCACTTGTCAAGGCTCTGACAGTTTAATGTCAAACCACAGTGATGAACCAGCATATTGAATTCTCTTCGTTTGAATGAATTATCTTGTGATATCTGAGAAATGATGTAATTAGGTTTTCAGCTTAATCAGAGCCCTTCTTCCTTTAGCTTGCCCTGAGCAAATTCCCCCCTGAAATCCAAATACTGAATCATTTTACAGTTATATTGGCTAAAACGTCATCATATTAAAGGAGACCCATGTTACTATGATAGTTTTTATGACAAATTCTCCTTTTTTTACTACCTATCTCCCCTTGAAAATGTGATTTTTGTTCAGGATTAATTCCTATAGGTGCAAGACTTCCATTGTGGGGAGATGGAGCAAACATATAGACAAGGTGCTATAAGGTTAACTGTAGCGGCACCTGATAAATTGGGTTTCACAGCCTGGTATGGTTAGGCAGCTTCACTTGATTAGCACATCAAACACAGGAGTGATATTCCAATACTCACCTTCTGAGTTTTTCTGAATCCCTGTCTCCACAAGAAACATGTCTTTAGGACCCCAAGAACTCAGGCCCAACCAAAAAGACTTAATGAGCCACTACTGATTATTTGTAATGTGTATTATGTGTATTATTTCACATGCTTGATAACCATTTTGACACAACTATTTATTTATTTATTAAAATTTTTTGTTAGGAACTATGGCTTCTAACAGATCCCTATGATTGCAGTAGACAGTTCCTTAATTTGTTAGAAAGACAGAAGTATGTGTTACACACATGCAAGTATAGTAAAAGTAATTACTTTCTGCAGGGAAAAATGTTTCAAAAGATTTATTGGAGACAGTATAGAGAAAATACATGAGGCTATAATTCATGCTTTTCCCACTGCAACTTTTCTACTATCACCTCCTCAGGTTGCTTTGCCTCTCAGACTATATATTTGGATTCTAACAGTAAGGAGGCTCTTAGCTCATCACAAGGAGATTCAATCTGGAAATAAGGAGGAATTTACTGACAGTAAGAACCAATAATCAAGGGAACAGCATGATTCCCGGAATTGTGGGTGTTCCATTGCTGGAGCTTTTCAAGAAAAGATTGGACAATCATTTGACTGGGATGGTACAAGGACTCCTGCCTTGGAGAGCAGTCTTTTCCAGCCCTATGATTCTGTGAAATAAGGCTAGACTTTACTAGAAGCACTTATAGTAAAATAAAGCTTAACTAGTTTAGATACATAATGTGAAAGCAAGCATCATTGGAAAAAAGTGGATAAACTGAAGGTGACCAAAACAAACTGACAGGACACAAGGTGACTAAATTGTTTAATTCATGGCACAAGCATGAATTTACAAGAATAAGAAGCAGTTACTGATAGACAATCGTGCTGAAATGGTATCAATCAAATCATGGATAATTTGGAAATGACCAAACAACACTAGTGGGACTCAGAAACTATGTCAATAGAACACAAGGTAAGTCACTGAAATATTTATAAAGTCTTAGAAACTTTATGAATGGAAAATATTTCCATTTATATTTATCAAACATAAAAATATAATAACAATATTCTTGTAAACAATGTCCTTTTTTAAAAAAAAAAAATAAAGTTTTGATTCTGCCACAATGGAACCCAAAGTTCTTAGTAGCACAACAGATGGATTTAAGTTATGGCTATCATATTTGGGCTGCAAAAAACTAGAGAGCCACTAGATGGAAGAAAGAAACACCAGAAAACTAACTTTCTATTCAATCTATTTGTCATCCATATTTTTGCAGCCCGGATGCGGTAGTCCTTTCCAAGATATGAAAGGTTGAAAACAACTAAGGTGAGGAAGGAAACGAACTATAGAGGGAAATGTACTGTATGTAGGGAAAATGGGTATATTGCACTGTTGAGCAATATAGAGTTCAGGGTGAATAATAGATAGGGGAAAGAGCTGGAATTTAAAATTCAGGAACATATCTCTTCCACAATTATCATCTTTAAAATATTCTAGATAAATTTGACTATCACTCAAAGCACTAAGGTAAAAGCAGATGTAAAACTTACTGATTCAGTTAGGAGTGGATAGCATGGGTAAAATAAATATTATAATCCCTGCTTTCTTTATTATGTACATACATTTTCAAAGAGGGCAATCACTGCAGAAACTGTCCTCAGATGCAACCTATTAAATTAATGGCAGTTGTTGCTGCAAAACCTGGAATGGCTATTCAGAAAGGATCGTGAGTACCTTAATAGCACATGAATGGATATGTACACACCTTTAATCTTCAGGATGTGCATTTTCTGCATTGGATGTTATAAAACAAAGGGGGGGAGCAAAAAGTTGCAATCCTCTGCTAGCCTTTGTGTCCAGTTGCAGGAATAAAAAACTAATGATAATGCTGGAAAATATGTCCAGAAGATACACTGTTTTTTGGCAAAATGAGAAACTAGTAGAGGAATTTTTCACTCTTCTGTTTTTAAACAACATGAAAACCTGCCTCTGGTGCCCTTACTTTTTCTTGAAATTTCCACACCATCCTATTTTCTATTCTGCAGAGCTTCAGTGTGGTCCCAAACTCAGATTGCATTTATCTGCTGTGCTACATGAAACCAAAACCAGACTTTCATAAGTTGATCTGGCTAAAACTAATACAAGTATTTAATTTGCATGGTAGACCTATGTTAAATAACACTCATGCTATGAATATTGAAATGGAATGAAATCTTGTGAGAAACATGTGCAATAGAACCTCTGGTCACAACCATAATTCATTCCATAACTTTGGTTGCAACCCGATTTGATCGTGACCCAAGCCTAATTTTGGAAATTTGGTGCTTACCAAAAAAAAAAAAAAAAATGGTGCAGAAGGGTAAATTAGCTGGAAAAAAAATTGTGAATTTTTTGGTCAGAACCCAATTTGGTTGTGATCAGAAGCATTTGTGACCAGAGGTTCTACTGTATTATTAATTTCTGGGCAGGTTTCTAAATGTTGACTATTACTCTTAGCATATTTTTATTTGGAATGTTCTAACAGACTTGAAGATGTCTCTCTTTTGTGTAGTACATATGGATACTTTACTGGAATCAATCACCCAGTAGGATGGATAACCTTAGAGGACTTACATAACTAAAGCATGTGAGTTGGAAACTTGCCTTTGACTTTTCAACTCTCCCCTACAATGAACGCTTAAGAAATAGTGTAATGATAATTAAGTGTAATGAGAAGTAACAAAAGTGCTTTAACTCATTTACTCACACACACTTAGTACATTTAATTACAAACAAGAAAGTAATGAGTGTTACGTTTGTTACTTCTCATTACTTCCTTGTTTATAGTGAATTTATGATTGGACTCTTGTTGCTTCAGTATGCATTCAGTCAGACAGCTTTAATTGCAGAAAACAGAAAATGTCAGACCCTCTGTGAAAGTTTCAACTTCTTTGACTTAAGCAAACAAGCAAAGCAAGGTGAGGGGTCCAGACAGAGTCAGATACAACATAGTTCCCACATGTTCTAATAACACAACAAGTAATCCAGTGGTGACATTCAAATTTTTTCCCTATTGGTTCTGTGGGCATGGCTTGGTGCGGGGGGTGTCCTGTGACTGAGTGGGCGTGACCAACTCAATGTCACTCATGGCCATGCCCACTCAGTCACATGACTCTCCCCACCAAGCCACATGCACAGAACCCGATAGGAAAAAATGTGTGTATGAGCACAAGAAGTGCTCATAGTGAATGCTGTGGCAGAGAAAAGCCAAACTTCTCTCCCTCCATTCACAGCGGAGCTGCTGCTCCCTTTATGGTCCCACCTCCCTCCTGGGAGTCGAAGTACCTTAAACTTCAAAGTACACACTTTTTTCCCTCCTAAGGGAGGGAAAAGAGGGTGGAACTGTTGGTGCATCTTATACACTGAATACAGCCACTTTTGGCCTCCTGAAACCCCATCCCACTCATCCCATTTTTGTGAAATTTTTGTGGGTCTATTTTTCGCAAAAATGGGGCATGCAGAGGGTTTGGGAGGCCTGCAGAGTGCTCCTGGAGGCCAGGGAGGGCAAAAACCTTTTTTTTCTTACTTAGCTCTTCAAAATCCTGGTGCGTCTTATAGTCCGAATTCGAACTTACTAAATTCTTACTAAAATCTGTTCCATGCTTCAATTCTCCAAGTGAGACATAGCTGGCTTCTTGGTATATTATCAGAATGTAAAACATTTTAGAAATTGCAAAGGATTTGAAACAGTGCACTTTGGCAGCCTTCCATTGATGCAGTCCCTTGATGATTGCATTCAAGTTGACTGGAGTAAATGAGAACAGCCTTGGCATGCACATGTATTAAACACCCCATGAGATCAGAAAATTAGATCCCACTGCTGTAAAGTGTCTAGAATATTAATGGTCAGAACCTCAAAACATGTTTGCTATGTAAGTTAGTATATGATCCACAGTTTGAAGCAGCAAAATAGTAATAAGAGTAGCACAGAGATGTTCATATTGCCCCTAAAAATATATCCATTTTTCCCTTTAATCAAATTCTTTCCATTGCAGTCAGTAAAATTATTTTACTATTAAAGCACCAAGTAGCAAAACCTTACAGAGCTTAAATCATGAATGTCAAACTCGCGGTGTCACTTTGCCGTCATGTGACATATTGTGACAGTTTTTCCCTTTGCTGAACTGGGATGGGTATGGCCTGTGCATGAAGCATCCGGCCGCAGGCCACCAGTTTGACACCCCTGGTTTAGATGATATAATAAGAGGGCAGCCTCAGGCTGAATCATAGGTATGCAACCTCTCCCATCTTGTGATAGTGCCATTCTCCATGGTTCACAGAATAGTTGAGGGAGATAAAACAGGAGAAGAGATATCTAGAGTGTCTTGGGCACTCAAAAGGGGATGAACACAATCAAAGAGGGGTTAGAGCTGCTATCAAGGCCTACCTTGTGGCAATAAGGGTGCCGAAACAACACACTTCTCTACTCTTATTGCCTCTGTAGATAGCAATCCTGTGCCTTGTTTCAGGTGACATGTGCCTTCTTGGGTAGAGAGGCTTGGAGGTCCTTTTGAAGAGTCATGCAAAAGAGTTTGCTCAGCATCTGTCAGACAAACTCGCTCAAATTCATTAACAGCTGAGTGTTGGCTTTGTTGTAGGTCCAGGAAAGATGCCCAAGGTGAAGTCTGTCCTGATATCTGGAAAGAGTTTGAACCTGTTGGGTCTGAGGAAATGGAAAAGGTCCTCATGACTCTGAGCTCCATTTGCTCCTTAGACCGAGGCCCCTCCTGGTTAACTAAAGCTGCCTGGGGAATGTCATGTGAATCAGTTCTAGCTATGATGAACTTTTCTTTGAGTGGGGGTTGTTCATTTACTCCTTAAAGAAGCCATGGCTCATGCTTCATCATTCCTTCTAAGGTGAGGTTGGCCTCATCCCTGTTCATTTTCCATAAATCTCTCAAGATTTGGTTGTGTAATCAGGTTTGGGACTGAAGGAATGGTGAGTTAATATCTGATGACTTTTAAATCATATAGTATTACTTTTGATGATTGATTATTTTTATATTTTATTTTATAGGTTTTTTTTCTAAGTCAGCCAGAGTCAGTCTGTGAGATGGGCAGCTGTATACATACATACATACATACATACATACATACATACATACATACATACATACATACGTATAAAATATTTAAAAGAATATCTTCATTTTTATTGCAGATTTTTTTTTAAAAAAAACATCACCTTATCTTCTATCTTTGACAAAAGATACAAAGATGGATATTCCTATCAATATCATACTGTGCCCTAAATCTCAGTGAAATGATATATTCTTGTATATCACATGGTATAGCACATTACAAATACTGAACAGAAACACTATATTTATTTCTTGTAAGGCAGACCTTTCAGTTGTTGAGGGGCAGGGGGTAATTTTTGTAGTATGAAGCAGTACAGTCTAGATAAAATTTATCACTTATGGGAGAACGTGATCCAAGTAATCTTTCTAACAGTGAGAGATTTCTCAGTATCTGATATATACCTGCCTAACTTTTATTTCCTGAAAAAAAATTTCAAACAATCCCAGCTTCTGTGCATCAGAAAGAACAAAATCATTCTTTCAGGTGACTCTGACAGAGGTTCCCCTCCTTTCTCTTTTCCATAGGGAGCTTATAGATGGTACATAAATTCAGGTGTTGGACTAGGAGCTGAAAGACGCAGTCTCTACTCCACTCTCATCATGGAAACTCTTGAGGGAATTGAGCCACTTGTTCTCTCTCAACCCAGGTATCCATAAAATGAAAAGTGATCCTGATGATCCTAAGATATCTAGGCATGATGGGCAATATATAAGTCAAATAAATAAATAAGATATACATCTAGCAAATAAATAATCACCTAGACAAATGTTTACTATGACACATATACACAAAATATTTGCCTCCTGACAATCCTCTGTGCTTTCACTATATGCAGACCGTAAGCCAAGAGACAGCAGCCAAAGCTATTTCTTGAGGGACATCACGTAGTTTGTGCAGTAGGAACAACAGCTGAGTCCAAAGGAAAGCTGATTTTGTCACTAGACCAAGATTTATCACGATAGGTTTGGTCTGGTGATTAAGGCACCAGGTAGAAAATGCGAGACTGTGAGTTCAAGTCTCACCTTAGCCATGAACTTTAGCTGGGTGACTTTGGGCCAATCACTCTTTCTCAGCCCAACCCATCTCATGGGGTTATTGTTGTGGGGAAAATAAAAGGAGAAAGGTGTGTTGGATATATTACCTTGAGTATTTGTAAAAATAATAAAGGTGGGATACAAATAAATAAATAGAAGTAAAAAGAGATACAGATGAAGGTCTATAGAGATTCTCAAACATCCAGGCAGGGATGGGTTCCACTTACCTTTACTACCGGTTCACAACGGGAGCACACACGCTTCTGTGCATGCACAAATCATCAGTGATGACATCATGATGGGTGGGTGGAGCCTCCCACCACCATTACTACCAGTTTGCAAGAACTGGGCCGAACTGGGAGCAACCCACCACTGGATCCAGGTCATGGTTATCCTATCTTTTCCAAAAGTCAACTGGACTTGCTTGTTTTTTCTTTGAAAGCATTTTCAAGGAAACATCCAAGAATCTTCTTCAGTTCTAACTCAGATAACAATATGGTGTTCCAAATTAACAATCAATGCCTTACCTCATTTATTTTTTGTTCATATTTCTCACTTTAAAATATTTCTGTATTTTTTACATAAAAATCAAATGCAATTTGAGATACAAGAAAAGGAGAAAAGAATAGTATTTTTCCTTCTTGTTCTTTTAATTACGTTTCTTCATTTAGCAGGATGTATCATACCCGGTGTGACCAAGCTGTGATACACAGCCCACAAAATTCCTCAAAAATATGACATCGCATTTGAATGTTATTGTGATAAAAAGAAGAAATTATGAAACAACAATCTCATTAACAGTATTTTTTAAAAAATAAAATGCAAATAAACCAAACAATTTAAATTAAATTACATTTACTTTCTAAGGCTTTTTTCCTGACCTCTTCTACTTCTTTTAAAAGTCTTTTGAAATGTGGCTTGTGGTAGAATTTTGAAAGAATTGGTTTTTTACTTATTTAAATAATTATTTAGGCATATTTTTATTGTTTTAATTAGTACTGTATTCTTAAGATAGCAAAATAATATTATTATTTGATTTATATTCTTTTGACTTTTTAATATCCACTGAAACCAGTTTCTAGTTAGATCTGATCTCTGGATAGTAAAAATATTGGATTAAGCTGAAAAAGTAAGACCATACTCATTTTCATTCATGCTTCAAAAAATGAGAAAATAGAAAAATAAGAGCAAGCCATATCAGAAGGGACAGAATCAGGGGTGGGCTCCTGGGGGTTCAGCAGGGTTCAGGCGATCCTTTAGTCAAGGATCACCGGGGTTCAGTGAACTCCCAAATGCCACCCCTGGCTTTATGTCTTTTATATAATTCTGGAACTAGGTCTCAGTATTTTTAAATTATTATTTATTTAGAATTTTATATAAAGTAAAAATCAAATCTAAGAAAAATATAGAACAGAAATAAAAAAAGAAGTGCAAGAAAAATAAAAAATGTAAAATTACAAAACACAACTTCTCACCTTCTCATATATTAAAAACCTATTGTCTTAACTCTTCCAAAAAATCTCTTCAATTTTTTATTTAATTGTCATTTGTTTCAATCGTTAAATCTATAAACCATCACTTCATGTTTTTCTTTTTTAGCAAAAATTTCACAAAAGATTTTCAGTCTTTTTAAAAAGTTTCAAACTGTTTTCTTCCTGACCAAACAATTTTGCCATTTCTGCTAGTTCTGACATTTTTATGATTCAATCCTATGGAAATGTCAATATTTTTTCCATCTTTGTCCGTATAATAATCTTGTTTCTAAGAGTTAGGAAAGATTTCTCCAACCAAACAGTGAGAAGACACAGTTTCCCAATCACTTGATAGAGATCATTCTAATAAAATTATGCTTAAAAGCACAAAATAAGACATACAAGTAGACAATGTATTAGATATGATTAAAAAACTTTCCAAGTTAAGGATTGGTGGTATTATTTTAAATGCTGAAATCCAGAAAGGCAGCTTACAAACACAGCAAAGTACATTAATAAAATTTTAATATTCGCCCATGAAATAATACTACAGTAATAAGGCATCTGGGGTGGAAGACTCTATTCATAGAAATAAAAGAGCCCAATTAAAGCAGGAACAGATTTCAAAATTTAATAAATATTTGGGTTTTTTTAAAAAAAAGTCAATGAAATGAATATAATGGTCCAGTTCTTGTGTTAGGTTCCAATGGAGTCAAATTAGCATTGATTATTTTTATCAGTTTCTTTAATGAGATGTTCCTTCCTCCAGCAATAAAGCATGCTAGAAAGTTCATTAAGTTTATTGCCAAGCACTAAAATCCACTATCCCCCAAACACTGAATTTTTGCACCCGTTGCTTTCTAATAATCAGGGACAATTTCTCTCCAAAACCTCAGCTACAGATATTAACTCACTACTAAGTATATTGATGGTGTGGTTGCCATTTTTTTTATAGCCTGCAACATGAGAAATCATTTGTGTGAGCAGCTAACACAAACATGGGGAAAAAGTTAAGAAACATTTATTTTTTTAAGGAACATGGAAGAAAATCCTCAGCATTTTTAAAGGAAATGTTAATAGTAAATTATTAAATTTATATGCTACCCACGTTCCAGCAATTCAGTTGATTCATTTCTACGTATTGTTCTTTATGTTGATGAACCTATAACAACCCTAAAGGGGAAAACAATAAAGCATTCCATTAAAAAAACAAACAGTAACTCAATATTTCCATATTGTATCAGAGCAAACATATGAAATGCAAAGAAAAAAGATTGGGATGAAAGTTGAATGAACTTAATGCACAAATGGTGGTGTATAGTGCCAACACAGTAAAAAAAAAAATCCCTAGCAGATCTAAAAGACATGAGTGGTGACTTAGTTGAAGGGCTCCTTCTCCTTCTATAAGATAGCCAATGAAATGTTGAAATTAGCCTGCAACAAACTGAAGCAGATAGAAGCCTTGAGACAAAAGAACATAGAGTCCTATACTTCAGGAATGGAGCAAGAAAATGTTCCTTGTGGTTACTTTGAAAAGAAGTTGAGATTTAGAGGGAGATTTCATCTCTTTCTGCCTCTAACAATGGTTTCCAGCCTATTCTGGCAATGGGAAATCAGGCAGTGCAGATTAAGACCTTAGTTAATATATAGCAGGGGGGAACAACCATAGCAACCTCAAGATCTGTGGACTTTGATCTGGCTGGGAAATTCTGGGAGCCGAAGTCCACAAGTCTTAAAGTTGCCAAAGTTGGACACCCCTGTCATATGCAGTAGGTTTGTGGTGAGGAAATTGATGATGGAAGGTCACTAGTTCCTCTCTGCAGTTACCTCTTAGGACAAAAAGTGAGATTAAAAAATAATATACCAGTACATAACATGCTACTACTACTACTATTATTATTATATTGAGTACTATATCATTTTATTTTACTATGCACTTGTTTTTGTTTTATTCTTTCAATAAAAGTGAGGTTGTTTAGCATTTCTTTGCCCCTAAATATGTGCTCAGTCAACTTGTTTGAAGAAAGATATTTTCCCTAGACAGTTTTTTGATCATGTAGCCTGCAAATTACAGGCAAAAGATATGGGCATCTCATTTCTCACTTGGTGCCATTTCATAGAAAAATGTTTCTGTGTGAAGAATGTTGCCTTAGTTAAATGCTGGCAACTCTTTTGTGACATGGAAAGTTTCAACTGTCTGTGATATCCTGCATGTTACCTCGGAAGTGTCCCATTTAATGTTAGTGTTCTCCTTGTAATGGAACTGTCAGGTTCAGAACCCACTGCAAGCAACAAAGGCTTAATAGACACAATTTCTTTGCATGGAGGGAAGAAAATTAACTGAATATATGCATGGAAATCAAGAAAAATAGAGGAGAAAGTAAAACTTCTTATGGGTAGTTGAAGTTCTGTTTTACATGACTGGTAACTACAGTTGTGATCAAATGTGCCATAGATTGAGGGATCTCAAATTTAAGACCAAAAAGTGACATCATTCCTTCTTGTAATTTCAGGTTAGTATCTATGGAATCTCTGCATAGCATTTTCCAAGTTGTGGTATGCATTTCTACTTGTTGTGGCCCATCAGCGGCCTGTGCGGATTGTAGCTGATTCTGACAGCGAGGAGGTTGGTGTGGTGTTGCGCCAGCAGCCTGTCCAGCTGGCACCCAAGTCAGACAATGACGAGGCTGGACAAGATGTGGTGCCAGAGGCAGGGATTCAGCCAGGGCCTTCAGAACCTCCAGAAGCTTCTTTAAGTGAAGAGGACGAAGAGGAGGAGCCTCTTCTCGATGCACAGGCGCGCAGAACTGCCAAAAGGCAGGAGTGGCTCCTCAGGAGGAGGTCTCCTCGAGAGGAAGGCTTGGGGCTAATTGGCCACTCCCTTAGCCTATTTAAGGAGGAACGTCGACTGAAGCAATTTGTAGGGAACAACTTTAGTTCATTCTCCTTTGCGTCTGGATTCTTTGCAAATTGTTTCTGGGCTTTCTGCCAACCTTAGTAAGATTATGATTACTTTATCTTTGGTTTCTTGTAGGCTGTTAAGAAAGTTTATTAACAACCTTTGTTTGGAAGAAAGTGAGTTATTTTAGTAAATTTAAGTTTTATACAGACTTTGTGTGTGCTGTGTTCTTTGGGGTCGGTAGCTGGGACAGAACACTACTATTCATTTTTCAAATAGTCAGATGTCTTCTTATTCACATGATGCAAATTAGCAGAAAATTTACATCCACCCATCATATAAAATTGAATACTGTGCTAACATTTGAAAGTTTTCTTCTGTAAAAGATTTTCTGGTTTCCATTTTTATAGCTTTGTTTTAGGATATATTAGATTATCATTACAATTGCAGTGGTGCTTTTGAATTTACTATATGGTTATAAGTAGCAAAAACCAACCATTATCAGACAATTGGTTGCCTAGTCTCTTTTTGAAAACCTTCAGTAATGGAGCTCCCACAACTTCCGAAAGCAAGCTATTCCACTGATTGCTCCCATCATTAAGAAATTTCTCCATAGTGCTAGGTTGCTTCTCTCCTTGGTTAGTTTCCATCCATTGTTTCTTATCTTGCCTTTTGGTGCTTTGGAAAATAGCTTGGCCTTTGTAGAAGCCCCTCAAATGTTGGAACAGTGCTAGGCAAGAATCTGAAATGCTGGAACTCCAAACAGACTACTGTATTAATCATACCTGTGCTAAAGGATGCTTTTGTTAATAATGAATGAAGGTCAGGTGTGTGTAATTAATTTCCTGATTTCATGTGCTCAGATAGGACTAGTAAAAGTGATGATGAAGTACAGTGTAGGGGTTTGATAGAGATATCATGGGACTAACATTTTTTTTGCCATTATTTCTGGTAAACAAGTTTTTTGGGGAAAGTCTATTGTCTTAGAAATTTTGGAAATCAATCTGTTCAAAATTAATAATGCAAATTTCTTTAGACTGATGTTCTTCAAATAAATTTGGGCCAGGTCTCTCATGCTGGATGAGAAACCTAGTAATAACAACTATCCAGTATGTAATAGTGTCTATAACACATTAGTTTTATCTTTATTTATTTATTTAATTTATTTATTTGTCAAGAACATATTACGTAATATATATATAAGTATAACCATGAATTGAATACATAAAATAGATACAAATAGAGGAAACATTAGGACAGGGATGGTAGGCTCGCTGGTGCTCTTATGCACGCCCCTTCTAACCTACTGTCAAATGGAGAGATACTTGCATATGTTTCAGATACTTCTGTTTTATTGAATTTAGAGCACTCCATTGTTTGGGCTAAAAAAAACCCCAGCTAATCTATTTTTTGAAGAACCCTACACTCCTAAATGTAATCTGAAATGAAATGAATAATAAGAGTGGAGAAGAGTACCTCAAGGGCATTCACGTCTATTTTAAGCATGTTTTTCCACATCTTTATCAGGCATGCTGAGTGGGCAGCAGATACATACAGAAACAAGTAAAAAAAGCTGAATGGAGAAATAATAAATATCTGCCTATTTGAGTGACCTTAGTTAAAGGTATGAAGTACATGAACACATGAAAACTAACGGCATGGTTTTCCATTTTATCATTTCTAAGATTTTGTCATTTGTTCCAGCTATTCAGATAATAAATCTGAAGCTGTTCAAGAATGACTATTATCAGATGAAATGGCTGATCCAAAATATCTGTGTCCTATCATCTCAAAAAAGGTAGATAAGATGAAATACTATCTAGGGTTGCTCCTAGGGCAATATAATCATAGCACTCAGCACCAAATATGTGTTGCAATCTTTGTACTGATTAGCAGGTGGTTGAACTTACCTTCAGAAATACAAATCACAATGACTGACCCTTCTTCTACTATTGACTAACATTAGCAGTACTTAATTTCTATGCCAAAATGTACTTTGACCATGTCCAGTTTGGATTTTCATGTGTATTACCTAATCCTGCCATAAATAGAATAGAATAGAATAGAAGAGAAGAGAAGAGAAGAGAAGAGAAGAGAATAGAATAGAATAGAATAGAATAGAATAGAATAGAATAGAATAGAATTTTTATTAGTTTGATAGCTGTTCTGTAGTTGTCTGCATTTTGGCCAATTCAAAAAATCTGAGAATAAGGAGCAAAAATAATGTCCTCTTTCAAGATCTGCAGTAACCAAAAGTACCTACTCAATCGTGCATGGTTGAAAGATGCTTGATATATTGAATAATGGAGATATAAAGTATGTTCCTGAAATGAAATGTGTAAATATCACCATACTGCATCTTGAGGAAAATTTGATTTGCTTGATTTTGACGTGGCTATTTATTATTTCTTTTAATGCTCCATTATCAACAATATTCTCTTTCTTTTTAGTGCATAATTGCTTTAATCTTCTATTCCCTCTTAGCTTCCATTAGAATCATCTAGGCAGCTATAACAAGTGGATAGCTACATTCCTATCAAACAGGCAACAAGTAGTTAAAATTGGAAACGCTATATCAAGCCCTGCACCAGTTATCAATGGTGTTCCCCAAGGCAGCGTTCTAGGACCAACACTCTTTCTGCTTTATATAAACGACTTTTGGGATCATATTATAAGCGGCTGCGTCCTCTTTGCCGATGATGTAAAACTATTTAACACCACAGACAATTCTACTACCCTACAAAACGACCTAGATTATGTATCTGAATGGTCAAACAATTGGCAACTCCAAATCTCTGCTAACAAATGCTCAGTCCTGCACATTGGCAATAAAAATCAGAACATCAAATACAAGCTGGGCGGAAATGAGCTAAAAGATGTCCCACACTCTGTCAAGAACCTACGAGTACTCATTTTAAAAAATCTAAGCCCCAGAGCTCACTGTAATAACATTGCTAAAAAGGCATTAAGAGTTGTCAACCTTATTTTATGAAGGTTTCTCTCTAGTAACGCTATACTTCTAACTAGGGGATACAAAACCTTTGCCAGACCTATTCTTGAATACTGCTCACCTGCCTGGAACCACACTGTATTTCGGACATTAATACCCTGGTTTCCTCAAAATAAGACATACCCTGATAATAAGCCCATTCGGACTTTTGAGCGCATGGCAATAAGGTCAAGCGCTTATTTCAGGATTCAAAAAAATATAAGGCAGGGTCTTATTTTCGGAGAAACACGGTACATTAGAGAGGTATTTTACAAGAAGAGTACTCAACTCCTCTGCTCGCAATAAAATTCCTTATACCATCAGGCTTGAAATTTTAGGCCTGGATAACCTTGAACTATGCCGTCTACTTTCCGACCTAAGATTAGTACACAAGATTATCTACTATAACGTCCTACCTGTTAATGACTTCTTTAACTTCAACTGCAATAACACAAGGGCTATCAATAGATACAAACTAAATGTAATCTGCTCTAATCTTGATTGCAGAAAATACGACTTCAGCAATAGAGTAGTAAATGTCTGAAACATTCTACCTGATCCTGTTGTTAGTTTCTCTAACCCCCATACCTTTTACCTTAAACTGTCTACTGTGGACCTTACACGTTTCTTAAGAGGTCCCTAAGGGGGTGTGCATAAGCGCACCAGCATGCATACCGTCCCTGTCCTACTGTCCTCATTTATATGTCCTCATTTTATGTGTTTATGGCTATGTTTTGCCTATTTATATCCATTTATTTGTGCCATTTTTTCATGTGTCCATGTCTATGTCTGATACTTGTTTCCTGTCCTCGTTGACAAATAAATAAATAAATAAATAACCACTGCCCATTCCAACCTGAATGCCATGAACAAGAAAACTATCCAATCTAGTCTATTCATCCCATGCCTTTGCGAATATAGTTCAAATGCACATAAGAGAAATTTAGCCTGGAGATTTCAAAGCAATGCTTTCCCAAACAATGAATTTTATTATTCTTTCCCATCTTGCTTGAAATGCACAGGAAAGCCTGGCATCACAACAGCCAGCAAAAATAAATTCAAATCCATTAAGGTATTAATGGAAGTTTGCACTAATGGATGGTTTCATTTTAAATTTGCTCCCAAATAGCCCACTGATTATTAACTGAGGATCCACTGTATCACTGTTTTTGATGGTGTCCTTTTAAATACTGTGCTGATGGAATATGGTAGTAAAGTAAAACAAATTGTTCTGTTGTCATGAATGCAACTTGGTGTGTAATGAATGAATAGTTCGCTCTAACTAGATGTGTGAGTGTGTGCGTGCGTGAGCCATTCAGTTTTCAGATTGTCTAAGAATAGGACAGAACGAATGGCGATTTTTCTCTGTATAACACTAGGTGAGAAGGATTAAGCCAACTATCCAGCTCTTCTTTGGGATATTTGGTGTTGTCTATGCATGTAACAGTAAAAAAGACTGCACATGTCCCTCATTTTATATGGGGGAGAGCATATTATTTACCTCTTTTTGAAAACTACAGACAAACAAAAATCATATGCCTGTCTTCTCAATATTTGTTTTCTTGTTATGGTTGTCTTTTTTGTTTTTTAAACTATATGATTTGTTTTGTCTTAATATGTATTTGTTCAACAAAAAGCAGAAATCATGGTAGGTTTTCTTACTGGGCCAGTTTTCTAATTGCAAAGAGGCTTAAAAACTGTGGAAGAACATGTAATGTAATATGGCTGAGGTAGATTCTGAAGGAATAGTGTCATTTACAACTCAGCCTACTCCTGCTTCTTTCTGACTTGGACTGATATAGCCACTCTTTGGAGTCTTTGGTGTTCTCTCTGCAGTTTTTTTTTTTTTTAATTTGATTTATATGCCGCCCTTCTCCGGAGACTCAGGGCGGCTTACAATGCATTAAGCAATAACCTTCATACTTTTGTATATTTTTACAAGGTCAGCTTATTGCCCCCACAAACTGGGTCCTCAATTTACCTATCTTAGAAAGGATGGAAGGCTGAGTCAACCTTGAGCCTGGCAAGATTCGAATTTACTAATTGCAGACAGCTGGAGTTAAATTACAATGCATTAGTCTGCTGAGCTATCCAGGCTCCTGGATAGTTAACCTTGAGCTACAAATATTCTCTTCTGTTGATACAACTATTCTTTGTATTGAAGGCTAGAAAAAGTAAGAACAAAACAATCTAAAGGAAAGCAAATACAATCCCTTCTTAAAATAGAAATGTACAGAGTAGTCCGTGAACTCAAAGGATAGCTCCTTCCTCAAAGGACAACTATTAGATATTTGTGAGTATGAGATCTTTCCTACAAATAAAGACAGAGTGCTTTCTAAACATGGGAGTTCTTCACACAAGTGGTAGATTTACCTGACGGCGTACATGGGACTAAAATGTGCCTAATGTTTTAACCTTCTCCCTACATTAATCCATTACATGCAAGGAGTCATGTGATAAAGCTAGATTTTTTTAAAAAAAGAAAAGACTTGCTTTTAAAGAGAATGTTAATTTGTAGGCATCTTCCTAACAGCCTAAGCTAAAAAGTTGAATTAATAAGTGAGCCGGCCTCACTATCCTACTTCTTGTTACATGTATCTCATTAACCAGCATTAGGCTTCATTTGTTATTCAATCAAATGAATTTGCATTTATGGATTTCAGAATGTACTGCATGACCTGATGATGGTGTATGTATATATTAATTAGATTTTTCACTTAGAGTATCATGAATAATCGTGTGCCCTGATCTGATTTACATCTTTCCTATGGTGTAGTTACTATATTCAGAATATTTTTTTAAAAAAAAACCCATAATATTTTGATATTAATAAAAGCTGCTGTCATCTTCCAACATATTTCCACACTATGGAAAGAAACATGGTTGTTAATATTATTAAAATATCAAATAGTCAGCCTGCAAGGATGTGCTTAATTTCAAAACTAATACAGTAGCAACGATTTTTATATTATACATTGATTCTCAAGTTTGGAAACTTTCAGATGGGTGAATTTAAACTGTCAGAATTCTGGCGTTGCTGGCTGGGGAATTCTGGTAGTTGAAGTCCTCAAAAGTTAAAGTTGCCAGGGTTGAAAAATACTGCCCTGAAACAATTAATCAATGTCCAGAAGTTGTGGATGCTCCAACACTGGAAGCTTTTAAGAAAAGTTTCCTGCCTGAGCAGGGGGCTCAACTAGAAGACCTCCAAGGTTCCTTCCAACTTTGTTATTTTGTTATTATGCTTTCCTTGGAATTTTTCAGTTTTCAGTTTTACTATCATTTATTGACCATTTCTTCTTCTTTGCAATTTGAGCCAAATAGATATCTCCATCTCTGCCCATTGCAACTGTTAGAGGCAATATCCCATCAAGCAGTGATTCCGTTCCATATCTACTCTTCTAAGATCTAATCTTAGTAAAAATTGTAACTGGTATTTCTCTCTGCAGACAGATATCTTTCATAATGCATGCACAAAGTATATTTTATTAATTCTGTTTTTTGTAGATCGCTGTTTGCATTTCCCCCCCTTTTTTCTCAGAGATGCCTTGCTAGGAAATGTGGCTGATGAAAGATGAAAGAGATAAAGGAAACCTACGTTGAGAAATCAGGACATGAAAAACAGGAACAGTAATCAGTCTTAGGTTTAAGCTGCTCCTTAAAAATATTCAAAAGGTTTGATGTGATATCCAAACTGGTCCTGCTGCTAGGGAATTTAAGAACCATTCATGATAGCTTTAATTATTGTTTTAAGAATGTCTCTATGTTATGTTGAATTTGTAGGTATTATTTTTCCTATTCAATCGTATTTGACTTTTGGAGACTGCTTGGACAAGTCCTTGCATTTTTCTTGGCAAAGTTTTTTCAGAAGTACCGTATTTTTCGGAGTATAAGACGTACCTTTTTACCCCCCAAAAGGGGGTGAAAATTTAGGTGCATCTTATAGACCAAATGTAGCCCTGTCCACCCACTGGCCCCCACCCTTTGGCCTGTGCCTCGCAGCAGTTACCTCCTTGAAGCAAACAGCAAGAAAAAACAGCCCCTTTCAGCTTCAGCATAGGTTAATTAGCACAAGTTGATTAGATCGGCCTCCCGACTCTCAGCTGATTTGCTCTCAGCTGTTTTGTGCAGGGCTCTGCTGCTAGCTGCAAAGTGCTGGAGCAGATTTTTTTCCCTAGCTATGCTGAAAAAACAAAACTGAAAGTAAAGCAGGCTCTTTGCTGCAATGTGACAAAATGAGGCAGGGAGAGATATCTTTTTCTTTTTGCTCACCAGAAAAGGTAGGTGCAAACTTAGGGCAAAAGAGGACAGTTCAAGATTTTAAAACACAAAAGAAAAAAAAGCTCTATTTAACTAGGGAATTGTAATAATTGAGATACTATTAATTGTATATTGTGTTGAAAGCAGAATTGGTTAAGTTGTGGTTTGGAGGAATATATGGGGAAAATTATTTGGTTTATTATTATTGGTAAATATAATTAATTGATTTGTAAGAAATTGGATTGGATGGAAATAATTGGAATATTCATGTTCATATTGATTAATATACAAAAAAGATAGTTATATAACTAATTGATTTATATTAAAATGTTGAATTTGTATTAAACAATTGTAATATTAAATAATTAACCAATGTGAGGATGGATATAAAATAGATGACAATGGGAAGGGGTATAATATAGAATAGAAGTGAAAAATTGAATTTGATTAAGATTAGAGATGAGAATGAAGGGTAATATTGTTTTTTTTAAAAAAAATAGATGAGGAATAAATATGGCAAAAAGGAAATATAGAAATTGTAAATTTAATTGAAATGACTAAACACTGTTTAAATTTGTGAACCAGCCTAATACTCTGTTCAAAGAAAATACATTGTATGTTTGTATATGTGTTTGTCTTAAAAAAAAAAAAACTTTTTTTAAAAAAAACAACCAAAAATGGTAGGTGCGTCTTATACTTATACTTTAATTTACGGCCAAAATATTTAATTATTTTAAACTGTTTTTAAATTTTGTATGTTCTGTTTTTTACTTTGGCTGTTCACCGCCCTGAGTCCTATTTGAAGAAGGGCAGTATAGAAATGGAAACAAAATAAAAATACTCCAGTGTGTCTTATACTCTGAAAAATACGGTAGTTTGACATTGCCTCGGTCCTAGGGCTGAGAGAAAATGGCTGGCCCAAAATCCCCCAGCTGACTTTGTGCAGAAGTAGAACTCATACTCTCTCTGTTTCTACCCTGATGTCTTAACCTACACCAAAATGGCTCACATTTGTAGGCATTCTTTTTTACTTATAGGTAAAGGTAAAGGTTCCCCTCGCACATATGTGCTACTTGTTCCCAACTCTAGGGGGCACTGCTCATCTCTGTTTCAAAGCCGAAGAGCCAGTGTTGTCTGAAGATGTGTCCGTGGTCATGTGGCCAGTGCACATGAAATGCTGTTACCTTCCCACCAAAGATGGTCCCTATTTTTCTACTTGTATTTTTTTATGCTTTTGAACTGCTAGGTTGGCAGAAGCTGGGACAAGTAACGGGAGTTCACCCCGTTAAGCGGCACTAGGGATTTGAACTGCTGAACTGCTGACCTTTTGATCAACAAGCTCAGCGTCTTAGCCGCTGAGCCACCGTGTCCCTCATTTTTTATTTATAGATTTTGGCTAATAGCAAGAAATGAATTGAGCAAAAATTCCCATGTCAAGACATTTCTGCTGCAGGCCGTATTCCCAAGAATTTTTCCCAATAGTCTCAGATACTTGTTTTATCCCAAGAAACAAAAGCAATTTTAAACCTCTAACACATTAAATACTAATGATTCTAATTAATTCATAATTTGCAATAAGTGGACCACTTCTTCCAATTCTGCTCCAACACACCGTTTGACTGATTGATTGATTGATTGAGTGATTGATTATGTGCCATCAGGTTGTTTTAAACTATTAACAACCACACTGACATGTTTTCTTCACAATAATCTGTTCTTAAACTCATCCATTAGGCCTTCCAATGATGCACTCATTATGGCAGTAACTACCTCCATCCACCCTGTTCCTGGTAATCCAATTCTCCGTCCTTCCATCTTTTCCACTCTTACAGTCTTCTCCAAAGTCCCAAGTCTTTGCAAAATGTATGAAATGTAGGATAATTCCAGTCAGGTCCTTTACACTTCAAGTGAGAATACATGAATTAAACCTTAGGGTATCAGAGATATTCTTCAGGTATCATGATCTTGGAGCCTTTTTTATCATGATGAATTAAACATTTACTATCATTTTATATCTAGTATATGACTATATATTGTTTTCTGCCAACATTCTCTTTAGTTAAGGCCAGTGGTGGGTTTCAAATTTTTTTTACAACCAGTTCTGTGGGCATGGCTTGGTGGATGTGGCATGGCTTGATGGGTGTGGCTTGTGGGCATGGCAGGGGAAGGATACTGTAAAGTCTCCATTCCCTCCCCAATCCCCATTTCCTCTCGATCAGCTGGGACTTGGGAGGCAGAGAATAGATGTGGGCAGGACCAGTCAGAATTTTTACTACCGGTTCTTGGAACTACTCAAAATTTCTGCTACAGGTTCTCCAGAACTGGTCAGAACCTGCTGAAATCCACCTCTGGTTAAGGCATTTTGTAATTCAATCTAAATCTGGTTTACTTATGATGGGTAAATCACAAAGATTGTTACAACAGGTAATATCTGGAAATCAGCAGCCAAATATCTGATTGGTATTGCATACAATATTTTGTATTCAAGCTTATTTTTGTGATCAAGGTATCTCCCCTTGCCAGGTAAGTGGTTTTTGAATGTGTGCATTAATTTATTGGTTCTTTTTTGCTTTTTAATTGGGGATAATGGTGAAGCAGTTTATTTTTCTGTAGTATGCATATTCAGTATCCAAAGTAATTAACACGGAAGATGGGAAAAGTATTAATACTGTGGAATGTTGTTGCAACTAGATTTCATACACAGGCTGCTATTGAGATTATGCTCCATAACTTTATCGCCATATGTGGGGGTTGTTTTGTAATTTTAGGAATGACCCATTCTCTCACACAAATTTGGTTGCAGAAAACATAATGTATAAGTGTATAACAATTTCTTAATACAAATATTTGAGCAAGAATTAATTTTGATTAATTAATTTTCAGAATGGATTAATTTGCATCAATCACAACTTCTATTTGTTTAGGAAACACAGCTTCAACGATAACATCAATCAATGATTCAAAACTTTATTATGATTACAGACTAGCATAAATGATAACACGTTTGTCTAAACCAGTTTTTCAAACTTGGCAACTTAGAACTTCATGAGCACACTTCAATTTCCAGAATTATTTATTTAAATTAACCAAGAGCCAATTAGAACTTTTAAGGGTAATGGCAGAAAGAAAGAATAGTGGTATATGATCAAGATGCTCGTGTAAACTGTGAATGCAATGAATTAATTAATTACTGCCTTCTGACTTCATATCCAGGTCAAAGTGTAATTCAACACCTACGCATCTTTGATCAAAAATGCCTTTAACAGTGTTTATGCAAAAATGGGATTTAACACAACAATTCAAATAAATGTTTATGAACTGCTGTGTTGTCTTAAAATCCAAAGGTTCACGTGAAATGGGTTGGAAGACACTAAAGAGAAAATATGCACAAAGATAAGAAGCACTGAAACTAAACTGATTCATCCATTTCTTGACTAGGTTACTTGGCTTCCATTTCCTCCCATTTTGAAAGTTTGAACAAAGAAATATTTTTAGAGATGGCTGACCTTCCTACAGGACAAAAATAGAACTATTATTGATGTCCCACTTTTATATCATCCAGATAAAACAAACAAAATGCAATTAAAATGCAATTTTAAAAAAATCATTAAAGGTCTAGTTGAAAAGATGAACTTCTCTTTTTCTAAAAATGGAAAGCAAGGAATGTGGGCATTCACAGCTCTGTCTGTTTCCATCTGAATTATGGAAGTGGTATTATGGTGTTGTGTGGCAAACGCCCCCTCACCCTCTTGACACATAGTATACATACAAAAGGGGTAGGACTTGCATAGAAACAGCATCTTTGAGAGGGCCTCAGCTATTGAATGGAATGCAATTCCCTTCTTTGGACTATGGCAAACTTATTTCTTCTTCTTGATGCTGTTGTGAAAGCAATTAAATTAGTACCGAATTCTTGAAGCGACGATGAGCAGGAATAGATCATGATTCTTCTCGGTAAAAAGACAACCACACTCAATTGACAAATAATGATGGTGCAGTTGATCTGTGACATTGTGTACATGGTGGGGAAGGACGGCAACAATAAATATATTATTGTGTAGCAGATCACCCTCTCCATTAGAATGAACTTAATCATCTGAAAATATGTGGCAATTGTTCATTAAATGAAACCTGATTTCCTTTCCTGTTGTTAAGGCTAGTCACACCTAGTATGGGTTTGTGGGTTAGATTAATCAGTTTCCTGCTCTTCTATCCCTATTATGTAGGTTCATTGCTTGTCTCGGCTCAGAAAAAAATGTGCTGTAAGAAGAACGATGGCATAACCATCATCAGATGCTATATTATAACTGCCCCACCTTTCTATTAATAAGTCTGCAAAACACACACAGCTGATTTCAAAGCAATCTTTCCTTTATTCATGTAAAAATGCTAAAATTAAAACAAAATAAGGTTGACAACATCTTTAAGAACATTTAATTCCCTTCCAAACAGCTTAAACCTCTTCACATATTTTTCTCCGTAAGAGAAATAAAGGGGTATCATAGAGAAATATTTCAGCAGACAAGTAATAGTAAGATCACTTATTAACAAAATACTCTTATCTTTTCTAGTTTTTAGGCAGTGAACATGAAAAATTACCAGCTATAGAAATCAGTAATACTGTATGTAATATGGTAGACTTCAATCTATGACCACAATGGGGACCAGAATTTTGGTTGCTAATTGATATGGTTATTGAGTGAGTCATCACATGACCAGACCAAATTTTATGAGCATTTTTACTACAGTCATTAAATGAATAATATGATCATTAAATGAATCACAATGACCTTAAGCAAACCTGGCTTTCCCAATTGATTCTGCTAGTCAAAAACCTGGGAAGGTCATAAATTTTGATCAGATGACTGCAAAATGCTATGTTTTAAAGACAAGTTGATTGCGATTCATAAGGTGTTGGGCTGACCATTTCAGGAGAAGGGTAATAATGTGGTACAGATCCTTCCTTCTAGCCACTAACATCTGTCCTATCAGGCATGGCTGCCTGCCTGAACAATACAACATACGTCTATATCCATTCACTATTTGATGGTAGATGAGTAGATGAGCAGACTGGTATACATAAAAAAGTCTGATTGGGTGGGCATAAGAGATATTATTCTTTCTAAGATCAACCCCCATGGGTATCAAGTACTTCACAACAGCCATAACAGTGAGTGCAAATGGGGCATAGTGATAATTCTTTGAGAGATATTGGTTGTAACCAGATATATTGCTCCACAGGTAACGTGGTTTCAGTAACTGCATATGAAGTAGGGCCATAGAATCAAATTAAAGGTACCACTGCTGTACCAAGTACCCTTCTTCAGATCTGACTAAACTTTTGGGTTTCATAGCTAAGTTGCTGTAGGAGTCTCCCAGGCTTTTAGTACATATGTCTGGGATCTGGAAGGGTTTATATTTTCAAGTCCTCTATAGCAGTGGTCCCCAATCTTTTTATCGCCGCGGACCAATCAGCCTTTGATAATTTTACCGTGGCCTGCTGAGCGCGCGCAGGGGTGGGGGACCTGCGCGGGGCTCTCTTCCCTGGAGCCTTTGCGCACGGCCCAGGAGCCTTTGCGCTGCAGCGTTCATGTCCCCCGGCCGCTGCAGCGATCATGTCCCCCGGCCGCTGCAGCGATCATGGCCCCCGGCCGCTGCACGGCCCGGTGCCAGGTACTCCACGGCCCGGCACCGGTCCGCGGACCGGGGGTTGGGGACCACTGCTCTATAGATATGATGGACTTGCCCCTAATCTGTGGCCTGATACATATAGGCAGTCATATGTTAAATCCAGTTAGGAATGAAATCACAGCATCTTAAAATCAACTAGCTTTCAGCTTAACAGAAGTGGAGCCAAAAATAAATTGCCTCAGCTCTTCAGCATTAGACGTCTGGAACTACTTTCAACTGGTACAGAATCCTTGAGTAGAAGTGTCCTTATCCTTGTTCATAAAGACTGGCTATGTCCATTTTTATTCCTTTGGTGCTCGCTTTCACCCCTGGAACCAATCTTTAAAAGAAGACAGAAAGAATTAGAAATTACCTTTTGATTAGTGCAGCTGATTATAGGATTTTCCAGTTAAATTAATTCATGATTTATCTTTATCCTCCAGTTATTAATTTAATTAAAACTGCCGGAAACAAATTGTGTATTTAGTTGAATTCAAAAGACCTCTAATCTTTTTAACTTTTAGGTACATACTGCACTATGTGATTTTTTTTTTTAAAAAAAATAACTTAATGTACTTAGCTAGAGAGGATTATTGGATATACTATAAAAAGGGGAATCAGGATTAGTGCATAGTTTCATATGTGTATATATAGACACACATATACCACTAAAATTTTCATGTTTGTCAGTTATTAATCTTCCATTGGGGAAAAACAGTGTGTCAGAGGGCTCCAATTTTTGAATCAATGTATCTCAAATGGACTAGCTTAAGAAATACATCCAAAACACGGAACTCATTACTCTGGTGGCACTTAAATTTGGCTAAGTAGTGGCTGCTTCAAAGCTGTTCCACTGTTGCAATCAACACAGTAAAGTGATCATCATTTCTAACACTCTCTGCCAGGCTCTCTCATGGCCAAGCAGCTTCTTCAGAATCTGAAGAAGCTGCTTCAGCTGACTGTGTGGAAGGCTCAGGAAGGACAAGCCAGATATCATATGAGGCTAATCAATCACAAACACCACCTGAGAAGCTAGATCTGTCAGAAGAAGATGACATAAGGCCTCCTAGTGTTCCCAGACCAGACAAGTAGAAATTTTTCGGCCAATTTTATTATACTTCCTTTTACTTGTTCTTCTTCTGTTTCAAATTTCAATAAAAGTTTGTACGTTTTAGCAATAACATGTTCATCATTTCTGCAGAGTTCCATTTCAAACCCAATCTTACAGTGTTCAAAACCAAATATTCTTTTATCTCCTTTAAATCTTTTTGATAATTATACATAAGAAAACCACTGACATATATATCCTGCCACTAAGTTTTCTCTTGATTTTATTTTATATTCTACTTTAAAATAAAGTAATAATAAATCAGACTAAGTTAACCATTTATGCTTAGGTATACCATTGCCACAAAGATATTTTCTGGCACATCCTAGATTTATATCTGTTCCATATTCTCAATACAGCATATCTAACAAGACGATTTTTAAAATCTGCATTAACCTTAGCTTTATGGTACCATAAACATCTATGCCACCCAAATCATAAATCATATTCTTCTAATTCCTAAAGCCTCTGTTTTTTCAGCAATAGTCATTCTTTCATCCATTGTACCTTCTGTGAAATATAAATCAATTTTATCTATTTTATAGAATTCTCCCCAAAGTTCATATCTCTTAAGATTTTAAATAAAAATGTCCAGTTCAAATTGTCAAAGGCTTTCTCTATAGCTAAAAAAAAATTAAGGCAATATGTTTTTCATTGTGCTGTCCAAAGTATCCAACACAGTTTCAACATTATCTTTTAATTGACTTTTCGGTTAAAACCCAGATTGATCTTCGTGGATAAATTCTTGCAAAGTTATTTAACATCTATCACTTAGGAGCATTGTGAACAATTTATAATCATTATTAAGTAGTTATATTGTTTTAAATTTCCTGTCAAAGTCAAATGCCGTCTTCTTTAGATATTAATATTCTATTTGCATCTTAGACAGATTTCTGCCCTTTAAAATAAAATGGCATCTCCATGATTATGGCTACTTAGGGAATTTTATACACCTTTGAATGTCTACAAATAGGCAAAAAAGAATGCCTATTGTGCAGAATGTTTTTTTTAGCACATAGCATTCTAATTGTTGGTTGAATGGCTAGCTGCACAGATTTTGAAATGCTGACAATACTGTCAAATAATTGTCTCATTTCTAACAAACTGCTCCAGAATCCCAAACTCGTTTTATTTAGAGCTTTGATCTTACTGTAGATTATGTAGGATTTTTATATAGGTGGTCCTTAATTTACAACCACAATTGGAATCACAATTTCCACTGCTAGGCAAGGCAGTTGAGCCACACCCGATTTTCCATCCTTCATTGCCACCGTTGTTAAATGAGTCACCGCAATTAAGTGAATCATGTGACAGTTAAGCAAATCCAGCTTCCCTGGTGATGGCACAGTGGTTAGAATGTGGTATGTCAGGCTAGGTCAGGCTAGGTTCAATCCTGCCTGTCTCGAGGTTCCGTCTCAGCATTCCATCCTTCCGAGGTCGGTAAAATGAAGACCCAATATACTGACATTTTTAAACTGTTCAAGAGTGCTGCAAAGAACTATAGAGAGGTATATAAGTCTAAGTGCTATCGCTATTGTTATTTTGCTTGTTGGAAGCCAGCTGGGAAGGTTGCAGATGGTGATGACATGATCCCAGGATACTGCAATAATCATAAACACGTTAGTTGCCCAGTTCCTAAATTATGATCCTGTGACCATGATCACATGATCAATATCATGTAGGAATGGATGTAAGTGTGAGGACTGGTTGTCACTATTTTCAGTGTCATTGTAACTTTGAATGGTCACTAAATAAATGGTTGTGATTTGAGGACTACCTATACTGTGTAAAAAGACCTTGATCAATAGAGTAAAATATAAATCTATATATAAGGTTGACTCAGCTTTCCATCCTTCCGAGGTCAGTAAAATAAGGACCCTGATTGTTGGGGGCAATATGCTGAATCTGTAAAACTGCTTAGAGAGGGCTGCAAAGCTATGTGAAGAAGTATATAAGTCTAAGTGCTATCACTAAGTGCTATATGACTTTGTATGTGATTTGTTCCTTTGTACTCAACTACTTACATGCACATCACAGAAATGAAATTGAAATACCAAATACTAATCTGTGAATTCTGCATTCTGTTTAAATTAACATTTTTTTGGGTCATGTTTTTTGTATACATTATTAGTCAAATCTTAATGAGATATCACATCAAATATTGGTGGGCAGCTTATTGCTCAAGCCTAACTCCTCAAGGAAAAGTCACATCACAGCAATTTCTGAATGTAAGGTAATAGGAAATTGACATTAAGGCTCTAATTCTATACTTACCTTACAGTAAATCTCCGTGGACTTAGTGGGACTAACTTCTAATTATACATGAAGAGCACACCAAAGTTAAATTCTTAGCAAAAATTGGACGCAGAAAAGTTGTCTATTCAGGATCTGTACTTTAGAGAACCTGACACTTGTCAAATGTAAGTGAATTTTTCTTCCAACACTTAGTAAACATTCCTCATCTTCTATTCAGTATTACAAGGTACTAGAAAAGGGGCACAGTTTGACACAACAAATAGTTATGCCAACCCCCTCAACCATTTGCAAAACTCAGGCAGTCATTGGAGACCTGGTTATGGATCAAAATGTCCTGCTTATACAAACAAGATGCTTAATCTTCCTTTTTAATCTTGATTTTGACTTTCAATATAAATTACTTAGTCTCAGGTGTCACCTTAAATTGATTTGTTATGCTAAATACCTGCCAAATAAATAATGAACTTCTGAATTAGTCTATACTCAATAAAACAAGAAGTGAGTTATTTCTAAAAATTCCTTTTATCAGGTGAGGATTAAATTATTTTTATGCTATGATGGTTGGGGCTGGGCGCCCTCTGAGATTCTGCTAGAGATATTTAACAATTCAAGTTTTCTCTGAATACATTTTCTGTTATTAAATGTCACTCACTTCTGCATTTTATCATGTTACTGTAGCTGCCTAAGTTAGAATAATATACATCAAGAGAGACAAAAGAAATCCCATTATAGGCAGAGAGTTCTCTCTTGGTGTTTCTTTACATTCACTTATGTGCTCTGAGATGACACTGTGCAGACTACGAGAAACTTCTTTTTCCTTTCCTATAAGACAAGAACTTGGTGTTTTCCAATGAAATATGTGGGTAGTATGACATAAAGAGAATAACTTCTTTCTAGACAGTGCATGGTTACATTTTGGGAATGTTAACATATGATGGTTTAGATGGATGATTTATGAAGAATAAGTCTATTGATGCCTATTTAAATATTAGACTAAAGTTTTGAGGACAAAAATCATAATGTCTTCTGTGAGCATCTATCTATCTATCTATCTCTATCTCTTTATATCTATAGCTATTTTATATCTATATCTATAGTATCTATCTCTATATCCTATACCTATACATCTATCTATTATCTATCTATCTATCTATCTATCTATCTATCTATCTATCTATCTATCTATCTATCTATCTATCTATCTGAAAGTTGGACCATAAGAAAGGCTGAGCACCAAAGAATTGAGGCCTTTGAACTATGGTGCTGGGGAAGACTCCTGCGAGTCCCTTGGACTGCAAGGTGATGAAACTGGTCAGTCCTAGAGGAGATCAACCCTGACTGCTCTTTAGAAGGCCAGATCCTGAAGATGAAACTTTTCGCTACCAAATGAGAAAGAAGGAGTCACTGGAGAAGAGTCTAATGCTGGGAAAGATTGAGGGCAAAAGAAGAAGGGGATTACAGAGAATGAGGTGGCTGGATGGAGTCACTGAAGCAGTAGGCATGAGCTTAAATGGACTACAGAGGATGGTAGAGGACAGGAAGGCCTGAAGGAACATTGTCCATGGGGTCATAATGGGTCGGACATGACTTTGCAACTAGCAACAAAAATCTATCTGTCTGTCTATCTGTCTATCTATCTATCTATCTATCTATCTATCATCCATCCATCCATCCATCCATCCATCCATCCATCTATCATCTATATATTTTCAAAATTTAGAGACCACCTCATCCTTTGATGACTCTGGATAGCTTACAAATAAAAATGGCAAATGACATAGGGAGGTGTAAGTAAAACAAGGGATCCTGGCTGATCAGAAAAACAATTCAGCAGACATATCAAATATAACAGTGTGAAAGCCACACACCTCCATCCATTCTCCTCCCACCCCCAGCTGCCAAACCAACCTATGCCAAGGCCTGGGGGAAAAACAGGCAGTTAATAGTTTTCTGAACGTTACAAAAATAGGAACTGCACAAATCTCTGTGGGGATATTGTTTCAACAGAGAAGGCCTGCTTCCTAGGTTCCCCAGAATGATACTGCATAATCAATGGGATTTGGAGCATAGGCTTTTTCCTTGATTGTATTGAATGGGCATAAAGAATTGGAGATAGGCAGTCTCTCAGAAAACCAGGCTCTATGCGATGAAGGACTTTAAAGGTGATAACTAACACCTGGATTTGTATCTAGAAACCAACTGGCAACAGTGCAGCCTACAAAGCAATGGAAGCAAGTGACCATTGCACAACACTCCCAAAACTGCCACATTCTGGACCTGCTGTAGTTTACAGATATTCTTCTAGAAGAGCTCCACATAGAGTATATTACACTAATTCAATTGTAAAATGACCAGGATAATTGAGAGACACCCCATCTCCCATTTAGGCAATTAAATGAAGTGATAACACTGTTTTCCAAATTTAGCTACTGTTTGTGGCAGATGAGCATAGTTCAAAGTGGAAATTATGTTGATATTATATCTGTTCAGGTAGCCTCTGAGGCACTATATCACAAGAATTGTCAAAGGGGAAAAGCTAATGAAATCCCAGTAGCCAGGAGACAGTACCCAAAACTTCTGTAATATAAAAAAATACTTAATTTCTTAACAGATAACATGCAAATTAAGAAAATTAACTTCAGTTCCAGGGGCAGGAAGGAATTTAAGAATATATTAGGAAATATATGAGATATCCACTTTGTACCTGCCAGTCTGTTTCCAGGGAGGGAGGAGGGAGGAAGGAAAGAAGGAAGGATTTATAGATTACCTCATAATAGCATGCAATCAGAAAAATCAGTTTATTTAAGGCTTTAAATGTGTACCTCACCTGTTCAAAAATACATCTTGCCCTTGAAATCAGGATTTCTGTACAGCCATGCCCCATATACTGGTATCTTCTATGGTTAAATATCCTCTTTTAGTAGCAGAAGTCAGCAGATCACAGCTAATTTTCTTTCCAGCTATGTCTCTTCTTTTCTGAAGTTTTATATCAGGATTAGAAGCAAACTTTCAATTTTTTTTTTGTGGTGGTGGTGGTTGGAAAACTTAATTTTTATCCTGATTGGTCACTATAGAATAAATAACAATAATAGAAGATATTAAGGAATGATTTGGGGCCAGCCATTCTCTCTGTCAGGCTCAGGCAACAAGCTGGTCAGTTAATTCCTATTGTGACCAATGGATCAACACATGGTTAATTCAAACAAAAAGGCAGACCCTGCATTTGCAGGAAAACACTAGGAAAGAAAAAAATGGAGAATATAAAAAGTTATCTTTGCGGTGGTGGTGCCTTTGAGGCATTGTTCACTCCTGGAGACTGCCTAACAAGCCCCTGCAATTTTATTTTTATTTTTTTGCAATTTAAAAAAGAAAAACCACACAGACAAACATACAATACATCTTTTCGAAACAGAGCATTGATCCAGTCATAAATTTGTTCAGCTTTTTATTCCATCTCTAACACAATTGTATACAGTATATTCTATTTTTTGCCATAACATTTATTTCTTAATCTTGGCTCACATATCTCAACTATTGCCATCTTATAGTAGGCTTACTCATATTAACATAATCAAAACAATTACCCTTCTATTAATCCACTTTAAATCTTAATTCAAATAATACCTCATAATACATTTCACAATTCTTACCCTAAATTCTCAGTATTAACAATACAGTTCAAACATATTTATATTTCTGAATCTTATTTCAATTTCTAAAACTTCCCTACATTTTATTATTACTTCATATACTATTCATTAATTCTTTATTTAATTATTACTTCATCCAATTTAAATCTTATCTCTAATCTTACCAATTTAACAATTAAACAAAATTCTTAATTCAAATATTACAACATAATACAATTCCCAATTATTTCAAGCCCCTGCAATTTTCATGGCAAGATTTCAGAAGTAGCTTCCTATGGCTGAGGAACCGGAAATGGACCAAGGTCACCCAGATGGCTTTGTGCCTAAGGCAAGACTACAATGCACCGTCTCCTTTTCCTGCTCTGGTGCTTTAACCACCATACCAAACTGGCCCTCCAAAATACATTTTTCAAAGATAAATTAATAATGTCTAATAAAAAAATAATAATAATCTATGTGCAGGTATGCACATAGATAGAATCTATTTAGGGGCAGTCTGAAGGTTTTGAAAAATGGGATTGGGAATTGCATGTGGCTTGGAGTATGTATTTTTCACTATACTCCAATACATTGATTAGAACAAGAAGGTAGGAATAATAAACACAGATAAGCAGCAAAGTCCCTTTCAAGGTAACTAGTCTCTCAAGACTATGGTTTCCTTGTTTTCTCCATTATAATGGAGAAAAAAAAGTAAAGGATATTGAACTATTGGTTATTATTATCATTATTATCAACAGTGCTTCCCTGTTTCCCCCCAAAAAAGACATCCCTTGATAATAAGCCCAATTGGGCTTTTGACTGCATGGTAATAAGGCCAACCGCTTATTTCAGGGTTCAAAAAAATATAAGGCAGGGTCTTATTTTCAGGGAAACATGGTATTATAATTGGCCTAGTGATCTACAGTCAGGCATAGCAGTGAGAAAATTACAACTACAAATGGTTCCTAATGATAAAATCTAAGCGGATTGTAAGGAACTCCAAACATTTTTTTTCTGAACTGGGTGAATTTATCAGATGACAAATGAGATTATTTCAAGTTAAAGGCACTGTGGTATGTATTGGAGTAATTGTGGAGGGACAATTTTTAAAACCAGTAATTCAGGCTGCCACTTTTGTTCTTTGAGTGAATATGATCAATGGATTCTCTATTAAGTACACTTATAATTTTGGAGAAAGGATATGAAAACCTGAGTTCCATGATCACGTTGTTGGCAAACTTATATGACCACCCATCTTAAGCAAATAACTCTGTGCAGCTAACAAAACCAACCTACAAAATAAACAAAAGATTAAAAGATTGAGGGTTTTTTGACATCGATATTGTGAACCACAAAATTCTTTTAGAATTGGATAGTGCCTTAATACAAATTTACAAAATCTGAAACATCAGTCATATTACTCTCAGTTGCAGACACAGGATAACAAAGTTGGAATGGACCTTGGAGGTCTTCTAGTCCAATCCCATGCTCAAGCAGGTGACCATACACTATTCCAGACAAAAGGTTGTCCAATCTCTTTTTAAAAACTTCCAGTGATGGAGCACCCACAATTTCTGAAGGCAAGTCGTTCCACTGATCAATTGTTCTAACTGTCAGGAAACTTCTCCTTATTTCTAGGTTGGTTCTCTCCTTGATTAGTTTCCATCCATTGTTTCTTGTTTTGCCTTCAGGTGCTTTGGAAAATAGGTTTACCTCTCTTCTTTGTGGCAGCCACTTAGATATTGGAACATTGAACATTGTTCATTAAACTAAATATACTTTCATACCTGCTGCAAATTAATCTCTAAATAGAAATGATCTTTGGCTCCATTCATTGAGAAAGGTATAGTTTTATTAGAAGTCAAGTGCATTGTAGTAGTGCTGGGGTGTCAAACTTGCAACCTGTGGGCCAGATGCATCATGCGCTGGCCATGGCCACCCCCGATTTAGCGAAGGGGGGAAAAGTCACAATATATCACATGACGCTGTGATGCCGTGAGTTTGACACCCCTGCAGTAGTGCATAGCCAGAACTGAGAATCATGCACCAAATTTCCTAAGTTCAACATTTCCCTCTCTTAGCTGTCTCCCATCACTTAGTCCCCCTGTGACCAATTACGTTCAAGCAAGTGATTTTCAGAACAGTCACTTCAAGTGTAAGTTGGTATGCAGCTGTATTCTTCTCCCAGGAGGACGACCTTGAAAAAACATTCCGTGAAGATACAAGAACAGTGTCCTGGGAGGTGGGGGGGAATACCACAGTTGCACTTGCTTTCCCCAAGCAGTAGTTACTTTTGCTTTCCCTCAAGCCACTCCCCCTCCCATGTTTTAGCCTCCATCTTTGTTGCTTTTCTCTGCACTCTTTCTAGAACAGTGATGGCGAACCTTTTCAGCACCGAGTGCCCAAACTGGAACTTGTGTGTGCGCAAGTGTGTGAAAACTCAAAGACCTCCTGGTTTCCGGTGCATGCATGCATTCCAGCAGCTGAACTTCACATGTGCAGGAACCCCAGAAATCTGAAGACTAGCTGGCTGGTGCACATGCGCGCACTGGCCACCTGGTCTTCAGGTTTGCAGTTCGTGCATGTGCACTGGCCAGCTGATCTTCGCATGTGCCAGAGAGCTGGAAACCCGAAGATCAGGTGGCTGGCGCCACATGCGCACTGGTCAGCTGGTCCTTAGGTTTCCAGGCCTCCAGCATGTGTGAAAATCAGCTGGCTGGTGCGCATGTTTGCGCTGGAAACCAGAAGAGCAGCTGGCAACGGCACACATGCCACAGAGAGGGCTTGGCATGCCATCTCTGGCATGTGTGTCATAGGTTCACCATCACAGTTCTAGAGTCTCAACATCTTTTTTAAATAATGGCAACCAAAACTGGATGGAATATTCCAAGTGCAATCTTAGAACAGAACCTTGATTCTATCCCTCTGTTAATGCAACCTAGAACTGCATTGGCTTTTTTGGCACTACTGGCTCATATTTAAGAGATTGTCAGCTAGGACTCCAAGGTTCCTCTCACAATTACTACTACTGAGCCAGGTGAACACACCTGTATTGGGCTCCACTTACAACTGAGCCTTAACACCTGAGCAAAAAGCCATGTTATTATCAAAGTCTATTCCAGAAGCCAACAGAGTAAGGCTCATCAAGATCTCCATAGTGATGGGGGATGAAATGACACTGTTCCATACTGGAAATATTTTATGGATGTTTACTTAGTTATTCTTCTGAGCCCTATACTTAGTCCAAGCGATCTTATTACATTGCTTCCATAGCAATGTATGTATCTCAAAATGGCAATTCTTTATTACTAGGTGAGGAAGTAAAATTATATTACTGATTGATAGAATACATTTTGTCTTTTTTTCTGGAAGAACCAAGTGGAGTTTGAATCTCTAATTTGATAACACTCCTCCCCACACCCCATGAGGTAAGTGGGTTAGATTGAAAGATAGTAACTCATTCACTGAGCTGCATGGGTCACTCAATCAAGTTCTTACTGGCAATAAGACTGCCATAGATCAGGTAGGTATCTGGGTGTCCTGCAGCTATATTCTGTTATTTACTCAATTGATAGCTCGCTAGACAATTTAAGGCAACTTACTTCCCAAAATAAATAAACAAATGATACAAAAGAGTAAAACAATAATTGAAATGTAATAATTATGTGCTTTATAAGAACTGGTGGGTCCATAAAATAGAAAAAGTAATATAAAATGATGAAATTAAAATGTTCTGGGACTTAGAATTCAAACAGATGGGTACGTCGCATAACACCTCACCCTTAACAATTGTCAATAAGAAAGGCAAAAAAAATCTGGATAATAGATGTGGCAGAACCTGGAGAGAACAAAATAGAATGAAAGAGCTGGAGAAGATAACAAAATACAAAGACCTACAAATAGAAATAGAACAACGGTTGCAAAAGAAAACAAAGATAGTATGAATAGTAATAGGCACCTTGGTTGTAATCCTTAAAACAACTGTAGCATCACTTGGTCACCATTGGCAAAATCACCATCAATCAATTGTAAAAAGGCAACTTTACTTGGAATGATACTTTTAACACATTTATCTGCCCAGTGGTGGGATTCAAGTAATTTAACAACCGTTTCTCTGCCCTAATGATTTCTTCCAACAACCAGTTTGCCAAACTGCTCAGAAAGTTAACAACCGGTTCTCCCGAAGTGGTGCGAACCGGCTGAATCCCACCACTGCATCTGCCCATCTAAGATTTTTGGGTGGACTCAACAGGTGGATGTCAAATCTAGTCTAAACATCAGACTGACTGTGCAACAAACCATAATAATAATAATAATAATAATAATAATAATAATAATAATAATAATAATAACAACAACAACAACAACAACAACAACAACAACCACCATTCTCTGAATAGTTCAGTATTCCTTTACTCTGAAGTAACATGGTGAAGTGAAGGAATCCAGAGTCTTTCAAGACTGTTCAATTCTCACTGAAAATTTGTTTAGCATTTGAGTAGGACAGTTCTGAGGAGGAGGAGGAGGAAACCTTTAAGTTCCTATCAATTAGTTCCAAAAAGAAATAACTTGATAGAAGCAATATCTTATAGCAAATACAGATCTTTCCACTGCTTTATCCTGTGTGTTGAATATGAAATACATTTAATAAAATACTGGAGAAGGGATTTCTATATTATCCACCTGGGTTGTGCCAAACACACACACACAACACTCTTGATCTGGCAGATCTTCACATGTTGAAAGCATAAATATCTAGTGGGTGGTCAAGGGAGAAATGTTATTTAATGCCTTCTCAGTTTAATGATTTGTGTGTGAGAGAATAGCTACATAATATTTTGAACTATATAGTCATTGAGTTGTATCTATCAGATTCATCTTATGCTCTTCTAACTTAAGAAGAAATGTGCATCCCCAGAGATTTCTTTGAGTTTACAGCCAAGCTATAGCTGCAATACTGTTGAAAAAAAAATCTAGAATATATATATATATATATATATATATATATATATAACAGAAATATGACAAATGAGTTCCCATATTTCTGCAGAAAGTTGCATGCTAGACTGTACATACTTGCTTTGAAGCAAAAAGTCCTTGGTGCTCTGAGCTTGGCTGTTTTCTTGCAGACATTTCATTACCCAAACTAGGTTACATTACACTAGTCTAGTCTACAAGGAGAAAGCCTCGGAAAGTTTCAGAAAGTAGCTTAATTTTATTAGAATTGAGTCATTAATAAAGGAAAATTAAGTCCTGAGTATTAATTGGCTCCAGTTTCCAAGATACAGCTTCAGGTCAAAATTGCATCAAAATAATTCAAAATTATAAGGGGTGTGTGCAATTATGCCTCATAACTTTTCTGCAAAATATAATATAGCAATGAGAATGGTTTCTCACCGATCATTATAAATTTATCTTTTTATTGATACCAATAACATAACTTTCCATTCATTTATTGGTTTTTCATGTAACATTTTCATGCTTTTTGCATGAAAAATTGACAAGTTCTAGCAGATTAAATTAGGAGGTTTCATCTTTATTCGGTATCTAAACTGTGCTTTTTGGCTTTTCTCTTGTGAACTGCAGTAGGATCATCCCTGGGGAAATTCCAGCACTAACCGGCAAGCATGGATGGACTCCATGTCCCTTGGTATCTTTTCTCTATTCCTGCAATATCCTGGTGGAATCTCTCCCCATGCTCACTGCCCCACAGTTCAAAGGGAAATAGTCTAAATGTAGACTATTTGTCTACATTAGACGGGTGTAAGAAGTGAATTTTCAGTGACATGTTTGCAAAGAGGTGAAATCCAATTTTTTTTTACTACCGGTTCTGTGGGTGTGGCTTGGTGGGCATAGTGTGGCTTGCTGGGTGTGGCAGGGGAAGGATACTGGAAAATCTCCATTCCCACCCCACTCCAGAGGAAGGATACTGCAAAATCTTCATTCCCACCCCACTCCGGGGAAGGATACTGCAAAATCTTCATTCCCACCCCACTCCGGGGAAGGATACTGCAAAATCCCCATTTCCACCCCACTCGGGCCAGCCAGAGGTGATATTTGCTGGCTCTCTGAACTACTCAAAATTTCCGCTACCGGTTCTCTGAACTGCTCAAAATTTCCACTATCGGTTCTCCAGAACCTGTCAGAACCTGCTGGATTTCATCTCTGATTTGCACCAAATGCTTTACAGGACCCACACAAATTTTCCACATGTTCTTCATAGTATCTGCCTTGCTGTTGCAAAGGGAGGATAAATGGTACCATTTTCATTGTTCTACTCTACTTTGTTGAGAAGTTATGAAGCATCTGCTAATTAGACACCTCCCTCTCTTGCAGGCAAATATGTTCACCTGTCTATATATCTTTAAGGTGAAATATCTCAAAACCTCTCTATGGCAAGGCACTGGGTATCTGCAGGATGGCACGTCCCTGTTAGAATCTGCTTGAGTTGAGGTTTTAAACAGAGCTTTCCCAGAGGTCTTTTGCAGCCTGACACCATGTATTATTCTAGCATGTTTTAATGTATTTGTAAGATTTTTGTTTGTTTGATTGATTATTGCATTTTTCTTCTTATCGTGAGCCTCCAAGAATCTTCTATGACTGCAGTGGGATATAAATTTTGTAAAGAAATAAATAAACCACACCTGCTCCCTCATAAAGAAGAAATATTTTATTTCATTAGCAAAGATGATGACAAATAGTTGAAAATGAGGCAGAGAAATGATGCACTCCTAATAGTTGCAGTAAAGGGGTCTAAGAGGTTATTAGGCTCACCAAAGACCAAAACAGTTTCTCAGTAAATTTTAAATGAAACTTGAATGAACCCTGTCTAAGTGTACATTTCTGCATCTATCATGCACCATTTCTCTTGTTTTTCTGACAATCAATATTTTTAATCAAAATCTTATGAAGAAAATATTTAAACTTTCCTGTAAGCTATTCATTCTTATTCTGAGGCATAATATTGTTCAGATCAGAAAAATATATGAATTCTCAAATTTTAATCATAATAGAAATATTATTGCATTCTTTGATCAAAGGCAGATAGCAAAGCTCTATATTCATTAATGATACAAAGAGAAATTTGTTTTTTTAAATCATGTTTGAAAAAGTATTTTCCAAATGTGTTGAAATATGATTTAAAAATGCTTGAGATCTAATTACATTAATGAGTAGGTCTCTAAATGTAATTGTCTTTTAGAAGTCAGCCTTAGAAGGATTAAGGGAGAAGCAAGTGGAAGTTTGCTTATTTTCCTTGTTTCCTTAGGGCAGATCCTAGAAGTTTGTAGAAAGTTTCTGAAATTATCCCAACATGGTGATTGCTCATGTTCAAAATACATATGGATATGTATAGGCAATCTTATATGTTATTTATATAAATCACTTTGTCTCATTTTTATCTATTAGCAGAATGGGTTACAAATAGACAAGAGAATTCCTGCCTTTAGGTTTATGATCTAAATATATGCATTATATGAAAGAAGAAGGGAAAAAAAGAAACAGCTTGGTAACAGTGGTGTCTTATATGGGATGGGAACAAAATAAATCAAGATGTTGGATATGGCTGAACAAAGTAGCTTGTACTTTGTATACATGTGTACGAAGAGATGATGCTTTGGTCTCCCTTTTTTGATTGCCATCTTGATTTATTTTACTCCGTCTATTGGCACAGCTAAGCTGTTCAGGGACCAAGTTACAGTTCTTCATATAATTAGCTAAGTTCTTCATATAAGAACTAGTTCTTCATATAACCAACTAGTCTTTGGACATGTGATGTGACATCCAGAAAAATACGGCATCCTTCATTTAATCCTCCAAGGAAAGATTGAAGGCAAGCAAGGTCCAGGCAGAAGAAGAACATTATGGCTTCAAAACCTAAGGGACTGGTTTGGACAACACTCAGCAACACTTTTTCATGCAGCCGTTGACAAAAATAGAATTGCAACATGGTCGCCAACGTCCGATGACGGATATGGCCAAGAAGAAGAGGAAGAATATAACTAGCTGGGATGAAAACAATCCAACTTATATGATGGATAGCAGAAAGCAGAAGCTTCCTTCTCAGCAGAAGCCTAGTGGCACTACTATGGCAAAAATGGCTGTTGTGGAGGTATATGTGATCCCACCTGGAGTACAAATAGAGGTGGGCAGAGGAACAAATTATGTATTTCATTAGATGTTGCATTTGTTTTCTGCTCCACTTTTATGAATCCAACATTTTGAATTTTTAAAAAGGAATTTTTGAAACAGTTTTAGCTATATTTGAATATGTCTTAATAGATGTGCTGGCTTCATTCATTCTTTTCCACTTGGGCATTTTTTTGCGTGTGTGTATCATATGCCACCTTGTTAATCCAGTTTAGTGGAAAGGCAGACTATAAATAGAGTAACAATAACTGAATGACTGACTAAGCAGGTGTGAAAATTCATGGTTCTTCCACTTGTTGCTTGAGCACTTACTTCCAGTTATCCCATGGTACTTTTACTCTCTCATAGCTTTCATGATTAAAGTTGAGGGGGGGAAAAACCCTTCAATTAAAGTGTGTGAACTTCATGACCCTCCAAATAAAACATCTCTCAGAGGAGGTTTGTTTTTTTATTTTTCTGGGTGGAGAATGTCAGTTTGGAGGAGCTGTCAACTTGTAAATAGTAAGAATAATAAATATGCAAGAGGCTAGAGAGGAAAAGGGTTTTTTTCCCTTTTTTTTTCTATTATCACAGACTTAAGAACAGGGGTCAATGAATAAGACTGGCCTTGGTTGCAAAAGTGAATGAGCTCCTTTTCATTTTGTGTTGTCCTGAAGCCTGAGACGAGACCAGCTCTGTGTACTCAGTTAGCTACTCTCAGAACACTTGATTAGATTGTGCTAATTATGGCACTGGGATGAGGCAAAGAGTCACAGTTAAGCTGCTGTAGTTAAATATCACAGCATTCACCTTCTGCTCTGAAATTCCCAATGAACTTAGAAAGCATTAACTGAACTTTACCACTTGCTGAAGGATTAACCATCCATCTTTGAGACACCAAAGGAAAACTTACATGGAAAAGTAGAAATGTATATTAAACAGTAGGAATACTGGTTTTGTTGTGAGATATAAACTGAATCTGTTGTCTATGACCCATGTCCGACAAATACTACCTGTATTTGTTAGCACAAGTAGCATAAAAACATTTTAAAATAATTTTTAAAACTCAGGATTGCAACAGAGTTTAGAAATTTATTGAAAGTATTTATTTACCATTAGTCATTAGTCACATGTTTCAGAGCATTTCCCCTGAAATAAAAAAGAAGCTTTGCACTCCTAAAATATATCAACTGATTGTGTAATGAATGTTATTATTTAAAATACATAGTTGAAAAATTAACCAATTAATTATTTAGAAGAACATTGAAGTCCACCCATCTTTACAGTGTAATGCCTTGTCTTATCCCTTGTTTGTTATTCTTTCTTCTCTTGATTTGCACATTTTCTTGAGTCATATTTACTAAAGTAAGCTTATGGAAGAAAGACATCTTGAAAGAATATTTAGACTGTAATCAGAGGTGGGTTTCAGCAGGTCTGACCAGTTCTGGAGAACCAGTAGCAGAAATTTTGAGTAGTTTGGAGAACCGGTAGTAAAAATTCTGACTGGCCCCACCCCCATCTATTCTCTGCCTCCCAAGTTCCAGCTGATTGAGAGGAAATGGGGATTTTGTAGTACCCTTCCCCTGGAGTGGGGTGGGAATGGGGATTTTACAGTATCCTTCCCCTGCCATGCCCACAAGCCACACCCAACAAGCCATGCCACATCCACCAAGCCATGCCCACAGAACCATAGTAAAAAAATTTGAAACTCACCACTGCTTTACTTTTATTTTCGTTTTCAGCATAGCTTGATTAGCACAAGAAAAATAAATCTGCTTCCAGCAATTTATCTCTTTGCAGCAAGCAGCAGAGGCCCGGGGAAAACAGCTGAGAGCAAAACAGCTGAGAGTCGGGAGGCCGATCCAATCAACTTGTGCTAATTAGGTTGTGCTGAAGCTGAAACGAGCTGTTTCTTCTTGTGCTTGCTGCAAGGAGGTAAACTGCTGGGAGGCAGAGGCCAAAGGGTGGGGGCCAGTGGGTGGGCAGGACTACATTCGTTGTATAAGACGCACCTAAATTTGCACCCCCTTTTAGGGAGAAAAAGGTGCATCTTATACTCCGAAAAATACGGTAAATTTCTTTTGCATTTGTTAATTTAGAGAAAGTGGATGATGAACTGGGTGTTTATTTTTGTGACAAGGCAAAGCTATCATTTCATAGTGTAGGGGGGAAGGATGCTTTGGCTTACTACTTCTTCCTCTTTTTCTGTATTCTACCTAAATAATTCTTACACCAAAAGGGGTGAGTTTAGGATTTAATACAAATCATGATAGGCAATCTGTAGCAGCTGATACGTTATGAACTGCAACTTATAGCATCCTTCGGAAGCAGGGGAGCAAACAGAAAGCTGCTTGGAGATATTATTCAGCAATATATCAAGAGCTCTGATGTGGACTGTTGAATTTCCTATAATTTTAATATACTGTGATTGTTGCGATATTTTCAGGATCAGACTCAATAAGTAGATTAAGAATTAGATATTCAAATAAAGCACTGTTTATTTACAGAAGGCATTCTATATTCACTGAATATTCACAGATAGAAGCCCAGAAGGAAAGCATACAGCTCCTTATATATACATGGGGTGGAGCTAGATGTAGGAGTGGTTAAATATGAATATATTAAATAGAGAAGAATAAGTTAACCCCTGATACCCTGGTCATATATTATTTACATAAAGGAGAATAAGGCATTTACTTGTGACAAATCCCCCTCTAAATGCCGATTCGATATATAACAATAATTACATTCAGATTCTGAACAATATAAAACTTGTAACTTAGAAGTCAAATATTTGTGCTGCTTAGAGGGTAAAGGCTTTGTTAGTATGTCAGCAATTTGCTCTGAGGTTTCACAATGGACTGCTTTAATAAATCCATCTTGAGATAACTGCCTCACATGTTTGAATTTTATATCTATATGTCTGGATCTTTGTCCAATGGCATCAGATCTAGATATTTCAATAGCAGCCTTATTATCTTCATGTATGATAAATGGTAATGAAGGTTTCATCCAGGTGTCTGACAACAAGTCATTAAACCATACGAGGTTATTTGAGGCTTTAGACAAACAGACATATTCTGCCTCAGTCGTTGATGTGGCTACTAAGTCTTGTTTACCAGTATACCAGTAAACTGGACAATTGTTAAGAAAAAATATATAACCAGATGTGCTTTTTCTACATGTGGTGTCGCCAGCCCAATCTGCGTCGGCGTAACATGTGAGGATGGGCTCTTTGTCACTATTGGGTTCCAATAATAAACAAAAATCTAAGCTACCTTTCAAATATCTTAATATTCTTTTGACAGCTTCCCAATGATATACTAGTGATTTGCTGACGTGTCTAGACAACAAGTTGAGAGGCAAAGCGATATTGGGTCTGGTCCAATTGGAGATATATAGAAGGGAACCGATGACTGATCTGTAAAGTGTATTATCTTTAAATTCAGGGGATGGCTCATCTGTGTTCCTCAGGAAATCAGTTTGCATGGGAGTATCACAGGGTTTAGCATCGTTTAAGTTACATTTGTTCAGGAGTTCTATAATCTTATCTCTTTGAGAAAGTTTGAATCCCTTTTTTGTTTTACTAATTTGAATTCCAAGATACTTATTTACCTTACCTAATGATTTCAAAGAGAAATGTTCATTTAGTTTTGTTACAAATGTTTCTCTCTTCTCTTTGTGTTTACCTATATACAAAATATCATCCACATAAATTAACACGAATTCTAAAGAGTCATCCTCTTTTTTAACAAAGAAACAGTTATCAGCAGTAGTGGCTTTAAAATTCATAATTTTGAGCACTTTTACTAAACATTCATACCATCTTTTGCCAGATTGTTTCAGCCCATATAAACTTTTATTTAGTAACCACATTTCATTTTTGTTTGTATATTGACTGTGAGGCGCTCTTACATATATCTCTTTATCTAATTTTGCATGTAGATATTCAGTCTGTATGTCGTATTGGAATACATCAAGGTTAAGTGCTGATGCTATGACCAGTGCAGTTTTAACACTCTCAGTTCTTACTGTGGGAGAGTATGTATCCGTGTAATCCTCGGGATATTTTTGTGCATAACCTTGAGCAACTAGTCTAGCTTTGTATAAGGTGTTGCCTCCTTCTAAGTTTTTGATTTTATATATCCACCTAGTACCAATAACAGTTTTATCTTTAGGTGCATGTGTAGGTGTGAATACATTTAATTTCTGCAAACTATCCATCTCTTTAGTCATGGCTGATTCCCACTTTTCCTTTTCTTCAGGGGGAAGTTTTAGCACTTCCTCGTATGTGTTTGGTGTTGATGTTTCTCCATCCATATACATTATATAATCTTTGTATTTGTTTGGTATTTGGTTTCTGTTATTCCTGATTGTTCTTTTTGGTTTACTATCATTGTCATGTAAATACCTAGCTTCTTTTTTTGTTAATGAATCTGTCTTTATTTTGTACTGACTGTTTGTCCATGTTTTGTTTTTGTTTTTATGTATGTTGTGATTGTATTCTTCTCCAGTTCTTTCCTCTTGGTGTTTAGTGTTTGTATAGTTGTTTGGGAAAATTTCATTAAGATGTATTTTAGACCAGTTGGCCTGTTCATGGAATACAGCCGTTCTGCATACTATAAATCTGTTGTTATTATCGATGAATCTGTACCCTTTTGTGCCTGTTTCGTAACCCATGAACCTGAGTCTCCTAGATACGTTCTCACCTTTACGTCTTAATTGCTTAGGTATGTGTACGTCTGCAGTGACTCCAAATATGTGCATATGAGCTATTTTGGGTTTCCTATTATACATCATTTCATATGGTGTCTTGTTAACAATGCTGGACCAAGTTCTATTTTGTGTATAATTGGAATATTGTAAAGCTTCTGACCAGAATTGTTTTCCTAAGCCAGCATCTTCTAATGTGCATCTAATCATGGTTTGTAATGTCGAGTTCTTTCTCTCTACCACTCCATTTTGGAATGCAGAGAAAGGGCTAGACGTGTAATGTAACATCCCTTTGTCTTTAAGCCATTGGGAGAATTCTTTTGACATGAATTCACATCCCCTATCTGTCATAATTTGTTTTATTCTAATATTATGTTGTGTTTCTATATGTTTGTAAAACTCCTTAAATTTCTGAAAAGTTTCATCTTTGTGCTTTAGTGTATAGACAAAGCCATAACGACTATGGTCATCCACAATGGTTAGGAAATAACGTTTTCTATATGTGATTGATGGTGTTAATGGACCAACTAGGTCCATGTGTACCAAATCAAAAATTTTGTTGGTTGATCTTGTTGATTTTTTGGGTTTGGGGCTAGTTTTGAGTTTTGTAGATTTACATACTGAGCATTCCAAATAGTTTTTACAATTTTTTATTTTAACACCTTCAGCATGTTCAGTCATCTTTTGAACTACAGGAAAACTGGCATGTCCTAATTTCCTATGTAAGACATGAGCACACTCATCATGAATTGGTTTACCAATATTAGGCATTTTGTTGTTGTGTGTGTCTTTGTGATTATGAATAATCTCATGTTCCTCATTGTTACTATTACTACTGCTTTCATTGTCTATGTTATTGTTATCTTCCATGTTGGAATCAATGTTGTGTAACCATTTTTCTTTTGTCATTAGATAAGGTAGACCTCCTTTAATAATCACAGTACCTATGTTTGTTCTGTTTTTCTCTAATGTTGCTTTTCCTTTTGAGAACACAATATTTATGCCAGAATCTCTGCTTAGTTTTATTGCACTAAGTATGTTATGAGGTATTTCAGGTATTAACAATACCCCCTCTATTTTTCCTAGGCCAGGTAAGGTTATGTTTCCTCTACCTATGACTTGAACCTTCTCTTGATTAGCTACCTTAATTACGAATTTATCCTCTACAAACGAAGATAGTATATTTTTATTATTTGTAGTGTGGTTAGTTGCTCCAGAATCGATAAGCCAATCATTGTCCTCTGTCTGTTGTATGTTAGTGTTGTCATGTTTGTTTAACCCATTCAGTGAACCAGACTTTCTATCTTTTGAGTTATCCCTGCCCCCTCTATGTTCCCTATAGATGGGTGGACTTCTATATCTATGTCTATCAATTGATGACTGTCTGTTTTGATACCTATTTCTATAGTCAGGATTTTTTCTATTTCTGAGGAGTTTTGGACAGTCTCTCCTATTATGTTCTTTGGATCCACAGTTGTGGCATCCTATTGGTTCATGATATCTTTCTTGAAAAACTACCCTCTTATATTGTTTATGTTCCATGTGATTGTTACAACGACTTCTCCTTGAATTATCTTCAGATATTAGCTTGTTAGATAGACTTTCTATGGATAAATATCCTAAATTGATTGTGTCTAAATGAGATATATAGTTATCCCACGATGGGTCTAGTGAGTTAATGATAACACTCTTCATTGTTTGATCTGAAATTATTTCCCCCCTTAAATGCAGTTCTGCTTTAATTTTGTTTAAAGATATTAAATGTTCACTTATGGTAACCCCTGGTTTTATCCTAGCTGAGAAGAAATCTTTAGACATTCTTGTTGTAGTGGCTACACTTTCACTGTGAAACAATTTAAACATGCATTGAATAATTTCTGATACAGTTAGATTTTGCTTAATACTGTGGTACATGGCAGGAGATATACTGGAAATCAATAAGAAAAATGCCCTATGGTGCAGACAGTCTAATTTTAGAGTCCAAGGTTTTTTTGGGGGATTAGTGATAAAAAATAATAAGTTTTCATTTAGAAAGACAACCTGGAGCTGCTGACACCATTCTTGCAAATTAATGCCATCTATTCTCAGTTTTGGGAAATCATTGGGCAAATTCCCAATATTGTTGGATCCATTACTTACAACTGGAGGTAGTCTGTGGTCTTGCAAATGTTGAAAGTTACAAAATGGCGTGGGTATGCTTGCGACGATTCTGAATGGTTCTCTCTGTTCTTCATGTCCTTCGAAGTTGTCTGTGTAGTCTTGCACATGCGCGTTGTTCATTTCGCTCCTGAAGCCGTCGTGAGAGGTTCTCGCTGCCGCAGCTCCCTCACATCGCTCTTCTTCTGAGGAATCGGTCTCCGGCTCGATCTTGGGAGTCCTGGTGATAGCAGGCGCTCGCTTTCTTTGGTTGAGAACACTGGTCCCTGGTATCGTCTGTGGCGTGGGGTGGTATCTGCAGGGCTCTCTGGGTTCAGGCATCGGCGCTTTCGTCGTTTGAATAGAAGTGGGTGGATTCTGAGATGTTTGTTTGCTTGCTTGCCTTTTCGTTGATTCTTTAGTGATTTTCAATTTTGGTCCAAAAGCAGCAAAGAGCGTTTTCATTGCTGATTTTACTTGCATATCTATCGAAGTCTCTTCAATCTCTGTGTCTGATTCTTCTGAGGTGTAAATTTTCTCTTTTTCATTTCTTGCATCGAGTAAGGCTTTTCGCGCCAGGTATTTTGAATCTAGCTTTCTGATTGGCTCTGCTTCGCTCATCTTAGGGGTCCGTTGAAACCAAGATGGCTGCCATTCGAAATTTTGCGCGGGACTGTTAGTTTTCTTTTTCGCTGTATTTTTATTTTCAGGCAGATCGCTCACCGTTTTTGAGTCTTTAGATTTATTCGTAATGATGTGCTTCTCTTTCATTGCTCCGTTGTTTTTTAATATTTCTTGGAGGTTCGCGATGAGATTTTCATCGTTCTTTTGGCTTTTTAAGAGTTTTAGTATCTCTGACCTGAGTTCGTTGTTTTCTATTTCGTTTTCTTCTTGATCATCAGTCTCATCCATTGTTTCTTCATTGTCAGTAGTGCAGTCTTCAGATTCTTTCGATATTGTATTCGTGGACTCATCGATTATTTCTTGATCTGCTTCCATTTCTTTGCTGTATGCCCTGGTGTTGGGTCTTTCTCTTTTATTTCTGGAGTTTTCTCTCTCAGACATATTTAAAGTTTTATTGAGTCAATTTAACCATCCTCTGCTACCAGATTGTTGCGATATTTTCAGGATCAGACTCAATAAGTAGATTAAGAATTAGATATTCAAATAAAGCACTGTTTATTTACAGAAGGCATTCTATATTCACTGAATATTCACAGATAGAAGCCCAGAAGGAAAGCATACAGCTCCTTATATATACATGGGGTGGAGCTAGATGTAGGAGTGGTTAAATATGAATATATTAAATAGAGAAGAATAAGTTAACCCCTGATACCCTGGTCATATATTATTTACATAAAGGAGAATAAGGCATTTACTTGTGACAGTGATATAGTCACAGCAAATGTCCAATCAAAACTCTGGTTTAATGCAACATTTAATTAGAAGAAAGAAATTGATCCACAAAAGTGAGACTTATAAGAGGCTAATGTTACGATTATTAATTAGTTTCTTCAGGGCTGAACAAATAGTTCTTTAACTTTTAGTTGTAGTTTTTAGATTTCAGCTTCTGCTTAGGTTGGAACCTTACTAAACTATCAACGTGAAAAATCAAGAATGAAAGGTAGTAAAAATACATAGTGCCAAGACTACCAGGGAACTGAACTTCATTAGAAAATATAGCTTTCAAAAGCCCAAAATTTTAAAAAGCACCCTTTATTAAACTACCAGCTAAAGACTAGTTAGAATATTTGTAATCAATTGCAATGGATAGGAGCACTCAGCATAGTTGAAGAAGGTATGATGTTTATGACTTATTTGCAAGTGCATGTTGTTGTGGTAAAGAAGAAGCTATGAAGGTTTATTTAGCATTTTTGACATTTTGAAATTGTAATGAGAGTTGATATTATTTTCTTTTTTAAAAGGGTAACAATTTAAATAAATTGAAAATGGCATTTGTGTGTCACGTGTGCTATGTTGCAAGATTTATTTAACTGTTGACTCACTTTACTTTCAGTGCCTTATGAACCATCAGAAAAGTATCCATAAAGGTCTACTCTAACACTCAGAATAGCTCAGTTACTATATTTGCTGACATTCTTTCTTTCCTTTAACTAGAGATATCAGAATAACGCCAAAAGAAAGAAAACATTTTTCCCTTCCTGTTACTTAAAAGTACTGCCTTTGATGCCTTTCTTTTCTCTATAACCAGTTGCTGCTCCAGGAAATTCAGCCTAAAAAGACTTGAGCAAACTCCTCCCTTGCTATTTAACATTAAGAAAGGAAAAGTTATTTTTTGTTCAGTAATTTAGTCAGCCACCTCTCCAGCTCAATTTATCTGACTAATTAGATAAAAGAGGCTGGTCTATAGGCCAGCTGTGGATGCATTAGGAAAAAAAAATATTAAAGATGATTTTTTTTTTCTTCAAGTCAAGCTCAATTCCTGGTGGCTAGATAGAAATATCCATACTGTTTATTTGGAACAATAGAAATTTTGTTTTTATTTTTTGCTTCCCAGTCTAATCAACAGCTCTGGAATTTCCTTGAAGTCTGCTTTCCAAGTCCTATCCAGATCGCATTCATGTTTTAAATATTCCTTTATAATGGAATAAATGTACTTAAAAAGACATTGTGTAAGGAATTGAGTTCCTTTAAGATAAGAAAATAAATATATTGTGTAAGGAACGCTAAGCATCAGTTAAGAGAAAACATTAAAACGATGAAAAATAGCCCCTTAAGAGACTTAATGACTCTATGAGATTCCATTCTCTTAAGTTTTTAAAAACAAAAAAGATCAGGTTGTGAAAAAAGCAAAGGGATATGAAAAGATGTAATAGTTTAGATATAGCACTATATCTAGCCTATACTGACCATATTTGGGTACTTCATACTAATGGTAAAGCCAATTAATATGTTGTCCCCAATTTGGGTCTGAGCCTGGTGCCAAAACCAATGAAGAATGTTAGACATAAGGTACAGGTTTTGTTTCCTTTTAGGCTTTAGCAAAAGGGGCCCTGGCCAGCAACATGTCAGTACCCAGAACAAAAGATTCAACCCAGTGGGGGATTCAAGTAATTTAACAACTGGTTTTCTGCCCTAATGATTTCTTCCAACAACCACTTTGCCAAACTGCTCAGAAAGTTAACAACCGGTTCTCCAGAACTGGTGCGAACTGGCTGAATCCCACCACTGATTCAACCCTAACCCTAAAATATTCTGTTGGCTCTATTTCAATCCTATTCCTAAAAGTTAAGTAACAGGCATCCTATAAGACTTTTAGCAAGTCTTCTATTGGCTCCGACTTAGTCATATTCCTTACCTTAGCAATAGATCTTGTATGATGTCCTTAACAGTCAACTCTTGTTTTCTACATTGAAAGGAGCCCCGTCCACACTCCCTTTTCCTTTATCTTTGTTATGCAGGTCTTGCAAATACATATCTCTTCCCTTTCTTCTGAGTTCATGCCATAACCTTGCATTTTTACAGCAAACGGCCCTATAGCAAATGTCCCATCAAATACATTTCAAATAACTTCTCTATATTAATTTATGTATTCAATTGATTTAAGTTTATATCTTAATATTTAATAGTTAATAATGCTATAGGTAAGGTAGTTGTGTAAAACTAAAAACCACATTCCTCGATGCTTTAAAGCAATTATTTCATTTAAGACCTTATTCAATCTGTTGTCAAACACCCAGGATTGTACAGTGATGACATTCTTTAGAGACTCTAAAATGAGACTTGAGTTTCATTTTAAAGCTTGCTCATGCACCTCTTTGTCTATAGTGTTGTTTTTATCTTGGAAGGCAAGTATTTCTATTTTTTCTGGTTGCTCTCTTGTGAATATGGGCTATCAATTGGTTAAATCAGTCATTTAAGAATAACCAGGTTTTCACACACAGAGCCCCAGTCACTTGAGTAGTGTAAATTGATTTTTAAAATTGTTTATATGACATCAATTTGGTGTTACTGTTAGTGAGCATATGGATTTAAAAGTGTTGATACAACTGTGAATGACTGGGCTTAATTTAAAAACATAGTGGATAGAAAAACTGTAATTAAAATGAAAATATTTTTGCCAAATTTCAAACTAGCAAATTTTGTAAGTCTGGCAAGTTTTACAATTATTTAATTTACAATTAATCAGTGGAATGGCTTGCCTCCAGAAGTTGTGAGTGCTCCATCATTGGGGTTGTTCAAGAAGAGATTGGATAGCCATTTATCCAGAATAGTATAGCATCCCCTACTTAAGCAGGGATTGGATATAAGAAGTCTGTCAAATTCAAGGTCCGCGGGCTGGATCCAGCCCACAGGGTGCTTAGATCTGGCCCGCGGGGGCCCCCTGGAAATAGTGAAGGACCAGCCCGCAGTGGCTCTGCTAGCTAAAACAGAGCTAGGGAGGGCCGCTTGCTGCACGTACCCCCAGGCTCCATTTTCACTGGCAGAGGGCTGCAGGAGGCTGTCACAGCCAAAAATGGAGCTCAGGAGCCCATTTTCACTGACAGATCTCTCAGGCCACCAGAGGCACCCCCGACACAAGGGACATCAACTTGGCCATGCCCGCCCTGGCCATGCCCACTCCACCCCCCACCCCCTGAGATCAAACACAACCCTGATGCGGCCCTCAATGAAATCAAGTTTGACACCCCTGGACTAGAAGACTTCCAAGGTCCCTCCTACTCTGTTTTTCTAAGTATTAATTTCTTTCTTCCTGCTTTTGCTTCTGAGTTTGCATAGTTCAAGTTATGCAGACTCTCACAGAGTCAACAGATTCCCTCTTCTTTTTCAGCTATCCCCAAAAATGGCTTAAATAGGTGCATAGGGAAAAACACTATGTGGAATGCGCTACAAAAAGAAAAAAGAGATAATTTTTAATGCTCGTTGACCAATCTAAAGAACAGCTCATTATTATATGTGCCTTGGTGGCGCAGCAGACTAAAGCACTGTTAAGTAACACCAGCTGCCTGCAATTACTGCAAGTTCAAATCTCACCAGGCTCAAGGTTGACTCAGCCTTCCATCCTTTCGAGGTAGGTAAAATAAGGACCCGGTTTGTGGGGGCAATAAGCTGACTTTGTATAAAAAAGAACACCACTTAGGGGGTCCAAAAGCCCTACTAAGCAGATATATACAAAAGTATGAAGGCTATTGCTTAACTCATTGTAAGCCACCCTGAGTCTCTGAAAAGGGCGGCATATAAATTGAACCCAATAAATAAATAAATAAATATGAAAAAAACTTAATGGAAAAGGCAATGTCTAAAGTATAAGGAAGATTTTCATTTAGAGTATTTTAAAGTATTTTACCCATGATTTAATTATTATATTGGTTATAAATAGATGTAAATTATCCAGTGCAGCTTAATTAGCAAAGCAAATTAGGCTTAAAAAGCAGACAAGATAAATAGCAGAGGTCCAAAACAGACAGAATATGTACCATGAAAACACCAAGTCAACTCTTGTCTGCATATTTGCATTCTGATAGCATGATAATTATGAAGGCATATGTGGCAAAGTATCCTACAGAGTGCTATAACTGATTGAAGGTTCTGTAGATGTTCTAATAAACTTTTTTTTTTGTATCTTCTATTTCCATTGAAGAAGGATATGTGCCTACTGTGCTTCCTGATTGTCCATTTAACTGAAAGGAACCATAACAAATCTCCCTTTGCACGTCTATTGCTGAAAACAATATCCAGGGGAATATCCAGGTATAGATGCATACCTGGATATATATCTTAAAATCAGCCCCTATTACTAACCCTGAGATAAACAGATACAATAAGATAAAGGTAAAGGTTCCCCTGGCACATATATGCTAGTCATTCCCGACTCTAGGCGGAAGTGCTCATCTCTGTTTCAAAGACAAAGAGCCAGCACTGTCTAAAGACGTCTCCGTGGTTATGTGGTCAGCATGACTAAATGCTAAAGGCGCACGGAACGCTGTTACCTTCCCACCAAAGGTGGTCCTTATTTTTCTATTTGCATTTTTACGTGCTTTCAAAATTCTAGGTTGGCAAAGCTGGGATAAGTAACGGGAGCTCACCCTGTTATGCAGCACTAGGGATTCGAACTGCTGAACTGCTGACCTTTCGATCAACAAGCTCAGTGTCTTAGCCACTGAGCCACTACATCCCTCAAAATAGATACAATAGGGATCACTTATAAATTATCTGACCAGGTTCACCAAGCTATTAATTGGTCAATTTGAATGTCCTGTTTGGAAGATATTCTTCTTAGATGAAATTCCTATCATTATTAACTTGGTTTGTCTTCAAGCGATTGGGACAGAGAAGAATTGGGGACTGGAATTCAATCTTTTGATATAAACTGGAATATACTTTTCCCTATTTCCAATTATTTGGCATTATCTAGTTCTTAAATGATTAATGGCAAAGTATTGAAAGAAGCAGTTACTTCTCTAGGTGTACTCCACATTCTTGAGTTATAACTAGTTCAGGGTGAGAATAATTCATTGCTATTAAACATATGAAAGATGATGGCATACTCACCTCTAAAATAAGCAAAGATTACTTGGTTTTTGATATTTGAATGCCTGGAAATGGACCACAGTAATGCAATTTAGATCTTATTAATAAAATGAAAAGAACAGAGAAGAGAAACAGTATTTTTTTTCCAAATAGTATAAATATATTTCACTGTCGCTTTGTCAAACATTTTCTGTTTCTCTGCTTAAAAACATTGGCAAATAAGCACTTCCAAAGAGACAAAGAGAGTAAGGCTCTGTAATTAAAATTGCAAGTGAGGAGCTAAATATGTTGATAGTCCAAAATTCAAGGTTTAAATATAATTTGTCCAAGATAATTTTCAAAGCCAGCAGTGTAAATTAGGGAATCTCCATATAATGACTTTGTGCTTAGCTGCATTTCCCAGTTGCCCTGTTGCCAGAACAGACTAGCAACTATTTTTGGATAGCAGAAACAGAGAACATAATTCTGTATTTACTTGGTCCCATTACAAATGTTGACTCTGGGTGCATTTTGTGTTGGGGGTTTAAAATAGTTTTATTCTCTCTGAGTTGGCACAAAAGGTATAACATTAGCATGACCAATAGAAGGCTATTGGTTTGAAGTCTGGAAGGGTGTTTTTTTTTTTTAATGCAAATTTTCTTTTCTTAAGCTAGCTGCTCTCCCTGGGCTTTTTCTTTTTTAAGTACAGAGGCACACTCATTCATCATTTTTCTGGTCATTGAGCTCATTCATACTGCCTGGTTGCTCTGTCACAAGAACAAGATGACAACAGGTTCAGGGCAGAAGCAAACAAAGTGATGTTTTACTCACCTCTCTCCCAATGCAAATTTGACTTCAGATATGCTTTTTTTTTTTTTTTTTTGCTGTAGTTTTCCTCTTCTACTGCCTTGAGTGCTCTTGTCATGTCTGTTTACTTGCATATAAGCTAAAAGCATCAATTTATTAGCTACTTTGCAAAGGAAGCAATGCCTTCTTGGTTGGTTGATACCGTATATTGTATCTATATATCTAGAAGCTCTATAACAATCTATATCAGCACAGAACTTTCCAGAGCCTTTGGAGACAATACTTGGATAATTAACATGGATTATCCTACTAGAATATTGGAAGTTTGCTTAATAAATTTTGTGAGATCCAATTTCACAAATAGATTCCAACTCACAATGATCTTGAGCTTGCTGCAAATTATTTCTATAAGTAAATTAAATGAACACTACCCTTTGAACTTTTCCGTTGTTTAATTGTATCTGCTAATGTACAAGCATAACTATAAGTAATTAAACCATTGTCTAATTGTATCTGCTAATGTATAAGCATAACTATAAAAAGCAAGGCCTTTTTCTGAACTCAAAACTTTTAAAAAATGTTTTATCAATGTGTTCTTAAACTCAGTTAGATTTTCCCTAGACAAGCAAAATTATCAATTTTCTGAGGCTATGCCTGACTACAATCCTTTAAAAGATATCCCCAGTTATTCAACATATAATGTTATAGTCTTAAAATAAGAAAACGGTTTATTAAAGTTACAAATCTTCATGGTCTTGATATCTTTAATAAAACATTTATCTTTTAATAATAGATGTTGTTTCTACAAGCGCTTTCAATAGGCTTGGTAGGAAGTGGAGAAAATGACCACTAAAAAGCTACTGATCGGAGCTATTTCATCCTTTTCCCTACCACCACCTTCCCAACCAAAATCAACATAGAAATATAATTACACTGGTAAATAGCTTATCGCTAAGAAAAGTTTTTAAAAATTAGCATGTTTAAGAAGCCTGCAAGGCATGCATCCAGAAAAAGTAATCTTGTGAGAGCATGAGGCGATATATTATAACTTCCTAGCATATTGCATATAATAAATAGTGAACCACAGCCTGTGTTACACCCAAAATGCACACATGTTCTTACCCACACATCAGAATAATCTTAATTTTTTTTTAATATATGTAATGTCAGGACACCATAGGGCAGTCTTAATATTTGTTAGCAGAAGTGATCCAAACAGAATAATATTGTATTATGGATGGATGATAACATTAAAAATCTATGCAAAATTATTCCGATCATGGTGAAATTATAGAGTTGTTGTACAGAAAGAATTCTGATCCTTGTGCCTATGTTGCAACTGCAGATGCTTTCTAAGTATCTTTTTCACTCTGCAATCAAAATCAAAATCAATAGTATAAAAACAGTGCCAGCACCGTCCTCCACTTTTCATAATGGGATTGCTTTCCTTATTATGGTTGGAAGCCTTGAATAAGATTTGGAAGAAAATGCCATTTCATAATCTAGTTTCTTTTTTAAAAAATTAATAAAGGAGAATATTTGTAGATCAGGGTTGAAATGAGGGATCCTTGGTGCTCCCTGAGCTAATGAAATGTCTACAAGAAAACAAGCAAACTTAGAGAGCACCAAGGACCCCTCTTTTTGAGATTATTCATTGCAATTTCTAGCTAAAGATCAGACAGCCTCAATCCCCAAGGATTTGGGGGTATGAACAGCAAAGAGAAACAAATAAATAAAAACACACCTTGCAACACACTTTAAATTTCTTTTAAAGACACTGTGATGTCCTCCATCATGGAAAGTTAAGAGGGTGAAAGCTTCCCATACCACCAGGGAAAGGGACTTACATACCATATTTTTTGGAGTATAAAACGCACCGGAGTATAAGAAGCCCCTTAGTTTTTGGGGAGGGAAATAGGGGGAAAAAATTCTGCCTACCAGGTATTCATCTGGCTAGCATCCTTAGTCTGGTCAGCTTCAGCACATTAGTTTGCTGGTTATATCCCCTGGTTGGGGATAAAAAACAGCTTCTAAAGCACAGCTGATTGTCGGAGAGAGAAGCAATGAGAAAAGCAGGAAGATCGCTTCATTTGCTAGCGCCTCGTTAGGGCTGGAAAATAGCTTCAAAAAAGCTACATTCAGAGTATAAGACACACCCAAAATGTCAGCCTCTTTTATGGGGGGAAAATGTGTCTTGTACTCCAAAAAATATGGTACATAAGTGGGAGCTGCAGTGAGAAGGTCTGCTGTCTTGTCCAAACATCCCCAAGAACTCTCTCAGCAAGTCTTCCTATGATATTCAAACTTAATGAGCAGATTCTATTACGGTAAGGTCAACCACTGATGGAAACTGATACTATGAGGTGAAGCAAAGAGATCTCCAAGGGAAACATCACAGGGCTTTGCAGTAGCAATAACAGTGAACCATTAAGAGTGCTAGGTAAAGCACTTATGGAGAACCAGCATATTTTCTTGAGGCGAAGATGTTGGACAATTAGTCCCCTTCATTAATTATAGCCAAAATAATATTTATATTTAAAGATTGGATGAACCAGAAGGACATCTGTCAGTCTCCAATCCATCTGCCTCTGACGTTGACTATCTGGTTGATTTGGTTCTATTGTCTTCCAAAGATCCCATTGACCATTTCTGTGCATCACTGAAAGTAATCCTCCTGTTCAAAATTAAATCTATGGGACCACCTACTACCACCAATAGCCTCCCACCGACCGGTACACTCTCATAGAGAGGGGCTCTTCCGAGTGCCATCGGCCAAACAATGTCAACTGGCGGCCCCTAGGGGGAGAACCTTCTCTGTGGGGGCACCTACTATCTGGAATGAGCTCCCCCTGGAGATACGGAGGATCCCGGATCTGCGCACCTTCCGCCGCGCTCTCAAGACCTTTTTATTCCACCAGGCGGGCCTGGCCTAATCTTTTCCCTTTTTCTTTTTAATATGAAAATTTAATCTGTTTTTAAATGATTGGGGTGTTTTAAATTTGTCTGGGCCAAATTGTTTAATTCGGTTTTATTCTGTTTTTAAATTTTGTATTTATGTATTTTATCGTTTGGCTGTTCACCACCCTGAATCCTTCGGGAGTAGGGCGGTATATAAATTAAATAAAGATAAAGATAAAGATAAATGAGTACAACATATTTTTCTTCCAAAATTCAGAGTTTAGGTATAAGGGAAATCAGGTACAGATTTCCATGGGGACATCTGTACTTAATACTGTAAAACACAAATTGGATTCCAGATATAACTTTGAGCCATCTACCTATAAAACATGATACAACTGTAGTGGTTATTTAAAATGTTACACATTTTTAAAAAGTTTTTTATATAAATTGCTTCTTGGTACTAGATGCAATTTAAAACATTTGTATTATGGTTTATTAAATTGCAATGGGTGCCTCTGAAGTTACACAGTTGTTAGAAATTAGTGGATAGAAGCTAGTAACACTTCTTTGTAAAAAGTTGAAAGTAATTGATAAAATTGATGTTATTTTCATTCATTATGCCTACACTGAAAATGGTGCCCATTTCTAGGATGGAGCCTCATGGTTTAGGGTACTAAGGGGGTGCCCTCCTTACCTGACATGAGCTTTAGAGCTCTAAAGAGTTTCCAAAGGTAAGTGCACAATTGGTGATGGAAGATGGAGAAGAGGGTGTATGGCCTGGTGGTGTGGGATAGTAGGCACAAGGCTTGTGGGGACCCTAAAGGGTATGAAGCAAAGCACAGGATGCTTCAGTGGGTGGATGAGATCTTGGAAGCTGGGGCAAGCAGCATTAGGAAGTGGGGTGTCTTTAACCGAGGCAATCACATGGTCACCTCATTTAATGACCATCACAACTTGTGACTGTAATGGGCAGGCTTTATAATGGTCATAAGATGAGGATTACATGTAATAGGTTATGATCACCCTGCTTTTGGAAATACAAATCAGGAATTGGAATATTATTATATTTCAGGCTAATACCTACCAGAATTTTGACAAGGCTCACTATCAATCACTGTATGATAAGAATGCATGATATTCCTCTTGGCAACATCCCCAGTATCTATTAAATTATCAAGAACTATAGATTTGGGGGGCATGAGAGCTGTCTAAAGCAATTATGGTAGGAAGGTAGCAACATGGTAGGAAGAAATCCATAGTTGATTGGGAGCAATAGATTGTTTATGTACATGGCTCATCAACATTTGTGTTGATCTTTTTTTTTTTTCTTGAAGCAAAGCGACAAAAAGAAAACTGACCAATACCATCAAAGTTTTCAGGGTATTTTTCTTTTGCTTTCCTTGTTTTCCTCCCTTTTTTATTGCTAGGCTTATTAATTTTACAGTTGTGATCTTTTAATGCTGCTGCATGCATTTTTACTTTTTTAGTCAACTGCTTTAGTATAATTAATTTACATGATTTTATTTCATATTTTTAAAAAATGTTCACTTAAGAGACTGAAAACAAAATAAATAACAAGAAGCTTAAAGGCAATCTTAGACTACAATTTCTACTTCATAAATCCTTTCATTTTTGTGATTTAATAGAAACATGGGAAACTGGGATAACTGCAGAGCACTGGAGAGATGATAGTGCAATGAAAATAAGTTCACACACCCATCTCATAACCAACTACAGGTAGTCCTCAGTTAATTACCTGCCTGCTTCCCACAAACAAAGTCAATGTGGAGTCAGCTGGTAAAGTCACCAGTTGCTCCCAATCCTGATTGCCTTTTTCTGAAGAGGAAAAAACACTTCCCCCCTCCCTATTTTCTGAAGAGGCACTGCTATAGTCCTGCTTACAGAATACAAGATTCTGAAGATCTCATACTCCATAGCATGTCCACACCCACCTACAAGTCACTCTCCATAGTATTCTCCTACCAGACCATACTCATGCTAGGTTGCAGCAACCATCCTCTACCTCCCCCACTCACCTGCTTACCACCTGCTTGTAAGTCACCTAAGAAAAAGCTTGGACAAACTTGCAAATTCCTGCCTGCAATCAGCCAGGAAGTTGGTAGGAAATTGCTAGTTGCATTCATGTGACATCCTCACTTAATGATCCATGATCCTCATTTAATGATGGCAACTTCTGGGATTGTCATTGCTAAAAGGTGTAGTGGTTAGAGTTCAGTACTTACTTCTGCTGATCACCGGCTGCCAGCAGTTTGGCAGATCAAATCTCACCAGGCTCAAGGTTGACTCAGCCTTCCATCCTTCCAAGGTGGGTAAAATAAGGACCCATATTGTTGGGGGCAATATGCTGACTTTGTAAACTGCTTAGAGAGGGCTGTAAAGCACTGTGAAGCAGTATATAAGTCTAAGTGCTATTGCTATTGCTAAGCAATGCGATCACGGTCTTCACACTTTGTGATTTAACAGTGGAAATTCTGGTCTCAATTACTATCATTAATTAAAGAGTACTATAATATTAGTACTGTATAGTAGAACATTTTGGGCTTTATTGGCTTCAAAATAATGATTGGGAGTGTGAGCTGCCTTAAGAAGTTCAATCAAGTCTTCCTATAAACCATGTCAGATCTGGACTATCCTCAACCTGAGGCATGGTTATCAGTAATGATGGCATGTTTATAGACAGGCCTACAGTTTTATATATCAAAATTGCCACATGATCAGGATATATAAAAAGGTTCTTCTCAACAGATGTTCACACAGTAAACATCCACATTATGAATGGAAGCTTGCATCACTTGAGAAGAAACCCTGAGACCATGTATTCAAGTCCACCCTCAGCCACGGAGTTACTGTGTGATTTTTAGCCAGTCACTCTTTCCCAATCCAGCCCACCAGCAGAATTGTACTTCTGGGAAAAATAGGAGACAGAATCTTTGGTGTAGATCCTGCCCTAAGGTGATGAAAGTTGGGATAAAAATCTAATTAAAAATGAATAAATAACTAGCATTTTCCCTAAACAAAAATTATGGACATTGCCTAACATAATATCCTTCCTATCTCCAGCTTGTTAAAATGTTGGATGTTATAGTGTTTTTTATAGTGTGAAAGTAAGAAGAAGATTAAAAAACCCCAAATTTAAATTCTTTGCCCCTTATCTACGCTTACACAACATATTATTCACTATTACTGAATCAAAATAAGGCTGTGTTTTTCAAAAACAATATCCAGGATGCTCATTTCAAGGAAAGCTATTTCAGAAAACTAGTTTCTGACCAATTCAGTCTATTAGGTGAACTTTTATTAGTGGGACTTTGGTTAAGTCAAGTTTTCAGAATATTTTTACACATATATCTCTATTTTTTTACAGATGCTTTAAAGGATCAAATGGAACTCCCTCCTTTCTACTATTGTTAACGCCTTGGAAGCAGAAGAGAATAAGATAAATGACAAAAAGATAAATAACAAAAACATTTTGATGATAAAAGCATTTATCTGATTGTGGATGTAGTATATAAGTACAACAATAAAAACTAGCACTTGCATGGACTATTTTTATGTATGAAAAGGAATAAAAGAAATGTATCTTCAATCCATTGGATAATTACAGTAGTATCATAAATTTGTATTTCCAGTGTTGAAGAAACAATTTCTCGGCAATAATTAGGATGCAGAGAATTTTCCAGCTGTCATTTTCCATATGGTAGATATGCAGTTCAAAAGAATATGTGCATCTGAAAATATTAAACTTTGTCTGAAAATGAAATTAATATATGTAATTATTTTTCCCAGAAAACAGTAATTTTAGGATATTGCAAAGGCATATGTTTTAATGAGGAAATATGTTGGTTGCATCTCCAGCTACACAAGGATTTATTTGTTCTTTTTCTGCACAAATGCAATGGAGTCACAAGTATTAGGCTAAATTGACATATAAATCTCTTAATGCATAATTACAACTTGTACATGCTACACTTTTGTTGAATTCTATAACTTGTATAATTGCATAGATATTGGATATTGATAGGATTTTTCCTAAGCAGTTTTATCCTGTTGTTGGTACTAATTTGCAAATTAGGAAATCTGCAATGGCTACTGTTTTGCATAATTTACCATCCACTGGTCATCTTCATAACTCTTATACTCTGCCTTAGGCATAAACACCAGCTGGGTGACTTTGGGCCAGTTGCTCTCTCTCAGCCCAACCCAACCCAACTCGCAGAATTGTTATTGTGGGGAAAAATTGAGGGAGGATAGATGTATTTTTGCCGCCTTGAGTTACTCTTAAAAATAACAAAAGCGGGATTTTAAAAGATCTAATAAATGAAATAATTAAAAGCAAAGCTAAGATTCTTAGACAGCTGAACTTTGCCAAAATAGAAGCTTCTCTTTTCTTTCTTTCTCCAGATATATTTATAATCTTTTTATTAGGGTTGCCAGGTCTGCTTCCAAAAAATAGTGGACAAGCGGGGGGGCGGGGGTTTTAAGTAGTAAAAAAAAAAATTACAATTAAATTATATATTTTCTTGCAAACATTTTAACACATATTAAAATAATCACTTCAAAACTTTACTTAAAATTCAAAACATCAAATATATTATAATAATATGTAAAATATTAAATTACATTTTACTTTGCTGTCGTGTGTATTTTTTATTTGACTGCGCAGCTTTGATCAATTCTTTGTGTTTAAGGAATAATTCTTTAATTTCAGTACAACATTGAGAAATATTAAAAAATATACAAAGTTCACTTCGAACTGATGTCCGTCAGTCCACAAATTTCCCATGACGCTGAAAATTCGTTCATTTGCATTTGATACCGGAATTGATGCACAATACTGGAACAGTTTCAGTAAACTCGGAGCTGGCTCTTTCTTGAAAAAGTACGTCCACTTATCAAGGGATGAATTGCCCTGCAGAAGAACATAAACTTTGGTGTATTTGCACACTCCTCTCTTTCGTTTTAAAGAATTCAAAATCTCGCCGCTGTCACTCTCATCACTCGATGCCATTTTAGGTCAGTTGACACAAGCTACAAATACATTTTAAAAATGTGAACTGTACATAATTTTATAATATATTTTTATAATATATTTTTATAATATATTTTTATATTTTATTTAATTTTTTCGGAGAATCGAGTTCAATGGATATTCGATCTTTGTCTCATTCTAACTTATGAAAAAAAAAAGACAAAACACGATTCTCCTATCCTTATTCTCTTAGACTGTAGAGCTTTAGATTACGTACCATTTCATCATAAAGCTTTTGAATAAAAAAAAATATCCACTATTTTTTGAAAAAAAATAGTGAACATAATGTGAAAAAAGCAGACTGTCCGCTCAAATAGTGGACACCTGGCAAGCCTACTTTTTATTTATCATCATTTTTCTGCTGCTGCTCATAAGGGCTGATGCTTTACTATTAAATAATAAAACTCTCCATCCTCTAGAGAGAGAGAAAAGATATAAAGGAAACAAACAAGCAACTGTGAAAGCCAGGAAAAACAACAATATAATAATAAAAATATCCAATCATATAAATACTTATTAGGGAGAACTTTCATTTCAAAGTGTTGCAAGTGTAGCTTATTTTAAAACTTATTTCCTCAAGGGAATTTGGATTTCTTTCCAGCAATCAGCTAAAGATGTTGATGTGAAAAGTGAATTAAATATCTACCTGCATTTTGCAGAAATTGCCTTAAATGAGATTCCCCATCCTATCTCCATATTTTTCTCAGGTTGATCTATGTTGGGTGGAATAAAATAAAACAAGGCAGAAAAGAAGACTCAGCTCAAACATAAGCAATCTGTCTGTCTTGCAGCTGTAATGGCTGTCACATCCCAGTGCAAATTAAAAAAGTAAAAGGCCTTGAGCAAACATTTCCTTTCTATTGGCATAAATATAATGCTTGCACTGAGAAGCAGGGCTATTTCCAAAGCTGAGTATCTCCTAAGCAGCTGCTATCTGGTGCCCTGTTTGCATTGTGACTTAATCTTTGGATGGAGGGAAAGAGAAAGAGCTCGTCCAATTTCTTCTGTTATTTTTGGCTGTGTGTTTTAAGGGTTTTCTCCTGCTAAAATGCTGAGAAAATGATGCAATGGTCCTCAGGGTAGCATCAGGGATGAAATGCTACTGGTTCCCTGCGGTTCAGCCGAACTAGTAGTGATAAAAACTACCAGTTCGGGTTCCCCCAAACGGGTATTTCTGATGATCAACTGTGCCGTGCGGTTTAGCTTTGCTAGAAAGCAGAAAATCCTGCTTTCTAGTGAAGCTAAATTGCGCAACACAGCTGATTCCCCCACCCCATTGCTGGTCTACTTACCTTCCCAAGACTCCTTTTGGGACGTAAGGTGCATGTGTGTGCACGCACGCAACATGTGTTTGGAGCGTACTGTGCATGCATGTGCGCGCAATGCCCATTTGGCGTGTACTATCCATACGCATACACAGCACTCATTTGGTGTGCAGCGCGCATGCACAACCAGCAAACCATTAGCAAACTGATTCAGATTTCACCATTGGGTAGCATTCTATAACACTAGTAAGATTTTTTAAAAAAACAAAACAAAACAGCACAGTAAAGCAATAATAAAATTTGTTAATATTTAATAATCAGCAGAGGTTAAATCCTCAGAAATAAAATTATTCTGTTTTCACTCTACTTTCTTTCACTTTTTTCTTTACCCTCTATGTACAGTTTTGCAAAGATTTACTCTTGACACTATCAAAAAGTGTCCCACATTCAGAATCTCATCGCACTTTTATTCTTCACCAAATGTTTCAGTCTTCTATTTGCTAACTAAATATTTCTGATGCTTAACGGATACATCTGGTTAATTGCATTTGAGCAAGCTAGGATCTATGATCGAGAGACAACCTTACACATCAATATACTGTTGCTCATATTGCACCTACTAGACGATCCATGCAATAGACTGACACATTCTGAATGCTTCTTATAGCATCAAACTTCAACGGCTTGATCACATTCCTTCATCCCAAGAGCAAAATAAGACCTTAATAAAGTAGTCCATTTTCTCATCCCACAACTTCATCAGCCTATGTGTTGGCTTCTTTAGGACTTCTATCTACCACTTTCCACAGAAACAAGTAATCAAATTCTAAAACTTTGGCGTCAGAGCAAACACATGAATTTTTTTGACAGGAGTCACTGCTTCTGTGACCCCACACCCTCTAATACAGGGCTGTCAAACTCCCGGCCCACAGGCCGGATGTGTCATGCACTGACCACGCCCATGCCCGGTTTTCTGAAGAGAGGAAAAGTCACAATACATCATGTGATGCTGTGAGTTTGACACCCATGCTCTAACACAAATATTGTTCAGTCCTAGCAATTGGTCATTCTCCTAAACAAATGACAACAGTTCCATAAATAGGATGCCAAAAATGACAGGGCATGGATATACTTTTTATTAATAACACTTTTTTTTCTGAATAAAATCACCTATCTGCATCCCATCCAGATTACGTACCCAGGGGTGGGATTCTACTGGTTTGGACTGGTTCGGATGAACTGGTAGCTCTGACAATCAGCTGGGAGCAAACTGGTTTGCTCCGACGATCAGTTGGGCCCGCCCACCCCTGCGCTTTACTTACCTTTATCTTCGCAGCTAATTAGCGTGGCAGAGCAGATTGCCACGCCTCAGCTGTTTTAATTCCCTAGCACTAACGCGGAAAGTGATTTTTCATTGAACTGCACATACGCACGTGTGAAGCACGCAATCACCGAACTGGTTGTTAAACTGGAAGGATCCCACCACTGTACATACCCCATTATATCTAGCTAATAGTTGGCAAACCTTCCTGTTGAAATTTTAGTACAGCTAAAGTACAGCTTTTCATTTTGTAACTTCCCTTACTGTTGCTCTTAATCTTTTCCAAAGCAAGTTTTTACAAGAAGTCTATTGTGCGATATGAATAGAAAACCCATCTGTGATGAAAAGCCACTGGAAGCCAAATGTTTTAACTGCAGCATTGCAAGACCATCATGTGATGCACTACTGATAATGCATTTGCTATATAATCCACTCAAAATGAAAATGCAGAGATTTTTGTATGCCCCAAAACCTGATAAATAGAAAGTCACTCTATAATATTTCAACATGTGCCTCCTCCCTCCACCTTATTCTTTTGCATACTCTGCAACTCTGTGGATTGAATATACTGGAACTAAAAAGAAATACATAATACCTAGATTGGTTGATTGTACTTTTCCTAGCTTTTGCAAAGGTGTAGATTTATTGTACCTTCAAACTAAGAGCTGCACATGTTATCCTATGGTAGAATAACAGGAAAAGCAATAAACCATATACGTAGTACTTCATCATTTCTCTTTCATTCAGTGTGAGACAGGTTTCTTCGTACCAATAAATGTGGCTGCAGGATTTCAACACAATTCCCATTACAAAATAGGGATTGCACTTTTGAATGATTCATGTTTTTTTTTTTAAATGCACTGAACTCCAAAAGCTAGCACAGTCAGGATAATTGCAAGCCTTTTTCAATTTTTTGTCTATATTCATAGTTGTTCATAATGGAAAAATTGTTGGTAGAGGGGAGTCTTTGGCCATATTCATTATCATGCTATTCTATAGGGACAAGTTAAAAATACGTACTAATTAGGTGTAAAGGGAAGATGTTCCATAAAATTGGGACAATGACTAAAAAACAGCATCTCCTAGCTCCCCACCCCCCTTTACAGAAGTGATGAAAGGTGAAAAGCTCGGAAGGAAATGTGGTACAGCAGTATGGCCTTTTACATAGTATCAGTAGGAAGTAAAGATATAAAAAATTATATAATCTGATACTGCATCAAAATTATAATAAATTTTGATAAAATACAAGTTTCCATTGAAAATAATGGCATATTTTTCAAATTGAGATTTTCATCCCTGATTTAAAAAGTGATTTTGGTTTTTCATGCAATTAATCATCAAAATAAAAATTACTTGGGAACTGAGTTGTACTGAGATTAGGAAAATACCTACTGATATGAACCAGTTTGATCCTCTCTTATATTAAGGTGCAAGTTATCATTTAGAAATCCATTGGCTTCCATAATTCCCAAAATACCTGATCATAATTCAGGAACAGTACCTTTTGTATCTAATTCTCTAAACATGATATCATCTTTTAGTTCATATTTTCCTATCTACAAACATATTATAGACATCTTTATCAATAACTTTTCATAAATCAAAATATAACTCAAGGAATAGGTTTAGTTTGGATTGACCTTATTTGTTAAATTAGTAACTTTTCCAAGATTACCATACAGGGCTCTATGATTCAGGTAGGATAAGATGATCCTTCAAGATACCTTTCTAAGGTAGGTAAATTGAGGACCCAGTTGTGGGGGCAATAAGCTGACTTTGTATAAATATACAAAAGGATGAAGGTTATTGCTGAGCACATTGTAAGCTGCCCTGAGTCTCCAGAGAAGGGCGGCATATAAATCAAATTTAAAAAAAAAAGATGATCTGCTGAACTAGCAGTCAGCTGAAGTAGCTGCAGTACTGCACCCTAACCACTGTAACCACTTTGGCTCACTGTAACCAATATAAGGGCTGCAAAATTGGTGTGACAAATTCCTCTTGGGAAGATAGACTACAGGAGGGTCACTACTCTCCTACATTTGTAGTAACCCTACTTCTAGCCCGACATCAGAAACATAACTTTGTAATACTCAGAGTTAAGTCTTTTAAGGCTATGCCTTGAGGCTTCTTTTAAATTTTTGAAAATCTTTTGGCATTCTGTAATCCATCTGATCCACCTTAATTCTTGTTTTCAGATCTGACCACTAAGAGAACCAGTGGGACAGTGTAGTATAAATCAGCTGTAATACCTAAACAGTCCTAGGAAAGATTTTATTGTTTCAGCTATCTAATCTGAGAGAAAGGCAGAAAGCTTCTATGGGTTATATTGTCAGTGAAATGTCTGCCTTGCCTTCATCTTCAGCTGGAGAATACCTTGAATCGCTATTTTATGTGTGAAACTGAAAAGCCATCCACTATAACTCCTTCTCAAAGGCAGGGCCATTTAATCACTAGTTCATCAAATTTCACTAAGCCAACCAGTTCACAAGAAGAACTGGGAGGTGTGCAAAATAAGATCTACTTCAAAGGATGGAAGCTAGTAGTTGAAGCCACATACTTCATGCATAGGTGAGGATTACTTACTTGGAATGTTGCCTTTGACTCACCAGGGTCTAAGCCAGGGGTCTGCAACCTTAAACACTCAAAGAGCCATTTGGACCCATTTCCCACAGAAAAGAAAACACCAGGAGCTACAAAACCCTTCCCGTGCCTGACTATTTCTTGAGCAGTCACAAAACTAGCATATGTAGTTGAATTAAACCTTCTGTTTTCTTCTGAAACCTTTCTTTTCTTGGATTTATCCATGGTTGGCCTACTGGGGTTGAAAAGCTCAATAAATTGCGTGCCGGCAGGTGTCGCAAATTGGCAGTTGTGACGTATATTTTGAGTGACAGGGAGCCGCAGCAGAGGGGTGAAAGAGCCACGTGCGGCTGACCCCTGGTCTAAGCCATCAGAGCTAAGCCCAAGTGCTGGGTCTGATATATATAGTTGATTCAAACAATGAAAGAAAAACACACAAATATTCTAAATGCAGATTGTTGTCTGAGTGTGTTTGAAGAAACTCCAAAATCTAAACTAAAGCAACTTGCTGATAGTTAGCTCTAAAGGCACCCCAGCAATTGCATTTGATTGCATTACAGGCATTTTGATAATAGGCCATGGCTGATGCCACAAATTGCTAATTAATTCTTCTGTAGTCAAATGTGCTGCTTAATTAAAGGGTGCACTGATTTATAAGTACATGTCCCAAAATATTATTCATTCTGCATCTGGTGGGAGAGAAAAGCAGATTGCTGCTGGGTTGCAACATTTCTCTTGAAATTATTTCATTACACCCTGCCACGCTCCTTCAGCACTGATTGTGACAGATTTGAGAATTATGAAGTCATAAATACAAAGAGTATGTCTGGAAAAATGCAGCTAATGGGAAATATTCACAGAACCTTCAGGGAAAAAAGTATTTCTGATTATAGCCAAAGCAAGATGAGAGGAAGAGAACAAACTGCAAAGAATAGATTTATGTGCTGTCTATAAGAAATATAGCAAGTGCTACCAGTTACCAAGGATTTGTTAAGAACAAATTGGGTCAATTCAAACTAAACCCATTTCTTGAGTTATATTTTGATTTATGAAAGGTTATTGATAAAGATGCCTATAATATGATGTAGATAGGAAAATATGAAGTAAAATATGAAATTGTGTTTAGAAAATTACGTACAAAAATACTGTTTAAAAGATCAGTAAAAGCTTGGAAGGAGATGCAGTCCAGAGAATTGGCCTGATGTTTACATAGTTCCGATAGGGATTAAAGATATAACAGTTTATATAATCTGACACTGCATCTATATTCTAATAAATTTTGATAGAATACAGGTTTTCATAAATGTAATGGCATATTTTTCATGTTGAGATTTCCATTCCTGATTTTAAAAACCATTTCGGTTTTTAATTCAATTAATCGTTCAATTTTTTAAAAATTGGGAACTGAGTTATAGTGAAATTAGGAATATACCTATTATATGAACTGCTTTGATCCTCTCTTATATTAAGGTGCAAGTTATCATTTAGAGATCCATTGGCTTCTATACTTTGTAAAATACCCAACCATAATTCAGAAACAAATATATAATCAAAATACATTTAGAAATGTATATTTGTGAGATGGGTGGAGAAATGCACTGATTACTATGTATCTTAATGCAGAAATGTGATGAAATGATCTTATGTCTAAAATTGTGCAAAAGCAGTGGAGATTCCTTCATCTCTGAAGCAAATATGAAGGCTTGGTGCAGCCAATATTTAGGAAGTTTTTTCAAGATGCTGCAACCCTACAGCAAATATTTCCCAAAGTCATGACATCCCTTTTAATCTTCATTTTACATTATACTACTTTGCTTACATTGATGTCAATAAGTACTATTGCAGATATCCCACCACCATAAGAATTAACAAATTATTCCATCTTCCTTTGCACGAATGAGTGAAATATTTATTTTAAGGAATATTTTTAGAAAATGTTGAAATCCTAATTTGACATATTTGATACCTCAATAAATACAGTAATTCTGTTAATGCTGTGAGCATTAATTTAAGAATGAAATCAGGCAAAGCAAAAGGCCAGGTTTGTATTTATTTATGTATTTTTACTGAAATGTCATGTACACACACACCCCCATGTAAATTTGCTTTATATCCAGTCAAGAAATCTTTGTCCTATTATAATGTTTCCCATCTCCTGGATCCAAGATCATATCCTTGAATTACAGTGACATTATAAGCAAAAGTAGTAAGAAGATGTCTATATAGGGGTAAGTAGGCATTTTTAATAAAATATCTGATATTTATGTCATATCAGCTAGAAATTAAGAGTTAGCATTCGGCCTCGTGAATTTTATAATTTTTTTAATATGAAAGGCTCAATTTGCTTGATTTGACATGGGGCATATGGTCCCTTTGATATTAAACTTCAACAATACATAACAATGAGTTTGCAATGACCTCATATGTACTTGGCAAGCTCCTAATTTAATTTCAGAAAGTGTCAATCAGTTGAAAAAAAAAACCCTTAGAATCTGACAGCATATTATACACCTTTCTACTGAGATATATTTTTCCTGACAACAATTGTATCTTTGATCATAACTGTGTTAAGGAACTTACCTTTCTCTCTTTCTCTCTCTCTCCCTTCCTTCCTCCTTCCCTCTCTCCTTCTCTCGTTGCAGTAGTTGGCACTGAATTATCAATACAAAAGTATTGTATTGTGATTGGAGGGTTCAGTCCCTAAAACAATGCAATACATTTGCACTGGTCTGTTCACAAGGTATATTTGTTGACCTCCTCTTTGTTTTCTGCAAAAATCTATTTGTCATAATCAAAGGGCTTTCAGTCTGCCTTTGCAACAAATACAAAATCCCCTGACTCCAAGCCCAGAATATTAGATCAGCAACATATCTAATGGAGATCAGAGTGGGTTAAAAAGTTTCATTAATGGTTCCCTACCTATGAACTGTAAACCTCTGCTTTCCCACAAGTCTACTGCAGTTGTTCCCTGAGGGTTATGGAAGAGAATACAGATAAAAGTACTTAAGAAGAGCGATACATTTATGAATGAGCCAATATAGTATACCCACATTTTTAATATCTTCTGATATAGTCCAAGTTAAAAAGATTTAAAAGGTATGCTTATGTGAGAATCCACAGATGCTTTGATGGCAATGCAATGGTCTGAATCAAGAAAAAAGACTAGGAGCCACTGAACTGGTCCTTTGGGATAGTATTAAGCATTTCATTTCATTTATAGCCATAAGGGTTTGGAATCTGTTCTTTTTTACAGTTCTTTAGATTACAAAAAGTGTATGCTTTTCCTGTGAGATTCAGATCTTGAGGCTTGAAGATACAATTTGATCAAGGCATTATTTCCCATCACTCAGATTTTATTTCCTGTCTCAGGTAGCAGCCTATATCCCTGGCAATCTGAGCAATGATGTGTGACTTTGTATAAATACTAAAGGAATCCATGATAAAGTTGCATTTTGAATAATTTGGAGTTACATGCATTCTGTATCAAACCTAATGCAAGCACCCATATACACACTAAGCACAACTGTGTGCTTGAGTTTTCCAGTGTGTCTATTAGCACAGTGTAAGGTCTACAGAGGAGTGACAAATTTGGTCAATGAGAATATTGGATTCATAGTCCATCTCAGCATTGTAAAAAGTGAAAAAGTGACAGCTTTTCAAATTCTGAGATAAGGACAGTGGTTGAAATTTAAAATGATAAAACATTCACCAAAATATGCACAAACCTCAATGAAGAAAAATGCTTGGAAAAGGGTTTACAAAATTTCATAGAAATGCTGATAAGTTTATGAGTAAAATTTGCCTATTTAATTAATTAGTTTATAGCAAGTATGAACCAAACTTTCACTTGCTAAAATGAAAAATATGAACCAAATGAAATTTCTTGCTTTAACTCCACTCCAATAAAGGCATCCTCTTCCACCATCTTGTTCTCTAGTGCTTAGTGATAAAAGTTGATAATCCATGAATAATACGTTGTATGAACTATTGATGTTCATTCATTATATTAGTGCAAGAGTGTCAAACTCGATTTCATTGAGGGCTGCATTAGGATTGTGTTTGACCTTGGGGGGCCGGGGTGGGCGTGTCTGGGATAGGCGTGGCCAGCTCAATGTCACTTGTGTTGGGGGACCCTGTGATGGCCCAAGTGCTCTGCCAGTGAAAACAGGCTCCCGAGCTCCATTTTTGACTGCCATGGCCTCCTTCAACCCTCATGCAGCCCTCCTGAGCTCTGTTTTCACTGGCAGAGGGCTGCAGGAGTCTGTCACAGCCAAAAATGGAGCTCAGGAACCTGTTTTCGCTGGCAGAGACACCGTGGGCCAGATCGCTGTTTCCAGGGCGGTCTTGTAGGCCAGATCTAAGAACCCCGTGGGCTGAATCTGGCTCTCGGGCCTTGAGTTTAACATCCCTGTCTTAGTGTATAGCCAAAGATTCCAAAAATATTATGGAAACCCAAGCTGACCTAACACAGGTATCCTAATTGGAAAATCCTTTCCATATATTTTGCAGAGGTAGTTTGATCTGGCAGTTAAGACTATAGAGCGCAGGTTGTCACTGAGCAAAAAAATAAGAGTTTAGTGGTAACTGGTTTCTTTATATTTCTGTTCCATGGCATATACACTGTCCCCTCCAGGAGCATGATGGCATTTCATACATCATTTTGATCTTTTTGTTTTGTTTTTCTGTGAACATATGCCATTATGCTAAAAAGAAAATTGAGAAAAGAAGAGAAAGGCAGAGGGAAAAATAATAGATTTTTGCTACAGCTGAATAGCAAACTCAAGTTTAATCAAGGTAATGCTGAGAGATGGCTTAAATGTGCTATGCATTCAGAACAAAGAGCTCATTTTAAAAAATTAAAATAATGAATTTAATGACATAAATCTAGAAATGGATATATCAGTCTTTTTCCAGTGTAGTATAAGCTACCCAGAGATACTTAACAGTGAAATGGGCAGGAAAATAAATAAATGATAGGCAGACAAACAGACAGATGGACGGATGGACGGATGGACGGATAGATAGATAGATAGATAGATAGATAGATAGATAGATAGATGATAGATATGTAAACAGACAAACAGACAGACTCTTGATTGCCTTGGCAGTTGCTCTATAATGTACTGGAGTTTGGGAACAGACTTGGAGGTCAACCATGAAGCACTACAAAGATGCCATGATTGTAACATCCAGCCAAAGAAACTAGAAGCTATGGCTGCTGACAGAACCTGATGGTGAGCCTTGTGCTATGAAGCGTTCACCAATTTTGAAGACAGGAGCTGCCAAAAACTGATAAAAAGCCATGAGTGACTTCACAGAAAAACAGCCATGGTTACTATAACAATGGACTTTTAGTTCCCCCATTGTGCTAGATTGGGACTGATAATTTACCTCATCTGTGTCCATAAACAATCTGTTCAACAGTGTGTCTTCTTCAAATATGAAGGTCAATCATGTACATGCTACTTCAGCTATATGTCTGTTTTGTTCAAGTTCCACACCAATCTATAGTTTTTAAATGGCATGATGCACAAATTTTGTTAATCTGTACACCTCCTTATTATATGTGTTTTAATTTATTTATTTTGTTTGGTTCATTTAAAATGCAGACAACAATTATTTTCTGTTTCTAGATCAAACAAGTAACTTTGTTAGAGAAGACAATTGCAGTGGATAAGTGGTATGGTATTATATGTGATCAGCTGGAGATATTCTAATCAAAGTCATAAGCAGGTTTGATGTTCAAGAGTACAAAATGTCACTTGTGGAACAAGCTATTTGAGGATGGGAAACATATACAACAACTTCAAATGTCAGCTTTTCATGCTACAAAAACACATCAGATAAAGTTTACCTTCTGTGATGTATTTCTCCACAGGATCATCTTACGTGATCTGTTTTCTCTTCAGATTGGCCCAGTAAACTACCCAATTTTACCTGGCTAATGAAGGTAAGCAAGAGAGTGGTACAATCAGCATGACCTCCAATTTCAGTTCTATACAAGAAATTAGAAATTTAATAGAATGTCAGACTAGGGATAACCAGATGTTTTGAAATTACTTGTATTGGAAAGAACCATTTCCTCTCATAATTTGTCTTGTTAGATAGATATTTCTCTTTCTGGGCCCAATGAGGATATATCTGCTGTGAACTCCGCATTGACGACAGGAAGGGTACCTGACCAGTAAACACTCAGCTCCATTCAGTTACCTGACTCCACCCTGCAAGGGATTATGGGGTCATTAAAAAACTACAACAACAAAAATTATCTTCTATTATTTAACTCTGATGCTTCAATATAACCCTAAATCCACTCCAAATCATTGGGTGCTATACTCTGGAACTGTCTGTAGACCAAATCATAAGGCCTGACCCCAAAAAATCCCAATGCAAATATCAGGAGACAATTGGGTCTCACTATCAAGAACAAAGTCCCCATTCTATGTGTTCTAAAAAAAAGTATCAGTATTTAGTTATTAATTTCAAAAGAATTCTCATTACTTAGCCCGGTCATAGCAATACCAGTATTTGTTTATTTGTTTTATTTATTTATTTTTTAAATTTGTATACCGCCCTTCTCCCGAAGGACTCAGGGCAGTGAACAGCCAAGATTAAAATACATACAATATAAAAATTAAGATGAATTAAAACAGAATTAAATAAAATTGGCTTCCCAAAATTTAAAACCCTTTGCCCATAAAATAACCCATTAAAATTTTAAGCCAGCCTGGCTTGCTGAAATAGGAAGGTCTTCAAAGCTCGACAGAAAGTACGGAGGTCCGGGATCAGTCATATTCCTGGGGGTAGCTCGTTCCAGAGGGTGGGTGCCCCCACAGAGAAGGCTCTCCCCCTGGGGGTCGTCAGTCGACACTGCTTGGCCGACAGCACCTTGAGGAGACCCTCTCTATGGGAGCAGATTGGCCGGTGGGAGGTTATCGGTGGCAGAAGGTGGTCTCGTAAATACCTGGACTCTAAGCCATTTATCCTATTAATGCAATATGATTAATATGTACTTAATATGTCACTTACACTTTTAATGAGATGACCAGAACTGTTGGATACCATAACCTTGTTAATAGTCCATCCACGTAAGAAAATGTATTTATAATTACTGTTCCCCCTTAGGGACTTGTTGATTTTCTGTAAGAAGCTTTATTTGTGTTTATAATTGTTGATATCGATGCTTCAGATTATCTATATTTTATGCATGTTTTATTTTAGGGAATTCAGACTTGGAATAGGGACAAATGTTAGTGAACATTCTGAATGAAATTGATCAAGCAGTCAGCCAGCCATTTTCTATAAAATAGTTTTGCTCTTTATCAGTATTGAATGCAACTAAGAGGTAAAAAGTAAAGGTTCCCCTCACACATATGTGCTAGTCTTTCCCGACTCTAGGGAGAGATTCTCATTTTTGTTTCAAAACCTAAGAGCCAGTGCTGTCTAAAGACGTCTCCGTGGTCATGTGGCCGGCATGACTAAATGCCAAAGGCACATGGAACGCTGTTACCTTCCCACCAAAGGTGGTCCCTATTTTTCTATTTGCATTTTTTACATGCTTTCAAACTGCTAGGTTGGCAGAAGCTGGGACAAGTAATGGGAGCTTACCCCATTATGCAGCACTAGGGATTCGAACCGCTGAATTGCCAACCTTTCGATCGACAACTCACTGTCTTAACCACTGAGCCATTGTGTCACCGTGCAACTACTCATTAACAATTAACACTATTTTTAAATGGTTAAAAAAAAAATAGATCCACCAGCTAAATATTTCTGAGGAACCTCTTCTCTGCAACGATACATTTATCAGAGAAAGCAAGAGAGAGTCAGTGGTGCATTATGCCCGTGTAATTACTTTCTTTTTTATGAAGAGTATATTTAACCTTAGTGCAAAATAAACAAGATCATGCTGGCAAGCTATATTGCCGAACTACAGAATACAGGCTGCTCTTTTCTACATGAAGTATCAGATGTGTCTCATCAGAGTTCCTCTGTTAAATCTGGCTTAAATTTTGTCTCTCCTTGTCAAAGCAGCCTTTTCTCCGATGTTTTGGACCCTAAAATCCATTATCTCTAGCTGAAATGAAGTCATATGCATATTCTGAATGGATTTGATCTGGGGAAAAGAGAGGTTTGCACAGGGGAGGGCAAGACTTCTGTAAGGGCTGATGAACTTGTAAGTCAGATGCGCAGGTTGCAGTCCACAATAATGATAAGCAGCCTAAGAAAAAGTCTAGCTGGTACCTAAACGCAAGATAATATAATGAAGAAGTAAGACAGTAGAAATAGTTTTGCACAGCGGAAAGGCTGCCAACAACCTTATTTCTAGCAATTCTCATTTAAACTGATGAAATGTAACTTGTCTTAGAAAATCTCTCAAAAATAACACAATTTCAGATTGTTAGTGGAATGTGATTTTGAGGTAGCCAAAATCACTGCATATAGGATCTTTGGCTTTTTACACATCCATTAAATCCCAAAGAAAGACACTATGAGAAAACATTTCTTGATAGCAGCAGCATTTTATCCCCACCTAAGAAAGACTCCTTATTTGAAAAAATCCCTCTTGGGCATTTTCTCCTCTCCTGAAAAACTCAGAGAGATTCCATCCAATTTCTTTGGCCACAGTTTTTCTCTCTATGTATGTTTGTGTTGTGTTGTGTGCATGTGTTGTGTGTGAGTGTGTGTGTGTGCATGATGCAATACACTTAGTTCTAACACTGAAGGCTCTGGATCTAGCAATTGCTAATACTAATCATCAAATCACCCCTAATAGGGTAACTATGAGTGGGCAATCATAAGGTCATAAGTCATATCTCAAGCAAACTGCAGTGGATGGAATTATTCATTCTCTACAATATGTATGTAGTGATGCTGAGTCTCTCTACCAGAATTTTTTTTTTAAAAAAATCCTTATAGATTATTGAGATCATTGATGATCGAAGATGGATGATGTTATGTATGTATCTAATTTGTGTGGGAAATTCAAATGCACAGTGAATTCTGATTGGTTCTTGGTCGCCTCTGGAAAGTATATAAAGAGGGCTGTTGCCTGTGTTCTTTCGCTGAAGTCTCACCCTGAATTAAAGAGCTGTTGTTACTAGCCTGCTTGTGCCTCTCATTATTCCCGCGCTACGACATTGGCGACGAAGGTGGGATAGAGGCCACAAGAGACGATTCAAAAAGAGCGCGGAGTTTCAGCCAGGGTGACTAGCGAACACGGAGACACGGCATGTCTGCCTACGTTCCTCCAAAACCCTTCGACCCGACCTGAGAGAAGTGGGGCTCGTATCTGACCAGTTTCGAGTGCTCCCTGGAAGTGAGCGAAATGCAAGGGCTCTCAGAGAACAGAAAAAGGGCTCTGTTCTTAAGCCACTGCGGGCCAGATGTATTCGAGATGGCCGAATCACTCTGCGAGCCAACGCCAGTCCAGACGGTTCCCTGGGACGTCCTTCAGGCCAACCTGAGAGCCCACTACGCTCCAGTCCTGTCTAAATTTGTGCAGCGCTACAACTCTGGCAACAAGTTCAAAAGGAAGGAGAGCCAGTCAGCGCTTATGTGGCTGTGCTTCGAAAAGCCACAACGCATTGTGACTACAGAGACTTAGACAACGCGCTGCTTGAACAATTGATTTGTAGGGTTCGAGATACCCGGTTACAAAGGCGTCTTCTAGCCAAGCCAGACCTAACGCTAGCCGGCGCGCTAGATGAAGCCCAAGCACACGAGGCATCAACAAAAGCGTCAGAAGCATTGCAGCAACCAAGTTCAAGCAAAGACGGGCCGAAAACAGCCCCCGTCCACAGAGAAGAGGTGCGAACCAGCACAGAGGAAGAGTCGGACAAAGACGTCTTCCATACAGAAAAGAAATTGAGCGAACAAAGCCGCTGCCACAAGAACTGCCCTAGCTGTGGCGGGAATCACGAGAGACAATCGTGTAAATACAGAGAAGCCATTTGCAGGCGTTGCGACAGAAAGGGCCACCTAGCACAAGTTTGCAGAGCTCAATTTCCGCGTAGTTGAAAATCACGTGACTACCATGACCAACCAGAAATGGCTTGTTCAAAACAGCCAATCAAAGATGACGGCACAAGAAAATGGCGTGAACCTCAAAAGCAGGAAACCTACAGCACGAAAATCGGCCAAGCCAGCACAACCGATGATGAGAAAGTCTACACGAAGGTAGAGATCGACGGCAGACCGTGCGAAATGGAAATCGACACTGGGTCTACGTAATCGATTATGTCCTGGTCAACACTCAAGGCACTCCTGCCCAAATTCCAGAAAACCCAGCTGTCCCGTCAGAAAATCCGCCTACTCGACTACCAGGGGAACAGAGTCCCCGTTGAAGGCATGGGCACATTCCGGGTCACCTACAGTGAGTTCCAGAAAGAGCTGCCCTTGACCGTCATTAGCAAGCCCCTACCAAGTCTACTGGGCATGAAATGGTTCCGGGCCCTCAGCATGGGCTTCACGGGCGTTCACAGCGTCAGCGGATCATCACTTAAAGAAACTCTGCTCCACGAGTTTCGGGACGTTTTTGAAGAGATTCTAGGCAAGAACGTGGGGACCCCTATTTCCTTTAATTTAGACCCCAACATAGTGCCAATCAGACTGAAAGCAAGACGAGTTCCCTTTGCTTTAAAGCCCAAAATTGATGCAGAGCTTGACAAGCTCATTAAGCAAGGGGTGCTAGTTCCCGTAGATCATGCTAAGTGGGAAACCCCAATAGTTACGCCAGTCAAATCGGATGGCTCAATTAGAATTTGCGTTGACTATAAGTGTTCGATTAACAAGGCGTTGCAGCAGAGCGCCTATCCGGTTCCGATAGTCCACCATCTACTACACTCCCTGGGGCCTGGCAAGCTATTCGCAAAACTAGACCTTGCGCAGGCGTACCAGCAACTGCCAGTAGATGACGCTACGGCAGAATCACAGACAATAGTAACTCACAGAGATGCCTTTAAATGCACGAGGCTTCAGTTTCGCCCCTGGGCTCTTTCAAAGCACAATGGAGCGCCTTCTACAAGGCCTCCCAGGCATCGTCCCGTATTTCGACAATGTTTTGATTAGTGGCCAAGACGAAATTCAGTTAGGCCTGAGGGTTAGACAAGTCCTCACCAGATTCAGAGAAGCGGGACTTAAGCTCAAACGAACAAAATGCAAGATAGTTTCAGTTTTCAGTTTCAGTTTTATTTGATTTGTATATCGCCCTACTCCCAAAGGACTCAGGGCGGTGAACAGCCAACAATAAAATACATAGAAACACAAAATTTAAAAACCCAATAAAATCAAATTAAATTATTTGGCCCAGACAAATTAAAACACCCCGATAATTTAAAAACAGATTAAAATTTAAATATTTAAAAAGGGAAGAGATTAGGCCAAGCCCGCTTGATGGAATAAAAAGGTCTTCACAGCACGGCGGAAGGAGCGCAGATCCGGGATCCTCCGTATCTCCGGGGGAGCTCATTCCAGATAGTAGGTGCCCCCACAGAGAAGGCTCTCCCCCTAGGGGCCGCCAGTCGACACTGTTTGGCTGACGGCACCCGGAGGAGTCCCTCTCTATGAGAGCGTACTGGCTGATGGGAGGCTATTGGTGGTAGTAGGCGGTCCTGTAGATAACAAGGTCCTAAGCCATGGAGCGCTTTAAAGGTGGTAACCAAAACCTTGAAGCGCACTCGGAAGACCACCGGGAGCCAGTGCAGCTCGTGCAGGAGAGGTGTTACATGGGAGCGCCATGTCGCTCCCATTACCACCCGCGCGGCCGCACTCTGCGCCAGTTGGAGCCTCCGGGTGCTCCTCAAGGGGAGCCCCATGTAGAGAGCATTACAATAGTCCAGGCGGGAGGTGACGAGGGCATGAGTGACCATGCGTAACGAGTCCCGATCCAGAAAGGGACGCAACTGGCGAATCAGGCGAACCTGATAAAAAGTCCTCCTGGTTACGGCCGTCAAATGCTCTTCTAAAGACAGCCGTGAGTCCAGGAGGACGCCCAAGTTGCGAGCCCTCTCCGTGGGGGCCAATGATAGTGGTTCCATCAGTGGAATTCTTAGGCTACAGAATTGACAGCACAGGCATTCATCCCACAGAAAGCAAAGTTAGGGCCATCCAAAGTGTGCCCACCCCCAAGTCGAAGTCCGAGCTGCAGGCTTTCCTGGGCCTTCTCAATTTCTATACGATGTTTTTGAAACACAAAGCCACCGTTGTGGAACCTCTGCACAGGCTCCTTGGGAAAAACATTCCGTGGGTTTGGGGCAAGCGAGAAGCGGCCGCATTCAACACAGTAAAGAGACTTTTGTCTGAGGACAGTTTCCTCATCCAATACAATTCTGAACTACCTCTAGTATTGGTCTGTGACGGTTCCGCCTTTGGCGTAGGTGCAGTTTTAAGCCATAGACTGCCGAATGGGTTAGAGGCGCCCATCGCCTATTACTCTCGCACTCTGTCTAGTGCTGAAAGGAACTATAGCCAGCTAGATAGGGAGGCACTAGCGGCTGTAGCTGGGGTCAAAAAATTTCACGAGTATTTGTTTGGCCGCTCCTTTGAACTTATCACGGACCACCAGCCTCTTTTGGGACTTTTGGCTGGAGATAAACCGACCCCGGCTGCTCTTTCCCCCCAGATGACCAGATGGTCCATTTTCTTAGCCGCATATTCGTACAGACTGCTCCACCAGCTGGGCAAGACTTTAGGACATGCTGATGCTCTCAGCCGATGCCCCTTGCCCAAATTGTTGGACAACCCGACCCCGGAAGCCCCGGTCTTACTGATTGACGTTGTTTCCCCGGGTCCCATTTCTTCAAACGAGGTGGCGAGCGTTTCTGCCAGAGACTCTGTTTTGCGCACTGTAATGGGCTGGGTAACGAGGGGTTGGCCTACCAAGGTGGACAGTGGTGACTTTCAATTGAACTTTAACAAAAAAAATGAACTGTCAATGTTGGGGGGTTGCTTGTTGTGGGGAGACAGGGTGGTCATTCCTTCATGGTTAAGGCACAGAGTTTTAGAAATGCTGCATGAGGGACACCCTGGTATTGTTCGCATGAAGGGTCTAGCTCGTAGCTATGTTTGGTGGCCACATCTCGACCAAGATGTCACTGAGTGGGTGGGGAAGTGCAGGTCCTGCCAGGAGTCCCGCCCAGATCCTCCCATAGCTCCCATTCGTGAATGGGAAAAACCAAAGGGGCCGTGGGGGAGGATTCACATTGATTTTGCTGGCCCGTTCCATGGCCAAACCTTCCTTATTATTGTAGATGCATATTCTAAGTGGCTTGAAATTGCCTTAATGCCATCTACCACTTCTGAGGCCATAATCAAAGTACTCAGAAAACTATTCACAACCACACCCTGGTATCCGACAATGGGCCCCAATTCACGGCAACTCAATTCGAAGGCTACCTAGCCGAATTAGGCATACAACATGCATTATCCGCTCCTTTTCATCCGGCTTCTAATGGCCTTGTAGAAAGATTTGTAAGAATGGCCAAAGAAGCTCTCTCCCAGCTTGATGCAGGGGCCTGGCAGGCTAGAATAGATGAGTTCTTAGCTGTACAGCATGTCACCCCATGCCCCATCTCGGGCCGCAGCCCAGCCGAGCTCTTAATGGGCCAAAAGCTACGATGCGTTCTCAACCGACTGCATCCCAATTACTCCTCCGATAGCTTCATGGGGGAAGGGGGAAGACTAAGACAATTCCAAGTAGGAGCAACCGTTTTTGCTAGAAGCTACACCAATGGGCCCTTATGGGTAGAGGGAACCATCGTAGGAATTACCGGTCCAAAGTCATACACAGTAGATATAGGGCATGGTAAAATCTGGAGGAGACATATAGATCAATTGCGTAAACGTTTACAAAACGAAAACTCATGTCCTAACTATCAAAGTCTTCCTGACACAGCTATCTCAAGTCCGAGTAAGCCGGAATACTTATCTGGCAATCCTGAGTTCCAGCACCGCCCCAGCGAGTCGGCACTCCCAGCCGGAGATAGCCACACCTCCGGAGAAATCCAGGAGGTTCCATTGGCGGAGCAGGGAGAGACGGGAGGTCCCTCCGACCGGCTCGACGCCTCGCCAACAACTGAACTGCGCAAATCAACCAGGATTAAGACACGCCCTGGTCACCTGCGTGATTTTGTATGTAAATATGTAAATAGATAGAATAAGTGCCTTCTGGGAGTGGAGGGGTGTTATGTAAGTATCTAATTTGTGCGGGAAATTCAATTCAAATTCAAATTAATCTTTGAACCTATTCCTATACCTAAATTAATTAATCTGTTTTTAATAGTTTTCTAACTTTTATATCTCTTTGTATTTATTTATGCTGTTCACTGCCCTGAGTCCCTCGGGAGTAGGGCGGTATACAAATATGAAAATAAATAAATAAATAAAATAAATGCACAGTGAATTCTGATTGGTTCTTAGTCGCCTCTGGAAAGTATATAAAGAGGGCTGTTGCCTGTGTTCTTTCGCTGAAGTCTCACCCTGAATTAAAGAGCTGTTGTTACAAGCCTGCTTGTGCCTCATTATTCCCGCACTACAACAGATGATTTAAACAATATTTTTTCATGGTTTTTGTCATGAAGGCATACTTTTAAAACCAATATCCTCCTATAGTGTTACTCTCCAATTCTAATAACTTGAAAATATTTATATATGTGGGGGCTAGATGAGTATGTGTGAGCATCAAACTGAGAAAGTGTGACTTTCAGTCTCATGCTATCCCTGGAATGGTCTCTTCTGATATTTTGTTTTCTCTGACATCCAAAATAGATCAATTTCTCTGATATTTGAACTTAGCAATAACAATAGCATTATAGCACTTAGACTTATATACTGCTTCATAGTGCTTTTATAGCCCTCTCTAAGTGGTTTATAGAGTCAGCATATTGCCCCCAATAATCTGGGTCCTCATTTTACCCACCTCGGAAGGATGGACGGCTGAATAAACCTGGAGCCTGATGAGATTTGAACTGCTGAACTGCAGCTAGCAGCCAGCTGAAGTAGCCTGCAGTACTGCATTCTAACCATTGCACCACCTTGGCTCATCTTAACACCAAACAATATATACTAGTTTATATTCCTACCATTCTTGAGGATCTGCCTCTTAAAATGGCCGCTATAGGAACTCAGATTAACATTTAGATGCCTCTAAAATCCTAGCACTTCTTTCATGGAATATTGCAGGTTGGAGTGCTAAATCCAAAGACTCTGCTTTCATGAATGATGTTGCTGCATTTGGCATGGGCTTACTTCAAGAAACATGGCTAGATAACAGCTTGCTATAAGTGGCTATAAGTCTTTCTCACTTGCAGCAATTCCTAGAGCAGGACAAAATAGATTTTGTGGTGGCTTAAGTACACAAATCTCAACTAAGCTATATTAAAACATTATATAGTGAGACCCAATGGAGCACTATGCAATGTCTGTGCTGCTAAAATTTAATAATGCTCTATTATTTTTAGTCAATGTCTATCTTCCACCTTCGCAAAATAGGTCTCAATTCAGCAGTTTATGAACTAAATTGAAATTTGGAAGCATACCATAATTACCCTTATGTTAATTCCTCTGCTTGTGTAATAGATTTGGGTGACTTAAACGCAAAGGCTGAGCAAAAAATAAGGTACTTTTTGCTCAGTTCCAGTAATTTAGTAATAGTAAACCTATGGGTTTTGATTACATGGTCTCGTGAGTCCATTAAAATGGAGTTTGACCTTAATCCATTATTTTTAATTCTTCAACAAGTGTTTTTTTTTTCTCTAGTACACGGTTTTCAAATAAACATGCTTATGACAATTTTGAAAGAATTCATCAAAACTTTATTTTTGAAATAAAATAATTGTATCTGGCAAAATGGAATCTGTAAGGCCTTGAGGGTGAGAGCTTCTATTTATTTACTAATATGCCAGCCAATCCACAACACACATGGTGTTATGTATGTAGATTTGAGCGGGCAGTTTGAATTAACTGACCGTCAGCTGATTGGCTGACCACCACAGCTGCAAGGTATATAAAGGGAGCTGTTTCCCCTGGTCAGTTGCTGGGTTCTCACCCTACAATAAAGAGCTGTTGTCACTCACTGCCTGGCTTGCTGCGTCCTCATTTACCCAACTTAACATTGGCGATGAAGGTGGGATTTTGAGGCCAGAAGCCACGGAAAGAGCTGAAGCCACGAGCTGACAAGCGAGCTGCAAACCTGAATCCAGCCAGGCGAGCGAGCGGACCACTTGGAGAATCTACCGACAATGTCTACCTATGTGCCGCCAGCGCCTTTCAACTCCACAGAAGAGAAGTGGGGATCCTACATGTCCCACTTCAAATGCTTTCTGGTGGCCAGCGACCTACAGGGGCTGCCCGACGTACAGAAGAATGCCCTGTTCCTGAGCCATTGTGGAGCCAAGGTGTTCGATATGGCTGAGGCCCTACTGGAACCGGACTTGGTCCACACCATCTCGTGGCAGATGCTTCAGACACTGCCGGAGGACCACTACACCCCAACGCCATCGAAGTACATCCAATGGTTCGATTTCCAGCAACAGCTGCAGCAGGAGGGAGAATCGATCAGCGAGTACATTGCTGCCCTGTGCAAGGCTGCAAACCAGTGCGAGTACAGAGACCTCAATGAGATGCTGCTAGAGCAACTAATCTGCGAGTGAGAGATATTCATTTGCAGAGGAGGTTGCTTGCAAAGACAAATCTCATGCTACACATTGCACTGGATGAGGCGAGGGCTCAAGAATCCTCATCCAAGGCAGCTGAGAGACTACAGGGGATGCAGAGCAGAACGGCACAGAAGTCAGCCCCGGTTCACCAGGAAACCATGGGAACGGGGAGCGAGGGAGAGTCAGACGAAGAGATCTGCAGACCAAACAGGACCGGCAGGACCAGCGAGGTCAGCGAGATGCCTGTGTGATTGTGGGGGACCCCATCCGTGCCAGACCTGCAAGTTCCGAGATTCCATTTGCCGGCAATGCGAGCAGAAGGGGTACATCGCCAGAGTCTGCAGAGCCAAGCAAAACCACCATTACAAGCCACGGAGCAACGCTAGCCAATCAGAGACAGCGCAGTGGACAAGAATCAATCCGAAGGGCGGCTACAGGAAAAGCACAAAATCCGAGGATCTCGAGGCCTGCACCATCTGAATCGGCTGGACCTACACATCCCCCGGGAGAAGACCTACACGACGGTTGACATCGAGGGGCAGGAATGCTTAATGGAGATTGACACTGGATCCCCAATTACCATCATGTCTTGGGACAAGCTAAGGAAGGCCGTCCCCAGCATCCAGAGATGGCAACTGCGGTATCAGTGGCTGGGACTGTGCGATTACCAAGGGAACCGCATCCCTGTGGAAGGAATCGGCGAGTTCCAGGTGGAGTACGGGGAATTCTGGGAGAAGCTTCCCCTCACCGTGGTCAACGGAAAGCTCCCAAGACTCCTGGGCATGGACTGGTTCAGAGCCCTGGGCATGGGATTCACTGAGTCCACAACATGTGGAGCAACCTGAAGGACGACCTGATGCAGGAGTTCCAGGATGTGTTCGACGAGCAGCTCAACAAATATGTGGGGACCCCTATTTCATTCAACCTCGACCCCAAAATTGCCCCCATCAGGCTGAAACCAAGGAGGGTACCTTTTGCCCTGAAGCCCAAGATCGACGTGGAATTGGACAAATTGATAAAGCAGGGGGTGTTAGTGCCAGTCAATCATGCTCGGTGGGAGACCCCAATTGTGACCCCCGTTAAGCCAGATGGGTCTGTGCTCATCTGCACAGACTACAAGTGTACGATCAACAAGGCCCTGAAGCAGAGCGCCTATCCGGTTCCGATCGTACATCACCTTCTGCATTCCCTAGGGCCAGGCAAGATCTTTGCTAAACTCGATCTTGCACAGGCGTACCAGCAGCTGCCGGTAGATGGCACTACTGCAGAGGCACAAACTATAGTAATACATAGAGGTGCCTTCAAGTGTACCAGACTCCAATTCGGAGTCAGCATAGCTCCAGGACTATTCCAGAGCACCATGGAGCGACTGTTACAGGGGATCCCTGGGGTGGTCCCGTATTTCGATGATGTGCTCGTCACAGCAGAAGACACACAGCAGCTAGGGGAGACGCTGAGACAAGTCCTAGGGAAGTTCAGGAGTGTCAAACACAACAAGTGCATGATTGCAGTCCCTTCCATGGAGTTCTTGGGGTACAAGGTAGACGGAACCGGCATACACCCCACCGAAAGCAAGATTAGGGTGATCCGAGAGGCTCCCATCCCCAAAGATAAGGCGGAACTACAAGTATTCCTGGGACTATTGAACTTTTACGCAATTTTTCTAAGGGACAAGGCAACAGTAGTGGAGCCCCTGCACAGACTGTTGGCTGAAAAGTCCAAATGGGTTTGGGGGAAGGCTGAAGCTTCAGCCTTTGCTGCTGTAAAGAAACTCCTGTTGGCCAAGAGTTTCCTAATTCAGTACAATTCTACGCTTCCGTTAGTGCTAGTCTGTGACACATCCCCTTTTGGCATGGGGGCCGTCCTGAGCCATAGACTACCAAACGGTCTAGAGGCACCCATCGCCTACTACTCCCAGACTCTTTCAAGCGCCAAACGGAACTACAGTCAACTTGACAAAGAGGCCCTGGCAGCTGTCTCAGGAGTCAAGAAGTTCCACGAATACCTGCTCGGCAGAGACTTCGAACTCATCACAGACCATTGCCCCCTTCTGGGTCTCATCGCAGGGGACCGACCCATCCCAGCAGCTCTATCTCCCAGGATGAAATGCTGGGCCATCTTCCTGGCAGCATACTCCTATCGCCTGGTACATTGACCAGGGGTGAGCATGGGCAAAGCCAATGCCCTCAGCCATTGCCCATTACCGGACAGGATAGAGGACCCCTCACCCGGAGTTCCAGTCCTGCTGATTGACGTCTTGGACTCGGGGCCCATCACTTCAGCAGAGGTAGCGAGAGCCTCAACCAGAGACCACATGATTAGGAAAGTCACGAGTTGGGTCATGAGGGGGTGGCCGGAAAAGACTGAGGGTGGGGAATTCAAACATTTTGCTAACAAAAAGGGCAAGCTGACAATGCAAGGGGATTGTCTTTTGTGGGGCGATCAGGTTATTGTTCCCTTGTGCCTAAGGGAAAAAGTTTTAAAGCTATTGCATGAGAGGCACCCCGGGATTGTAAGGATGAAGGGGTTAGCTAGGAGTTATGTATGGTGGCCCCTAATGGATAAAGACATCACTGAGTGGGTGGAGAAGTGCCAACCCTGCCAAGCGTCTAGGCCAGACCCCCCCCCCCACACACAACACTGGTCAGGGAATGGGAATGGCCCCAGGGTCCCTGGTCCAGGATCCACAAAGACTTTGCTGGCCCATTCCATGGGCAGTTATTTATGGTCGTAGTGGATGCCTTCTCGAAGTGGTTGGAGATCAGACTCATGAAAACCACTACCACCAACGCTGTCAGTAGGGAGATGTGGCAGTTGTTCACCACCCATGGCCTACCAGACACCTTAGTCTCAGATAACGGGCCCCAGTTCACGGCCACGCAGTTTGAGGGGTACCTAGCAGAGTTGGGGATCAGACACATCCTCTCCGCCCCGTTTCATCTGGCTAGTAATGGATTGGCGGAGAGATTTGTGAGAACAGCTAAGGAAGCCATCTCACGCCTAGGCCCCGGGGACTGGCAGGAGAGGATAGATAAATTCTTAACGGCCCAACAAGCCACACCATGCATCACCACAAGCAGGAGCCCGGCGGAACTTCTGATGGGGAGGAAGCTCCGAGGAGTCCTAGATAGGCTACACCCCAGTTATTCCCCTGACAGCTTCAGAGGGGCAGAAAAAAGGCTGAGGGAGTTCACAATAGGGACGCCAGTATTCGCTAGGAATTATGGGAATGGGCCCTTCTGGGAAACCGGGACAATCACAAAGGTAACAGGGCCCAAGTCGTATAGGATAGACATGGGAGATGGGAGGATTTGGCGCCGACACATTGACCAGCTACGGAAGCGTTGGGCCGCTGACACAGAAGACACATTTGACAAACCGCTCCCTAGCTACCAACAGGACTCTCGAACTAACTCAAACCCGAGTCTAGCGGAGGACTTAGCTGTCGGCCCCAAGATCCAGCACCGCCCCATCGCGGAAGATCGACCAGCCGCAGAAGTCACCACCCACAACAAATTCTCGGAGGTTCCATTGGCAGAGCAGGGAGAAACAGGGAGTTCCTCCAACCTGCTCGACGCCACACCTCTGACTGAACTGTGCAGGTCAACTAGGGTGCCCTGGTCACCTGAGAGACTTTATATGCTAATGTCCACCCCAAGTGACTTCTGGGAGGGGAGGAGTGTTATGTATGTAGATTTGGGTGGGCAGTTTGAATTAACTGACTGTCAGCTGATTGGCTGACCACCACAGCTGCAAGGTATATAAAGGGAGCTGTTTCCCCTGGTCAGTTGCTGGGTTCTCACCCTACAATAAAGAGCTGTTGTCACTCACTGCCTGGCTTGCTGCGTCCTCATTCACCCAACTTAACCCATGGTGACTTACAACATTAAAAATCCACAGTATAAACCCCCTACCCTCTACCTATACACAAGCATCCATCTCAAAATATTTCTCAGCATGGAGGGAGGGAGGGAGGGGGTAGGAAGGGATGGGTAAATGAATATTTAGCAGGGGCTTATACAAAAAAAATCTATAATGATGGAAGTTGTGTGAAGTCTGTTATTTGTGGAACTTTGCCCAGCTGTACAAAAAAAAAAAAAAAAATCATATATATCAGGTTTTCATTATTAGGTAGGAATTCCTAGAATGGAAATGCAGTTAATATAAACAGGCCACTCCTACTTGCAAGTATATATAAGAAACAAAAGTCTAGACTCTAGATTATCATTATACAGAGCTATATGAGGAACGAAAGGTACTTGATTTAGACACAATCAAAATACCAGTTTGGGAATTAATCTAAATGGTTCATTGCCTGGTATTGGTTGTATTAACAATGTTCCTGAATTATGAAAATGATTTAGTCCATTTAATTTCATATAGAATCCCTGGGAAACTTTAGGAAACTTTCTGCTTCTCTTGGAGGAGCCTAACAAAATATTTGGGAATGCTATTTATAAGAATACACATTTTAAGAAACATTGCAAATCTAAAAGAACTCATATAGAGAAACATGTAAATCATTAATTGAATGGATTAACAATTAAATACATGTAATTCTGGAGGACCATATAAACCGATGCTAATTATTAATATTACCAAGAAATTTCTTCTTTCTGATAACTTCAGTGTCCATCACTTTAACTCATAATATAGATCTCTCTTTTTTAAATAGTTAAAAGTTGCTGATCCTTCAGAGGTGTGCTATTAGTATTCTGGCAGAGCATCATTTTCCCCCCATTTATAATTTAACCTGAGCCAAAGGGTTTTTTTCATCAAATGTAAAAAATTGGCATTATAAAAATGCATAGGTTTTAAATTGCTCAACGTTGGAATAGCTGTAAGAACTTGCCAAGGGAATAAATGTATATTTCTAACATTTTTCTCCCCATACAAGTTAAAACCAAATGCATTTATGCTCCTGTTCTATGGAATTGTTTTACTTCCTCATATTTAATTTTCAATCTCTCTCTCTCTTTCTCTCTCTCTTTCCCCCCCACCCTTTGTCATCCTTTTTAAAATGAAGTCACTTGGTATGCAATCCTATGTTACGCTTAGCCATCTATTGACTATGGTTTATTGACATTAAGTGGAAAGCAAATCTTGTTTTATTTGGTAATGAGTAACAATTCTCTGAAAACATAGTTGCAGTTTCAATTTATATGGATACTATTTATATGGATACTAGGAATCTGATTTTTCCAAGGAGGAAAGAAATTAGTTGTTCAAACCTTAGCCCACTTCACTTTGAAAACTGAAATCCTAGGAGAGTTTCTTGTATTCTGAAGGAAGCACTGTTAAACAGAAACGGACCAAAAAATCTCTGAAGAATCAAATTATCTTTATAGACAATTTAAAATTCCACTTGTTCTACTTAAAGACTTTTCTGCATCACAGCCTTAAAGCTGCTTCATTTTAAAGCAAGCTGCTGGAAATAAAGTCAGTTTAAGAAATCCCTTTCTCGTTTTCAATTTGCTTTGGCCTAATGGCCTAAGGGATGGCCTAATGTTCTCCTGCACCATATGAATCAAAGCCTCTGATTTTGGTAAACATTGTTTCTTTGCCTCTCCCACCTATGACAGGAAAAGTAGCAGCATTCTACTGGATAGCTCTCCTTCAAAGTGAAGTGGAACGAGGGGTGAAATCCAGCAGATTCTGACAGGGTCTGGAGAACCAGTAGCGGAAATTTTGAGCAGTTCAGAGAACTGGCAGCAGAAATTTTGAGTAGTTTGGAAAACCAGAAAATACCATCTCTGACTGGCCCCAGAGTGGGGTGGGAATGGAGATTTTGCAGTATCCTTCCCCTTCCATGCCCACCAAGCCGTGCCTCAGAACTGATAGTAAAAAAAATTGGATTTCACCACTGAGTGGAACCGTTAATAAGTATTTCTTGATTGTGATTATTCACCCAATGGTGAGTCCGTAAGTATTATCTAGCCCATATTTCATAATTTTATGAAAGAAAATGCCATGAGACACTTGAGCAAAGACTTTGCTAAGGTGTACAAATGTTATGTCTACAGCAGGGCTGTCAAACTCTCAGTGTGCGGGCCGGCTGAGTCATGCGCTGGCCATGCCCAAGCCCAGGTTAGAGAATGGGGGAAAAGTCCCGATACGTCACGTGATACCGCTGTGACAACATGAGTTTGACACCGCTGGTCTACAGCATTCCCCTGATATGTTAAGTTAGCAACTCTTTTAAAGGAAGAGTTGTGGTCAGTCTGGCACAATTTGCTTGTGACAAACCTGTGCTGGTTCCTGTTAATTTATAGCATGCTTTTCCAAGTTCTCACAAACATGATGCTTGATAATCTGTTTAAAGGCCTTGCCCAGTGTAGATAGCCTCCTCCTTCCATTTTTTTGAAGACAGGAATAACAATTGTTCTCTTCATCTTTGGATATCTCACAGGACTTGTCAAAAATTATTGAGAGTGGTTCTGGTTTTTTTAAATATATCTTTATTGAACACAAGAAGAAAAGATAAATGAGCAAGAAGAAAAAAAACTGAAGAAAGAAAAAGGAAGAAAATAAAGCAAGATGAGAATGCAAAAAAAAAAGAAAATAATATAGAAAAAATGATTTTCTGCTTTCTTTTTTACAAGTACACATAAAAAAATAGATCAAACACTTATGCCGGAGTTCACCATAGTCTACATTATTTCTGTAATCCTACATAATTCTGATCATCAAATGCCAAAATCAAAAATTTTATTCAGTTTCTTGCAAAAAGATCAAAAGTGGTTTCCATGTAGAAGTAAAATTCATCAGTCTCTTGTTTTAATCAAAGCTGTGAATTTCACCAGCTCCACATCAGTGTCACCTTCTATTCTTCCATTGTAAATATTTGTAAGTTCTTCTGTGTTGTGTATATGGAAACGTTTGGGCTGTTGTCATATATAAAAGCAAAATTCCCAAAAAAAACTTTTAACCTGTTTGTCCATTAATCTCCCCTTCCAAAAAAGATCAGTAAAATTACTGAAAAAGATCACCTTCCACTATTTTCTTCAGTATGTGGGAAGTAATCCATCTAGCTCTAAGGATTACAGTTTTTTAAAATTATCAGTTTCCATCCCTCTCTCTTTGGCTATATTAAAATACAGTTCTTTTCTTTCCTAGAAGCATAACCATGTTCAGTTATGGTGCCCTTTTTCTTCTAGAAGAGGACAAAAAAATGAGTTCTGTGTTTTTATCTTCACCCATTACCACTTTATCACTTCCTCGTTGTAATCTACTTATCCTTTCTTAGGATTCCATCTAGTTCTAACATATTTAAATAATGTTTTTTGGGGTGGATTTTTTTTTTAAAAAAATCTAGCTGTCTTGTTCATTCTGAACTGCAAATTTTCTTCTTAATGGTAATTTTATTTAAAGTTTAAATCACAATGATAAAACCTAATGCAAAGTAAAAAAAAAGGATAAAAAAATAAAATGCAAAAAAATAGAAAAATGGGGAAAAAAGAAAATTTGAATGTAGTAAAAAAAAAGAAACCAAACATAGATTTTCCCCTTCATCACAACCTTACACAACCTCATTCTTCTTCAAGTAGTAAAGTTATCTTTATAGATATCTCATCAATTTCTGTAGCCTTCTGACTTAATAGTGATCAGTGTTGATCCAACTAATAGTAGAAGTTTTTGTAAATAGGAATATCGTTTAAAATGTCTTAGATGTTGACATACCTACTATCCAGATTTTTAAGAAATATTTTTTATTAAAAATTTTAATAAGGGCCATTGTGGCACAGTGGTTAGAATGTAGTATTGCTGGTTAACTTTGCCCACTGCCAGGAGTTTGATCCTGACTAGGATCAAGGTAGTCTTCCATCCTTACGAGGTTGATAAAATGAGATCCCAGATTGCTGGGGACACTATGCTGACCTTGTAAACCACTCACAGGGTGCTGTAAAGCATTATAGAGCAGTATATAAGTTTAAGTGCTATTGCTATTACTTCTAATAACAATAAGAAGAACTAATACAAATTAAATTAAAACAGAGAAAATGAAAAGCAAATAACAGGGAAAGCTACAAGTGTAATAAAAAAGGAAAAAAGTAGAAAAAAGAAAGAGTTATAAAGAAGGTTATAAAGGTATAAAAAAACCAACTTCTGATATTCTTCGCAGTACCCTACTATACAGAATTTCAATTTCCATCTTTCTTTCCAGACTCTTAAGCAGAATTAATACTTAACTCTAAGCTCCCTAGACAATTCTTCTCTTTTACCAAAATTATCTTAAAAGATCAAGCATAATCAATGATCTCACTAATTCAGAGAGACGGATCCACAGCTACTATTATAATTCTGAATTATACAATGTGTCTTTTTAGGCACACGCTTGGCTAGTTTCTACTGAATCAGACTAATCCAATAGAGTACCCACATCTATTCCTCCATAAATATTGGGACTTCAATTTCCATAATCCCAAGAAATTATAGGAATTGTGATCCAACTCATTCTGAAATCATTAGGTTAATTAAATAAGGCTGGTCTGCACCTTCCCAGGTTTCAGGTAGTAACATTCCCAATTCTAGTTGGAAATGACTTAAACAAACCCTTCAAGCAGTAGGTTTCGTCACTGAGTAATGACTATTCTTTATTCTAATGAGGACTGCACTCAGATTATTATGACTACAACTAGAGCTGTAAAAATCTGAACAAACAATAAATTATGACAAACTTTACATATTGTATGGTGGCATAGGAGTTTGTTCAACAATATATTTGCCAACATCCAATACTGAGATGGAGCAAATACTATGTCCATTATCTATGTCTCCCATTTTTCATTCAGCTAAGCAAAATTATAAAGAAGGAATATGAAAAAAGATTCTATGGAACTATTATACTTTTTTTAAAAAAACCCAGCAAATTGACAAAGAATAAGTGACATATTTAGCACTCATATCAAAGTTTGTATCACCTCTGGAGTGTCTTATACTGTATGATTCAATGATGTTCAGTGAGTGTTTTACCTCCATTAAAATATTCTACCTTATGTCTCAAGCATCTAATATATGGGGTGGATTTTTAAATAAACTATCAAGAGTTAAACAGCCACATTCACCTAGTCCTAAATCTGTCAAACTGACTTGGAAAAAAGTACCCTAAGAGAATTAATAAGCCTGGATTCAGGCCTAATTAGCTGCTCTGACACTGTTTGAATTAATAATTATAAATATACATTAGATCCACTCACAATATTATGAATATTTATCATGATTGGAAACCAAAAAGGCAAAAATTTAGCACCAAAGCAGAAGATGACAGCCATATCTCTCTTCCTCAATTCATTTATTGTAATTAGCCCTTCAAATCACATCTCATAGGATTTATGTACATTCCCAATTTTGCATAGGAAGTTATTTTCTACATGTCAACTTTTATTCTGTTCTTTGTTGAATGTTGTACTTTTAGATTTTCAGCAAATAATTAAATGTTAGCAAAGCAGTCTAAAAATACTATTTCATTCCAGTTCCTCAGTGTGGGCCAAAAAAAATAATTTAGAGAGCTGCACTTTTCTTTGGGGGAGGTGGTATGTGTAGTTTATTCCATCATTGTCCTTCACTTTCATGGAGAATAATTTGCTTTCAAAAATTGTTTTCAAAGGAGAGTTTCAGTGAAAAATGAAATAAAAATAATTTAATAAATATATACAAACTGGTCATATGTAACCATATATGCTTCATGAAGATATGGTAAAAAGTAGAAGGGGTGCTTCAGAGATCAGTATTTGCTATGGTAATTGCTGGAATACTCAAGATTGACATCAGATACTGGATATCTGCTTTCCCCCATTGAATCCCACTCCCTGATGGGTCTGTTCCCCATGCAAAGCAGGGGTGAAATCCAGCAGGTTCTGACAGGTTCTGGAAAACCGGTAGCAGAAATTTGGAGTAGTTCAGAGAACCGGCAAATACCACCTCTGGCTGGCCCCAGAGTGGGGTGGGAATGGAGATTTTGCAATACCCTTCCCCCAGTAGTGGGGAGAGAATGGGGATTTTGCAGTATCCTTCCCCTGCCACACCCACAAAGCCACGCCCACCAAGCCAAACCCATAGAACTGGTAGTAAAAAAAAAAATAGATTTCACCTCTGATGCAAACTGTGAAGTTCTGGGATTGGAACCTGATATCCAGCCTGTTGTATATAAGATCAAAAGTTGGGGACATGTAGGTCTTTTACACAATCCATTTCATTCAAAAAAGATTTAGGAAAAAAAGCTCATCTAACTCAAAACTCCCCAGTGCCAGAACAGATCCATATAGGTTTCTGGATAAAATAGGAAGAGTTTATTTTGCTACTTGAGTGGTATTCTACAGAAGTAAATACATGGTAAAACAATAGAATATGATCCATAGGATTAAAACTAGATTTGGTATATAAAGAATGCAACCACCCCCATCTTTGCATGTGGTGTCCTGTCTAAGTACTAACTAGAACCAATGCTGCTTAGATTCTTGAGATCAGCCAACATTATCTTTTGAAATTAAACAGCAGTGAAAAAGACTTTTACTTACCGTATATAAAGGTTAAAGCATTCAGAAAAGACCCAGAGAAATTTCATTGCACTCTTCTTCAGAAATGATAACAGCTTCTTCCTCAGAGTAAAAGATGCTTCCTTTCATTTAGTAAGGATAGCAAACTAATAAAATAAACTTTCAAAATCAAGCTATTACTATGCTTATGTACCATCCAGCAGATGTTGTTCTTACCCAAAGAGAAGCTGTTTCAATTATTAATGGTTTCCAACAGCTCAGCTTGAAACAATTTACCATTTGAAAGAGAAAAGTCGCTTTCATTATTCAAACTGCAGAAACATTTCAGTTATTAAAAATAGTCTCCCATTTGGAAAAAAAAATCTGCACAATCTATCTTTTTCTTCAGATACCAGCAGGAGAATAAGAGTGGGAGAAACCTGTGTATTTGCTGGAGGTTAATTGATAACATACATAGAAAGGATAAGTCTACAAGAGATTTAAACTCAAGATCTGCTCACCGGCTCCAATAGAATGTTTACAAGGTACTTTAACATTTGCAATGGAGCATTGCTTAATTTGCCCTGAAGTTGGAGAATACATCTGGTCAGATTTTTCATAGTAAATGAATTATACATTAAAGTAGCACACTAGCAAGATTTGGTCTGGATTTTCTCAGTGGTGTTAGCTCACTGGAAAAATCTTATTACCACAAGGGAATTTAGCTACACCTTGACTTCACATAATAGCAATTTCAGTTGAGCTAACTGCCGTGGAGAGGAGATGCTGACAAGTATTAAAATTCTGCTCCATAAAATTAATGGTCCATTACCACTAAAGAGAAACTTCTATTGGTAAACATATTAATGAATGGAGTATTAAAATTTGACATGTTCCTAACTTTTTAAATACTGTCTTGTTCAGTTTAAAGTTGGATTGGTGTCAACACTATTATTTCTTTTGCTATACAGCTCTTCTTGACCATTTTCTAGCAAACAGATCTTCTTTTCACTGTTAATTTCTGTTTGTTTTTAAATTAAAAAAAAAAACAAGGTATGAATGAAGCCATGTGGTTGTATTCCTGTCTATACAGCACACTTCTATAAGTTTACTCTGTTGATTGTGGGAACTTAAATGTTATTGTCTAGATGTATTTTTGCCATGTTTTTTGAATGAAAGGCTGGTCATTGAGTGTTCTGGGACAATTACATACCAAGCATAGTAAGAATGTTATCTAAATTAAGCAACTACTGATTCCAAGACCCAGTCCCAGTTTCTATCTACTCTCCTCTTTGCAATACTTCACTTAAGTGACCATCTACACTCCTCTTTAAACCTGTTCTTTTTGTTAAACACAGAAAACTAGTTCTAAAATTTATTCCTTTCAGCCCACATCCTATACATTACAAAGGGATGGAAATGTCATCTCCACCTTAAGCCTTGGTAGTACAGTGGTCTAAAGCACCCTGTTATTAAGACCAGCTGCCTGCAATTACTGCAGGTTCGAATCTCGCCAGGCTCAAGGTTGACTCAGCCTTCCATCCTTTCTAAGGTAGGTGAAATGAGGAGCCAGATTGTGGGGGCAATAAGCTGACTTTGTATAAATATACAAAAGGATGAAAGCTATTGCTTAGCACATTGTAAGCCACCCTGAGTCTCCGGGAAAAGGGCGGCATATAAATCAAATTAAAAAAAAAAACATGATTACTCAAATTTACACAATTGGTTAATGATAGTAGAAGCCCGGGAAAGTTGGAGTTCCTAGAGAATGCCTACAGGGTTAAATCAACTACATGTTGCTGGTTTACAGATTAAAAAAGCAACCTGTGCTATGATTAGCAGAGGCAGATGAAGTATGATTAACACAAATAAGTTTTTATCTTTAATGAAAAAAGACCCAGTGATTATATGTGCTATAATTGACCCAAAACTCTTTGTTACAAGTAATAACACTATAAATTACAACTGTATGCTTAGGGACAGTAGTTTCATACCTTAGTTGTGAACTGAGTACTGAAACCTCCGGCTATCTGCTCATAGAAAGAGACTGTTGGACTAATTGTATCTGGGCTGATTTATTGGACTCTCAAGATGCTCCCAGGTTGTGTAGTACAGAACACATTCTAGGCTCTATAAGACAATTGCAGACATGGAATCCTTCCCTGGGCTATGGAATTCCACCCTGAATAGAAATATCTAACCATCCCTCATTAATGAGAGTTGTCATGAATATCACACTTTGCTTTCTTTTGTTGACTTATCTATTTGTTCTATGTTGCAACCAATTAAATACTCATTTTTATTTACATGTTACAGCTCTTTATAGCTGTAAATTTTCTGATCACTTATTAGGGCGGACATTAAAGTGTTTGATATGCTATACACGTTTGTCAGGCTCTGCTACTTATTTTGTACCAACTAAACAAGATTACAAGTTATATCTCACATGAAGTAAGGGATATAGTGCCACTTGCTTGTACTTCACAAAATTAACTAAGAGGAGCTGAGCCAGATAATCTGTGGATAATTAAGATTACTAACAGCAGATGTTGGGAAAAGTAGGTGCTCAGCTGCACAATGCTGCTTTGGGGTAGAAACATTTAATGGAGGCTGATTGGATTTTATATCATTTGATGCTAGACTGAAGAGAGTATATCTGTAATTGTGCTGACTTCTTTTATATTGCTAGGTGTTTTTTTTTAAGTTTGCAGTTCAGCTCTGGTATTGTAAAAGTTATCAATTTCTTAATTAGTAATGGATGGAAGCTTATCAAAAAGATAATTCTATCTAACATAGAATTAAGGAGAAATTTCCTGTCAATGAGAATAATTAATCAATGGAATGGCTTGGCTTCAGAAGTTGTGGATACTCCATCACTGGAGGTTTTTAACAATAGATTGCCATTTGATTATATTACAAATTATATTACTGTACATATGATTATATTACTTTGTTGTTTGTATGTACCCTACACTGAGAGCTTATGCACTGGAGACAAATTCTTATACGTCCAATCACACTTGGCCAATAAAGTTTTCTATTCTATTTGTCCAAAATGGGATTATAGGAATATGGGATTAGACTATAAAATATCTAAGGTCCTTTCCAACTCTGTTATTCTGTTAATTGATTGATAGGCTCCTACCCCGCTTAACTTTTGTATTTAAATAAAAACCAGTATTTATATATTCATAGGTGTCATTTGGTTCTTGTTGATATGACATTTAAATCCTATATCCTCTTCAATAGGATTTAGAAAATGAGCAATCTGATAAAATAAACCATTTTAACCTAAGGGATGATTTGAACACATGGTTGTACTTTTGCAACACAACTAATTGAATTTCTGGGATCATGTAGTTTTCTGCAATTTATTTCAAATAATCTTTATAGTGTACATACTCAAACTTTTCCATGCTTTGTGGCATGAATTAAGCTCTTTATGCTTTTTACCTGTTTGCATTTATGGTATTACTTCATGAGTGTCTCAGATTGAAACAATTGTGCACTCAATCCACAGAATGTTTTAAAGCTGTTAGTTGGATATATGTGCTTAAATTTTCTTTGAATTCATATTATTCCTTTAGAACTTCTTTCAGTTCATGTAATTATTTTTTAAAAAATGAAGCTCTGCTATTATCAGGCATAAACAAGGTAAATAAAATATTTATTATTACCATTATCAGTGTCTATAAAGAGAAATGTACCTCTGTCCTTGGGTTGCTTATCAGTATTTCTGTATCAAGAACAATTTCTATGGACAGCCACAATAGAGAGTCAAGTACAAGATGGAAAACAAGGAATATCAACATCTCTTTTCATCTGAAAGGTCATTGGCCTTGTCTGGTGCTTGGAAGGGCTAATTCATCTTCCAGAGTAAATGCAGATCTATTCCTCAACTTAATCCTTAACATTACTTCCTTCAGTATGGTTTATTTCAGTTCTATCAATGGGAAAATGCCCTGGCTAAAGCATAGTTTACTTAACCTTGGTTTGTCTTGCTGTCCTTTATTTATTCATTTACTCTTAAAACTCTTAAAAACTAGATCTTTGTCTCTAAAGGCTCTCAAAGTCTCTCACAGTTAACCACTACAAAGAGATGGAAAACAAGAATATAAATTAGAACACAATGGCATGGTTAATTTAGTTTAAAAAAAATGTCAGCCTATATTGCGAAGCTTAATTGTAAGTGTTCTGATCGGAAAGATAATAAATATTTGTTGGACCTTATTCTCTCTGCTGGGCTCCTTTGACCTTGGTTCATTGCAGGAGTCAGTTTTGCATCGGATTATGTAAACATATCTTGGCCAATCTATGAATGTGGAAAGAGCAGTTTGAAGGTCACTGACATGCAAACCCACTCTGTTTTGGGAGTTCTGACTCAATCATACCTTGGGAAGATAATTTCTGTTCTTTGTATGAGCCTTCCATATAATCCAGGAGGACAGTCTCCATAGGGTGCCTGCAACCCTCCAGCATAGTCTGTGTACCCTGAAGTTCACTCACAAACAATAAGAAAAAAGTAGTACCAACATCATGACCCTTAAGCAGACAAGAAAGTGACGTACACATTTCATGTCCTTGGAGCTAGTGGAAAAGCAATCACTCTCCTAACCCTGCCTGAAGGCAACCAACAAAATTAGGGTTGGGATCTTCTCCTACTGTAGCAAGCCTTGCTCCTCGTTTTTACAGAGATGCATAGCTCTACATTTAGATGGTGAGCTGATATGTCCCAGGACAGTGCTTTATTAAGAGATTAGGAATGAGGAAGCACCTCTGCCTGTTCTGACAAGTTGTGGAGTCATTTTTCTCAAGCTATAGCAAGAACAATCTGTGGTGGCAGTGGAGGCTGCAAGTCCCAAGCCCTGATCTATGTTGGCTTTGTTCCCTTTGTACTTCTAGGTAATGGACAGTTGTGTGTTTGTTGTTGCCTTCTCTCCAGTGGCTCCAGTCTAAGCTGCTGCTTTGCAGCTTTTGTCTTCTTACTTGACATTTTGGGACAAATCCTGACAACCAGTCATCATGTATTCCCAGATCACCTTCTTCTCCTTTCCTGGCACCTTTGCTGTTCTAAATGCTGTTCCAAATAAGAGCAATTCATGTCAACTGAACAGCTGTACTTCTGACTACTTACCTTAATTGTTGTGCATATATGGCCCTTAGGCTAATAAATTAGTCCCCATGCCATTACAACCATTTGAATCTGAAATCCCTGATTTCAAATCTCATTTATTTATTTTTATGTTGTGTGACCAACCTTTTTGAAAGGTATACAGAACAGTGCCTGAAGGACAATTGAACCAAACAAAAGTTATTTGGATACTCCTCTAGGATTATTTGACCAAAGAATCAACTTTTGTACCACTGCCTGATGTCTATTTATTACTTGGCATTCAGTGTTGCTCTTTAGGAATTGATTGTTTTCCTAAGCCTTGAATGGTAAATTTTATTCACATAGTACATATACCTAATTTTCTAAAGAAAAGAGCTCTGAATGCCAATATAGTATTTTACTTAAATATGAAGTTATCATAAGTCACTTCAATAGCAATAATTCAGTGAAAGGGTTTACAACAATAACAAAGCTTGAAGAAAAGCAAAAATACTTAATACTGCTTAGTGCAAAAGCCAGCATTTCTACCCAATATTACAGATTAAGGGATATTTTATTAGCGCAGTTTAGTTTTCCCACTGAGAAAAATTAAAGCTTTTTTCTTTTTTGTCTACAGAGGAACAACATTTTCTTCCAAGAAAAAAACTTCAGTACATATGTCTATATAGTTGTTTTGAACATGTAACTAATAGTAGGTTCCTTTCTTTTCTTTTAACAATTTTATGAAATATAGCTGCCATATACAATATTGATAATACATAATATAAAATAAAAAGCAATTTTGATTTATATCAGATATAGCAAAACTCCAGTTAAGATGCATAAAAGCAGTACATAAAGGTCCTAGAGATGCCTTATGGCATGCTGAAGTACATTAAAGATGCTATAGAAGGGGGGGCGTTATATAAAGATGCTGACTTAGCACAGAGGTGAAAATTTATTTCTAACCTCTCTGTGGACTGGGGACATCTGCTTTGTCAGCTATTCTTTCAAACCAATTGGACAGAACTTATTACTATAGTCCTATACAAGCTATAAGTGACCTACCACCTACAACAACAAAGTTTTCTGGCCTCCTGATGTACTTAGTTCAAAAAAGGCATCAGCTATACTGAGTCAGCCTTGCTGCTTAGCTGATCAAAGGAACCAGGTATATTGTTCCCCGGCCATATTTAAATTTAATTGAATTTAAATAGGATTAATTTAGCTTTCAAAAACTTAAATTCCCTGTAAAAATTAACTTAACATCCTTATTTCCTGACAAAGAAGTTCTGTAAAGTCCAGCAAAAACAAAAACAAAAAAACCTCTGTAGTCATACATGCTCTTGCTCTTTGCTGGACACTTTAGATATGTTATGCTAAGCTTTCATTTTGAAAAGGTGAAGTGGTGTACTTAAAAATGTTACTGCAACGAACCCTTAAAGCCATTGTGCTGAAATAAATGTTAATCTTAATATTCCATTCCATTCCATGACCATGTGCATGACACTGCAGCAATCATAAATGCCAGCTGTTTGAAAAACACCAAAATTTCAATTACACAACTGTGAGGATGCTACAATGGTCATAAGTCCAACGACCAGTCATAAAGCTACTTTTTTTGCCATGTGATAACTTCAAATGATTGCTAAACAGAGCAGTTGTTAAGTGAGGACTATCTGTAATTGGAAAACAGCCCAAGTCAGTTGATCTAATTTAATATTCCCATTATCAGATCACGTAGTAATAAATAATGCTATATTATTATTATGGAAAATTGAAATAGACACTAATTATAGATAATCTATACACTGGTTTTACTCAATATTAAGTCTGCACAAAGTGAGTGTAATCTATGCTTCTAGCACCAAGAACTGTGCAATTCACCTCAACACTCTGTGTGAAACTCTGTTTCATAAGGTGAGAGAGGAACAGTTTGCTTTGACCAGAATCTTCTGTTGGAAACAAGTGGCTTCCACATACATATGTACATTCAAGAGCCATGGTGGTACAATGATTAGATTGTAGTACTGCAGGCTACTTTTGCTGATCACCAGCTGCCAGCAGTTTGGGAGATCGAATCTCACCAGGCTCAAGGTTGACTCAGCCTTCCGTTCTTCCAAGGTTGGTAAAATGAAGACCCAGATTGTTGGGGGCAATATGCTGACTCTGTAAAACTGCTTAGAGAGGGCTTTAAAGCACTGTGAAGCGGTATATAAGCCTAAGTATGATTGCTATTGCTACATTGTGCATTGCCAGAAAAACTGCTGAAAAATTAGAAAAGTGAAACAGTTCAATTTGTATTTAGAAATGTTGCTTCATACATCAGGTTATTAAAGTGAGTCCATCAGATCACTTTTCAGTTTAATGACCTCAACAAAGTTTTGCACAGTTCTAGTCAATATATTTCAGTAACTGTTGGAATACAGGACAAAAATAGTTTGAGATCTGTTACTGAAATGCACTAAGGATTCAAGAGTGTGCATCATATCTAATAATGGGAAAGTCACATTGAAAGTTTCATATAGACCTTGAAATACTAGTTTTCATTTTGCCAGCTGTTTTCTCTATACATTGGAAATAATCCTTTCAGTTGCCCCCATGTGTACAAATGAAAACAACGGAGTGCTAAAACAGAAGTTCCTTGGAGAGATGGGTGTTTGAAGTATGTTCAACAGTTTAATGCCTCCTGCTAGATTTAGAGAACTTCATTCCCAGCCTCACAAACTATTGGTTTTGCATTATTACTCTTTGTATATACCCTGGGAAAAAAGGGATGCTTTATTTGTAGAGTGGCAGATGTCCCAATTTTCCCCATTCTGCCCAATCAACTACTGTATATTCCAGTGGCTGCTGTTTGCCTGGCATACCTCTGAAATTGTAAAGTTGTGGTAATCATTCAAAGTGGCCATGGATAGAATGTGCTTCTCAGGACTGTTGCCTGTAAATACCCTCTATGAATTGGCATTCAAGCTGTTACTCCAAAGGAGTACTACTGTCAGTGCTTTGGAGATTGAATTACAGAACATTATTCCATGCCAGTGGTGTGCAGAATTTCCCGAGGCTGAAGACAGACATAAAATAAAAAGACCAGGTGTTCACAGCATGTTCACACCTGCCTCCAGAGCCTAACCTCACAACAAAATTGTCAAATGAGCCCGTCAATCTAATCTTCACCTGCCTATTCACTCATTCTTGTTCCTACTGCTTCCTCATCGTCTGCTACCTGGGGAAATCTGACAAAACATCCCCTCACTGATTTCCAAATATGGGAAGAAGATTTGTTGCTTTCCCACCTGCAAGATATTTCATTCATCCTTGCCAGTGGAGGAAAAGTACTGATTGACTGAGACTTTGGCTGGCAAGCTTTTTATTTTGGTTCAATAGTGACACCAGACTGAAAAATTTGCAATGACCCTCTTATACTACATCAATCTTCAATCCTTACATGCTTCTGAAGTGAGCCAGTGATTTGTATAAGGCTGCCCATATAGAATGCAATTTTGCAATCTTTCATGGTAGTCATTGCAATCTACGTGGCACCTGAAAACTTCCCCATTGGATTTGAGTCCATCATTCCCTTTCTGTTAAAAATAATAACAGCCCCAAAACTCTCTTTCTTGATTTCTTCCTAGCCTATGAGCAAAATAATTTGATTCAGAATCTTGATTGTTATGAGAGTATGTAATGCACAATTTGTCCTATAAAATTCAGCATCTCTCCTGGCTCTAGCCACATAATTAAGCTAGCTGAGACAATTGAATTCTGAAGAACATGAGGCATTTCACAATGATGTAATGTCAAGAAGCTGATATCAAGTGGTAATATTTTTTTCACAAAATATATGAAGTGTAGGAAAATCATAACTTAATATATACATATAAGATAATATTATATATACTGGTTTCAGGAGATGGGAAGAATGTAAATTACTGTTCGTAGTAAAAAACAAAAAACAAATGAAAGTTACTGCAATTGCAGGAATTTAAAAGTTAACACTGACAACAAGTAGAAAGTGAGATTACTTTCTTCCTAAATACCTGATTACACTATTCTCTAGTCAGGTTCAGTTCTAAGAAGAAATATGGTCTTTTTTGTCTCCATCATTAATAGTTGTCTTTGTTAACAAACCATCCTTATAAAGTACATTTTTCCCCATTACCATCACATCAGGTAGAAAAGCAAGCTAAGTTGATTCTTTCAGTCAGTCCCCTCCATTGACTTCTTTCAATATTGTCACATTCTTCAATGGACTGGAAGATTCAGTCATACAATTTCATGCAAGATTTAGAACCCTGGAAGATTAAGCTTGTAAATTGCATTTAGCACTGTTTCTCAACCTCAGAATTTGTGGAACAAAAGTATTTGAAGTCATACTAATATTCAGATCAATTTTTAAAAAATGTTTTTAAAAACAATTTAATACAAAAATTGAGCCAGAGTTATAAAGAGATACTTATGAAAGTGACATGAACCAAAAATAGAATTATTCATTCATTATCAGGGTCTAATATCAGTGTATAATCATCTTTAGAATATTATTAATGGCAAAGTTGTAAACTGCAATGCATTATGTATGAGTATTCTAGCATCTCTTCAGAAAGTTTCTGAATATGTTTAAATCTTGCATGTTTAGTAAGAATCAGAAGACAGGAAAGAGAGGGAGAGAGCAAGCACATAATAGAAACTCCTTCTCTTTCTTGACAGTGTTGGTAGAAACAATAATAAACACCACTGTCAGGTGCTTCCTTCAATATCCAGGAAAGGAAAACCCAAACTCAATCATTTTGAAGAGATTAGTACTTTTACTGAATATGAAATGATCGCAACCCAGGTAAAGCTGGAAGTGAGCAAAAAGCGCGAAATAGCATCTACTAAGCTCCCCCCCCACCCGTGTCCATTGACCATCATCCAATCCAAAGGTCTCCCAAAGGTCAGGTGGCATCACGTCTGGCAACTCATTCATCAGGAATGTAGGGCAGTTGATCAGCTGGCCCCTTTGGAGATTCACTTTCATTTCTTGGGAAGACACATCCTACAATGGAAAAAAAAAACCCTCTTGCACCTTCACCCCCTTCACCCCTTAACTAGTCCCTCCCCCCCGTTTCTTATGGCAGCTGAAGCAGGCAAAGCTGAGGCTGACATTCGACCCCTCTTGCAGAAGAGACGTTATTCCTAAATAAGAGGAAGGAAAAGAGAGAGAAATAGAATATATACAATAATTATGGTTTATCAGGGTATTTGGTATAGAATTGCTGTATTTTCTTGGGAGCTCGGACATCCCGTTTATTCACCCATTCAGCCTGAGACAAATGGAAATGTTTCCAGGCTATCAGATATTGTACTTTACCATGGTGTTTCCTAGAGTCCAAAATTTCCTTAACTTCAAAATGTTGTTCCCCCTCTATGAGAATGGGAATTGGAGGGGTGCTTTGGTCAGCCCTTAGGGGAGACGAGTGTTCAGGTTTTAATAAACTAACACGAAATACAAGATGTATACGTCTCAACGTTTTTGGCAATTCCAATTCAACTGTTACTGGATTAATCAGTCTAATCACACGAAATGGTCCCACATACTTAGGGCCCAGCTTTTTGGACTTCTGGGTAGTCTGTAAGTATTTAGTAGATAAATAGACTTTATCACCCACTTTATAAATGTGAGCTGGGGACCTTTTCTTATCGGCTTGTGCCTTATGGGCCCGGTGTGCCTCATCTAATGCCTTCCGAGTCACTGCCCATGTGCTCTTTAATTGTTCAATCCAATCCATCAAGGAGGGATTCTGGGGATCATCTTGTGGTAGCTCGGGAATGGGTACGAAATCCTGGCCCGACGCGACCTTAAAAGGAGTGAATCCGGTGCTACTGTGTACGGAATTATTATATGCCACTTCTGCAAATGGCAACAAGTCTACCCAGTTTACGTGACACCTCAGGTATTGTTCTAGAACTCCATTGGTTCTTTCACAGGCCCCATTTGTCTGAGGGTGGTGACTGGAACTTAGCCCCTGGGCGGAGCCTATCAACTTCAAAAACTCTTTCCAGAAACTGGAATTAAATTGCACACCCCTGTCAGAAATTATTCTTTTTGGAGATCCATGTAGTTGGTAAATCTGCCGAATAAACAGTTTTGCAAGGGTTTTTGCTGAAGGGATCTTTGAGCAAGGGATGAAATGTACTTGTTTGGAAAACAAATCAGTTACTACCCAAATGACAGTGCAGCCTTCACTCTCTGGTAAGTCCACAATAAAATCCATAGATATTTCCTTCCATGGGGCATTCGGTCTAGCCACACTTTGCGTACCAACTTTACATGGTCGGCCATGTTGTCAGAATAGATCAGAATGTCATCCAAATAGACCAACACCCCCTTATACAGGTGCTCATGCAATACTTCGTTGATCAACTGCATGAATACAGCAGGGGCTCCCTGTAGTCCAAAAGGGAGTACTCTAAACTGGAAACATCCCAGTGGGCAATTAAATGCTGTCTTCCATTCATCCCCCTCTTTTATTCTCACTCGGTAGTATGCCTCTCTTAAATCAAGTTTGGTGAAAATTTTTCCCTTCCCTAAATGGGCTAACATGTCCTTCATGAGTGGGAGGGGGTAGACATTTTCTACGCAAATCGCATTCATATTTCTATAATCAACTACTAAACGAAAGGATCCATCTTTCTTTTCGCGGAACATTACTGGCGCCGCCACCTTGGGTTTGGCTCGTTCAATGAATCCCTGTTCTAGGTTTTTGTCAATAAAATTTCGCAATTCCCCCAATTCTCAAGGTGTCATGGGGTAAATTTTTGGTTTGGGAAGCTTCACCCCAGGGAGTATTTCAACGGTGCAGTCGGTGGCCCTGTGGGGAGGCAGAGCATCCGATGTCTTTTCGCTAAAGACTTCCTTGAGATCTCAATATTCCTTTGGAATCTTCTCTTCTCCCTCAATATATATAATAGCTACTGCTGCCCTTTCTGGTTTTATGTCGTCCCTCAGGGGGGGGCTTCCTTTTCTGGAGTTGGTTCTGCCGTGCGGATGCGCAGGACCCCCGTCTTCCAATTTATCCGTGGGTTCCATTTTCGAAGCCAGGGCAGTCCTAGAATGAGGGGGCATGTAGCCCATGCCAGGGGCTACAATAAATCTGAGATTCTCTACATGATTCCCCAACTGCAGTTCAAGGGGTTCGGTCATAAAGCTAGCTGGGCCCCCTCCTGCAATCGACCCGTCTAATTGACAGAATGCAATGGGTCTTTTTAAAGTTTTTAGTCTCAGTCCCATTTTCTCCACTACTTTGGGGCTCATTATGCATCTAGTGCACCCCGAGTCCAACAAGGCTAACATTTGTGCATGAGCCCCTGTGGAGGACACCCTTATTTCTATGGGGATGAGTAAGGGTTCTTCCGTGTAACTCACCCGATCGTCGGTGTCGGAGTCAGAGTCCATCTCACTGTCGTCATCGTTGGTCGGAGTTCCCAACTCACCCTGGTTTCAGGGAGTGAACTCAACGACTTCTCCTTTCAGGGCGGTGCCACGGGTTTTGGTGGGTATTTTGTCACCTTTCTTCGGGCCGGCCCCAGCAGCTTTTGGCAGTGGCTTGGAGAAACATTCAGCAGCCCGGTGACCTTCTTTCCCACATTTGAAGCAGGTGAAGGGTTTTGACTTGGGTTTGAATTCGGCCTTCCACCCAGCCATCTTTGGTGTCCCTTTACGGTGGAAGGAAGATGACTGGTCTCCCATACGCCTTCCTCGGAGTTCGCTCCATCTCAGCTCGATCTCCACATCCTCAGCTACTATGTACCATCTATGCAAATCTTCGGGGACCCCCATGCTTCTACAGTCTTGATATATCTCTTCATTCAACCAATCCTTGAAGCTCTCCAAAAGAGCCATTTCTGACCAGCCTGTCATATAGGGTGCCAGTTCACGAAACTCTTGGATATACTCTGCCACCGGCCTCCGGCCCTGCTGAATACTCTTCATTCTGAGTCTCGCCTTTCGTTCAGCTAAATGGTCTTCAAAACGCCTCCTAAGGGCCCCCATGAACTAGTTGTAATTTCTCAGCAAGAGGGAGTTGTTATTGTGGAGAACAACCATCAACTCAGCAGCTACTCCCTCTAAGGCGTTTGTGACACTTCTCACTTTAGCAGCCTCTGATACGTAGTCCTCCCCCCAATCCTGCATGTGGTTCCACACTTGGGTCAGGAAAAATCCCAAGGTTTTAGGATTTCCATCATACTTCCCAGGAAGGGGGGGGGGATTTTTGGCTTTTTACGTCTGTGAGGGGGGGCCTGCAAGGCTGGGGTTCTCTGGCCGGCTGCATCTCTCCCTTGAGCTGCCGAAGCCTGGGATGTTTCTTCCTCAAATTCTTCCTCTCCCCCACAGGCTGTCTCTTCTGGCTCCCCCCTGAGGCCTGCTCCCCCCTTCTCCACAGGAATTCCAAAAGACTCACATTTTTTTCTGCTCTCTTCTACATCACGGATAAGCTGCAAGGCTTGTTCCATCATGAGACTTCCTTTTGCTCCTGCATCCACACTGCCTCTTTTTTACGGGGTCTGGAAGTCATCACTCCCCGGGGGTCCTCTCCCCAGTCCGGTAGCCTCCCCACTCCTTTCGACCATCTGGCTTCCTCTGGCTCTAAACGGAGTCTTTCCAACCATTCTGCATTCTCTTTCTCCGCTTGGAGGGCGGCTGCAGTCGAACTCGCTGCCCCCATTTGCTCTCCTCCATCATTCTCTCGATCTGACATATTTTGGATTTACAGTCCCCTCGGTTTTTGTCCGGGATGACTGGATGTGACTTCCAGCTTAATGTCAGGTATGCTTCCTTCAATATCCAGGAAAGGAAAAACCCAAACTCAATCATTTTGAAGAGATTAGTACTTTTACTGAATATGAAATGATCGCAACCCAGGTAAAGCTGGAAGTGAGCAAAACGTGCAAAATAGCATCTACTAAGCTTCTCCCCCCCCCCGTGTCCATTGACCATCATCCAATCCAAAGGTCTCCCAAAGGTCAGGTGGCATCACGTCTGGCAACGTCATTCATCAGGAATGTAGGGCAGTTGATCAGCTGGCCCCTTTGGAGATTCACTTTCGTTTCTTGGGAAGATATGTCCTACAATGGAAAAAAAAACCCCTCTTGCATCTTCCCCCCCTTCGCCCCTTAACTAGTCCCTCCCCCCCCGTTTCTTATGGCAGCTGAAGCAGGCAAAGCTGAGGCTGACAACCACAACATTTCTACACCTGCACATGCTAAATTATTGATCTCCTCTTGAAGATTTGACAAACACCATTTTGAAGGAACAACTTTGGTTTCTTGACAATTCTTTAGAATTATGACCCAATTTATGCTTTCTGTAATAATCACCACAGCAGAGCAGTAAAACTGTCTTTGCTGAGTATAGCAGATTTATATGATATCACTGCAATATAATCAATACAATAAGAAACAAATAACACACCTCCACGTCCCCATCTCAAGACATCTACTCAATGTATTTCTTGGGATCTGCAGCCCTTTATGCTGGTTTTGAAGAAGGTTTATGTACATATTCCTTTTTATTACCACTCTATGATGCTGGCTTTCTACCTTCCATTACAGTTTGAAATATCAGCCACTATGCTGTACAGTAATCAAAAAGCATTTTCCTTACTAGCACTTTTATAGCTAGGGGGAAAGGGATTTTAAGTAAATAAAGAAACCATTATTTTACCTGACTTCACAAACGAATTGAGAAGTAAACATATGATTGTATATTATTCTACTAATTTACTTTCTCGAACATTAGATCAATAATAACTAATTCTGAAATGTGAGCATCCGTGCCTTAAAGATAATGCCTCATTGGATGAGTTTCATAAAAAGGAGAGGTGGCAGGTTTTTTTTAAAAAAAAGTCTACTTCCTAATTTCAATAACTGGATGAAAAAAATCTTGCATTTCTTTCAGGTAGGACTTGACACTAAAAGAGTATTCTTCATACAAGGGGCACAGAGCAATTACATAAGGAAAGGAAATGTTCTTCCTTAAATGGTTCTTGTTTTCTCCTAAAATGTAATGGAAGCCGGCTTTATTTTATTTTTTATTTGGGGTTTGGGTGTTACTGATTTTTTTTTGTTCCCAGCTAGGTGGGAGCACTTAGCTAGCACTTGATTGATCACAAAAACTCAATCTCAGTTGGATTGATTCATATCTGGATTGGGAAATTTCAGATTGTAGGTTAATTTAGAAAAAGAATCTTAGAAGATGTCAGTAGCTAACTACCTCCTTATTCATGCCAAGAATATTGCATCAATATATCCCTGGTGTCACTAGTAGTTGAACCAAACTTGAAGAGGCCTTGTTGACCTAACACAGTATTGTTAAGCTTCAAAAACCGCTTTATCAGAGCCAGAAAGACTTTCTCACAACAATTGAGGAGACTCAATTGAGCAATGTGACCTAGTTGTGGGGAGACAGAACCTGAACTTTGTCTATGTGGATTTGCGTGGGAAACAGCCAGATCTAGTTTTGTCCTCATCGATGCCAAAATGATGTACTCAGTAAACTTTTGTATTAAGAGATGAGGGACGTGGTGGCTCAGTGGCTAAGACACTGAGCTTGTCGATCAGAAAGGTTGGCAGGTTGGTGGTTTGAATCCCTAGTGCTGCGTAATGGGGTGAGCTCCCAGCTTCTGCCAACCTAGCAGTTCGAAAGCATGTAAAAATGCAAGTAGAAAAATAGGGACCACCTTTGGTGGGAAGGTAACAGCGTTCCATGTGCCTTTGGCATTTAGTCATGCCGGCCACATGACCACAAAGACATCTTCAGACAGTGCTGGCTCTCCGGCTTTGTAACAGAGATGAGCACTGCCCCCTAGAGTCGGGAACAACTTGCACATATGTGTGAGGGTAACGTTTACCTTTTACCTTTATTAAGAGATTGGATCATCTCAGCCCTGCTTGGTTTGGTTGGGTTCATCAGTCAGAACTTTGACAAGTATGTCTCAACCTCAGCAACTGGCTAGATAATTATGTAAATTGAATGCCATACAGCTTAAAATAGCTGATATTGAGAAACCCTGGTCTACAGCGGGTAAGAATCCAAACCCTTAGAGGTTATATGTGTATATAGGCCAAGTGATAGTTTACAAAAGCTCGGGCATTTAGGTGCCAAACTTTTTCATCAGACAAATTGTCTGACTCATGGCGTACATGGATCATCTTAGAATACATTTGAACCAAGTCTCTTATATGGAGTCCATCTAATCGAATCCATCAACTAATATGGGTAGACTGCCAAAGTCAGCCACATTTTTTCCTCTTCTCCAAAAATTCTTTAAAACTGGTTTGGTTGATATTTTTGAGTCTAGTGAGATAGCTGGAAGTACAAATACTGTTGTTTCTTTTACTCATCCATCTCTTTGCAATTTCCCCCACTTCCTAATCTCACAAAAGTTCAACATGAGTACTTTTGTGATATCTTTCTCTTGAATTTAACTGAAATAAAAGGAGGGGAGAGGAAGCCACAGACTTCAAGAGAGATGATTATAACATGAAAGACTGAAAATGGTCAGATGGTTGCTTGTCTGTTAAAATTAATGAAAGAATCCTGCCTCCACATCTAAAATAATTTCATCAAAATTTTAATTCACTTCCTAATTAATTCATTTAAACTTCCTTAATATGTAGAAATGAAACATTCATGATTTAAACGAGGACTGTGATAAAAATTGCACTTGGAAATAAAGCAGTGGTGAAATCCAATTTTTTTTTAGTACCGGTTCTGTGGGCATGGCTTGGTGGGCGTGGCTTGGTAGGCATGGCAGAGGAAGGATTCTGCAAAATCTCCATTCCCTTCCCACTCCTGGAGGAAGGATATTACACAATCTCCATTCCCACCCCACTCTGGGACCAGCCAGAGGTGGTATTTGCCGGTTCTCCGAACTGCTCAAAATTTCCACTATCAGTTCTCCAGAACCTGTCAGAACCTGCTGGATTTCACCCCTGAAATAAAGGTTAGTATTGTGGTTGTGGAGTGGAGACCAATATGGAAACCAGACAACTGTCCTTCCTTCCACTATAAACAGAATGGCATGAAAGAGGTAAGTATGTAGATACAATAATCACTATAATTTACAGAACAGGATGACGTTAACTAGCAGGATAGAATTCTTGTAGTGTGAAGAATTGCAGAGGCATCACAGTAAGGCTCCCCCCCCCCCATTTCTTATCAAAATCATTCCAGGGTAAGGATCATATTGTGATTTTTAAAAATATCTTTTTTTATCTTTCCTACGTAGTGCAACAACAAAATGTATAACACCTGTAACCTTGCTTTGTTTTCAACTCTTCTGTAATTGCTTGGTGAGGAGCTCAGGGATCACTGTAATTTGTGCATGCCAATAATACATACTTTCTCCAATTGCTTTGGCTCCTAATTTAAGTAGGCATTTTTTTCCCAACACTAAGTAAATAAATGCTGTTACCTTTCCATCAAATTAAATGAGAATGGTGAAAATCATGCCGAAAAGTGCAGAGGAACAATGAATAAATATTTGATTTACCCTGCATGATGGTGGCTATGATGCTTTGTTGAAAGGATTGTTTCCAGTGACGTTTTTTTTTTTTAACACTACTTGGAGTGTGGTGATATGGCCAGTATACAAATAAGTAAACAAATAACACCAATGAAGTTTTTTTTTAAAAAAAATGGGAAAGACTGCAGAGGAAACCAATACATACGTATACACAACATATGCATAACCCAACACAAACGCAGGAAGATTTGAAAATAACAAACATATCACAGAAAGGAAATAGAAGTCCAGTTTATTAAAGAAGATTGCAGACAGCCGAAGTGATTTTAATGAAGAATGCTAAGAATAATAAAATAAGGCTTTGTTATATATGTTCAAAAGAAAAAGAACTAATATATCAGAGGTGCTTCATGATGGTAATATGATTACAGGTAATGAAGAAACAGCAGAACTACTATCCAATTAAGAAAGATCTATATATTTCACAAATATCTTGTGAAAAACAGGACGTGGGTTGGTTTCCTCTATAGTCTTTCCCATTTTTGAAGGAGTGGGATTGAAACTCGAGATAGATAGAAACATGGTCAGGGAATACGTATTTACTTGGAATGAGTTAAAATCTCCAGGATCAAAGAAATCACATCATAAGGCTAGCTATATATTCTCTTTGAGAAATCCTGGAGAAGTATTGAAGTCCCTGATGATTGGAGAACAAAAGTTGTCTGTTATCTTCTCAATAAATAAAAAGAAAAATTCAGAATAAAAAAAAGACGTATTAAGATATGAGACATTCAGTACAACAGATCCTAAAGACACATACTATAAGCATTTTGACAAGAATGAAGTCATTACAAGGGGTCAGCATGGAGTTGTCGAGAACAAATCATGCCAAAAGTATTTTAACTCATAATTCTAGTTCAGATAAATTGTTTAATAGAATATAGAAATGCTATAGACATCATGTATGTTGAGCATCAAATAATTTGAGAAACTACTCCATGACTTGCTCAGTGGCAAGCTATATAAGAGTGAATTGGATGGCATGAAAATTAAATGACTATAAAAAGGGCTCAAAAGTGATATTCAGAGTGCTCATCAAGGGATGTTATCACATTGGAAAGAAGTATCAAGGAATAATGCCACAAAGAACAATCAGAAAACTTCTGTTTCCCAATATTTTATTCATCATATGGATGAAATCAAGTCAAAGATGTTGATGGAGATGTGTTCAGAACTTAAAGAATGAATCCTTTTTAATTTAAAAGAGATTTATTTATTTATAATATTCATACGGTTGTCACATCATAAACAATAAAAATGGTTAAACAAAAGCTAAGAAAAACTATGCACATAATCCATCATCTGCATCATTCATCCACAGACTCTAACCTTACAACTTTTTATAGCTTTCTGAAAGACTAAGAGGGTGGGTGCTTACCAGATCTCAAAGGGAAGTACGGTATGTTCCACAATACAGGAGCTGCTTTGAAAGTGGGTCCCACTAGATAGTAAGATTTAAGGGAAGGGCCTGAAGCATATCCACACTCTCTGATCTGGTGGAATGTGCAGATACTCTCAGGAAGAGGTGGTCCCAAAAATAACTTGGTTATAACTTCGTCCCATGTAAGGCTTTAAAAGGTGATAACCAGCATAGTGGTATTGATATTGTTAAAATGTGTACATTGCCTGACTTCTAGTGTGATTCTGCACCATTCACAAATTCCAATAAAAGAAAAACAGGAAAAATAACCACATAATTGAAACAAAGGAGCAAAAAAATAGCAAACCCAAGCAATAATAAAAACCTACATATACTGTCAGTAGAGGCTCTAAGTATGCTAATTAAAGGTTGAAATGCTACCTTAGTTTTGCCAAACCATTTTCAGCCCATGAAACCAAGTCTAAATTTCAGTGCAGCTGTCTATAGAAAAAAAAATACTGAAAAAATGATGAAGATATACTATAAAAGGGAAGGAATGGCTTGGAATCTGATCCTTTGGTAATAAACTGGTCTAATGTTCTTGTAGTAAGAGAGATCAAATTGGAGTCCCGAGAACTATCATGCCTTCTTTAAATGTCCTAGAAATAATTTTTCATAGATAGCCAGTTGTGTTATTTTTTTCCTTGCAGCTGAAAATATTAAGGATTTTTATATGTCTTTCAAAATAATAATGGGCTAATGAGGCTAGCCTTGATTTTTCAATGTTACTTTCAATTGCACTCTTTAAGCTATTCAAGTAAAATAACCCCAACATTTCAGTTCAATGTTAATTAAAATCTGAGACATATTTAAATATGTATGATACAATATTCAATCCACCAGCCAAGGGGAAAAGAGAGGCCATTTTTCTTTAATTCACAAAAGAGTAACATTGAAGGTAGATTTTAACTTCGCTACAGTGCCATAGCAACTGCCTAAAGGAGAGGGATGCCAAGTGACAGCATACAAATCCTGACATCATTACCCAAATGATATCATAATATTCATGGCAACATGATGGCTGCGATCAAAAGCCTAGCACATCATATAGTGTTACAAAGTGGAAGAAGCCAGGTTTTTTAGATTTTTGGTTCACATCACCTTTGCATGCCTTTTCCCATAAACCACTTCCATCTTAATTGTGGTGCTTACGTTTAAGTTCTTTGCTCTCAAATGCACAATTCTAAATGCATTTTTCCTTTACGTTTTATATCTTTGTGGCATGGGAATATTTGGGAAGTTGTAGCTGAGAATCTGGGGAGCAGCCGTATAACATTTCTAGATAACACTAGCTTGGGAATTTATCATTCATCTGCAAACCTGTAGCACTAAAGCTACTCTAACTGAACTGCATACGATAATGTTGGTAGTGAGAAGTGAAGTAGTGCAGTTGAAATACCCAGTAAAAAGAAAGGGGATAAGTTATAAAACATAGAGATTTTATGTTCAAGAAGCAAAAGAAAAGTATTACTTTGTTTGATTACCTCTAACAACCATTTCACTTTTCCTACAGCAAATTGTAGGTATTTTATTATTTCACCCTTGTGCCTGTGTTCTTTTGCTCCTTCTTCATTGTAATGAGCAACAAAGACAACTGATGAAATTGTATTCATAGCTCACTGAAAAGTGAAAAGTGCGGCTGTTCTGCCTCTGTGTCTTTTGCAGAGTAGACTCTCAGACTTCAGAGCATGTTGTGGCCTAAAATAAAATGATATGCTTCAGGCAATACAATGACCAGGATAATGCATGAAAGTAAGATTTGGTAACTGAACAGTGGAATGCTTTCTAAAGTATTGGTCCTACCAAAAAGACACAGGTGAGGCTCTTGGAGAGCACAATTTGTGTATTATTATGTTAGCTTTCAATGAGTCAATAGCCTATAAATTGTTAGTATGGTAGTACATATTATTATAATTTACATAAAAATTGTAAATTTCTTATCTATCATTGTAATTTTAACATCTAGATTGTAATTTAAACTTCTGTCACCTGACCTGCTAGCAAATAGCTAGGAGTAGACTATATAAATATTTTCCCATTGTTATAAGGAATTGTCTTTTTATTGTATTTTATGTGGAAGGGGGAAATTTCCGAATGGGTGGGGGTGAATACTATCTTTCAAGTTGATCCCCAACTTATATAAAGAGAAAGACACATTACTGCCAAGAGCCAGGGAGGAAAATTACTGATTTGAAAAAAAAAATGGCCATTTCACAATACCTGTTTTGACAATGGTTGTACCATTTAAACAATAGCAAAAAGAGATAGCTAAATATATATATGACAAGAGGGGAGAAACACAAATGAGATATAAAGTGTTGCAAGATTGAAACAAAATAGGACTGGGTTTACTGGAGTTGAAATTGTATTTCACTGCTTGATGTTTGATTTGGACAAAATAATGGATTCGCTAAGAAATAAGAGACTTTTACAGTCCCAACCTGAGCTTTGAATGATATGGATACTTATGGTGTGGCATAACCAGTTGGGGGAGTGGTTAAGGAATCAGGCTACAACTAGGAGACCATGAGTTCTAGTTAGGTACAAAACCATGTTGGTGACCTTGGCCAGTCACTTTCACTCAGCTCTGGGAAGGAGGCAATGGCAAATCACTTCTGAAAAACCTTGCCAAGAAAACTGCAGGGATTTTTCCAGGTGGTGTCTGAGAATCGGACACAATTGAACAAAAGAATAAAAAATTAAAATTAATGTGGACTTTAAAAATAATTGTATTAGACATGCCATATTGCGAATATGGAATAGTTACAAACCCAAGTTGTGCCAAAAATATTTTTATAAATCTTATCTGGAAACATATCATAGAAGAGAACTGGCAGATAGAAATATGGTTGACATACCATGACTAATTGGAAAACTATCAAGGGAAATTTAAAATTTACTAACAGAGCATATAATTGTCAATGCTTTTCCCATTTACAGTTATCTGAAACATTTAAAATGGATAAAAAGATATATGTTATGGAGCAAAGAAAACCAGAATATGAAATACAATTATATAATGATATAATGTAATTGCTAAAATTTTGTTGACAAGTAAAATTTTTGGTTTAAATACATAGATGGATCAATGGAAAAGATGTAGTTAAAATGAATTTACATTGAATTTACATTACATCGATGAAATTTACATTGTGTTTGATCTCGATGGAAATTTTTATAAAATGATGTATTGGTACATGATGCCAGAGAAATTATCTAGAATGTATAAAGGTGTTTCAATATACTGTATATTGGAAATGTGATTTTAAAGATCAATATTCAATTGAAGCTGGAACTTTTCTTTTAGAAAATAAATAAAATAATAAATAATATTGAAGATTATTTCAATATATCATGATTGTGACATGATTACTTATGCCCAGTGATGGAAAGATTCAACATTACCAAGTATGGTTGGTGTAGTTTCAATGTTTAGATAGGATAGTTTATAGAAATAAGAGTAATATAATGTAACTTTAGAGAGAGGAGATAAAAAAACTTGTACTTACAGTATAACTGCTGTAAAGAATATTAGAAGCCACTTTTTCACTCCTTACTTTATATTAGTTTGATTAATTTTTATTTTCTTGTTTAAAGACTTCGATTAAAATTATACAAGAAATATGGCCATATCAATAATGAGACAATTTACTTCTTTCAACCAGCCACAACATCCTTATCAAGACTGCTTTTCTTTCTAAAAGTTCAATAGTGTTTTTGTATTATTGTCCATTATATCAAGGTTGGATTTTTATGTATATTGTCACTTGAAACCCATGGAACTAGGATTCATTCATTAAGTATAGAAAGCACGGAATGCCAGAAGCACACAATTGCTTTTGCAGTCCCTACCTGTAAATAACATACTAGCAAAAGATACTATGTCAATGCCTGGGAGAGTTTTGATTGATCTAGTAGATTCCTACACACACTCAAATTCATTGCAAATTCTGAAATGGAGGTTTTATACCTCACATCTTGAATTGTTTGTTTCCAGTTTCACAGAACGTCACTGAAATTTATTCTGCTTTTGTTCTTGATTATTCTCACACAATTTGTCAGGAAAAATGCTTTTAAATGAATCAAAAACAGAAAAATGCAAAGATTTTATGCTTGGTTCATCTGTTTATCATAATTAGGCTCTCTGTGTGTGTGTGTGTGTGTGTGTCTGTGTCTGTGTGTGTTTCCTTATTTTCAATATGAAATCATATGTCTGGTAATCTTCAGACTTCCAGCTTTTCCAGATTGAATTAATATGCAAAAGAGGATATCATCATATAACTATTTGTCTGGGTCTTTTCCATATCTGAAAACTTTGACAACCAGAAAAGCTGAAGAATGTTGGAAAGATGTGTAAGAAAAGGAGAACGTGGACCACTTAAATACCTTCTAATAACAAAATAAATTTTTAAAAATTAACACAAGAAATGTGAAAGCTCCCTGAGAAGATGGAGGGAAACAAGAGAGCCTTGTGGAGAGAATCAATTTTTATGAAATTCAAGGACAGATTTCAGCACCCTTCCTTTCTTCTTTTGATTAAAGTAATGTAAGGTTACCACAGATTCTACGTTAATGTTTGCTTTTATTCTGATTTCAAATTTTTACAAAATTTGTAAAAACTATAATTCAATAAAATTGTTTTGCATTAATATCATTAATATATTTCCATGCATTTTGACTGGAGATGGGATGGGCTTCCAAACTTCACTGTAGCTTTCTTAGCAACATTTTCAGAAGAGGATTGCCGGTGCCGTCCTCCATGATATTTTGTTATTTCCTATTGGATTGAGACAGAGTGATTGATCCAAAGTCCCTCAGTGGGTTTCCATACCTAAGGAAAGACTAGAACCCCAGAATGCTCAATCTATCTTCTTAATAAATAAATACTGTTCAGTGTACAGTATTTATTTATTAAGAAGATAGATTGGGTGTCAAACTCAAGGCCCTGGGGCCAGATCCAGCCCGTAGGTGCTGAGATCTGGCTTGTGGTCCTGGCCTGGAAAAATCAAACGACTGGCCCACGGTGCCTCTGCCAGCAAAAACGGACCTTGGGAGGGTCACGTGGGGCCTCCCAGACCCTATTTTCAGCCACAATAGCCTCCTGCAGCCCTCTGCTGTGAAAAAATGGAGCTCCATTTTCTCTGGCAGAAGGCTGAAGCAGGTCATTGCAGCCAAAAATGGGGCCTGGGAGGCATGCGTGGCCCACCAAAACTCCATTTTCACTGGCAGAGGGCTGCAGGAGGCCATCATGCCCAAAAATGGAGCTCGGTAGAGCACTCAGGCCACCACAGACACCCCTGACATGAGTGACATCAAGATGGCCACGCCCACCCAGGCCCCCGAGATCAAACACAACGCTGATGCGGCCCTCAATGAAATCGAGTTTGATACCCCTGCTGTACACCATGCTGGGTCTCATTCATAAATAATCAGATTAAATCAAGTTCTAGTTTTTTTTCCTTCTCCAGAGAGTTGATTGGTATAAATCTAGCCATTTTTGCTCTAATTTGGCTTCACATAAACTGCACCAATTTCTTTTACCTTGTGGGAAAACAGTAAACTCTTCTCAGTGAACTAGCTGAACATGCTGATCATCTGTGTGGCAGCAAAAAAAAAAAAGATTATTCATCCCTGTTCTTGTTGGATTGGGATTATTCAGTATTTATAGTAATAACTTTATTGTCATTGTACATGTATACACAGTATACCCATACAATGAAATTCACTTAATACCCAAAGACCAGGTCCAACACACATAACAATCGCCAAACACCCCCCCACCCGTCACCAAAAATAAAATAAATAAATAAATAAATAACTTTATTGTCATTGTACATGTATACACAATATACCCATACAACAAAATTCATTTAACACCCAAAGACCAACACACATAACAATCCCAAACACATTCCCACCAACCACAATTCTCCACCCCTAAACCACCCAAACATCCACATAACAGATCAAGTAATACTGTCCAACCACCCAAACATCCACACAACAGACCAAGTAATACTGTCCAACAGCTCACTGATGGTGGCCCTTTAGTTCATTGTTGAGTGCAATTATAGCTCTGGGATAAAAACTATTCAGAAAATGTGTGGTCTGAGTTTTAATTGTTCTGTATCTTCTGCCAGAAGGCAACAGTCCAAAAAGATTGTAAGCAGGATGGGAAGAGTCTTTGAGAATATTATGCAACTTTCTCAAACAGCGAAATTCAAATATGTCATCCAGGACTGGTAGCTGGAATCCGATGATATTCTGGGCAGTTTTAATGATTCTCTGTAGAGCTTTTTTGTCCGCTACAGAGCTGCTCCCATACCATGCAAGAATGCTGTCTGTCAGGACACTTTCAGTCGTGCTGCAATAGTAGGACAGAAGATAGATTTATCTTCCTGAGCATTCTCATGAAGTATAGCCTCTTCTGTGCCTTCTTCACAATATATTATATTTTATATTATATTTTATATTATATAAAATACATTATATTTTAGATGTAACTACAGGTTTCTGAGTCGTTGTATGCAGTATTGTAGGCTAACTCACTGCTCGCTGCCAGGAGTTCGATTCTCACTGGCTCAAGGTTGACTCAGCTCTTCCATCCTTCTGAGGTTGGTAAAATGAGGAACCAGATTGTTGGGGGCAATATGTGTAAACAATTTAGAGAGTGCTGTAAAGCACTATGAAGCAGTATATAAGTCTAAGTGCTATTGCTAAGCATTATAAATCCTCTGATCTAAGCTTTAATTTCTATCTATCTATCTAAAGTCTATTCATTTACACAGTTTAGTTTTTATTAACATTATAGACAGAGACATCTATAGGGGGACAAGGGGGACAGTATAACCATGCAAATTTCACCCTGTATGTACTTACTAATGATATCTCAGAGCAAGTTTGAAAGAATGACATTTATATAGTGATATCACAATCCAACTTTTGTCATCTGGGGTGTAATCATGGCTAGATATAGATGCCTATGTGTGTATGTAATATGTATGTATGTATGTACATTCATATACATATACATATATGCTCACCTACAGGAAAAGTCACATCCACTTCCAACTAGCTAATTCACTTCTTTCAAGATCCAACAATCTACTGAGGAAAATTCAGTAGAAAAAAAATAAATTGAATATGATATAAGTGAATTGAGGAGACCTGTTTTTGAAAAACCAGATAAGAATATCCATTCCTATTAGAAAAAAGAAATAAGATGGTGGGGATTATTTAGCTAAACAATGGAAAAGGAAAGAAAAGCCATATACAGTATACAAATAGGAAAACCTCCTGTTCCGAATTCACCAACAGATTGTTTGTTTTTTTAATGGTGAACCTAAACCTGTGTAATAATAAACTAGAGAATTTTCTAGAGAATTCTTTCAAGCATTTGTGTTAAATGAAAATGAGCCATTTGTGCCTGTTTTCTTAAATAAAGTAATATTTAAACAAAAACAATGCAACTACTTCCTTAAAGGTCTGTAAACAAAAGGCCACTGTTAATCTAATAACCTGCTTCTCTTTCTCTTTTCCTCTCTCCTTGTACTAACAAACTAAACTGAGAAGGTTCCTAATTGCTAAGAGATAAGGTAATTGAGTGGTCTCCAGGGTTCCATTCAGTATAACAAACTTCAATATAGGTGACAAATGTCGATCCATACCACAGGATTAATATGGTTGTGCTTGGCTTCCTCTTTAGCTATCCATTTGCTCTTTGGGTCTAAGTAACATTTTGATTACTTGGAAAGAACTGATGGAGTTTTGCAGTTAATGAGGCTGTCAGGTAATTTATCAAATGGAGCTTCCATGTTTGAAGGGAGGAAAGAAAGAAGGTTATGTGCAAGTTAGCAAAGTCTACCTAACTACTCTGAATTTAAAAGAAAAGTGCACCTCTTGTATGGCTTCTGTTTTAACACAGTAGCTGGTCCTGAGTTCAGATGCTTCGTGTTAAAGAGCTCCTCAGTGAACCAAGAGGTAATACCGATTATCATTTTCATCCTGTCTAAGCAATTAATTTGTCACCCACTGTACTATCTTCCAGATTGTTGGTAAACTTTCCAAATGACCACAGGAAATCGATAGCATCTCACAGGCTCCTGGGTAGGATCATTGTACAGTAGTGGCCAAAATTGTGGAAACCTTTTGGGAAAAGTGTATTTTCTAAAACTAGCTCTTTTTTTTTTTACTAATACCATAAAATTATATATCAATGGGAAGATAATTTAATCAATGATGTAATGCAATAACTTTTATGAAGGATTTGCTATTAGAATAGAAGTTACAGTATAAAGAAGAAAAGTGAAACACATAGAAAAAATGAGATATACAAAAATTATCACCATAGAAAAAATGAGATATACAACAATTATCATGTCAGTTAATACTTAGTTGGATAACTTTTAGCATGAATTACGGCCTTACAACATCTTCCCATGGAGTGAACCAAGTCTTTTAGTTCTGGAGCTGTTATAATGTGAAACCAAGATTGAATGATTGTTTCTATTAACTGGGCTTTATTGCTGGGTCGCTTCTGACTAACAAGTTTCTTTAGTTGGCTCCATAGATTTTCAATTGGGTTAAGGTCTGGGCTATTCCCAGTCCAGTCCAGCAGTGGAATATGATTATCTTGATACTCCAAAAAAAAAAAAAAAAGTTGTGTTATTAGCCATAAAACCTCAAAACTACACTTCTCCCAAAAGGTTTCCACAATTTTGCCTACTACTGTACAGTAGCCTGCTTAAATAAATGTAACTTAGAAATCTTGGAGTGGATTTACATATGAAATATACTCTGAGATCAGATCTGCTATTGAAATTTCTTGAGCCTCCACTTGGCATCAGGATGGTAAAATTCAAGGTTTTTGTAAAATAAGCATTACTTCAGCCACAAATTTTGCTTCTGCTCAGCAATTGATCAGAGTGCTTAATGCTGCAAACATTCCCATATTCATAAGATATTCAAGTTTGAATGCATCTGCCCTCTACAGCTGCACATTATAAAAATTTGATTCTTTCCAGAATAAAATTAAACAGTAAGAATCACAGATGGCAGTTTCATGGACAAATTATTGCGATTGTTGGGTTTTGTTGTATTTTTTACCTAAAAATACAAGTATGGGATGTTTGTAAGCCTCTCTGTATTTTGTATGTCTAATAATTTTATTAAACATATCAAAATATAAAATACAAATGAAAATAGTAGCAAAATGAGAAAGGGAAAAGTGGAGAGAGAGAAGTATTGTGTAAAGGGGAGAAAATAGAGAAAAACATCAACCCTGGCTCTTTTTAGCAGAGTAGAATAAAATAATAACATTTTATTTTTATATAAAATATTATTATTCAATCAATAATACTTTTTTTAACTTTTACATCTCAGGTACAAAATTTAAAAAACAGTTTCCAAATAGAAACATCATTGGGTGTATTCTTTTTCGATTATTAGAGAAATTAATTCGTTCCATCATTTTTTCCAGCCATTCCTCCATTATGGAATTTAACATATCTTTCCATTTTTGTGTATAAAGCCTTCTTGCTGCTGTCAACATAAACATATGTTGTTCAAGTTCTTTATCCATTAAACCTAAAAGAGAAGTCTCTTGTTTAATTTTTATATTCACTTTCAGAATCTTATGTATGAAAATATGAATCCTATTCTGGTATATCTTTGCTTTATCACAAGTCCTCCAAACACTCCCTGCACTTTATCAAAGGGCCACGTGTCTTCTTGGAGTGTTGAATTACACATGACACATCTGACTGATGGTCAAATGTAGCCATAAATCTCTACTTCAGGTTGAGGATTAGAAAATTGCTAGTTGTATTCATTCAGTTTAAACTACTCATCCAGCTGCTGGCCCAGAAATACAGCTTCCTCCCTTGAAACAGATTTATGAATTCTATAAAATAAAGAAATCCCTATCTCACTAAAAGGTGGGGAGGGGTAGAAGTATTGAATGGGGTGAAGCCTTCTAGGCAAAAACTCATATTAATCATAGGAAAGAGATGATCGGTCAGACAGAACTATTTTCAGTCATTGACCAATAATGATAGGTCATTCCTCAGTTTTCAAATAAAACCATCAAATGTCTTGCACTTTTCATTTAAAAGTTCTAATAGCTTATCATGTGGCGACCTGTCATCAACAAATCCAAAAATAGGAACTGGAACATAATAGTATATGTGCTGAAACTATATCATTTAGCAGGGAAAGATTAAATAGATGTATGAAAATTATGAAATTATGTTTCTTACTAGACTGTACTTTACAGATATATGAAGCAGATAAACATGAATATATTGTTCCATAACCTTTATGACAGACTCTATTTCTCAATCAAAAAAATGCAGCAGAGGGAGACTTCTTTCATGATATTTTCCTTTGGGAGTTAACTGACACAACAATGGCAGCTAAAACTGCTGCAGTTCCCAGAAGAGGAACATCATACATAAGTACAGTATATCAAAGCCATTTACAGTTCTTTTTTAGGGAGTGATCTCATCAAATTCTGTTTTTCTCTAAATTTTAAATTTACAGCCCAGAGAAATTAGTCAGACCAAGATGGAGGCAAACAATTTAATTTCTGAAATGGAAGAAAGGTCATTTTCATTTTTGGTTTTCTGATAAAGGAAAGGTAAATAGCTAAAAATCATTCTACTTAAGGTCCTTGAATCCCAGGATTCATTATAAATGAAATACTCAAATTTACTTTTACCAGCATTCAATATATTTACTCAATATTGTTAAGATGTTACTGTTGGGTCAGGCACAGTGGTGAATTCCAATTTTTTTTACTACTGGTTCTGTGGGCATGGCTTGGTGGGCGTGGTGTGGCTTGGTGGGCATGGCAGGGGGAGGATACTGCAAAATCTCCATTCCCACCCCACTCCAGGGGAAGGATACTGCAAAATCCCCATTCCTTCCCCACTTCTGGAGTAAGGATATTGCAAATCTCCATTCCCATCCCACTCTGGGACCAGCCAGAGGTAGTATTTGCTGGTTTTCCAAACTACTCAAAATTTCCGCTACCAGGTCTTCAGAACCTGCTGGATTTCACCCCTGGTCAGGCACCCTTAGCCTTTCTAAATCCTCTTTCACTTGAGAGGGCATAAAAAATGAATGACCTAGAATTTCTTCAGGGAAAATAAAAATTTGTCCTACAAATTTCTCAGTTAGCAGAGCTCACTTTTAGTGCTGATGGTAGATCAAGTACTAGGAATGCCTCATGTGGTGTTTTCTTAAAATGTCGTCTGTCAGGATTGAATTAGACCAAAGAAAGTCAAGAAGGAAGCAAACTTGTGAGATTATTATTATTATAAGGTTTGAAATCTGAATTGGAAAAATACAAATGGCCATTAAATGGAATCAAATAATTTTCATATCTGTTTGCTATAATCAAATCATTCAGGCTTTTGCAGGTCAGATATAGTGGGCCTAAATTATTGTATAATCTAGGGATAGAGAAGATATTCATTCATATCTCTTGGCTGCCTCATGCTCTGTCCATGAGAATTTAACTGAACTCATGTTCTTTGAAAAAAAAATGAAAATAAGTTATCTTGTATCAAACACAATGAGAACTATATAAGGGGAGAGGGACAAGTATGTTTTTAAATCTGACACTAGTATCCCATCTCATGATCACCTCATTAAAAAATAAGATAAACTCAAGAATTCTCACTCCAAGAAATTTCATCATGATTTTCTTTTCTTTTGAAGTAGAAAAATAAAAATAAAAAAATAAAACTTTTCCACCCAGAAGAATGGATAAATACCCAAATGCTACAGACAGCATTATTTCAGATAGTGGCTATAGTCATAAATATTCAATGCTCTGTCTATAGCACTGTCTTTTTATTCCGATGGAATCCAACTCTTCAAGGTTTTAGCACTATCTAGTGCTAAAGAGTGATTTCTTTATTTGGATTTATTTTTTTCCTCAGGATTTTTTCTTTCATTCTGTTAGTATGAAACAGTGGTAGAGTAGTAATTTATAGCAGCTTTCCAAACCTGGAACTTCCCAGATCAATGTGGACTATAGTTTCCAGATTTATAATTACTGTTGGTGCTCTTTTCTTGATTGTGAGTTTCTTCAGACAGTTGCTTACAGGCTGATCACTTCATGACTGGATTACTGCAATGTGATCTAGAGTCGACCCTGAAGACCACCCAGAAACTATAGCAGGTTCAAAATGCAGTGGCACAAGCAAGCTATGTCAGTTACCAATCACCTTCCAAGTACAATTCAGAATGTTGGTTATTATCTATAAAGCCCTGTCTGACATAGACCTGGATATCTGAGGGACCACTTACAGGTAGTCCTTGACTTACAACCAGTTGCTTAGCAAACGTTCAAGTTACAATAAATCTTGAAAAAGAGACTTACAACCAGGGGACATCTACCCTCCCCTGGTCATGTGACTACATTTGGGTGCTCAGCAACCCGTCCATATTTATGGCCATTTGCAGCATCCTGCAGTCATATGGCTGTGATTTACAAGTGTTTTGCCAAAAACTGCTGAATACTTCTTGTTTCTAGCAAGAAACATTCCACAGGAACTACATTTTGCTTAATGTTTGATACAAAAAAAGAGTAATAAAATCGGGCATGGCCATCTGGTGGCCATCTTTACAACTGTCATGACTTGTAACCAAAATTGCAGGCACAATTACAGTCATAAGTCAAGGACTACCTGTATTCTAATTGTTTCTGACTGTCTCGTATATTCCACTAGAGTGGGTGTCTTCAGGTCTCTTCTATTAAATATTGTCATCCTGTATTGTCATCCAAGGAAGTGTCCCTTCTCTGTGATAGCCCCCACACTCCAGAGTTAAGAGCAGGGACCCCAAAAACCTCTTAAAATGTAGCTTTCAGTCCAACTCTGTAGTTAATATGTTGTTGCATTTTTGGCAGCCGTGTTTGGTTGAATTTGTATCACTTTTAAATCATTTCTGTCTGAACTGTCTGTGTCATTTTATGTTTTATCTGTTTTTATGGATTCTTTGCATGACTAAAGTCAATAGCAATTGGGAGGTTAAATAAATTTTAGTCATCATCTTCCTCATCAGGATCAACTGATCTGGAATTCTGTGCATTGAGGTTCTAACTACATTTGGAGGCCCTGGATAGGAATGCTGACCTATTTTATCACACAGAATTGTTGTGAAAATAAAACTGAGGGGAGAAAGGTCATTTACAGGGATGTTAGGACATAAATGCAGTTAATAATGAATGGCATATTTTTCCTCCCTAATTCATTTGCAGTTGCAGCTGCAGATATTTGTAATCTATCTTCCTTCTCTGCTGTTATTGATTGTAAAAGCCACCATTTAGATTAAATTTAACATTATCTAATAGGCTAAGACAAATGTAGGATTACTGACTTTGTGACTAATTGTAGTATAATTCTATTTATTTGCAATTATGCTTGGAACCACCAATAATATGTGTAATGTGTTTCTCCATGACTGGCTGTTTATGATGCAATTATTCTAGATTGTTCTAGTAGCCAATTAAATAAACAATAAACATAAAATTTAGTTTGGGAAAAGAGAGTATCTAATATTGTCTTCATTAGATCTGGTATTACATTACAAAAAGTCCATTGTTTCCGATAGATAATCCAGTCTTGAACCTAATATAGATTCCACTGGACTTCTTTATATAAGTACAAATAACATGTACATAAGTATGCAACTGTAGTTCACAAAATATTATCGGATTCACTTTTGATAGGACAATAAAAAGACCGAGAGGTGCAGTCTGGTAGCCTGTGAATCAATAGCATCCACAGGATAAAAACAAAATATCAAAATGGCAATCATGACTGCATAGTTAAAGCCTGACACTCTTGCATGTGTGTTAACTTCACACATAGGTGAAGTTTGAAGTTAGGAGTGTGGCTTCAATTGCAATCATGGCTGTCATCTTGAATTTTGTTTTGGGTTTTTTTTTAACTCCTCACCCTACTGCTATGTATTGCCCATTATAATACTAAACAAATCAGTGTTATAAAAAGCAGCTTTTTCTGTTCTTAGAGAGAGAGATAGCAGCTCAAATTGGCACCCAGTGAAGAGTTTACATTTTAGTTCAGTATTATTAGAACTAGGCAGCAATTCTTGAGAAAGTCACCATATTCAGTAAAGAGATAAAGAATTGCTCCCAACGAATTGCCTTTAGATTGCTGCTGCCCAGATATGCTAACACTGATTTATTTACTGCAGTCATTTCTCATACGCAAAGAACGAAATCATACACACAGATACACAGAAGCTACAATGAGGCTATTATCCCATAAATCTTAAAATTGTCAAAATCCAACACTATTTAGTTAAAGCTTGATTTATCAGATTTCTTGATCTATGTCTCCTACTGGGAGTTATTTAACTACAATTTTATAGAAATAGTGTCATACAGAATTTGGTCAGCCTATGTAATCAGAAAATGTATCTATCAGTGTCAGTACAACCCATTCTTCATAATGGCCATGATTTTAAAAGTAAGGGATTCTGTTGTAAAGGGATGATACAAAAGCATTTCCCACTGTCATAGTCTGTTAACACAAGAGTCAACACACCTCTCATTTTCAAAAATTGCAGATATTTTCTTGGTAACGCTTCCAACAGCAAGTCATTAAATCTTGCATTATTGCAGCTATATTAAATTAATAGGCAACTGAGATAAAACTGAGAAGGAAAGAAGGAATTCCAGACAATTATTCCAACTTGTCTGAAAATTAAGATCCCACATTTGTTCTGGTATGAACTCTGGAATTCCGTACAGCTTCTAACTGATATCTTGTTCTATTACTTACAATATTCAAAAGCAAAAAAAATAAAATAAAAAAATAAAAAAAAATGGGTTAGATTTTTTTTTTTTGAAAGGCTAAAGAAAGTGAATTGTGGATAAAACACTGCCTACTTGAAGCAGACTCAAATGAAGTGCAAATCTCATGATAACCTTAAACCTACACAAAGATTTCATATCTGTAAGTAAAGTAAAAGTAAAAGAAAAAGAAACTAGTACACAGAGGCACACAAATCCTTAAAAATATCCCAGTGCTCATCAATAAAACATCCCAAGATTGCCTTTGCTAGATCACCTAAATGGAATTGTACCTCACAGAAATTTCTGTTCAAGCCTGTAGACTGGATAATATATTATTGTAACTTTCTTTATCACTATGATAAAACTGCACCGTACTTTTTCTGAATGAAAAACAGATGAGCACTGACAGCAACCTCTTTTGTCCTCTTTTCCTTCATTATTATTCTCTCCTTTTTCATTAGAGATAAAGTTCCAAGCAGATAAAGAACAGAATATAACTCCAGTGATTGAAACTGACTTGAAACACCAATATTTTTAAATAAATATGCATCGTAAATGCAGTTTGCTTTTTTTTCCCCTCCACCATCGGGGAACTTTTAACTTTTAGCTGTTATTTGGATTCATATTTCTGAAGCTTCCATCTACAGTCGTAAACCTGGAATGGAAAGAAACAGAGAAGAAATTTGCAATTCACATCATGGCTGTCTGACAGGAAAAACTTTCCCTTTTCTAAATTCATTGTGAAGTTATTTTTTAAAAATTAAATTGTGGGCAAAGTTTTGAAGTTGTTGACATGGAAGCTGATACCTCTTTTAAAATGCTGTTAACTGGACATAGTCTGTAAAGTAAGTTTGAAACTGATGGACAGTAAGTCTGAAGCTGAGATTAAAATGTTCCAATTTTACCTACTTTTCTGTAAATAAGTGTGGAAATTGTGAAAAAGTGGCAATTGGAAAGGCAGGGAAGCAGAAGAAAAAGTAGGTTTAGAACTTCTATAGAAATACTGTTAATTTTTAAATATATTTTTGTTAAGGATTTTAATTATAATAGTGAAATCTAACACAAACTAAACTTAAAGAAAAGCGTAGAAGTCTAAAGTTCTTTATTCTAGAATAAAAGTACAAGAAAAAAGGTGTCCATGGAGTCATCCACGTCATGGTTGTTTCAAAGGTGGGCTTTTTTATATCTTCTGAAGGCACCTGGACTATTTTTTTCCTTGAGGAAGAAGAAAAAAAAAACATTTCTCTTCTCATCCAAGGAGCTTCATTAATTCTGATGGCAGGGCGGAGGGGGGAAAGGAAAAAGAAAAAATAGTGGAAGACTATACTAAAGAAAGAGAAAAGAAATATATAAAGAAGAGACTGCCAACTTTCGTCACGACAAATACAAACAAAATTAGTGACTTTTTAGCCTCTATAAGGTTACAAACATTTATCTCTTCATTTGATATCCTACCTCTTTTATTTATAAACATACCCATACACCATCTATTCTGGTTTGGTATCAGCAAAAAGTCCATAAAGGGTTGTCAGAAGTAACAACATATCTTGCTTTAACCTTGATCAAATAAATCAACTTCATGTATTTTTTATTTTATTTTTAACAGTCTTAATCTTTAGTTCATTCCAATAGGATTTGATTTCTCTTGATTTCTTTTTTGTTCCATTTGCAAAGAGTTCCTCAAAGCTTTAACAAGCTTCTTTTGTAAACCCAATAGGAAGAAATTATTCAGACCATTATTTGTTTGTTTAATACAATGCCCATCTTGGCCGTTAGATGACTTTTAGTTTGTCATTTATATTTCTCTTTTAAATTTGAAAAACTCAGCCAGTTTCTTTTGTAGATCCAGCACATCATCTTTAAGCATACTTTAGATATAAATATTAATGAAGACTGAAGCTTTTTTTAAGAAAAGATATTATGGACAAACCAATCAAAAATCAATTTAGGGTTCTATCCCTTCACATGGTGATCACAGGGAGAATTTTACATGCCAAGCACTGGAAAGGAAAAGAGATGCTGACCATCGAAGAATGGATTTTAAAACTGATTCAATTAGCAGAGATGGTCAAATTAACTCCTTTGATTAGAGATAATGGACTAGATAGCTTTATAATAGACTAGAAGCTGTTTGGGGACTTTCTATGTGTTAAATACAATAACAGATGGTTCAATTGCTACTCTTTCTTTTGGCCCAGCAATAGTTAATGAGCAATTTCCAAAAGTGATTAGAATATTAGCTTTATTATTTGCTGTCCTAATGTCCTTTAAAAATCTCTACCATCTAACAAAATGGCTAATCCCATTGTCTCTTGATGCTCAAACCCATGAAAAGCAATTTATCCTGTGGTCTTCTTGTGAAGAGCAGCCATCTGGAGCACATGTGGGCGGTCTCCCATTCCCTTCTTATCCAAAGACATTCCAAGGAACCAAAGACATTCCAAGTCTAGACAACAGTTCCTTGTTCTTTCCCATGGTCATTGGTTCTACTTTCACAGAACCATTTTCAGTTCACTATACTTCCCCCAAAAGTCCACTAGAAATTATGTTAATCTGGCAAAGATGGTGTTGTGATGGTGTGGGAATATACTGTAGGGAGAAATTCCTGCGGTTTTGAAGTTATCCCACTGGTATGAAATTGACCCAAGGCACAACTGGTTTCCCTGCATTCGTTGTAGGGATGCTCAACATTTCTGAGCTTTGTATTATGTGATAATTTTAGTAGTCCCTTTAGAAGCTTGGAAAGTTTTATAACAATAGCAATAGCACTTACACTTTATATAACGCTTCATAGTGCTTTACAGCCCTCTCTAAGTGGTTCACAGAGTCAGCATATTGCCCTGAACAATCTGGGTTCCCATTTAACCAAACTTGGAAGAATGGAAGGCTGAATCAACCTTGAGCCAGTCAGGATTAAACTCCTGGCAGTGGGCAGAGTTAGCCTGCAATACTATATTATAACCACAGCACCACCATTAACTTAAGCCAAAAGAAAGAGCAGCAATTGATCCTAACAATGTTTCAAACTATCCAAAATCTGCATGAAGTGCTATGACAAATCATGTTCAAGCTGTAGTCATATTATAAACCCACCTCATTTATTGAGATCATCTAATCTCCTTTTCCAGTTTTTTTGCAATCTGTAGCCTCTAATCCTGCTGCAACATTTCCTTCGTCTTTTCTATCTGTTCTCCTAATTATTCAGTGTCTCATCAATCTTTTATCTTTCAACTGTGCATTTCCCATCACTTTGTCTCATTGCCATGTTGCTCCAGTCCTAACTTGGATATCAACTACTCCCACAAAGGATCACCTGTTACATAATCAATACATGCTTTATCCTAAACCTCATTAAATTGTCTTCTTCTAATTACTCTTCCCCGAATTTTCTACCAAAATTGACTATAAAGCATAAATCAATAATTTTGATTTCCAGGAATCTGTCTTTTTTTAAAAAAAAAATCTCTTACTGATATATATATTTTTCTCTTGTCAATTTTATCTTCCAACCACTAAAACCAGAGGGGAAAAGGGAAGCAGCTAATGTTGAGTATTTTTCAAGCTCTTGATTAGGATGAACAATTAAGATTCATCAGGGAAAAAGATAAAAAGGGACAAGAATTGCTCCTGCTAAATAATGTGACTAGAAACGACCTTGAAAGCAGCAATAGATAATTAAGTATAAACACAACTTGCCAAAATGGGTATGTTAGATGTGACCAGATAATGTTGAGTACTCACTTTAATATATTTAAAAAGTAAGGATGCCCTAGCTTTTAAACATAGAGGATAATGTTTTTAAACATTTTCAGCTCACTATTTATTTACATGTAGTGTAGCTTCATGGAAGGAAGGATTCCTTGCAGGGTCGTGCTGGATTTTGTTCAGTATCTGCATGATAAAATCACTCCGATTTGGGAAGGCCTGGTCTCCGACTGGGTAGGTACAAACGGGATGATGGAGGCCGGTCTTGAGAATGTCATTTGGGAGGAGTTCGATCCTGTTGCTCCCGAGGACGTGGACAGGATACTGGGGCGGCTGAATGCGACCACATGTTTATTGGACCCGTGTCCCTCCTGGCTGGTACTGGCCTCCCGGGAGGTTATGCGAGGCTGGCTCCAGGGTATTATCAACGCTTCCTTGGGTGAGGGTGTCTTGCCATCAGCCTTGAAAGAGGCGGTGGTGAGGCCCCTCCTCAAGAAGCCTGCTCTGGATCCTACTGTTTTGGCTAACTATCGTCCGGTCTCCAACCTTCCCTTTGTGGCGAAGGTTGTTGAGAGTGTGGTGGCACGACAGCTGCCTGGGTACCTGGATGAAGCTGTCTATCTGGATCCATGCCAGTCCAGCTTCAGGCCTGGGCACAGCACGGAAACGGCATTGGTCGTGTTGGTGGATGATCTCTGGAGGGCTCGGGATAGGGGTTGCTCCTCTATCCTGGTCCTATTAGATCTCTCAGCAGCTTTTGATACCATCGACCATGGTATCATGCTGCGCCAGTTGAGGGGCTGGGAGTGGGGGGCACTGTTCTACGGTGGTTCTCCTCCTATCTCTCCGACCGGACGCAGTCAGTGTTGGCAGGGGGGCAGGGGGGCAGTCAGTGTTGGCAGGGGGGCAGTGTTGGCAGGGGGGCAGAGGTCGACCCCGAGGTGCCTTGTGTGTGGGGTGCCACAGGGATCGGTCCTCTCACCCCTACTGTTCAACATTTATGTGAAGCCGCTGGGCGAGATTATCCGTGGCTTCGGGGTGGAATTCCATCAGTATGCTGATACTCAGCTGTACATCTCCACCCCAGGCCATCCCAACGATGCCCTTGAAGTGATGTCCCAGTGCTTGGAGGCCGTGCGGATCTGGATGGGGAGTAACAGGCTTCGACTCAACCCCTCCAAGATTGAGTGGCTGTGGCTTCCGACGTCCCGATATAGCCAGCTGGTGCCATCGCTGGCTATTGGGGGTGAGTTATTGGCCCCCACGGAGTGGGCTCGCAACTTGGGTGTCCTCCTGGATGCACGGCTGTCTTTAGAAGAGCATATGACGGCCGTGGCCAGGGGGGCTTTTCATCAGGTTCACCTGATTCGCCAGTTGCGTCCCTTTCTGGATCAGGACTCCTTACGCACAGTCACTCAGGCACTCGTCACTTCCCGCCTGGACTACTGCAATGCTCTCTACATTGGGCTCCCCTTGAGGTGCACCCGGAGGCTCCAGCTGGTGCAGAATGTGGCTGTGCGGGGGATTATGGGAGCGAGAGGGTGCTCCCATGTGACACCTCTCCTGCGCGAGCTGCATTGGCTCCCGATGGACTTCCGGGTGCGCTTCAAGGTACTGGTTACCACCTTTAAAGCGCTCCATGCCATCGGACCTGGGTATTTGCGGGACCGCCTTCTGCCGCCAATAGCCTCCCACCGGCCAGTACGCTCCCACAGAGAGGGACTCCTCAGGGTGCCATCAGCTAGGCAGTGTTGGCTGGCGACCCCCAGGGGGAGGGCCTTCTCTGTGGCAGCATCTGCCCTCTGGAACGATTTGCCTCCAGAGATACGGAGGATATCAGATCTCCGGGCTTTTCGCCGCGCCCTAAAAACTTTTTTCTTTCATCAAGCAGGGCTGGCGTGAAAACCCCCCTCCCCCGTTTTTGAGATATTAGATTTTTTAATTGTTTAATGGGTTTTAGTTGTAAGGTTCTTAATTTTCGGCCAAAGGGTATAATTCTTTTAAATTTTTAAATTTTGTATTGGATGTTTTTTACTTGGCTGTGCACCGCCCTGAGTCCACCAGGAGAAGGGCGGTATACAAATTTAAATAAAAAAAATATATGTCTTATTAGAGGTTTATTTAGATTCAGGAAACTTACATTTGTAAAAGTATTCTGAGTATTAGAAAAAGAAAAAATACTGTTTTGATGAATTGTAAGATATAATTTTTACTAAAACTTTTTTTAAAAGAAGATAAAAAAAACTAGTATAAAGTAAGGAAGAGAAGAAAAATAAAGAAATCCAAGAGAAAGCAAAAAGTGAAAGAAAAGAAGAAAAAGTTAAATATAGAAAAAGGAAAAAAAGATATTAAGAAGTGGCTTTCAATAGTCTTTCAAGCAGTTGTCAGTACGTATTTCTTTCTATGTGTGATGAAATGCCTAACAGACCTTGGAAACACAGAGGAGGAAGTAAAACAGGCAAGGAAGGAAACTGGGCATTATTAAAGCAGTTCTTGAGATCAAGGAGGAAGCAAACATGAGAGGGTAATTTCTTGCTCAGTATTATTTGCAATTTGGGTAAAGCTCTCTGGTCTTAGCCGGCACTTTTCCACATCCTTCTATGACAGGGATGTCAAACTCGCGACATGTCATCATGTGACATATCACAACTTTTCCCCCCTTCGCTAAACTGGGGGTGGGGGGGGCAGCAGGTGACATATCCAGCCCGTGGGCAGCGAGTTTGACACCCCTGTTCAAAGAAGGGGGAATTGAAATTGTGTCTGTTTCAACAGATGGGTGAAAAATTATCTTCCAGAGTTTATAATCTTCAAAGAGAAACACAGACTTTCAAGATAGGTAAGGAAAAACAATTCCATTCCAATGCGGGTCTGAAATTATAAAATCTCATTATATAAAGGTATTATACAGGCTTATTCTTTAAAGCTATGATTGATTTAATTACATGAAATGGATATGCAGTAATAAACAAACACATGCAGTGGTACACAATGCCAGATAATTGTAATTTGTATTGTAAATTGTAATTGTATGGATATTTCTCTTGGCTACCTCCAGGCTCTCTCGCTTAACTTTCTTATTTTGTAATTTGTGTCCACAATATGTTCTTCAGTTTCTAGATGTGCTCACCAGCCAAAGAAGCTCAAGAACTCCATCCTATAATGGAAACCTACAATTTCTATGGTGTCTCTGCATAAATATTGTGGAAAACATTGGAAATCCAGGGTCTTTAGTTATGTTGGAAGTTTCCATGGGCAGAGAAAACTTGAATATTATCATCCACAAGCTGCTCCTTTAACATCTAAAGAGTTACACTAGAATATAACAACAACAACAACAAAATAATCTTTACCATTCTGTTTCTCTAGTGAAAGTGTCAATGTTCCATAAGATTTGCTTCTACATTTGCTGTTTCCTCTTGAGTGGATCATTTAGTTATTATTGACCATGTACATATATTATGGAAAATACAGGTGGTGGTGCATTTAAATTACTGCATTCCAGTGTTATGCCCTCCTGTTTACAGCAGTCTTTCTGATTTTCAATGAAATTTTGCTGCCAGCCTCTCTAGTACAGTTTGGCAAGCTCTACTTATCAGTCTGAGAGGATGAGAAGTTCATTAGACATTTGGATATATGCAGTAGTGGGTTTCAAAACCCAGTGCTACCAGTTTGCTATGGGTTGCGCACAGGTGTGAGCGTGTTGCACTTCTGTGCATGCACAGAAGTTATTGCGCATGCACAGATCATTTTTGATGACATCTGGGCAGGTGGGCGGACCCTCCCACCACCGTCACTACCGGTTTGCCTGAACCGGGGTGAACTGGGAGCAACCCACCACTGGATATATGAATGGCAATGACCCACCTTACAGGATTTCTTGCTATTGGGATTCTAATAGAGATGACTTCAATCTTGACTTAGGGTCTCTTCCTGATTTCAGGATTGAGAACATGCTTCCTTTGTTCTGTCATATTTATTATGAAGTCAGAATCTAAAACTGTATAGTTGTCATGTTCTGAGAAAGCAACAAATGGCTATAGCTATTGTCCATTAATAATCCCTCATGAGTGAATATATTGGAACAAATTTCATGTTTGAAAGATACTAAAATCTTCATCATCTCTTGGCAAATTCTATTAATTATTTTAGGAAATGTTAAGTTTTCTGAGTATAAAAATGATGACTCTCATCTGCTTTGGGCGAGTTATGCAATAAAAATACTTCCTGTTAAAAATTTCTGTAAATTGTTTGTGTGTGTGTGTGTGTGTGTGTGTGTGTGAGAGAGAGAGAGAGAGAGAGAGAGAGAGAGAGAGAGAGAGAGAGAGAGAGAGAGAGAGAGAGAGAGAGAGAGAGAGAGACCATATAAATGGGCAGATGCTTAAGCAACTGTTATAAAGTGACAAATAAAGTATTAGGGGTGATTTGTTTCCCTTTCTTCTATATGATGCTTACTTATTTATTTGACAAATTGTATGTACCTGCATTTTTCAGAGTATAATATACTCCAGAGTATAAGACACACCTTATTTTGGGGGGAGAAAAATAAGAAAAAAAAATCTGCTTGAGAGGCTCTCCGTTTGGGAGGCTGCATTTGTAGCCTCCAAAAGCTCAAAAAGGATAGGGGCTAGTGGGTGAGCAAGGCTACATTCGGCATATAAGATGCATCCAAATTTTCACCCTCTTTTAGGGGGGGGGGAAGTGTGTCTTATTCTCCGAAAAATACGGTATCTTGTATTCATGATAAAAAACCCGAAAAGCCCTGAATTTTAAGATGGCAAAAGAAGACACTAAGGAGTTACAATGAAAGAAAAACAATTTAAATTTATGTATTGTGTTCTTCTACCTATAACTGCAGCTAAAATAGATCAAGAGTGACGGATGCAAAATTTTTAGCAAATAGAGTGGTAGGTAAGGTAGGTAGGTAAGGTAAGCAAAAGTTTCTAAATTTCCAGCATTTAGCAAGTAAGCACAAGTGGTACATCCTTTTAGAAACCTAAGATAATGCCATAGAATAATTTTTGCTGCTGTGGGAGCTATGACGCATTGCTATGTGATGGTCTAACAAACATAGTAATTGAAGACACCTGAAAAAATGATTTTTTTCGATTGGAAGCTAGAACTGCCATTCATAAAACTGTATCTTCTTCTCTCTCTCCTTAACTTATAGGGGGCCTTGTAAAGTATGTACAGTATATTGTGGGTCTCTGGGAACAAAATGTTAAGACATGGAGTTACATTCTTCCAGATTTCAAAGAGACAAATGTAGAGGTCTATTCACTATTCAATTATTTTGATTAGAATCTTTCTGTCCAATAATTCTATTCTACTTTTCTTCCTCCTCCAGGGTAGGGATGTGTGAAGCAGTGCTGAAATTCAAATTCTTTTACTACCAGTTCTGTAGGCGTGGCTTGGTGGACATGGTGTGGCTTGGTGTGTGTGGCTTGATGGGCATGGCAGGGGAAGGATACTGCAAAATCCCCATTCCCTCTCCACTCATGGGGAAAGGGTATTGCAAAATCTCCATTCCCACTCCACTCTGGGGCTAGCCAGAGGTGGTATTTACCGGTTCTCTGAACTACTCAAAATTTCCACTACCAGTTTTCCAGAAACTGTCAAAACCTGCTGGATTTCACCCCTGGTATAAAGTCTTCTAAGCACATGTTTTCTGTATTGCCGTAGGATCTCAGTTACAGTTTAGTTCAGATGAGTCTGTAAGAGTCCTACATGGACTTACAAAATTGGTTGAAGCAGTATGATTCAGTTTGAGATTCAGCTCAATCCAATAAATCCTCCTAGTTCAGTCCAAGCAATGTGTGTGTCTTGCATATGTGTATTCATGCACATGGAAGTTTGTTTGTTTTTTACTGCAATTTGGGAAGAGAATTATAGACTCAAAAACATTCAATCTGGCAGCTGAACAGTTAAGGCCAGGGAGAAACAATAAATTGTATAATCTTTCAAGGTTGGGAGTATTACAAAAGTAAATTGCAATATATAGAAAGACAAGACTCTCGGCAGAATGAGTGTTTTGAAACATGCGGTGCCAAGTATCAAGCCTTTTGAGATTACTGAATCCCTATTTCAAACTTGAGACTGTTTTTTGGGGCAGGGCCCTCCTTACCGTGTCTATTATTTTTCAGTTTATATTCTTTTTCGGTGATGCAGCTTGTGTTGTCATATTTGCATTAATTGTCCCAAGATCTAGAACTGGTTCTGTTCTTTAGATAAGTGATAAAAGAAAATCAGACATGAAGGTTAAAGTTGGTTGAATGTATGCATGTATACAATGTATGAATGGCTGAACTATAATTTTGTATAGAAAGGATTTTAAGGCATTTTTTCCCAAAAACACATTAATAACACTTTTCATTTTGGTAAAAGTTAATGATGTTGCTAATGTGAAGCAGGATTCTGAAAATAACAAACTTTATATTGAACACCTCCAATTTGTGAAGGTTCAGTTAATTTCTAGATAGAAATGACAATACCTGGAAAAGTTCAAAGCATCTATTCAAAGAGTAAAATTGTAAAGTCTTACGAGCCTTGGACAAGGGCACTGAAGGATTTTTTTTATTTCTATATTCTTGTATACATAGTACAATTATTTCACTCAGGATTGCCCACAATTAAACTCTTAGTAGATTTCTCTGAGGGTGTTAAACATATAAACAAAAGGGAAATATACTCTTCACACACTTAGATTCAGATTTCAGAAAAACTATAATTTGATCATATGGAAAAGAAAAAAAACATCTGACTGATTTTAACATTTGCATAAAATATGAACAACAGAGCCTTGGTAGTACAGGGGTTTAAGGCACCCTGTTATTAAGCTGGTTATTAAGACCAGCTGCCTGCAATTACTGCAGGGTTCGAATCTCGCCAAGGCTCAAGGTTGACTCAGCCTTCCATCCTTTCTAAGGTAGGTGAAATGAGGACCCAGTTGTGGGGGCAATAAGCTGACTTTGTATAAATATACAAAAGGATGAAGGCTATTGCTGAGCACATTGTAAGCCGCCCTGAGTCTTCGGAGAAGGGCGGCATATAAATCAAATTAAAAAAAAACAAAAAAAAACAGGAATGCCTTTTGGATTATCTTCATGATATATATGATGAATCATATCACTAATGGTAAAAATCTGATTGTTTATATGGATGACTTGCTAACTTATTTATGTTTATTTATTTATTTGTCAAATATGTATAAGATAACAGATATAAGAATAAACATGATTATGAATACAAGTTAAGGATATAAATAAATGGGAACAGGGACAGTAGGCACGTTGGTGCACTTATGCACCCCCCTTACAGTCCTCTTATGAATGGGGTGAGGTCAACAGTAGACAGTCTAAGGTTAAAGTTTTGGGGGTTTGGGGATGAAACCACAGAGTCAGGTTGTGCATTCCAGGCATTGACCACTCTGTTGCTGAAGTCAGATTTTCTGCAATTGAGTTTGGAGCGGTTTACCTTGAGTTTGTATCTATTGTGTGCTTGTGTATTATTGCAATTGAAGCTGAAGTAGTCATTGACAGGTCAGACAGGTTCTGACAGGTACCAAGCTGTCCATTTAATTTTGTGTACTACGCTTAGGTCAGACCGAAGGCAGAGTAGTTCTAAATTGTCTAATCCCAAAATTTCAAGCCTGGTGGCATAAGGTATTCTGTTGTGAGCAGAGGAGTTATTCCTCTTATATTATTCCAAGGATCCAATTACTCACATGGAACAGGTTCAGACTGTTTTGCAACTTTATCAATACAAGCTATAAGAAAGGTACATTTGATTTATTTCTTTTGGATTATTTAGGCTACTACATTTTTCCCAAGGTTATCAAGAAGGATCTTACTATAGTAGAATCCATTCTGTTGCATTCCAGGTTTGTCATTCTCTACTCCCTCCCCCACATCTATGTCTCAAGGACATTCAATATTTTCTGGGATTTGCAAGCTTTCTTCCTTGCACAAAGGCTGTCATCCAATTTACCAAGAAAGGAGTTCTTTTGAAGTATGATTCTGATGCTCAACAGGCTTTTCCTTATTCAGACAGACATTTGTTTCACAGACCCTCCCCCGCCCCCACCCACCCACTAGATCCCTCGCACTCCTTTGCTATTCAAATGAATACATTTAATTTTGCATTAGGAACTGCTGTCTTACGGATAGTTAAGCATTTGGGAAATAGCTTATTGCTCTTTCCTGTTTTTTCATGACAACTCCTGCCAGCTGAAAAGAACTATGATGTTTTTAACAAGATGCTAGTGATCAGAGACACATTTCAATATTAGCACCCTCTCCAAAGGAGCTTTGATTCCTGTCAACATTTGAATAGACTACAAGAATTTGTACACCTACATATTTCTCGCAAGTTCACACGATACCATTTCAGGTAGATTTTTTTTCCTTTCATTTTAACTTTCATATTGCCTACATTCATAATTCAAAGTATAAGCAGGTTAATACTCTATTATACTTTCCTCATATGTTGCCTACTACAATTTATCTTCACCTCCTATGGCCTAAAAACTTTATGCTTGCCAATCCCACAATATAATATTCGTCCTCTCACATAGTAAATCTGTACCTAACAGTATTCTCCTCCACCACCACCACCACCTCTCCTCCTCCTCCTCCTCCTCCCCCTCCTCCTCCCCCTCCTCCTCCCCCCTCCTCCTCCTCCTCTTCTCCATGTCAGCATTTCAGGCCTTAAACAACCCTAAATGTACATTAAAATTCACTAAGGCATACATTTTCCAGCATATTAACAGCTAATTTACATCTCAAAAACACATATATTAGAAAAAAGTGTACATGAACATTTTTACCGTTGAAAAATACCTACGTATAACCTAGGAAGAGGATATTGTATATTTGGAAAAAAATGTTAACAAAAAATCAGATATCAAATAATTATGGAGGCTTCTTGCACCAGACATATGAGGTCAAACAGAACATGCATTTTTATTTGGTAAAACCAACATTTAAGTAAAAATGAAAATAACTCAGTCACCCTTTATTACTTTTTCCCTAGCAGGTATGTTAGATAGCTTTTCAAACTGAGAATTAGAAATGGCATCTCAGTTGTGCATTGAACATTTCAAGGAGAGAGCAACATTGTCTTCAAACAAATAATGACTAGAATTTCCTTATTATTGGAAAAAGAAAGTTTCCATGTAGGAGGAACATGTTCCAAGATATAAATCACTATCATTGGTCTTGCCAGGTATGTAATGAGTTCAGAGAAGAAATGTTTTACACCTGAGATTTTTTTTTTTTTTAAAGCATCTTTTACTCCCGTCAACAACAATTATTCTATTTGGCTTAGAAGAAATTACTGAAAACTATTTAGTTGACATTATACATATTTGCTCTGTAGACTCAAAGGCAACTAAAAAGCTGGAGCTTCATGTTTTGGCTGCCACTTGTTTTTAATTGTGGACTGGATTCATTTTATTGCTGTGGTTTCTAAAGTGTGAAGCAGGCAGAATGCCTTAATGAGTTTGGACACTTGCCAGGAAGACACAAAATTCTCAGTAATCCTTCTCTGTGTATTTCTTTCTTGTGTCAGACTCATTCATGAAGTTAGCAAATAAAGTAAGGATTGCTAGAGAATGCACAATGGTCCTAATGCAACACAGTAAATCAATCTTAATGCTATTAAGCCGGACCTGAACTGTTGGATAACATACCTCAAAAAACAACTTAACTCTATAATGTGCCTGGAGATGTCTCTCTTGATACCCTCCATGCTCACTTCCCTACCTGACATTTAATTAACTTTTTTTTTAAATCATGGTAAACTATAATGGAGCGAGGCATGGTACAAAGCAAAGTGTAAGTCTATAGCATCATTTTGCATTGCAAGCATGCATTCAGGCTCAACGGAAGCCCCATGGGCCTTATTAGAAAAGAAGAATGATGAATGACTCTAGTACACTTATTTATTTATTTATTTATTTGTTTACTGTGGAGTCTTTGCAGATTTATCCTACTTGTTCTATCTAAGCATATAAAAGGGGGTGGGGTGGGGGTGTTTCTTCTAATTTCATCCTCAAAGCAGCATACTTTGAAGTAAGAGAATGATTGACTTGAATACTCCAGTGAGCTTTGTGGTTGCAAGGGGACAATAAAACCTGGATTTTCCCCTTCCAGAGCCTAGTTTCCACTATATTAGATTGCTATAACAAAACATCCTGGGGTAAGAGGGATGTCCTGAAACAATCTCTCCAATGTTCCTTCCAATTGTCTGTGCATGTTTGCCCGTGTGTGCACTTGTTTGTGTGTGTGTGTATGAGTGTGAGTGTATGTGTGCATGTGCGTGAGAGAGAGAGAGGGAGGGAGGGAGAGAGATTGGCCACGCCTCTGATGACAGTCATTTTGCCAATTGGCATGGAACTCATAATAGCTGTTTTGTAATAATACTACAATATTTCTGGAGCATTACCTCTGCTGTATAATTCACAAGATCAAGCAAAAGGGACCATTTTAAAACTAGAAAGACAAAATGGTTGAAAACTGTGTTATTCACATCTATGTTACCAAAATCCAATTTGACTTCCAGCAAAACCTTCTTTGACCCTGTAGGTCTTCAGATCTAAAAACAAAACCAAATCAATAGAAGCTTTCCTTACCAAGCTGTCCATTTACTGTCTTCAGTACAGTCACACTGATTTGTCAAATTTGGGGGACTTAACTCCAACATCTGTTCATGCTTTATAGCACGTTCTAAAATGCCTGAGAACCAGATAGCTTTAAGTCTTCACTTGTCAGCATTAATCAAGCATAAAAGCAAGTGACAAGCAGATTTTGCTGGTTTAATGAATAATTCCAGCTCATTTGGTCCATTCAAATTATTATAATCGAATAGGAACTGACTACTGACTGTCCCAGCTCATCTTTGTCAATATATCTAAATACAGGTCAGTGCAGGTAATCAAATTTAGAGTGTTGCTGAGCCTTTCTTATATCTATGGATGCATGCATTATATATTTTGCTTCACATTTTGCACTTGTCATTATTGTGAAGCAGCTCTGTTGGACAACAAACCTTTCATCTCTACTGGCTATGCATAAAAGCAGTCCTTTTGTCATTTTTATGCTACCTTCAGTGAACATCAGGTCACCGGAGGAGATGCATTCAACAATAAACCATGTAATAAGCAAAACCAATCATATCAGTGTACTTTGAAATGGCCTTCCAAGTGATCCTTTTCAATGTATTTATTTCCTGGAAGTTAAAAATTAGAAATTATTATCACATGCCTTTTAAAGCTATAGAGCTATAAGACCCCAAGTCTTGCAAATGTTACATATTTACGAACAAACAGGAACCACAGCTCAAGAATAGGAAGTAAAAATATATATAATCTTTGCCATAGGATTTAATTAATCAACAGAAAGGCACTTAAAATTATCAATCTTTCCCAACATAGAGATTATTGCCCCTGAAAATTAAATACATTGAATAACTCAGGAAGGAGGAATTGAAAGTTGACATTTCTCAATATGGCATATTTAATAAAATGAAGCAGAAGCAGCTTTGGAGGTTGGTTATTGTTTTTTTCCAGAGCAACAAATGTTTATTGCCACTATAAATTATCTGAATAGAATATACAGGCTCAAAAAATTACTTGGACATAATTAGGCCATCTTTGTGGCTAAACATGCTTATGTTTTGAGTGATTTACATGTAAAGTGAGAAATAGGAGGTACAAAGGTCAAATGGTCCCAGGCTTTATCTTCCTGCAGTTAATACAGGTAATCCTTGATTTACAACAGTTCATTTACTAACTGTTTGAAGTTATAATGGCACTGAAGTGACTTATGACTATTTTTCATACTTTTCACACAACCGTTGTAGCATTCCCATGGTCACATGATCAAAATTCAGATGCTTGGCAGTTAATTCACATTTATGACCTGGGGTGATGTCCTGGGGTCATATGATCACCTTTTGTGACCTTCTGACAAGCAAAGTCAATGGCAAAGCCATTGTATTAATTGAATGTTATTATACACTTAACAATTGTATTGACAATTTAACAACTGCAGTGATTCACTTAACATGAGTGGCAAGAAATGTTATAAAATGGGGTGAAATTAACTTAAACTGTCTTGCTTAGTAATAGAAATTTGGGGCTCAATTGTGGTCATAAGTCAAGGACTACCTGTACTTCTAAGTCAAGGGTAAGCAGCCTGAGTTTTGAGTAATGTATTTGATGTGTGGGTCTCTGGAGTAACTATTTGAACACAATTGCTAAAAATGAGTTAGTGTAGTCTTCTTCCATTTTGATGTGGAAGCACTGAGAAATGATTATATAAGCTTAACCATTAGATAAAGATTTTCCTCAAAGTTAAATTAAAAGGACTCAAAAAATATCTGTCTTGCCTGCTCTATATCATACACCGTCATACACTCATACACAGGGGCCCCTGAACATAAGGCCTGTGGGAAGAAGCTGAGGTCTACTTTGACAAACAATTTCATGTGTGAGGAAAAGATGCAAAAAGGCAAAATGATTTGCCTCAGTGGAGTATATTAATTGCCTCCAACCTTTCCATTGTCTCCTCATATCTATCCCTTGCAAAAGCAGGAAAAGGCTTTTGCATATTTGCTAGGTAAGTGCTTCAGCCTCCTCCAGGTTAACTTCAGATCTCCTCTTAGCATCTAGTGTTCAGCTTTTGCAAGTATTGAAGAAGCAGCAAGGGTTAGGATGCCAAACAAAGCATAGCAACATGACCACTGTTCTGAGAATGAAGGGACACCATGCTCTGTGAAGCAGCTTCAAGTGGAGGCTTCACTTGGACTTTAAATCAAAGCAGCTTTCAGAAGATCTTCAAATTGTACTGGGTACCCCCAAAATATGTTCTATCAAATGGCTGCCCATTCTTGATTTGTATAATAGCAAGTGAAAGTGTAGCCTTTTAGGTCTTGAGGTGTAATTTGCTACACTTCCATCCAATTGTGAATGATGTTTGAGGTGTAGCTGAATAATATCTGAGAACTATAGGCTCCTCTCTCTAGTATTTCTTTCTAGGAAGTAGTCTGAAAAATGGATAAACTGCCTGGATGAATGGATGAACACACAAAATGTATTCATGCCATGGTAAACACTTTACTCCTCTTCATAGTTTCTTTCACATATGCACCAATGGTGGGATTCAAAATTTTTAACTACTGGTTCTGTGAGCGTGGCTTGGTGGGCGTGGCGTGGCTTGGCTTGGAATGGCTTGGCGTGGCTTGGCATGGCATGGCTTGGCATGGCATGGCATGGCTTGGCATGGCTTGGTGGGCATGTCAGGGGAAAGTTACTGCAAAATCTCCATTCCCTCCTGATCAGCTGGGACTCGGGAGGCAGAGAATAGATGTGGGCGGGGCCAGTCAGAGGTGGTATTTACCGGTTCTCTGAACTACTCAAAATTTCTGCTACCGGTTCTACCAGAACTGGTCAGAACCTGCTGAATACCACTTCTGATATGCACAGGCCACATGTAAAGGAGTGTAGAGATGCCCTCTGGGTTAGAGAAAAAATGAACAATCTTGCTTCATTCGAGAGATTAATCAAGCTTTTTTTCCCCAAGCATCAATTCAAACAGCACAGAAATTGCTGCCTAATTACTTCTTAAAAGTCAGAATTATTATGGTTGTTGTGGATTTTAAATGCTGATGTTGATTCTTGTCTTTAGCTCTTAGCATTTTACTGATCTCAGATTGAAATATTCTGCTTTCTATATATACTGTCTTGATGGTGATTGTGTGCTAAGCGTGACATCACATTGTCCTGCTTTGCACCCTTGGTAAGGCATTTCTTTCAGTAATAATGATGATGATGACTGAAATTTTACCATGAATATACGCAGGAAAGCTGTCAAGACATCTCTTCCCTTCTTTGCTCCATCTCCAGGCAACTGCTCAGGAATGACAAGACTGACTAAACAAAACTGTACAGCCCATGAATATGTTTTGCCACATAAATCTGATTAAGGCACTCTGGAAGAGAGAAAGAGAGAGAGAGATGACAGTTTTGACATTAAGAGGCGAAGATGGCTTAATCTCCATCTGTGTTACAGTCTTGATACTTTTCTGTTACTCCAAGCATTCCATATCACCTGAAACATTCATTCTTTCAGGATTGCTATTCTAAAGAGTCAGGAAGCTTTCATAAGATGATACTGAATTGCATTCAGTAGTAGAGACAATTTATATTCACCCAAGAGGGCACATTTAGTTTCTCCAATTCCATTACTGTAAAGTTCTCTATATGGCTCTGAGCAACCTTCAGTTTCCACAAGAAGCTTTTTAAAGGACATTTAAATATCCAATTAAGCATTATAGGTTAGAAATGTGGCAAATATGCAAGCCAAAACACCCCCATATCCCTAGTTGGTAGCTGTGGAGCCCCCAAATTAAATTCATTTGAAAAAGAATAACCCAAATCTCATAAGGTCATCAAAATGAAACAGAGTTTAATATTCTCATGTGAGATCTTACAAGTAAGATGTGATTTTACCAATTTAATTTTTAATTTTGTTTCTTTTGTAACTGGCTTCTGAAAAGATTGTCATTTCCTGATCTAAATACATGGAATGAATTTATCACTCTCAGCATGAAAGAAATAGAATGAAATTTAATACAGGAAGTGAAACCTAGGTGGAAACCAAAATAAAGCTTGATGAATTACTACAATGAAACAGTCTTCAGATTTTGAAGTCCTTTTAAAAGGTAAAGTATAGTTGAATATATTGTTTGCTTGTTTTTATCAATACATGACCAATGAGTATTGTCATTTTTTAATATTTAATTTTGAAAAAAATAAAGCCTTACTATATTAAATACTTTGGGCAGTTTTATTCCAATGAGGTCTCTATTAAATAAGAGATTTGATTAAGCCGATTAGGCTGCTAATGGCCTGGATCTTGACAGTCTGATATGATCTATGTATATTTCTCAGATTAGTATAAAATAGCACACTAAATCTCTTATCAGCTGTCAAAGATCATACAAATTCTAGGTCATGTCAACTCAGTAACGCACCCAAATAGAGATCCCGTTTGTTTATTGGTTAAAGCATCAAGCTAGAAACCAGGAGATTGTGAGTTCTAATCCTGCTTTAGGAATAATGTCAGCTGGAAGGCCTAGGACTCTTAGCCCTAAGAAGAAGGCAATGGCAAGTCACTTCCAAAAATCTTGCCAAGGAAATTGCAAGAACCAGTCTAGGTAGATACTAAGGGTCAATACTGACTTGATGGCAACAAAACACAAATAAACATTTTCCCAGATAATATGATAAACTCCTTTACTGGCTGAAATATATCCATTAGGGATATGAATATGAATACTGTTGCATTTCAATAAGCACATTTTATATTATATCTGTGTCTTTTGGGGAGGGGGTATGTTACCTAGCCTACCATCCTTTAGAATCAGAGCATCTCAATCTACTCAACCAGAAGTTTTCATGCCTACCTCTATTGCAGGGGTATAAAATTATGTAACTATAATTTTCTTTCCTCTATTACAATCTATGTTTTTATATTTCTTAAACTTCTGTTTTTTGTTTAGCATTGGGGAGATACCAGACTGAGAATATAAAACTCTTTCTCAGCTAAATCTTAAAAAAAAAATTACAGAAAAACCATTTGTTGTGATGATGGAAAGCCTTTTTTGTGATGAATTACCATGTTCTTTCACAAATGTGACCAAATTATATTAGCTGTTTCCTTCAGCCAAATACTAAAACAAATGCCTTTATTTTGCAAACTAATCAGTTCTATTTAAACAACCCATTCAACACATAGCATCATGTATGACAGTTTCTTAATTATCAAAATTAAAAAAGAATATGTGGTTGTGAAGAAAACCTTGGAAAGACTTTGCAAAGTTGCTGGACTGTAATAGTTGATCAATGATATCCAGTTAAGTATCTTATCACAGCATCTATTTATTGATTCTGACCACCAATTTCAATATATAAGATAATACCTACAACTAAATTTAGAAAACCTGATGCAAACAATGTCCAATTGATTGGTGAAAAATGTTGTTAACACTTATATCAACTGTGTACCAGGTCTGTCAAAAACTATCTATAAATACAAATGATGTATTCAACTGTTTGTAGCCTTGCTAGAATTGCTTATGTCATAACATCACTAACCTGAGAAGTTTAGTGGACAACAAAAGGAGCCTTGGTGACGCAGCAGACTAAAGCACTGCTAAGTAACACCAGCTACCTGCAATTACTGCAAGTTCAAATCTTACCAGGCTCAAGGTTGACTCAGCCTTCCATCCTTTCGAGGTAGGTAAAATGAGGACCTGGTTTGTGGGGGCAATAAGCTGACTTTGTATAAAAAAGAACACAGCTTTTGGGGGGGGCAAAAGCCCTACTAAGCAGGTATATACAAAAGTATGAAGGTTATTGCTTAACGCATTGTAAGCCGCCCTGAGTCTCCGGAAAAGGGCGGCATATAAATCGAACCAATAAATAAATAAATAAATAAATAAATAAATAAATAAATAAATAAATAAATAAGATCATCACTGAGAATGTAGGAAAAATGTCTCTTAATTTATTTTCAATAGAAATGATTTAATCTGCCAAAGCAAAAGCTGTCACAGCACAAATAAATATATAATTCATGGCACCCATGTCTATCTAGGTCCAAAATGATGTGGAAAACAAAGGTATGTGTTTAAAGATATTTAGCTATCTGGGAATGTTAAATAGAGACAGCATATTAGGCAGGGCCTAATAGAGAAGCTTGTTGATCAAAAGGTCAGCAGTCTAGTTCGAATCCCTAGTGCCATGTAACGGGGTGAGCTCCCGTTACTTGTCCCAGTTTCTTCCAACCTAGCAGTTCGAAAGCACGTAAAAAATGCAAGTAGAAAAATACGGACCACCTTTGGTGGGAAGGTAACAGCGTTCTGTGTGCCTTTGGCATTTAGTCATACCGACCACATGACCATGGAGACGTCTTCGGACAGTGCTGTCTCTTCAGCTTTGAAAGAGAGATGAGCACCACCCCCTAGAGTTGGGAACGACTAGCACATATGTGTGAGGGGAACCTTTACCTTTAATAGAAGAGCATATATTAGAGAATAATGAATTAATCAATAATACTTTAAGGGAAAAGAATAGAACATAAGAATATATTCTGATGCAACACTATTATGGGTAGGATATGCATAAATCTGCACATCATTGCTATGATGAGACATAAATCACAGGTACACTATCTGTAGCACAGTAATTAAGTGTACTCCTCATCCAAGAAGTCTTTATGCATTCCTCCTCCTCCCATGCTACTGATTTTCAGTAAATAAGTTCAAGCTAACTTATTAATTTCAAGACTGAATAAAATGAAATGTAGCAGAATTGGTAGCAGTAATTATATCGAAGACCTGGAATATTTGCATGATATATTAAAATACTAGCAACAGCCACTTTTTCCTGGCTATAGTTTTTTTTTTTTTAAATAACTACTTCATTCACAAATTGTCAGACTGTATCTGTTAATGTAGTTTTCATGCATGTTGTTAAGGGTGTCCATGGTGGCAGGGGTCGGTTCTAAATTTTTTTACTACCGGTTCTGTGGGCGTGGCTTTTTTGTGGACATGGCTTATTTTGTGGGTATGGCTTGATGGTCATGTGACAATTATTTAGGATTTAGCAGAAGTACTGGTCTACCAGGCTGCACTGATCTATTCATGTATTTTTGCAGGCACTGATCTACTCCTGTATTTTTGCAGGCACTGGTCTACTACTTGTTTTCTTTTAACACTGATCAGCTCTAGGGCAGCCCTTTGAAGCCCCGCGGCAAGAGTTTAAACAGTTTTTTTTTCCTCTCTAGCCATCAGCTGGGACTCAGGAGGCAGCAATAGATGGGGGTGGAGCCAAATAAAAGGTAAGAATAACGTGGGAGTGGGGGGGCAGGGGGGCCGAATCGGGAGGAACCCACCACTAAAAACTCAAGACAATTGATGCAATTGTAAGATTGAAACTCTACCCCTATTATTTACAAAAAAAGGGGCTCCGGTTTGTGATTGTGGTCATAGTCATCATCTTCACTTTTTGGCCATCTGCAGATGGTCCTGGATTCTGATCTACAACTTTTTAAAATATATATATAATATCCCCCCCCCCTAAATAATTTGAGATTACAACTTTGAGAATTCCCTTGCAACATCACTGGATATTCTAGGGTTCCAGTACATCTAAGAGGGTATGACACCGGGAACAGTAAACATAGAATAAATTATCTCCAATTCTAGTTATTTGCATATTTCACTCCAGGTAATTTATCCTTTGGGAACTGGAAAGCTGATGCTTAGGCATACTGCAAATACAGCTAAAACTTGTTATTGACTTTTAAGGCTAATAAACTATGTGGGCAATCACAGAATGTTCTCCATGTCAATTTAATTTGACTCCTGAAAATATTCTTCTTAGATTCCTTTTCAATATCTATTTCCTTTTTGTGTATTCTTCACAGGTTTTACTGACCTAAAGTGTGAATGAACTGAACATGTTTGTATTATTAATTAGAACAGAGGGTCACAGTCTAATTTGGACATGGTTAGTAATTTGACTTGCTGGGTTATTTGGCCTTGGCTTGTTACTGAATTTGCATACTTGTCCTACTGAGGTACTACTGAGTTGGCAAGACTGATAGGATCATATGATTTTTCTTGATCACTTGTACAAGGCAGAAAAGATGGAACAAGTCACACCAATTACTCTTTCTGACTTTATACTATTCAAATTTATGAGCAGCTGTCAGATACTATGTTTTAATTTTTTTTCTGCTGGAAAGGGATAAACTGTTCTGTTTTTATATATACTGGGTGCATCAATCATACAAAAATCTTGTCTCTCCACCCAAGTTTTCAAAAATTACTATGTCTATGTATTCATTTATTATATTTATAATCGGCCGAATAATGGGAATATGCACACGAGACAAAGAGAATGAGGGTGATGTTGTAAACAGCCCTTTTATATGCAAATGACACAATTAAATATAACAGATTAATGTGGCAACTCTGATTAGTCACATAGATATCATACTATGAAAAATTATGCTTCAGAACTTTTATTTAAAAGATAAGTGAGAAAGAAAAAAAATAACAATCTATTCAAATCACCTACATAATGACAAAACTATCTGGCAATTTTTAAAGATCAGCTGAAAGAAATTGTGATAATTGTAAAATAATGCAAAGTTATACACTAACTTGGAGCAATGAATTCAGTTTTGCTGGCTTCAGTGAATACATTTATGGGATTGTATGGTAATGGCTAAAATATAACAGGGCCCTTTCCCAGGGTCCTTCTCTGGGGTCCATGAAATTCAAAACTATTTACCTATTTACCTGATACTGATACCTGTACACCATTACATTGGTGTTTGGCATTGTACATTTCAGTGTTCAGTGTTCAGTGATATTTTGGAAATCACATTGAGCATTCTAATGCAAAAGTAGAGTAAAAATATTTCAGAAGAAGAGATAAATTGAATGGAGACATTTACCATATTTTTCTGAGTATAAAACGGAGTATTTTTCCCCAAAAAAGAGGGTGAAAATCTGGGTGCATCTTATACTCCGAATGTAGCTCCACCCAGCTTCTCAAACGGATGTTTCAGAGGCTGAAAAAAGCATCAGAAATGAAGCTTCAGAAAAAAAGCACCCAAACAGAGCTTCAGAGACTTTTTTTTCTGAAGCTGTTTCGGAGGCTTTCAGAGGCAGAAAAAAAAGCAAAAAAAAAAGCAAGGCACAGAGCTCACAACCAAGGAACCTGTTGCTAAAATTCACCTCTGGGAACAGCTGATTGGGGGTATTCCAGGAGGGCAATCCACCTGCCAATCAGCTTTTTTCTTATTTTCCTCCACAAAAACTAAGATGCATCTTATACTCCAAAAAATACGGCATCACAAACCATTCTTAAGTCTAAAAGTATGTTTTGAAAAATTTAGTTTTCTGTTGCAATTCATTACTATTGTTGTGTTCATTGTGAAAAGTTTATCAGTTTGAATTTCCCTCTCGTAACCTATGACATGCCATGATTTCTTCTGAAGAGAAAAGTGCCAGAAAGTCAGAGCTTGCCAAAGCTTCATTGCTAAGCTAATGGACTCAGACTTTTCTTTATATTATCATATTTACGTAGATCATTCTACATCATTTAACCTTCCTGGAGGTTACAGCGAAAAACAGCTCTATGGCCTAAGGTTTGTTTTCTATTCTCAGAATACTTTCAGCCCCAGTTATCATAAATGCTAATTTGAAATGGCAGCACTGTCTAAATGCCTCTGTTAATTTTCATGCATCATGCAGAATATCAGCTCTGCCACCTCTCCTTGCAACACCATCTTGACACTTAATGAGCTACACATAGGCTTTAAACCACCAAGTTGTAACTGTATAAATATGATAAACAATCTGTTTCCAGATGGCTTTTTATGTAAAACAGTTTATACAACATTGATAGATGGTAAATTTCATGCCAATAAATCCTTGTATTTTTATAACATTTGCCTTCTTAATTGGCGAGTTTACACATAAAATATGTTTCTGTGCATTGCTTTAAGTCAAAAATGTGACATGGAAGTATTATCAGGGTAAGCAGGCATCACATATATCATGGATCACCTGTCAGATTTCACAGAAGGAGGGGAAGGCAAGCTTTTGCTCCTATGGAAGATAATGTGGAAGAATGCTGCTCACTGTTTTATTAGGATCAGTTCATATCAGTTTTGGGTCTGTGACTCTTTGGCAGACTTTTCCTAAACTTCAAGTTGTTGACTACCAGTGGTGGGTTGCCCCCAGTTCAGATCAGTTGTATAGAACCAGTAGTAAAACGAGAGAGAGATTCCACCCACCAATGCCAATGTCATCAGAATGCTTCTGCGCATGCGCAAAAGAGCGTGCGCGCAGGAGCAAAGCAAAAAAGCGCACATGGCCCCATTGCGAATCAGTAGTAAAGGTAAGTAGAACTCACCCCTGTTGACTACAGTTCTTAACTGTCCAAGTGATGAATTTTGTGGCTGTGAATAGTGAATGATGGTTGCAAAAGGCCAAGTATTACCACCTCACATCTGAGGGAAAGTTGCATCAGAAACCTTAACTGAATGACTTTTCACATTGCTATAAGGTTTCTAAAAGAAAAGGTGAAGAATTGTGGAGCATAAATTATAAAGGTAGCATAAATATTCAGTAAGGTGTACATTCACATCCAATTAACTAATAGACAAATTCAGCTGAAAGTAATTCCACCTCACACACTGATATTTATGTCCTTAATCTGATGGAAAATTAAGAGGAACATATGCCAGATTATCTCCATTTTTATACTTCTCTATCAGATACTCTGTTGTCATCTTCCTAACCTATTATTATCCCAGCTAGGTTAATACCTTAGCCTTCTTTGGGTATGTTTGGGTAGGAATAGGGGGCACCGTTCTGCGGTGGTTCTCCTCCTTCCTCTCTGACCGCTCGCAGTTCGTGTTGGCAGGGGGACAGAGGTCGACCTCGAGGTGTCTCGCATGGGGAGTGCCACAAGGGTCGGTCCTCTCTCCCCTTCTGTTCAACATTTATGTGAAGCCACTGGGTGAGATCATCCGTGGTTTTGGGGTGAAGTGTCATCTGTACACTGATGATACTCAGCTGTACATCTCCACCCCAGACCACCCCAACGATGCCCTTGATGTGATGTCTCGCTGCCTGGAGGCCGTGTGGGTCTGGATGGGGAGGAACAGGCTCAGACTCAACCCGTCCAAGACCGAGTGGCTGTGGCTGCCGGCGTCCCGATATAGTCAGCAGGTGCCATCACTGACTATTGGGGGTAAATCTTTGCCCCCCACAGAGAGGGCTCGCAATCTGGGTGTCCTCCTGGACGCACAGCTGTCTTTAGAAGAGCACATGACAGCCGTGGCCAGGGGGGCCTTTTATCAGGTTCACCTGATCCGCCAGTTGCAGCCCTTTCTGGACCAGGACGCCTTGCACATGGTCACTCATGCCCTTGTCACCTCCCGGCTGGACTATTGTAATGCTCTCTACATGGGGCTCCCCTTGAAGAGCACTCAGAGGCTCCAACTGGTCCAGAATGCGGCCGTGCGGGTGGTTATGGGCGCAACCCGTTGTGCCCGCGTGACACCCCTCCTGCGCAAGCTGCACTGGCTCCCAGTGGTCTTCCGGGTGCGATTCAAGGTGTTGGTTACCACCTTTAAAGCACTCCATGGCATAGGACCTGGGTACCTTCGAGACCGTCTTCTGCCACCAATAGCCTCCCACTGACCAGAACGCTCCCACAGAGAGGGTCTCCTCAGGGTGCCATCGGCCAAGTTATGTCGGCTGGCGACACCCAGGGGGAGGGCCTTCTCTGTGGGAGCCCCAGCCCTGTGGAATGAACTGCTCCCGGAAATACGTAAGATCTCCGACCTCCAGGTGTTTTGTTGCGCATTGAAGACCCTGTTGTTCCGCCAGGCCGGGCTATCAACATAATAATTTTAATTGGGGTATTTTAAATTTTTGGGGTTTTAATCCGGCCAAACTTATTTAATTATTTTAATTTTTAATCATTGTTGTGTCTTGTGTTTTTAAATTGGCTGTACACCCCCCTGAGTCTTTCGGGAGAAGGGTGGTATAGAAATAAAATTATTTATTTATTTATTTATTTATTTATTTATTTATTTATTTATTTATTTATTTATTTATTTATTTATTTATTATTTATGTTGGATTGAAGGTCACAAGAACTTTGAAAAAGCTGTGATTTTAGGGCTAGTTATTGGCATACTAATGCACGTGCCCTTTGTACTATAATTTTCCAGAGAGAACCAATTATTTGACCTTATCAGATTCTTTTTAATCTGTTAAAAGACTGGGGGGCAAAAAAAATAGGCATCGTACTCAGATGCCCATCAGATGTTGATCATTATGAAGGCATGAAACATGAGCTAAATTGCTATTGCGGTTGTAAAGATATCCTGGATCTTCCAGAAATCGGCCATGAAAGCTGGATTCAAAACTGTAGATAAGTCACTGACAAATTTACAGCAAGAATAGGTATTAGATTAATAACACTGTTGTAATTATGGGTGGCAGAGAGAAAGAGAATGATTGCATTCTATTAAATGGAGGACCTATAATACAAATTTCTTTTTATATTTTAGTGCTCATTTGTTCTAATAAGCTATATCATGTGCAGCATTAACATGAATTGATACCATAGAGTTTTGATCTTTTTAATATGTTTAGTCATTTAGGAGTTGTTACAAACTAAATAGGCTATACAGTACATAATGTATTTTATTTAGCTTTTAATGCCGTGATCAGATGTTTATAGAAGCAGTTGCCTCCAAATTACTAAACTAGTGAACTTTAAGGTATCATAAATATGGCCCTTTGGCAGTTTTATCTAGTATTCTTCTTTTGTTAAGTGCAATGTTCATTTCACTTGATGTTTTAAAGCATGTACCAAGCTTATTGCCAGTTGGTACCATTTTAAAATATTCATTCCTTTCTTTCATATTAAATGAAAACAGTTTTTCCCAGGTTGTTTAACTATCACGTCAGTTACTTTATTTAGAAACTGTTGGAAAAGCAGAAGGACCATGTTGTTGACTTATTGTAATATTAACAGCCAGTCTACATAAAGGCCTTAATAAACTGTACTAAATATGGTGAAATATTTTATTTTGGTTATTAACCAGAACAAACATAACCTGTATTAAATATAATAATTGCTCCATTAGGATATAATATAGAGCTGCCTTAAGCATTATCTTTCAGCTTTCTCCAACCTAGTGCCATGTATTTTTTCCTCTGATTATCAAATAGAATTGGGTCCTTCTGAGAGCTACAATCATGTTCAATCAAATATAAAATCTGGTCATAAAGTGATATTTCATTGTTCACCAACCAATTTTGTAGACAGATGACTCTGATATTTAGATATTTAGAGAGAACAATGGTTGAAGTAGGCAGGATATTTAGAAATTCTGAATGATTATATTGTCTATCTGAATTCTACTGATGATTCAGATTGAATTGCTGAATGAAACTGGATGCATCCAGAATGATTTGACGACTGAAAAGGATTTTAATGGGTTCAGAAAATGAAGTTAATCCAATGTAATACCTCCAATCATAATATTACATTGATTCAAATTTAACCGAAACTAAATATGTAAATTAAAGGTCAGGGAAAACAAGGGAAGCAATAACAAATGCATGAGAAGAAATTGTCACTTGTAATGTTACATTATTAAGATATTTATCCCGAAGAATTTTTTTAAATTTTTTTTAAAATTTGATTTATATGCCGCCCTTCTCCGGAGACTCAGGGCGGCTTACAATGCGTAATGTTGGAAATTAGAGTATGATTTGTAACATTGAAGGAGGATTGGTGCTGCAGTTATTAAGGCATGTGTCTCTGACTCAAATCTTCTGTAAAATGCAAATGTAATTTTTGGCCTGGTTGTACTGGCGCAATAAAGGGTGCCTTTTTTCTTTTTACAAAGGCTATATTAACAAAAGTATTTTTTTCCTGAACATTTTCCCAAACACCTATTTTTGAGCAAACCAGGGGTGGGTTCTACTTACCTTTACTACTGGTTTGCAGTGGGGCCGCACATGTGTGCTTGCTTTGCTCGCGCGCGCGCTCATCTGCACATGCGCAGAGCATTTTGATGACATCATCAGTTTTCACATTGAAAACTGAACCTCTGACATCAGCTACCTTTTCCACAACTGCATAACTACCGATAGTGAAAACTAAACTGCCACTATAATCTATCAATAGTTCTTACTATAAAAGTGGATTTAACACCTAAACCATTTGTGATTTTGTTGCTAGGTCCAGGAAGTTATAGATGGAGAACTATTCTTGACTGGGTTGTTTCAATCATGTGAACTACAGGGAGACTAGCCTTCATTTAATTGTTAACATTTAATTGAGGGTAAAAGTTCAACACAAGGGAAAATAGAAAGAAAAATAACGGCCCTTTCTACCAACAAATAGCCAGCGATTCCTCTCTGCAACAAGGAAGATCTTACTCAAGGAAGGAAGGAATATGTGATCAGTTCAGCTTGGCTGATTGCATTGACTTTATTTGGAGACCTGTCTCTGTAAAGGTTCTATTCCATTATTTTTATGTTTCCATCATTTTTTCATAATTTCCTTTTCCCCAAGAAACTCTTTTTAATATACCTAAAGACGTTGGTTTCATTGTTTTCAAGGAGTATATTATTACAAATTTTCATATATGCAACATCGACTGTTATAATTAACTCTTGTATATCAGGATTGACACCAGATTTCTTAAGGTCTATATGTCTGGGCTAGGAACAGGAAGACTCAAAGCTCCTTTTGCTGTATTTTGCTAGAGCTGAACTAAAGGCAGAATTTCTGGTTAGAAAGGCTAAGAGCTCTCCAGCTTGATGAACTATAGGCATCAAGAGATTCAGGCTGACCTCAGCCTAATGGTCAAGAAGGGGTGGTTCAACCAACCATCAGTATGTTTTACAGCAGAAGAAGAGTCTACACTTCCAGAGAGCTTTAACTTAAACCTTCCCTCACTTTGTACCAGATTGTAATATACAATTCTATTCATAATTTACACCTGCTACCTCACCATGTAAGAACTTAAACACATGCCAATGGAGTAGATTTGTTCTGCCCAAAAATAGTTCCCCATCTATCATTTCCTGGGTCTAGCTACAACTCTGGAATTCTACATTAGTCACCCATCCAAGTACTAATCAAGCCTGGCCCTGCTTAGCTTCCAAAATAAGCCATGTTCAAGCAGGTGCAGCAAATATATTTGCATGCACACAAATGAAAATCTTCCCTACAGGGAGCATCATAATACTGATTGGCAAATTGTTACAAAATATATATTGTTGCACTAGAAACTTGACTCCCTCATAGCTACAGTATTCCCAGCAGTTTACCAATCATCAAATTAATAACTATCACAATTGGGAAAAGAGTTCTCTCACAACAATCAAGCTTTCTAACTGCTTGCCAGTTAGCTGATTGGCAGACTGCCAGGTAATATGAAACAGTTCCCAGTGTAAACCATAGCTCCACTCTTATCTAATCATGCTAGCTACTAGTTTTAAACCAGATGCAAGCAAAAAAAAAAATCCAAAAGTCAGGATAACCTGTGATCAATGTATAGACTCACAGGAGTGATATAATTGTCAATATATTAGATAGTACCAGATATGCAGTATCTACCTGAGAATAAGAAACTTCTTGCTTTACTCCCCAAAGAACAGGAACTGGATGGCATTCCCTTAGGTAGCATAGGAACTGCTTGCATTTCCCTTAGCTACAGAGTTTGGGGGGGGGGGAATCAGGGGTGGGCTGCTGGGGGTTCGCAGGGCTCCAGGAGAACCTCTAGCTAAGATTCTGTGCAGTTCAGAGAACCCCAAATCCCACTCCTGGCTGGCCCCTCCCACCCCCTCCCGCCCCTACCAGGAGTCCCCACGTGGCCCGTTTTGGATGCAGGTAAGTGCAGGCCACGTGCAGAGGCTCAGGGAGGGTGAAAATCGGGACTACCGGAAATTCAGGAAGGCCAGAAATGGGCCTGTATCCAGCCTCCAGAGGGCTTCTAGAGCCTGGGGAGGCTATTTTCACCCTCCTGGAGGTTTGAGGAAAGCCTCTGGAGCCCGGGGAGGGCAAAAACGTCCCCCCACCATGGTGCAGGAGGCTGACTAGGCCACGCTTACCATGTCCACACCCACCCAGCAACCAGGCAGAGAACCCCTTGCTAAAATTTTTGAAGCCCACTCCTAGGGGGAATGTGCATTTCCTGTATTTCAGTATGCAGTCATCTAAGATCTTCAACTTCTCTGTTTCCTTTATCTCAATTAAAGCCTGAAAAAAACCTCAGAAAGTGAAGGCAGCTAAAGCAGCTACAAATGATGGAAAAATAAGTAATAGAAAAAGAGGAAGGAACATCACAAATGTTTCATCAACTGATAACAAAAAAATAAAAAGCAAAGTATCAACAAAAGAAAATTTGAAATAAATTCTAAAATATTAGGAACATGAGGATATAAGAAATAGAATCTATTTGGCAATGGAAGAAAAAAAATTAAGGAATCAGAAAAGAGATTTCATCAAAACATTATCTTGGATAATGTGTGATGTGTCATGGCATTTCTCTCATATTATTTTTGAAAAGCTAAATTAATTTTGATGGCCCATCATTTCAACTACAGTTGGTTTTCATGTCTAGAAATACCGGGTATAACAAACAACATTGTTTTCCCCTTCACACTGCCATGAAACAAACATCTTCATTTTGGACTTTTTGTTCCTTCATCCCATCCCATCCCATTCCTTTCCTCTTTTCTTTTGTTCAGTTCCTTGAGTTTATCTTATACTTTTAAAAATGGATGCTACCTCTAAAATTCACTGTTCAGATTGGCCATTTTTCAAAAGAATTTATTTGACATTACAAGAGGAGATATTTCTAGAGGAATATATATACAACTATAATCAAAGCAACAACAAAAATGATTTTTCCAGAGAAATCCAGAGAAATCCTCACAGGTCACTAAGAAAAAAGAAAAGCTAAACCACTGATTCATACATTATCAATTTAATTATGGACATACAGAGTTAAAATGAGCTGAGGTGGCGCAGTGGTTAGGGTGCAGTACTGCAGCTACTTCAGCTGACTGCTAGTTCAGCAGATCAGCGGATCAAATCTCACCGGCTCAAGGTTGACTCAGCCTTCCATCCTTCTGAGGTGGGTAAAATGAGGACCCAGATTTTTGGGGGCAATATGCTATTTAGTATACTGTCTTTGGTGTAAGCTGCCCAGAGTCCTCGGAGAGTGGGCGGCATAGAAATATGATAAATAAATAAATAAATAAATAAATAAATAAATAAATAATTAATTAATTAATAGCATAAAAATGATGTCACCATTATACAGATTCCACAGAGCATTATTTTCAAATGAGAATGTTAGTTTAAGGAGTAATTCCTGAAGCAAGTTACAAAAGGAAAAAAAATAACAGAAAGCTTTTGTAAGATTAATATCCTAGCACCATTTTGATCTGAATGACTTTATATTTTAAAAATTTGGAATGGGAGAGAAGGTGTAGGGAAGAAAAGAAGTTGATTTTGAATAGTGATCATGATAATATTGTGACAGATATGAAATATCATTTCTTCTTTTGTAGATAAGGAAGGAAAATTACTTGTTTTAAATAGTTGGCTTGCCATTCTTCAAACCAAAATTTCCTCAGGTTTACAATAGAGTAACACTCCTATTATCTATATAAATATGGCAAGTAATAGAAGAAGATTCTAACCAAACTATATCATCTAACTTGGAAAATGACACAGGGATCAGCAGTTTGAAAGATATCAGTATCTACATATCATTAGCAAAAGACACATAACAAACTATCATATAAGATTCTTAATTGTACAATCTAGCAAAATAATGCATAAAATCATCCAATGCAAATTACAATCCTCTTTGGAAAAAGAGATGCCAGATGTTCATGCTGTCTTAAGAAAAGGTTGAGGAACAAGAGATGCAGTAGCTAATTGAAAAAGCCAAAGAGTAAAAATTAAATCAATATCTGCTTAATTGATTATTGGGAGGTCTCTCAAACCATGAAATGTCCTTATGAAAATTGGAATCCCAGTATATCTCAATGACCCCATGCAAAACTCATACACAATTCAGGAAGTCTCGGTCTGGATGGAAATGGTGAAACAGATTTACTACAGGTTGGTAAAAGAGTGAGGCAAGGCTGTATACTCTCCCTTTTTTTTCCCTTTCTTTTACAACCCTATAATCCCTTGATTCAGGGTAGAGTCGAGTGACTGAATGGAGCTGAGCATTACTGGTCGGAGGCCCTTCCTGATACCTACATGGAGTTTGCAGCAGATACTTTCTATTTGTGCCTTAGAGAGAAACATCTGCCACTACCTAGGATTGAACTCTCAACCTTCCAAGTAGGAGGAAAACATCTTTATCACTAGGCCATCACACAACTCATTCTACCTTATTCATTTATATACTTCTAAAACTCTTGTGTCTATAACCTTTAACTGAGCAAAAGAGTACATCACAGGGCAAAAGCTTTTCAGGTGTTTTATAACATAATATAAACTGTCATTAAACATTTTCTGTGGACAACTCCTGATGTTTGACTGTGCTATCAAGTTCAACATCTCCCTGAATTTTTAAGGGCTTTTCAAGAAAAGTCAGTGTTGAAGGTACTGAAAAGTCTGGTAGGGAAATATCTCTGAAGTGATATCCCAAAGGTAACTAGTTTCTCTAGTTTAACCTATATGCTGAACCAGGAGTGAAATGCTCCCGGATCGGACCGCGTTGCCCAATCCGGTAGCAATTTTTCCCTGTGGTTCGGCAATCTGGTAGCAATCACCACCCAGGTGCCATTACTTCCCAGTTTAACCGTCAACCATAAAGTAATGATGTGCGTGCACACGAGCGAAGCGAGCACGGGCACGCGGCACAGGCACTTCCAAATCAGTAAAGAAGGTAAGTAGATTTCACCCCTGTGCTGAACATATATTAAGGGAGGCTGGAATGGAACAAGATTAGCATGGTTTTAATATTGAGGAAAGAAACACCAATAATCCACCCTATACATTTTGTTTAATATAATTTTATTTGATATTTTAAAAACCAGTAAAAATTAATACAAATTTAAATAAAGTAAGAAGGAAAAAGTAAAAGGGGACAAATAAAAGAAAAAAACTAGTGTATAAGGTAGAATAAAAAAAGAAAAGAAGGAAAAATTGTCTTCCAATCTTCTTACAGAAGTTATAAATACAATTATAGATTTACCTATTTTTCTAAAGGCACCCTGACTGTTTCCTTTCTATACCATCAAAACTACAGGTAATACATTCATTTTTTTCTGTTTGGCATACAAAATCCATCAGGGATTTCCAGTTGCAATAAACATAGTTATCTTTACTCTAATCAACCAGATTAACTTGGCCATTTTAACAAATTCTATCAGGATATTGATGTTTCTGAAATTTAGTGTTAGAGAACACTGCTGTGAACCATGGAGTGAACAGTCAAGAAAACAAATGAATCATAGAATGAATAAATTCAGAGTTCTCATTTGTAAGCCCAAATGACTAAACTCACTTCATCAGATTTTGGAAACATTATGTGAAAACCTTGCTTTTGTCTATGATTGTGAGAAAAGAAGAGGAGGTCAAAAGAAAATGAATGGACGAAATTACAGAAATGATGGGTACACTGTGGCTGCTAAGAGTCAACACCAACTTGATGTTACATAATCAAACATATAGATATATAGATCTTGGGATTTAATTTTTTTAATTTTTGGAAAATTGGGATGAAAGCTGTGATTCATATTTGGAATTAATTTGTAAACAAATTTTTATCTCTCTTTCCTCCAAAAGATAAATATTATTTGCCTAATATAGCTCAGTAGCAAGATTTACAGTTGCAACATCTATTGACTTCTTAATTTGTATTTATGTAATTTTCAGCTTCAGAAACACTTAATCTACTACAAGTGATTATTAAATTCTATGACAGAAAAAAAGCCTACAATTTAATCTTTATAAAATTCTGTTGATAATCAATTTGCTATGCAAACTTTAATGGTTGGATGGAATAAAAATTAAAGGTTCCTATTCTGCCTAGGTGATGAGATAAAATGCTAACATTAATACTCAAAATGTCAATAGATCTTAGATTATATCTTATTCAACAACAAATGGTATTTTGCATTTATTGGATTTCATTTCATTTACTGTATATAAAAAAGGCTTGAGTAAATTGTCATTCTGCTGAAGTTGTAATGAGATCAATGCTTCATTTAAACATACAGTACATTTGTTCAATGTCCTATAATTGTTCCTTGTCAAGAGCTAGTTATTACATATATTAACACAACTGTGATTTAATATTTTCAGATGTTCATGTTCTTTTGCACTGTATCTCTAGCAAATGGAAATTGGCATTTGGACAAAGGAAGTAGATTCTCTGTGCCATACTTAATCCTGAAAAGATTTATTCTTCAACACTAGAAAATCAAATATACGGCTGTAACTACTAATTGTTTTCAGAGTTAAAATTAATAGCAAGTAAAAATTGAATACTTCAATGCAGATTAGTTATATGATTATATTGTAAAATGACTATAATGTATTGAAATGGTTATGTAAAGTTTTCACATAGATGTAGATAAATAGATAAACATATACATATATTCCCTCTCTCCCTTTTCTTTCTTCATAAATTTGTATATGCTTTTTCTTTTTCCTTCTATTTAATTAAAAGAAAAACTGAAACAAAACAGCATCACAATTCTGAACTTTACATTGGATTTAAAAAGCCAGTGCATTTTTTAAAAAAAGCTTTTAAAGCATACAGTAGGTTAAGAGAGTATTTTTTTTTTCACTCAGCTTTTTCACTCCTGAAAAAGCTGAGTGAAAAAAAGCTTTTGTGTTTGAGAAATACTTTTCTCAAACACAAAATTACTTTGAGGTAGTTGAAAATATAAAAAAACATTAATATTTAATATTAAACTATTAAAAAGTTGAGATTTACGTTTTATGAAATAAATGAATATGTATTTAAATGTATATTTGTAGCTTCTCCCGGATGCACATTTTAATCCAAATGAACAACAGTTAAAGATGTCACTTATTGATGGACATTGTGTTTCTACTTCTGGGCAGTTCCTGCTCTCCAGATTAGGCAATAGTTCAACCAAGTGATAAATCCGAAGAAAAGTGGGATGAAGAAAAAAAATATTTAAGGCTTAAATAATCCCTCACAATGGGACAAGATTTAAAATGAACATTTTGTAAGATTATTCAGAATAATTTCAAATAATATGCAAACTGTTGCTATTCATTTGTAAAATGAATCTACTTGTAATCAGTAAAACAACAAGACAGTCATTCACCAGTTTAGTGCAACCATCTGAATATTACATAATCATGTTTCATGCTACTGATGTTCTTGGATTTACTGTTTTCCTAAGGATAGCATGTTGGTTTTATGCCTCCTACTCTCTTCTAATCATATTAGGAGATTTGTCTATGCTGACAATAGACAATGGAAGATGGCAAGGATACTCATTAGGTGAGTGTGCACAATTTAAATTTAACAGGCCCAAATTCCAATCCCTGGCTTCTTAGAGCAGTGTTTCTCAGCCTTGGCAACTTGAATGCTAGCTGGGGAATTCAGGGAGTTGAAGTCCACACATCTTCAAGCTGTCCCAGTTGAAAAAAATGCTGCCTTGGAGACTCACTGCTAGCTAATGCAACTGCTAAGTGAGATGAATCAGTGGTCTAGCTTCTTGCAAGACAACTCCTGTTATGTATAAAATGAATGTTTTCAGCAGCCTCTCAACTTCTGTAAATTGCTTTTCACTTTTTTCATACACCATGAATTATGTTGCAAAGGATTATACCCTTATGTTATTTTTCAAATCCATTCATATATATTTAGATTCTTAAATTCAATGAATATTTCTACTGAAATTCTAATTCTCTAATTTGTATTTCCCAACATGACTCTCCCTTCCCCACTTCATTTTCATTCTCAAAAAGAGGATGCTAGAATGCTTAAGAGGAAGGTTCTTTTAACCAACCTCTGAATGATTAGCATTCGCATCTTACATGAAGGCCCAATAAATTGGTTAAGATTGTTTGTCAGCAATTATATCTTGAGTTGCACTGACATGCTTAAATGCATTAGAAATAAGTATCTTTTTTTTCATTAGAAGCAAACATAGTCCAGAGCATACAAAACCCAAGTAAAGCTGACACCACAAATGTAGATTGCATTTGTATTTGTATTTCGCTGTGCCCTCAAAACCTTGTTGTTCCTCCAGGCTGGGCTATCAATGTAAAGATTTTAATTGGTTTTAAATGTGGGATTTTAAATTTGGGGGTTTTATAATTGAGCCAATTATTTAATAATTTTAATTATTTTTAGATTTTGTTTGTCTTTGTGCTTTTAATCAGGCTGTACACTGCCCTGAGTCCTTCGGGAGAAGGGCGGTATAGAAATAAAATTATTATTATTATTATTATTATTATTATTATTATTATTATTATTATTATTATTATTATTATTATTATTTAATAATCCTGGGTATTTTGATGGCTATAATATTCCATTGCACAAACTGAACAGATCTTCTGTTTCTAGATTAACAGAGTACAACCAGCAAAACTCCCTAGATAAATCACTCAGGATTATTAAGTGTTAGCTGCATACTGTACTAACTGCTTCTCTATTAATGGTTGCAATCAACCATTTGGCTGGGGAAATATCAAGTGAGGTGATAAGAGATATATATAAATATCTCATTACCTAGAAATGTAAGAAACTAATTAGATTTTCATAAAAATCTCTGAATAAATGCTAACCTCAATGACCATATTTACTTGTAACTATTTTGTGTGTGTGTGTGTGTGTTTCACCCTTTATTTTCCCTCTTTTTTAATGGAATAGATTAAGCTAAAAGAGAGTTCTTTGCATACGGCCATCACTACAGCATATGGAACATGGAGGATTTTGGCCTGCGCATCATTTTGTATTTATTCACTTATCCTTTGGTACTTAAGGCTTCTCAGAATTTCACATTGCATATTTTTATTTTAAAATGTGCATTTAAAAGAATGCATGAGGGAAATTAACACATAAATATGTATACTGGGAGAAATGTGGATAAAAAAAAATCAGCAAATAAAATACAAAATTTTATAAAAAGTAGCACGATAGATGAAATATTCAAAAGATCAGCTCTGCATGATATGTAGGAGATACCAAACAGGAAAAGGATTGATACTATACTTTGACTGAGTAGTGGATAACAGATGAAGTTTTATATAGGAGAAATAGAAAGTCAGTTTGATGTAGTGGTTAAGACATCAGGCTAGAATCCAGGAATCTGTGAGTTCTAGTCCACCTTAGTCCCAAATGCCAGCTAGATAGCTTTCTCAGGCTATCTAAGCCCAAGGAACGAGGCAATAGCAAACTACTTCTGAAAAACCTTGCCAAGTAAACTGCAGGGAAGAAAAAAAACAGAGAAATTAGAGGTTGTTGTGCACATAATAAGAATTAACTTTGGAATGGAAAATACAGCGAAACAATGTTAAAGTCTTATGTACTCACACCTTTACTGAAGTTCTTGCATGAGAATATAATTTGATTCCACTGCTTGAGACAAAGTGGAGTTTTTTAAAAAAGTAACTTTGCACAGAATCTTCAACTGGGCGAATGAGAAAAGGAAGTATTAGATTAGAAGGAAAAATAACACATGGCCATACAAATATAATGCCAGTATGCAAAGGACTTTAGTCTTTTAGTTAAGCTTCACTGCATTATAAGCATTAGCATGACCCCTATTGACCAGCAGAGAGAAAGTGATAGAAAGAGTCTGAAACAGATGGGATGAAGCAAAACTCTCCTGCTGCTACCTGGATTAAGATATTAATTTAAAAGTTAACTTCAAAGATGAATGTGAAAAAAGGGCCTATTCTTGAACACCTAGCATGTTCTACTCTGTGCTATAAAAAGAAGAGCAATAAAGTTCTGATTTATCAAATAAATCACTGGTTCCTAGGGATAGAATAGAGTAGAATAACAGAGTTGAAAGTCACCTTGGCGGTCTTCTATTAGGCAGGAAACCTAATAATTTTGTAGATTATAAACTACAAAAATTATATTTATTTATTTAATTATATTTATTTGAATACCACTTTCCAGCAAGAAAGCTGCCCACTGATTAACCCCATCTACTAGGTCTGGGCATTTTATCCCTTCCCCACCGGGAGTCATATCTGGCCCTTTGGCTGTCCTTCTCCAAGCCTCATAAGGAAAATTGGAAATTAGAAACCAAACGATGTTCCAAAAAGCGAGGCTAAACATATGATCATGTGAATGTTTTTAAAATGTTGTCTAATTTTAGGTTCTATTTAATTGGGCCAAACTATGTTATAATAATAATTTTAATTAGCAATTTTATGAAGTTTGTGTATCTATATTTTTCTTGACTGTACACTGCCTTGAGTCCTATGGGAGAAAGGCGGTATAGAAATATAATAAATAAATAAATGTAAAAGGATAGTAATAGCAATAGCACTTAGACTTATATACAGCTTTACCGTGCTTTACAGCCCTCTCTAAGCAGTTTACAGAGTCAGCATATTGCCCGCAACCATCTTGGAAGGATAGAAGGCTGAGTCAACCTTGAGCCTGGTGAGATTTGAACTGCCAAATTGCAGGCAGCCAGCAGTCAGCAAAAGTAGTCTGCAGTACTGCACTCTAACCACTGCTCCACCTTGGCTCATGGGAGAATAAGCCCAGTCAGCTCTGCCTGCCCATAGCCATGCACTCCTTCAGTTGACTGGTAGCTGTAGGAGGGTGAGGAGAGAAAGCACTTTTTTGCACCTGTGCCTGAGGAGGCGACAACAGCAGCAGTCATCATGTGAGGCTTCCCAGGCTCAGCCACCTATACTTGTCTTGGTTGAAGCATGGTCCAAGTGGGCAGAGCACAGCCAAGAACTATTGGTTCATCCCTCCACAACAGTCTCAGTTCCTCATGTGGCCCCTTGGAAAAAATAGTTGCCCACCTACCATATACAATACAAAGCATGCTTATACCAGGGAAGTCAAACTCAAGGCCCACAAGCCAGATCCATCCCATAGGGTGCTTAGCTCTGGCCCGTAGGACCATCCTGGAAACAGCAAAGGACTGGCAGTGCCTCTGCCAGCAAAAATGGAGCCCAGGGGACCCCATACATCCCCCCGAGTTCCATTTTCACTTGCAGATGGCTGAAGGAGGCTGTCTTTTTCAAAGAAAAGGAAGGAAGGAAGGAAGGAAGGAAGGAAGGAAGGAAGGAAGGATGGAAGGAAGGAAGGAAGGGAGATTCTAATGAGAGTGAGGGAGGGTCTGAGGGAACTCCTGCCTTAGCACTTGGTACAGGTGCCCCCGACACCTGTGCCTGATGTTGAGCTGGCCATGGTCACGCCCACCCTGGCCACACACACCCCGCCCCCCCCAAGTCAAACACAACCCTGATGCAGCCCTCAATGAAATCAAGCTTGACACCTCTGCTTTAACCATAAGAGATTATGAAGAACATACAAATATGATGTGCCTTTATTCATCAAACCCAAACAATGGAAACACAATACAAAGGTCTGCTGTGTGGGGTTGCAATAAGTAAGCAAGTACTAATATGAGCTTTAAAGGACTCAGCTTTGATTAAATTTGTAGTGATGCTTCAAATTACTGTTATTTCCCATCTTATATTATCCCCAACGCAATAAATAACCTACAGAGTTCATTAACCGTTTCAGTTGTAGCAATCTACACATCAGCTCCCATTCAAAAATATAACTGCCTGCCATTGCAGCCACTACCGACAGTATATTTGTAGCTCAGAGTTGAACTGTGGGATTCTTGTTGCTCTCTGAGCTGGGTTGTTTTCTTGCAGACATTTCATTACCAACATAGATAACATCATCAGTGTTAGCAGAGAGTGGGGTTTGCTCTCATTTTATATACTGCAGCCACTATCTCCCTAATTGGTTTACTTCATTTTAGATTATCCCAAGTTGAGCGCTTGACAACTCAAGGACTGTATTTGGAATAATTTAATACATTAGGTGGCTTATACTGAACTGAACAGTAATTGAGCTCTTATTTCAAAGCAACACTGCTGCAAATGAAGAAGAAGTAGCAGTTCCAAACATGAAATCAGCCTATAGGACCTGATTGAAAAAATAATAATAATAAATTGTGGAACAGTCCTGTTAACTAAGACAGAAGTAACAATAGTATTCTGGGGAGGAGACATTATAGTATTACTGTCCAAGGGCTTCTTGACACTTAGCACTAAAATTGACAAAATATCTGTGCAATATATTAAGTTAGCTGATAGTTGATAAGAAAATGTATGCTACTTTATATTACAGTGGATCAGATAACGGGGTTATACAGTATCTATTTTTATATAACAACACACAAAAGGTAGATAATAAAAAAGCCACACTGATATGTATGTCTGGTAATCAAGCATCTTTATTTATTTGTGTTGAGTCAGTGTTCACACCTGGTAATTGCCTGCCTACAGTTTCCTTGGCAAGTTTTTTTGGAAGTCTTTGCCCCAGTGGTGGGTTGCTCCCGGTTCGGTCCGGTTCTATAGAACTGGTAGTAAAACCGGCAGGGGGTTCCGCCCACCCGCCATGTCATCATCATGGGTGATCTGCGCATGTGGTCCCGTTGCGAACCGGTAGTAAAGATAGGTAAGTAGAACCCACCCCTGCTTTGCCTCCTTCCAAGGACTGGGGGTCAGTAACAAGGTCACACAGTCCATTCTTTGTAACATTTCCCAGTTTTTAGCGTGATGCCTTAAGCATTACACCAAACTGACTCTCAGCATCTTTATAACATGTAAATAAACCAAAATAAGGGGAGTTAAGCCACGGCACTATTTTTATTCTTTCTACATTTTTATTGCTCTATTTTTTCATTTAACAAAAAACCACTATATAATATTTTAGGGTTTTTTGGTGAGAGCAACAGACACTTTATTCTGTGAACCAGATACACTATTCAGTCTTTTATTACTAATAGGGATAGCTGTCAATGTCTATTATTAGACATTGAAAAGCTAGATACAAATGCCCTCGGCTATGTACGACAATGAATTTTCCATCCTTAATTGGAAGATTTTCTTTTCTATGAATTAGTTTATATATTATTGTGTGCTTTTTCCCCATTAGTGATGGCTGGAAACAAAGTTACTCAAGGAGGGTGTTAGCTTGCAAGGTAGTTCAGACAAGTAGCAGAGCCAGGAAAACTGGGTTTATTTTATTGTAAAGTTAAGCAACAGAATCCTGCAAATCTGAAAGTAAATTTCACCTCCCACTACTTTTACAGCTCAATAAACTAGGGAGGATCTCTTTTAAGATGTTTGCCCTGTCCACTTTCCTTCTGAGGGCTAAGCTACCTCTTATCTGATTGTTATCTGAACCATCTAGCTGTGGTTCCTCTCCTTCTTCCAAGTCATTCCCACATAACTTTACAGAGGGACAATTACCCAGACATATTACCCAGGTGCTGCTTGTTCATTCACTGCAATAATACTATATCTTTAATTAATCATCATCTAATCATTGAAATAACTTCTGGTTAAACCAAGGATGCTGGCTACCAAAAAAATCAAGGTGCAAAAGCTGGAACTTTCTACCAATTGTAAATATTTCTTCAGAAGCAAAAATTCAGCATATACCTTGTCTGATGACATCACTATGTTAGTATCATGCAACCTGCTAAAAGAAAAAAAAGAAAAGAGAGAGAGAGAGAGAGAGAAAGAAAGAAAGAAAGAAAGAGGAAGGAAGAAAGGAAGGAAGGAAGGAAGGAAGGAAGGAAGGAAGAAAGAAAGAAAGAAAGAAAGAAAGAAAGAAAGAAAGAAAGGTTTTATTTGGTTCATTTTATAGTTATTATTAAAACTGAATACATGTTTATAAATAGGATAAAAAGAAACTAAGATTTTAAGAAAAATTCTAATGAGTTAAATGCTTGTGCATTCAATTATGCTTAAAAACCAATTGTGGGGAAATTAATTGTTGAAAAATGATTTAATTGAACTAATATTTGATTCATAGGATTCACCAAGATCTCCTATAATTTTCTGGCATATTTAAAAATAATTTGAAATACAATGGGATAGATTTAATGTCCCAATACATTTGATGCTGCACAAACTAGATATCTAGATTCAAAGGGGGAAAGGTGATTTGAAGTACATGCAGCATAATAAAGCATCTGTCAGCAATGCCTTAAATGAGATGTGCCTTTTCCTACGACTGCACTCCAGCTTTCAAGTCTAAGAAAAGATGTATTTTCTTTAAGGAGTTGTTGACAGGTGCTACAGGCACACAACTGTGAGCTTCAAATCATCTTCTTCCCTTTAAATTTGGGTCTCCGCAAAGCCCTGCTAGATACTAACTGATTCATACAACTGTAGTGATTGGCATCATTTTTTTTGTCAGGGCTTTCATCTCTAACAGTTACATGTCATGCAAGTGTGAAATGTACTATCTACGTAATTGACCAGAACAGATGGGTAAGAATTTTGCTTCTTTTGTTTACTTTTAAAAATTACCAAAGTGGAAAGAAGAAGATGTTTAAAATACAAATGTGGAGAGATAGTGAAGTTGGCAGATTCATACATCCCTAGTCCTGCTTGAAATTGCTAGTTTTCACTAGAAATCAAAAAGGGGAAATAATCGGTGTGGACCTCTTGTCCTCACATGGAGACTGTAGTCATCATACATCTACATAATCTGTTTCGGTTCAGCAGGGGGAAACTTCGAGATACACATCTTACATCTCAACGTTCCTCCCACTGCCTTGTGACTGGAGAAACCACAGAAGAAATAAATCAGTGGGGTTCACAGAACTCCTCCAGCCCTTGATTAAATTCTCTATATAAATACGTGTAGTAATATTACCAAAATTATTTATGCACCTTTACTACATTATCCGTAAGCCGTTACACATAAAAATCTAATACTTTGAAGCAGTGGTGAAATGTAAAATTTGTTACTACCGGTTCTGTGGGCATGGCTTGGGGTGGGTGGGGGGTAATGTGATTGAGTGGGTGTGGCCAACTTTTTTTTTTTAAAAAAAATTAAAAACATTTTTTCTACAATCTCTTCGTCCGAAGAGGTTCTAAAAATAATGCTTTTGAACGTCTCTGACGATCCCAGTTGAGTTGCCTGATCATCAGAGGCTTTTTTTTCTTTTAAAACCATTTTTTCTACAATCTTTTCAGCCGAAGAGGTTGTAAAAAAAATGCTTTTAAAAGCCTCTAATGATCAGGCAACTCAGCTGGGATCGTCAGAGACATTTAAAAGCATTTTTTTTCTTTTAAAAGTTTCTTTTCTTTTAAAGTTTTTTTCTTTTAAAAGTAAAAAGCATTTTTTACTTTAAAAGCATGTTTTCGGCCAAAGAGGTTGTAGAAAAAATGTTTTTTAATTTTTTTTTAAAAGCCTCTGATGATTGTGTGGCTCAGCTGGGCATGGGGGGGGCAGGGATTTTTGCAATCGGTTCTCTGAACCACCTGCATCCATCTCTACCAAATCAGGCAATCCGGTCCAAACCGGGAGCATTTCACCCCTGCTTTGAAGAGAAGAGAAAGCCTATTGTATCACAGGAACACTGTGCTTTCCCAATCATTTGACATGCAGGTAGTCCTCATTTAATAATTATTCGTTCAACGAGTGTTCAAAATTGTGATGATGCTAAAGGGAGCTGTGAACAGTATCCTGTTGTAGCACTCCCAAATCATTTAATAAAAATTTGAGTGTTTGGCAGTGCACCCACCCTTATGACTGCAGGGGTGCTGCAACTGCCTCATCTGCCAATCTCCCACAATCTAGGACAAAATCAGAGACTATTGAAAACCTCAGGCCTTTATTTCACACCCACACTGAGTGCCATTGTGCAGGATAGCCTAGATTAGGCGGAGATGTGTCAATGTGACAAGTTAGGCGGCATCTCTCAGTGGTAGTGGTGGCCCTAATGCAAATTTAGAGATCTGAGGTGGTGACAATGGGTAAGACTGCTGGAGGCCCAAGGCTTCTACTTCAGACCCAGGCCTGGCACTGCCCTTGTACTATAGTGAAGGACCATCCCAGCTTGCACATGGCCTGAGCTGGGCCTACCAGGGCTTTCCCATTCCCTGAAGCAACCTCACATTTTGCTAAATGACTTCTGCACCCCTAACGACTGTAGCTGGAAGAGCTAGGATTGCAGTCATTGAATGTAACAGTCATTTGGGCATCTTGCTCAATGACTGCAATGACAACTACAGTTCCAGTCTCAATTGCAGTTGTAAGTTGAGTACTCTTTGTAACAATTCTAAGATAGATCAATGGTAGGAATATTGTTAGAGCATTAATTCATCCAGCCCAGAACTGTTAAAAGTTGACTAGCAGCTCTTCATCAGGGCTTCATACAGTTTTTCCAAATTTGCCTAAAAATGGCATGGCTGAACAAGAGGTTCTGGTATTATGCTTTCTGATAAACAATGATATATTTGGCAGCAGAGTGAGTATGGTATCACTTTCTTTTCCTTCATTGTCTATGGCTCCTTCTGGCTTTTCTTTTGTACTTTACTGGTTGAGACATGGTCACCCATTCTCTGATGTTATATGTTAACAGACTGTGCTGGACAAAACAGAGGGCTTTGATGTCAGCCCTTTTAAAATGATAACTATAGCAGATTTTTACTACAGTGCTGAGGCCTGATATCAGAAGATGTTCTCTTATTCTAAAATAAAATAAAATCCATATTTGGCTCTAATTATTATTATTATTATTATTATTATTATTATTATTATTATTATCATCTAGTTTTCTTATTTTTTTATTTTCTGTATTATTATTATTCTTGTTATTCTTTAGCTAAAATGAAAAAGAAAACAACAACAAGGAGGTCAACTTCCATATTCTTAATATGCAATATAGTAATATCATAACTACAATTTATGTTGCCCAGATTTTCTGCTATTAGGTGAGTGGCAAATAAATTCATTCAATCAATCAATCAATAAGCAAACTTCCATGTATGTTGGGGGGTGGGAAACAGGAATAGGAATTTTCTAAATGCTGCTAGCCAAGTTACAGTGTTTATAATTGTGCTACTTTTAGATAGACCACTTGTATATATGATGAGGAAGAGAAGAAGGAGTTTTTCTCCCCTTGGCTTCTTGAATACTAGCACATTGTAAAGCTAATGTTGATGTCCTCCCAAAGTTATAGTTCTTTCCATCAGCCAATCTACTCTGCAGATCTCTCTCTCTCTCTACAGCTTGTTCACTTCTGTTGGGTTTCAGTTCATCTTCAGTTCATGCTTCGTAATACACACAGTATCTCCAGGCCATGCTTTACAAAAATAACACTGGTAATGCCCAATAACTTCCTATCAGGCGCAAAGAATCAGGACCATACATTGACTGGCAGTTAAGAAAATTTATGGCTCAAGCCCATACATAACAATCTAGTCAACTAAAGTTCAGTACTAAATTGGAACCAGACAAAGGTCTATTCAAGAGCAATTGGACTTAGATCACTTTTGGGAATGTAATGACTCCAGGCTGCTGACTTGCTTAACTCCATCCCCCAACTCTGCCTGCTCTTCTATACCTCCTTTCCTATTGCTTAATGACTTCATCTTTTATATATATATGTTACCTATAAAGGCTGACATGTCTGCATCAAGTGTTTTTATTAGGTGCAAGATCTATGTGACCCTGAGCTCAGTTTTGAAATAGAGGGGGAAAAAAATAACTTTGAGACTATCAGGGCAGCTTACCCTGCCACAATATAAATTACATCTTCAATTAGTTATAAATAAAATATTTAATAGAGAAAATATAGCCTTGTCTTTGTTGATTGTCAAGCTGTATTCATTTAAGGAAAAAAAATCAGAAAGCACATTTTCTGAAATTATCTCATCTATAATATGATATTTGTGTAACTCAGTGAGGGGTCACATTATGAATCATCAAGTAAAGTTAAGAAGTATTTTTTTAAAAAAAAACATTGTAGTTTATATAAATTCATATGCAAACATTTGCATTGTTAACCTGATCTTTTTTTAAAAAAAAACTTTTCATATTTGTTTGATTAAATACTTCCTAAACTGCCCATCAGTGATTGGGAGAAGGGAAGTGGGAAACTGCTTTGTTAAATTCCTTTTCCAAGATAGGTTTTCACAGAAAAAAAGACAAATTAATAAAATTATTGGCAGTTACGCAGAAATATCCCCCAATGACAGTTACTAATAGGAAAAGGATAGTTTTGGAGACAATGATTCCATTACAATGCAGTAAATTAAAAGACTGTGAAGTAAGAAAAACCATTTCAGAAGTTATTTAAATGAAGAAACAGTAACTCAGAAAGACAGTGACTATTTTTCTTAAATTAGGGTTTGCTTGCAGAAAGATTTGCACTTAGAATCCAGTTAGATTTATAGTTTTGAAAAGAATTAGACCTGGAAAGCATGGAGAATTCAAAGAGCTTTGCCTTACTAAATACCGTAAGCCTACTGGGATCTTCCTACCTCTCTTTGTAACATAAACCAAAGCTAAAATGCTCAAATGGTAACTCTGCTTTTCTGCAGCATCTTGACACTAAGTTCTTTGTTTATTTAATAAATTTATGATGTGCCATCAAGTAGTTTTCAACTACTAGCAACTAAATATTCCCCATGCTTTTTCAGGCTTTTTCTAAGGCTATCCAGCTTGGTATTGGTCATCCTTGTCTTCCTTTTTCTTTCACCATTCCCAGCATCAGAAACTTCTCTAGAGAACTACATCTTTGTATAACATGTCTTAAGTAAGATAATTTGAGCCCATGTTAAACTAATAGCCATCGAATATCCAAAATTCTCTGTGCAGTTTACATTTATTTGTGGCAAAAGGTTTCTCACAGATTGTAGTCTTATATTCAGTTATACACAGGTTATTGAAAAAAACCACATTTTTTTCAATGATACAAGTGGTATATAATTTCTCAATGAAAGAAATAAAAGTTAATATATAATCCACACCATTACTTTTGAAATGAAGTTTCCAGGGATTTGTGAGTAAAGGGTGTATGCATTTGTCAAAATGTCAGGATGGTAGCCAGAAATGCATGATCAAGGTGCCACCCTATTTTTTGTTTTGTTTTGCACCTGTCATACAGTTATTTACACCACTGATCACTAGTAAGAGATATCTTGTTTCTTGCAGCATACTGAAAATATCACATTTTGACATAGTTGAATGTGGAGAACCCACAACTCAAAACCAGCATATATCTTACATGCAAAAAGCATTGAATATCTTCCATTAAAAAAAGATCAGGTATGAAATTGTAAACTTCTGCCAGAGCATAGACTAAATCAGGTAGACAAATAACCCTGATATGGAATAAAAGCAGCCATACCTGTACATGTATCACTAGGTAACTCAGAATTTGGCAAACCAAAGTAAAGTAAATATAAGCCACTGGATCTTTTAACATTAAAGGTGAAGGTTTCCCTCACACATATGTGCTAGTCGTTCCCAACTTTAGGGGGCAGTGCTCATCTCCGTTTCAAAGCCGAAGAGCCAGCTCTGTCCAAAGACATCTCTGTGGTCATGTGGCCAGCATGACTAAATGCCAAAGGCACATGGAATGCTGTTACCTTCCCACCAAAGGTGGTCCCTATTTTTCTACTTGCATTTTTTACGTGCTTTTGAACTGCTAGGTTGGCAGAAGCTGGGACAAGTAACAGGAGCTCACCCCGTTACACGGCACTAGAGAGTCAAACCACAGAACTGTTGACCTTTTGATTGACAAGCTCAGCATCTTAGCCACTGAGTCACTGCATCCCACTTTTAACATTACAAGCCCTTAAATATCTCGAGCAAAACTCATCTTGTAGTCCAGAACAAATACTCTGTTTAAGATAGAAAACATACTTTTTAAACCATTTTTGTTTTCATCAGAGAAGAGCCATGGAATAAGACATCATGTGGATAAGGAGCCTTGGTAGTACAGTGGTTTAATGCACCCTGTTATTAACACAGCTGCCTGCAATTTCTGCAGGTTCGAATCTTACCAGGCTCAAGGTTGACTCAGCCTTCCATCCTTTCTAAGGTAGGTGAAATGAGGACCCGGATTGTGGGGGCAATAAGCTGACTTTGTATAAATATACAAAAGTATGAAGGCTATTGCTTAACACATTGTAAGCCGCCCTGAGTCTCCAGAGAAGGGCGGCATATAAATCAAATTAAAATAAAATAAATAAAATAAAATAAATGTAATGATATCACTGAGGAACCTGACCTAGAATTTTAAACTCCATTTTTCATGAGTTTCAGGGCTTTAAAAACAACATAAACCACATTCATTCTACTTCTGCCATCATTTTTGTAATCTGAGTGTATACCAGTGGTGAAATCTAAAATTTGTTACTACCGGTTCTGTGGGCATGGCTTGGTGGGGGGGTATGTGACTGGGTGGGCGTGGCCAATTTTTTTTAACTTTTAAAACCATTTTTTCTACAACCTCTTCGGTGAAGAGGTTGTAAAAAAATGCTTTCAAAAGGCTCTGACAATCCCAGCTGAGCTGCCTGATCATCAGAGATTTTTTTAAAAACCCTCTGCTGATCAGGCAACTCAGCTTGGATTGTCAGAGCTTGGATCGTCAGAGGTATTTAAAAGAAAAAACCTTTTTTTCTTTTAAATGGTTTGACGATCCAAGCTGAGTTGCCTTGATTAGCAGAGGGTTAACAAACCTCTGCCAATCAAGGCAACTCAGCTTGGATCGTAAGAGCCATTTAAAAGAAAAAGAGCCTCTGATGATCGCATGGCTCAGCTGAGCATGGGGGGGGGCAGGGATTTTTGCTACCGGTTCTCCAAACCACCCGCCTCCATCGCTACCGGATTGGGCAATTCGGTCCGAACCAGGAGCATTTCACCCCTGGTGTATACGCTATAGGTTTAAAGCTATTTGTTAAGAACTTACTATTCATACACAACATACCTACACAAAATCACAAACAGGGATATCCTCTGAGTAGTCATAAAAATCAGGGTGTTAGTTATGACCACATAAATGAAGCCTCTTTCTTTTTTTACATGTGTTGGGCAAGTACAATTTTTCTTTTAAAAAAAGGAAATTTCATCACATAATCCTAGCTACCATCTTGACATTTTGACACCCACACAAGCACATGCACACATTCTTGGGCAAATCCTTGAAATTCATACTGTAAAAGTAATAATATGAACTATGTACTATATTCTTACATTTTGCAATAATCTGTAACACGACTGTAAGTCTAGAGTCTATGTGATTTCCTATACAATGAGTATATCAACAAGCTAATGCTATTGCAATTGCAGGTTAAAATCTCTTTCCTAGTGTTTTCCCACAGGTGCCCAGTATGCTTTCAGATGAACGAATAACATTTCCCATGACCGAACGTAACTGGGTCCAATTAGATGATCTTCATGTCTGTATTAATTGTGCCTAGCACTACAATGCAGTACTATAAATAATGTAAGTTTTATTACAACAAATGAGGTGGCATCAATTTTTTTAAGGATTCTTTCTTCTTTTATAACTGTTCTACTGAAGTCAATAGTTTGCTTAATAACCTGAAGTTAAATTATTGAAAATTACCGAAAACTTCCTAATTGGGCATCCTCTGATTGGCACAATTGAAGAATGATTACTATGTATATCCTAAGTGCAGAGAAACTACTACATGCTGTGTATTTTAAACTGGCTATTTAATAGGACACTTTTTCCTCCTATAGTTACATTATATCATTTTTAAAAAGCTAATTCCAAGAAATGCTAACTGAATTCACACTTAAACAAGGCAAATTAAAAATTAGAGTTACTATGGAATCTTACTTCCTTGAGCCTTCATGAAAGATATATGCAGGTTATTCATCAAATTTGCCATGCTGGTGTCAGCCACATTAATTTGAATACATGAAAAGAGTAAGTAAAAAGGAATATTAGGACAGGGACGGTAGGCACGCTGGTGCACTTATGCATGCCCCTTACAGAACTCTTAGGAATGGGGTGAGGTCAACAGTAGACAGTTTAAAGTTAAAGTTTTGGGGGTTTGGGGAAGAAACTACAAAGTCAGGTAGTGCATTCCAGGCATTGACCACTCTGTTACTGAAGTCATATTTTCTGCAATCGAGTTTGGAACGGTTTACCTTGAGTTTGTATCTATTATTTGTTCGTGTATTGTTGTGGTTGAAGCTACATTCATCTACTTCTCATCAGCACTGGTGCTGTACCTAACAGACCATCTCTGGCCAGGAAAATCTGAATATTTTAAGAAAAATTCTTCAAATATATCAAGAATATAGCTATAAACTCTAATCTGTTTCTTGACACAATTAAAAAAAATAGTCATTATATTTAAAACTCTAAATCAGTGTTTTTCAACCTTGGCAACTTTAAGATGGGTGAGCTTCAACTCCCAGAATGCCTGCCAGCCATGTTGGCTGGGGAATTCTGAGAGTTGAAGCTCACCCTTCTTAAATGTAACCAGGTTAAGAAACGCTGCCCTCAATACGCTAAGAGGATACTAGTCAGTCTGCACTGAAGCTCTTCCGTAGATATCTTTTTCTGCAGTTTCCCAACAGGTGACTTGCAGCTAGGACTGATCTTTTTGATAGTTATCTCTTTAAGTTATCTTGCCCCAATACAGTAAGAAGGCATGTGACAAAAAGAAATAAAACAGGATAAATAGCATTTTTTTCACAGTTTTATCACCGTAAAATTAAGACATATATTTCTCTGACCTATCTCAATGTTTAAATTTATTTATTTAATATTTATATATTTCACTAGGAGCTCTGGAAGTACCTTTCTAGCTTGGGTCATCCACTGATATTCTTCTTTCTTTTTCTCTTCCCCTTTCACTTTTCTTTCTTTTCTTTTTTTTGTAATTTTTTTTTATTTTTTCCAACATAAACATAAAAAAGAAAAATTTTCACAAGAACGAAGTCTTGGTCCAGTCACAAATGGGTATACTAGTTAAATTCAATTATAAATCAAAATTCAATACCGCTCTAATTTTTTTTTCATTGCTCCTTTTAACATCAACATTAAACACAAAAACAGTCTAATCTATTAATCTATTATTTACCTTACAATTTTATCACCCCAAATCCTAATTTCCAAATGTATGCTACTCAATTTTTATTTCAATTTATTAATCAAAATTTCTTTCTATTTTTCTCGTTTTCTAGACCCAATTCATCCTATCTTAATCTTAAACTTTTACACAGACATCTCAAAATTTTCATTTTAATTATTGCCCAACATTTTCTTTTTCACCCTTTATTAATAATTATTCTTCAATGTATTCTCCTAATTCTCCTCCATCACTCCCCCTATTATTTGGCTGATTTCCAGCATAACATATTTTGGATGAGTTTTCAGCATATTCTCCTCATAACTCCAACTATTATTTGGCTGATTTCCAGCATTTTCTCTTATTTTGGCTGATTACCAGCATGCTTTATTTTGGCTGATTTCCAGCATTCTCCTCCATAGCTCCACCTATTATTTGGCTGATTTCCAGATTTACTTATTTTAGCTGAGTTTTCAGCATAATCCCCTCCATAACTCCAACTATTATTTGGCTGATTACCAGCATTTTCCATTGTTTTGGCTGATTTCCAGCATGCTTTATTTTGGCTGATTAACAGCATTCTCCTCCATAACTCCACTTATTATTTGGCTAATTTCCAGCATTACATTATTTTGGCTGAGTTTTCAGCTTATTCTCCTCCTTAACTCCAACTACTATTCTGCTAATTTATTTTAAAAAATTCTTCTTCAATATGTTGTCTATTCCACTGTTTCCAACTATACTCTTCCAGGGTGTATCCCCATCTATTTCTTAATATTAATCATTTCCAACATGTGTTAAATTCAATCTCAATTATAACTTCCATCTGTGTACCTTAGTACATCATCTATAATCATTAACAATTAATCATAATTATCATCCACCACTTTATCAACTTAAAACTAAAACATGTTAAATCAAATTATGCTTTTTATGAAAATATCACTTTAGTCACCTTAACTTCCCACTTCTATTTTAATTATCTTTTATTTTTAATTTTCTATCTTTATTTTACTATAAGCACTTCTTGTTTTTATTTAAAGCTCACTTAAACTTTGAACCATTTAAACAATTAAGCATTCAAACATTGCTGTCTAATTTATCTATTTTGCTTCTTCATTTCCTTATCTGTCCATAAGCATTTCAATTCAAAGTCAATACTTCCACGCTTAGAACTCTGCATATCCTTTTTAATTCTATTGTAGAATCTGTTTCCAGTAAAATCCTTCAGCTTCTTCACTTCTATTCCTACACCAAACCTTTTGTTGCTGCGCCAGTTAGTTAAAAGTTTATCAGTCATTGTGTTTCTTTTTTCTTTAGAAAGCCATTAGAAGACAGAATAGGAATCTCCAAAATTCAAAAAACCAAAGTTCTTTTCAAAGTAATCCACAATATGTAACGAGTCAAATAGGTTCTTTTCAGAAAAAAAAAACCAAGTTTCCACAATCAACACTTTTACTTAATCACAGCTTCAATTGCTATTTTGAAACATTTATGTAGCAATCCGTTTAATCTCTTTGTCTGGCTTTTAAAGATGACAAATCCTTAATTATCGCTTTTCTCTTTTCCAAAAGTCAAGTCCATTTCAATTTTAAAAAGAAAATTCGAATATCCAACTCTATTTGATTAATAAGCAATTCATTCCAATCAATCAGTGTTAAAGTAAAAATTTTAAAGGGTCTTCAATTCCTTTCCTTTCCATCCTGAATAAGAAATGAATGACATGAGGGCTGTAGAAATGTATAGTGTCCGTAAAACTATAAAAGTGAACTAGCACAATAAGGCTTTTGTCATACTATAACATATCTGAGTTCAAGCATTTCCATTGACTGCAAAACTGTAGTAGATTATAAAAGTATAGATTAGGACAAAATTATAAAAAATAAATACCAGATATTGTAATCAATAATAAGAAGGGAGGGGAGAGGAAGAACTACCAATGACAAGTTAATTTTAATTTTTTTATCCCACCTTTATTATTTTTATAAATAACTCAAGGTTGCAAACATATCTAATAGTCCTTCCTCCTCCTATTTTCCTATTTCCTACTTTCCCCTAAATAACAACCCTATGAGGTGAGTTGGGCTAAGAGAGAGAGAGTGGCTGACAGAAAATTACCCAGCTGGCTTTCATGCCTAAGGACTAGAACTCACAGTCTCCTGGTTTCTACGCTGGTGACTTCACCAGGTATTTTGTTTGTCTTTGCAACCTCACTGGGACTTTATCAATTTATATTCACCAAGCCTCTGCCAACTTCATCATACTGTTCCAATAGTTGGCCTAAAGTGAATTGTTAGGCTCTAAAATCTGAAGGAGAAGCAAGGATTATCGATTGTACACATTGTTACATTGCCCTTCTCACTGAATGCATGGAGTCCCTCAGCAAGTGTTTACTTTTTACTCTGCCATAATGGAAGTGGGTTGTTAAAGAGCTATTTTTATAACTCAGAGCTTTTCCTTTTTTTTTCATGTAGTGTTCCTTTGTATTGGAAGGAACAACCGGGCAACTCAATTTGCTATAGAATGAGAATTTGCAAAGGCCACTTATTCCTTCCTTGTAGGGTATTTACTTCCCCATCCAGTTGTGTAGCAGCTACAAACTTGATAAGCTTAACTCAAGTAATTAATAAAAACGTTGAATAGTACAGAGTCCAAGACCCTCCCGCCTGGTATCTTCTCAATACCTTTCCAATTTGGTCAAGTTTCTTTGATTAGCACTGTTTGAATTTGATTGCAGGGTCAGCTATGTCTCCTACTAATTGTTATACCATGACACTCACACATTAACAGCCTGCTGACCAAAGTATCATGGGACACTTTGTGAAGTGTTTTGCTTTGTACAGTATCTATAATATCCCCACATTCTATTTAGAATGTTACCCAATCAAAAATAAAATAAGAGTAGAATAGGATAGGATAGGATAGGATAGGATAGGATAGGATAGGATAGAATAGAATAGAATAGAATAGAATAGAATAGAATAGAATAGAATAGAATAGAATAGAATAGAATTCTTTATTGGCCAAGTGTGATTAGACACACAAGGAATTTGTCTTTGGTGTATATGCTCTCAGTGTACATAAAAGAAAAGATGCATTCATCAAGAATCATAAGGTACAACACTTAATGATAGTCATAGGGTACAATCAAACCATACTAGGAAACAATCAATATAAATCGTAAGGATGCAAGCAACAAAGTTACAGTCATACAGTCATAAGTGGGAGGAGATGGGTGATAGGAACGATGAGAAGATTAATAGTAATGCAGACTTTTTGCTTGTCAAATTTATTTAGATGAATATTTCTTACCCAATATTTATGAATCAACAAACAGGAAATGCTCCCAGCATGAAGCATAATAAAAACACAAAATACAATACTGAATACTAATTCAGTATTCAATAATGAATACTAAAATAAAAAACATAAAAACTAAAATGAATTGAAACAGTTAAAAGTAGAGGTCAAAAATAGCAGTGGGGTAGAAGCATAGCAGAAGTGCAGGAAAATAAAAAGGGCTAAAAGATGCCAGTAAGCTATACATACTGTAGATGAGTTTATTTATCTACATAAATTTCATTTATTTATTTATTAAATAAATTACACATAAATGACTCTGGGAGGCTTCACTTCCACGTTGCCTATCTACATTTCAGTCTTTTGTCTTTTTCCTTTTGTGGCTTGTTCCAATGCTTTCATAAACCATCACTTTTGTATAAATTGTTCTATTATTTTTCAACAAGATTGTAGTGAAAACAAAAGTTGTAGTGCAAAGTATTCCTGTTCAAGGTTTCCATCAGCTTCTTTCTTTCAATAGACTCTATTTTACAAAGATCCTTGCATTATCATTAGCTATTTTCTCTGTGTCTATTAAAAAAAGACCATAGAACATGACAACTGCACTATAAGAAATTAATCTGGCTCTAGTGATAATGTGAGAATGGCTGCTAAGAATCAAATCTGGCCACTCTACATTCCTTTCTTGTATTAGTGCATGGAGTGGGTCTTGCTCAGAAATTGGAGTGGGACAGCATTCCTAGATTTGTCACAAAGATTAGCTGTACAACTTGATCCAGCTCCAAGAATCCATGAGTCCCTGCAGACTTTACTCTGCTAGTCATTGCCATCCCTAGAAGTCAATGGCCGGAGACCTTGCGGGTGTCCAAAACAGAGATGACAAGACACCATCAACAAAGATATGCAACTCCCGAGCCTGTGCCCTGGAGACGCAGCTGACCATGCAAAATGGCATTCAATGATCTGAAAAGTGGACCTTGCACCTGCAGGAATACACTAGGACAGGGGTCAGCAACCCATGTCTCTGGAGCCACATGTGGCTCTTTCATCCCTCTGCTGCGGCTCCCTGTCGCTCAAAATATGCGTTACAACCGCCAATGTGTTATACCTGTTAGCACGCGATTTATTGAGTTTTTTGACTCCTGGTAGGCCAACCATGGATAAATCTAAGAAAAGAAAAGTTTCAGAAAAAAACAGAACATTTAATTCAACTACATATGCTAGTTCTGCGGCCTCTCAGGAAATATTCAGGCACGAGAAGGATTTTGTGGCTCCCGGTGTTTTCTTTTCTGTGGGAAACAGGTCCAAATGGCTTTTTGAATGTTTAAGGCTGCCAACCCCTACGCTAGGAAAAAGAGTCACTGCCATCCCTAGGGGGCAGTGGTCATCTTTGTTTTAAGGCCATTGAGCCAACATTGTCCAAAGCATTTTCATGGTCATGTGACCAGCATGACATCATAGAGCACTGTGAGATTTCCACCAAGGTGGTACCTATTTATCTACTCACATTTGCTTGCTTTTGAAATGCTAGGTTGGCAGGAGCTGCGGCAAGGATGGGAGCTCAGCCCGTCAGATGGCACTCAGGTCTTGAACCTGGGTTACCGCCTTTCCAGTTGACAAACCAAACATTTTAAATCCTGAGCCACTGCATTGCCCTAAGAGTCCATGACTGAAATGAAAAACTATTGTCTGAAGCACATGCTGGCCATTTCTTTCCTCCATTCTCGCATTACCATTTATAGTCACCTAGAGCAAGATTTGTCTCACACCAGGAGCAGAGCCTATTTCCTTTTGAGTTATACATTGCACCTCTCATATGAATTACACTTAAAGGAAGATTTCAAATTTATTTCATTTGTGTTAGTGACACTTCGAAACCAAAGCCTGCTGCTGTATGGCATTTTCCTCTAAAGGAGTTAGAGAGATGTGTAAAACTGAAAGAGCAAGAGGGAGAGAGGGAGAGAGAGGCAGGGGGAGAGGGAGAGAGAAAGAGGGCAGTTGTGTTTTTATATGTATTTATTATAGAAAATTGTGCATAAAATAATTTAATAATAATAAATAATTATTAAATAATAATAAAAATTAAAAAAGATATTTTTAAGTTATAAAGATGGCTAGATAGAATAATGCATGAACATCTGGGACACTGAAACCTATGCCTGCTAATGAATAACATCCCTATTGATTCATTACGTTTTGCTTTCCAAGCTGCAACAAAAGCTAAGCATTTATGTTGATATATAAAGATAACAACATTGATTTTAATTTCTGCTATAGATTTGATTCTCACCAAGGAGCCCAAGTCTTGCTGATGTTGCTTCATTTCAGCACTGCACCTTCTCTGCTTTTCCTAATTGCATTTTCTGCTGAGAGAAGCAATTTGAAGAATTGTGAGAGGATGCAGGTGAGTTCCCAAGAGGCTCTTCACAGCTCATTAAAACTTGGTAACTCACAATTATTGTGATTTCAGAGAGATTGCATATCGCCACTTGTACAGATCCATGACTTTCTGCAAAAGAAAACAAAATTATAAACACCAATTCATGAATCACATTTTGGAGCTTTTTGGAATATACACAGATATGCTTCAAGTGTCAGGAGGCTTTTTAGAACAATTTTACACCCTTCTCATATAGCAGGGGTTTCCAAACTTGGCAACTGTAAGACTTGTAGTCTTCAACTCCCATATTACTCAGCCAGCATAGCTTATACAGTTGCCTCAGAGGCTATCTGCCTAAATCCGTGTACACGTACACACAACCACCAATAAAGCAAAACAGTTGAGCATGCTCATATATTTTTCAAATTAACTCTTTTGGATTGTTTATACAGTCCTATTAAATATACTGTTGCACAAAGTTATTGAACACTCTATGGGCCGGATGCGTCACGCACAGGCCACGTCCACCCTGGCTCCGCTTAGGCAAAAAATGTCATGATACGTCACCCATGATACGTCACGGGTTTGACACCCATGCTCTAGAATGATTGTTTAATGAGAAGCTCTTGATACAGCTACTTACCACATTGTGTCACATTGCAAGCTCCAACTTTTTGGGCTGCTTGTGTGCCATCAGGAGGATGCATGTAGAAAAGAGGTGGAAGCTTGGATCATCACATTTCCTATTGCTTCATTATCTCGCCTTCCTATCTGCCATCATGCTATTTTTATTTCCTTCATTACCTTCTCTAGGTATATTATTTTTTCCATATACTGTCCATGTTTTTAAACTAACTGCTTCTGTCTACATTCTTTCTTCAGCTCTCCTTTCAAAGTTCACAATCTTGCCTTTATCAGGCCTACATCATCCATACTCTTCGCATTCCTCCCATGTTTTTTGGTAAATTCTCTTTCCTTTCAACCAACTCCTATACTTACTTTGGATAGGTGGTGTCTTTGGGGACATTGATAAACATCATTTAAGAAGTCCTCTGATAATTCCTTGTCGGATTATTTCTTGATGCCGAATTGCCAAGAAACTTGAATTTGCCTAGATAAATTGCATAGAAAAGATTATATTTTAGAGATATTTTTTTCAAACAAAAATGTACATATCAGGATATATTGCAATTGCAATAGGTTCATACTGGAGTACAATATGCATCTGGCTATCTTCGGTGCTCTTTAAGATATGGTTTTCAGGGTGCAATGACTTTATCTTAGCAACAGTAGGCCTGGATCTCATTCTCAGACTACCCAGGTGAGTTTAAGAAAGATGATAGAAAAGACACAGGTAGAGTCAAAATGTACAAATCTGAAAGCACTTTTGGGAATAGAAAGTGATTGAGGAAGAACACTATTTCAGGGAGAAAAAAAAGTGAATTTGGCAAATCTGACAATACATTAAGAGGAAATAACTCACCATAAGAAAGAAATACTGTGAAAAGAAACTGAATTTTGCAAGTACAAAATCAAAATGCTTGATTGTGCTCATGATATAATTGCTGTTATTATGTGACGCATAGCTAGCAATATTTGAAAAATGGTTTTTGAAGACCTAAGACTCTGTTATTTTCCTAGTGTAAAATGAATAATTTGCTCTCAGAAAAAAAAAAGGGATCTGGACACCTATGGACCATCTTCATCTTGTGCACAATCCTGTGCACCCTGCGCGGCCCCACTGCAAACCAGTAGTAAAGGTAAGTAGAACCCACCCCTGCTCCTATAGGATGACCTTTCAAGCTATATTTAAAACTGGCCAAATTTATTGTAAATAATATTTTATTTACAATGTAAGATAATTACACTTCTGCTAGATTTCAGTGCTCTTCTTTTGTTGTAGGAGTTTCCTAAATTTGTTTCTATTCATCTACCTTTAGAAGAAATGCTTTGGTTTATATTATCATGGCACACCAGTCTCTTTACTTCTCTGTTTTGTGGAATATAAAACCAACTATGAAGAGAGAATGTTTATCGTAAAAGGAAGCAGAGTTAAGGTTAAATCAAATTTTTATTTTATAGGGATTAGTGAAGTCAAGGTAAAACTTCAGATAGGTGTCTACAAAAGCATTCCAACTATAACAGGCAGATTACTGAAACAGAGTACCAAGAGATTAACAGGTTCTTCAGGTACTGAAGGTACTGGCAGACTCTAAGGGCAGTGATTGTGCCATCTTTTGTACCTTCAGATGATTGCTCCTGATGATTTTTAATCCTGTAAACTGCCCAGATTCATCATGTGTGAGTTTAGTTTTTTTTTAAAAAAAAAAAAATTAAAAGTCCTCAAAATGCAGGCAAGATGCTTAATACTTTTAACTCCTCATTTACTATTCCAGTTTGTTGTTATGTTCCAATGAGTGATAGTCAACTCCTGTGACTCTATGAATATGAAGTCTCTAAACTGTCCTATTGGTCACCATATTATGCAATTCTTTCAAGTGTATTCTTTTTTTTAAAAAAAAAAGTTTTTTTATTTTTAAACAAAACTTAAAACAACCATCATCCATTACAATTACAGAAAGTGTATCGATCGCTTACAGATCTTTTGTGCTTAATCCCATATCCAAAGTTCTCTTATTTGACAATTTATTATATCCCTTTGTATTATTATTCTCATTTAACAATTATTTAACAATGGCTTATCTCCCATAAAAAAAGAACCGCTTTATATATTTTATTATTACATCCATTTCATATTTCATATTTCATTTCCATGCTTTATTATCAAATGATTGGTAAAATAAGTCCCATATCAAGTAATATTGTTTATCTTCCTGTTCCCTAATTTCAAATGTCAATTTGCTCATTTCAGCACATTCCAAAATTTTCTTAATAACATCATCATCAGTAGGTATCTTCTCTCCTTTCCAGTTTTTAGCAAATACAATTCTAGCCGCTATTAAGACATTCACAATTAAGTATCTCAGTTCTCTGTTATATGTTTCTGGTAAAATCCCTAATAAAAATATATCTGGTTTAAAGTCAATATGCTTCTTTATCATTTTTTCCAACCATGTGTGGATTTTAGTCCAATATCTTTTGGCTTCTGCACATGTCCACCACATATGGTAGTATGAACCTGGAGTCTGATGACACTTCCAACATTTCTCCGATTTGTTCTTGAACATTCTGGCTATTCTCGCCGGGGGTAGATGCCACCCGTAAAACATCTTATACAAATTCTCTTTATATGCTGTTGACCTTGTCATTTTATAATTCTGCAACCACAATTTCTGCCATTTCTCTAAATCAATCCCATGACCAAAAATTTTCCCCCATGCAATCATTGTTTCTTTAACTTGTTCTTCTTCCAGTTTAACTTCTAATAGATAACTATATATTTTTTTAATAACATAGTCATCAGAACCTGTTAAAATTTTATCTAAATTCGTCAAATTACTGTAAAAACCCTCATTCTTAGAATCTTCATCATATCTAGACTGTATTTGCATATATGAAAACCAATCCATTTCTATCTCTTGTTCTTCTAATTCCTGCTTCTATTTAAGTTCACCCTTTTCATTCAATAATTCACCATATCTAACAATTTGTTCCTTTCTAAATGTTATTGACTGTGAAAATGTTTCAAGTGTATTCTTGTAGTTCCCAGTACACTGTCTAGCCATCTCATACAAACTGTTGGGTTCTTTGCCTTTTGCTCATCTTGCCCAGCATAATCTTTTCCATGGATGCATCAGTCCTCATGCTGTATCCAAAGAATTATAGACTTTCTTTCATAGTCCTTGCTTGTAATGAGCATCCAGGCTTTTCTGTGGTACTGAATAGTTAGTTCTCTGGGCTGTTCAAAGAATGAGAAGCAGTTTACCTCAGACCATATTTCAATGGAGTTGATCTTTTTCCTCTCACAATTGCACAGAGCACATCCTTCACATTTGTTTATCATAGCAGGGAAGACCATTCTTACTTTTCTCTTTATTGAAATGTCACTTTTTTGATGAGCTTTTATAAATATCCCACCAACGTTTTGTAGAGGGCTTAAGCTGCTACTAAAACAGTGGTCAGAGACAGGTAGCTTGAGCCTGAGTCAAGAAATTAACTTGAGAAAAAATCTCAGACAAGCCCTTCCCTAGACTACACAAAGATAAAGGGAGGGGAAAACGCATTCAGACTTGCAAGATTCTCTTATTACAACTGTTACAGTAAAAGTAGTCCTAACTTGTATGACAGTGGTTTCTTAGTCTAGCCTATCATGTAGGACTCACGCATCTTGGCCTTCATTATTCTTCTCTAAATCTCTTTTGCATACCATTTTTATTGATTCTGCAACCTAGAAAGTTGAAACTGTCAACAACTTCTGTAATCTCACTTTTTATCTTAAATTCCTTTAGTTTCATGGTAGGCATGGTCCTTGTTTTCCTGATTCTTTTTTTTAAAAAACACCCAACTTTTTGCTTTCCTCTTTTACTTTCAAAATAATCATACTTAGGTCTTCTTCACTTTCAGCAGCACTGAAATCTAGTATTATCACCCAACATATTTCTTCTTAGTTCATATTTCATGCAAAAAAAATCTTCATGGATTTCTACCCCAGATTATAGGCAAAGACAGCAGATGATCAGATGTTATGGTGAAGCTCTTATGAATAATTGGGATGATAAAAATCTGAAGTAGCTTGTTGAAATATCTCTCTCTCACTCTCTCTCTCTCTCCCTCCTCTCTCTCACTCACTCATTCACTCTCACTCTTATTCTATTTGTTTTCTCTCTGAGGACTGAAACTATTTTATCACCGAAGCAAATTTTGCCCAAGGTGCTTTTCAGATGGAAAATATTGTATTTATATTCAGCATTCACTAACTTGGGAGAAGAGAATCTATTAGACTGTTTTTTAATGAGTAAAGATAGAAAGGAGGTAGAATATGAGTGGCACCTGGACCCTGAAGCAATCAAGCTCACAGTGGCCATGGTAACCACTGCAATGGTATTGGGGAAGAGAGATGAAACAGCTAGAAGAAGTCTGTTTTCTCTATTCTAGAAAGAAAGCTTGAAAACAACAGATGAACACCCAATAAACACAAATGTTGCATTTACGTATTAAGATAATGGGTTGTAAAGAAGAGATGTGACAATCAGTGGGAATCCACTTTGTGTAAATACTGCCTGTATTCACATTTTTCTTTATTCCAGATGGCTGATTTTGTTCAGCCATCTAATTTTCTGTTATTCTTTTTATTTATTTTATTTATTTATTAAATTTATATGCTACCATCTCCCCAATAAGGCAACTCTGGACAGCTTACAAGATATAAAAAAATAGAAAAACACTTCACCTTTTAAACTGTGCAAATTAAACTACATGTATAGTTTTGTATATATAATCACTCAATATATGCAGCTTGTACACATTCTCACACAACTCTCAGAACTACCCATAAATTATGCTTATTTCATGAAGTTTTCCATTGCACAGGATTACAAATTATAGTGTACTTTGATTTCTGCTGCCATTTATTCCACTTAAATGGTGTTTATTATAAGATTATCCTCTATGGTTTGTTTTCATTTCACCATGTTTGAATATGATGTAAGTTGATGCCTATTGTCTTATAAAAATTCATGGATGTGGAGATAGCTTTTCCTGTAGATTTATAGGTCACTCCAACTTCAGATCAACAACTTTAGACCCAAATTTATATTATATGAATGAATATTAGCCAAGAGCTGCATTTATGCTGAATTGCTGTTTATGCAGACCATATAGAAATAGTCACTATGAAATGACATTTATAGCAGCCCCCTTTTGATGGTTACATTATGAGGTCCTCATGGGATTAACAAGACCCCATGGATGTAAATTTGCCAATGGATTCAGTCTTGCATGAAACTGAAAGAAACATGAATTGCTTTCTTCTTGGTCAAAAATCCAATTCATTTCAGGTTATGTTTTTGCAATATGAGTTCATCTCAATATAAGCCTCTAGGCCTGTAGATGTCCAGGCAATTATTCTGAAACTAACACCATTGCTGGCGCAGCTGAGTACCATATGGAAGGCATGTCTCTTACGAGTTGTTTAAACCACTCGTGCCCCAATATGTTTCTAACAATGAGGAATGTACTCTCAGCAATGATTTTTCAATTTGAAAAATCCATTCTCATTTCAGAAATCATCTAGCTCAGAGTTCACACATTTGTCATTTGTTACAAGTCCAAAGTTGGTCTCTAGCTTGCACTCTTTCTAGCCCTGGAAGTGGAAAAGAAAAAGCTGGTAGAAAAATTACTAAATGAACATAGTGCCATGAGAGGGCAGACAATATGTTCCTTTCTATCAGTTCAGAGAAAAAGTGACTGCTTTCTTCCAGAAGGATCATTATTCAGAGCAATGGCTCCAGGTAGTAAAGGAATAAAATCCTTTTGTGAAATGTTGGGGGTATCTCTTTAAAGAGAGGGCATATCTTCATAAAATATGAAATATTTGAAATATTCAGGTTGGACAGGTAAATCAAAGGGTCCCAATGTAGTCTTGAGTAGTTTTGAGAGTACACCACTCAGACTCACTCTAAGAGTGAGATGGGTGGTCTCTAAATTTGATAAATAAATAAAATAAATAATTTCTAGTCCAAGCAAAATAGCAACAAATTCAAAGTCATCTTTCAATGATGTTTCAACTTTTCCCCAGTTACATTTACCTGGCCCACCAAAACAGGAAGGCGGGGTATGTTGCAGGTCCCATCTATTAAAGAAGAATGCCAGATGGGACCTAGAAGAAGGGCCCTCTCTATAGTGGCTCCTTCACTTTGGAACATCATTCCCTCAGACATAAGGTTGGCCTCCTCCTTGTTACTTTTCCAGAATATAGGAACAAACAGCTTCCAGAACAGCTTCTGTAAAAGAAACAACCTTACATATGTACCTAAAGAGCAAGATCAATGGAAACATGTCACTTTTTGAAGAAAACAACAACCAAGAGCCCCTACTATCTACTCTCGCCCACTCCAATGAAACCACTCTGGAACTGAACAATTGCTTTCATAGGTGAAACCTAGTTCAAAAACAGTAACTATGAGAGGGACCTTGGAGTCCTAGTGAACGCTCAGTTAAACATATGCCAGCAGGTGCAGCAGCAGCCAAAAAAGCTAATACAATCCTTGGTTGTATAAACAGAGGCATAGAATCAAAATCACGTACCACTTTAAAATCAAAATTAGTACTACTTTATAAAGCCTTAGTAAGACCACACCTGGAATACTGCATCCAGTTTTGATCAGCACATTACCAAAAAGTTGTTGAGACTTTGGAAAAAGTGCAAAGAAGAGCAGCTAAGATAATTAAGGGCCTGGAGACCAAAACATAAGAAGAATGGTTGCAGGAATGGCCAGTCTAGAAAGAAGAAGGACTAGGGGTGACATGACAGCAATATTCCAGTATTTGAGGGGCTGCCACAAAGCATCAGAGTGCAGGACAAGAAACAATGGGTGGAAACTGATTAAGGAGAGAAGCAACCTGGAATTAAGGAGAAACTTCCTAATAGCAAGGACAATTAACCAGTGGAACAACCTGCTTTCAGAACTTGAGGGTGCTTCATCACTGGAGGTTTTTAAGAAGAGACTGGACAGCCACCTATCCGAAATGCTATAGGGTCTCCAGCTTAAGCAGGGGGTTGGACTAGAAGACTTCCAAGGTCCCTTCCAGCTCTAGTATGATTGATTGATTGGAAATCTTGAAGACAAGGTTTTGTCAGTGGGCCTGGGTCTCCTAGGTTGATTCAGAACCAATCAAGTAGCTTGTATGATTGTGTTTGTCACTGCCAGGGTTTGAAGTATTCTGGGATTTTAATATTGTTGATTTTTAATGTTGCATGTCACTTGGAGTCACCATGTGTGAATTGGGTGGCCCTACAAATCTATTTAAGAAATCAATAAATATTTAACCATTTGGGGGGGCGGGATTTGACTAGTTATAAGTATGCATCTTCATGGCCAAGTTGAGCAGACTTGCTCAACTTGGCCATGATTGACGTGATTACAATGGAACAATCCAAGTTTTGCATGGTGTCCCACTAGGCTCCCCTTCCAGGATTCCTCAGGCAACAAATACATAGTCTAAATATGTGATACCAAATCAGAAATACAGCTGATCTTCATCAAGCCACTGAAAGATGGGCACTATCTACTTTCTCTTCCTAAATTATTGCATATGATCATCATATTGGAAATACTCTAACAATTGACATGAGTTCCTGTATTTTCCTATTCTTTTTGTTTTTGTATGTATGTTTGATAAATTTCAAACTGTAACCTTGATTTCACTGATGGAACATAAGCTATCTTGGGGAGTGAGATGAGACATAAGGCAAAAACAAATGGCACCAAAATACATCCCTTCATTGCTCCATGAGCACCATATGTCCTCCTTTAGCAGTAGCTTTAGGTTATATATTCTTGGAGTATATTCTGTGCTAAATGTGTGGATAACGATTGTTAAATCCTTTTTTTTTTTTTGTTAAAACCTAAAACTCCTTTACCTTTAAAAATGAGAACTAATGAGAACTAATTAAGACTCCATGGATCTTGCCATGGCCTTTTCCTCGGTCATCTATGGCATGTGTGGAGTTTTCTATTTTGCCCATATTTTTTCTTATTAGATTTACAAATGAATTAACCTATTCAGCAAAACAAGAAAATACTTGCAAACCATAGATGAGTATCCTAAACGCATAAGGCCCACCATGTACCCGTATTTTTTGGAGTATAAGACGCTCCAGACTATAAGACGTACCTACCTTTTTTGGGGAGGAAAACAAGAAAAAAAAATCTGCCTTTGCCTTCCAGCAATTTGCCTTGTTGCAGTAAACAGCCTGCTTTAGTTTCATTTTCATTTTCAGCACAGCCTGATTAGAACAAGAAAAAAAATTTGCCTCCCAGCAATTTACCTCCTTGCAGCAAACAGTGGAGGCCCGTGCAGCAATAGGCAATGGCAATTCCTAAGCTTGAAACAGCTGAGGGTCGGGAGGCTGATCTAACTAACAATCAACTGCTTGTGCTAATTAGGCTGTGCTGAAGCTGAAATGGGCTGTTTGCTGATTGCTGCAAGGAGATAAATTGCTGGGAGGCATAGGCCAAAGGGTGGGAGTTGGTGGGTGGGTGGGGCTACATTTGGTGTATAAGACACACCCAAATTTTCACCCCCTTTAAGGTGGGAGGAAGTGCATCTTATACTCTGAAAAATACAGTATGTGTGTTGGTTGAAATTTAACAACTTCAATGTTGTTCATTGTAACTTCAATATAAGAGACTCACATTTAACAGACTGCAATAGGCCTTGACCTTGGTCATCTACGGCATGTGTGGAGTCCTCTGTTTTGCCCATATTTTTTCTAATTGGATTTGCAAACAAATTAACCTACTCAGCAAAACAGGAAACCATTGGTTCAGGCATTTATGTGATAGGATTCCCCCATAAACATTTTTGATTGACTTATCTACCCTTCTGGAGTTTGTAAATTGAATTAAAATTGTCTTCTGCTGATCTGTTTGATTGGAAGTATCTGTTGGCTACTTGTACCTTGAACAATGAAGTGAAGGATGTCTTGTCAAGGAATCAAAGGCAGATGATGAATCACCTGCCACAGCGCTAACATTCTTACAAGGTACTGCAGCATTGGACTTCTCGGTTTACAGCAACAAATAAAAGGAAACTGCAATCAAAGCCACTCCAGGTTCTTTCTTTCCTTTTCTTGTGGTAATTTTTTTCATTTCATAAACATACAATGTGCATATGATACCAGCCTCACATGGAACTGTAAGTTATTTATAGTTCATTTTTATAATGGGGATTTTTTTTCCCGGAATTTATTTTACAAATCAAAAGTGGGATTGCTATAATGCTTCTGAAGAACTGGTTTAATTTACCAAAACAATAAAATATAAGTTCTGTGAGTCATATAGAAAAGGCAATACAATCTTCCCCTTGCCATAATATCTACTTAGTTTGCTGCTGATCATATTATTTTTCTTTGAATCTACATTCATTAACACTGTGTGTTTCTGCGTGTGTAGTACATAAGAAATGGCAAACATGATTTATTCATATATGTGTTATTTACATTCCTCCCCAGTTGAATATAGGTTTGAGGACCTAATATTTCACATAGATTTTAAAAAGTGAAAAGAAATTCCTGTTGAGATTAGGATTAAGGTAGATATTTCTATTGCCTAGGCTGTTAAACACTATTGATTTACTAAACGAGATGTTAATCTGGCATTTTATAAAGGAGCACTGAAAGCTAAATATTTTATTTGCACTACAGATGTTGAATATTTGTGCCATCAGGAAAGTCCAATCTTTATTGAAGGGATCAGATACATCAATGCATAAATTTACCCTTGGAAACTTCACACTTAAATTAGAATGTCAGGTCTCACTTGCTGAGAATTATGGGACTGGTTATCCACGACCCATTAGGGAAAAAGAAGTTCCTTCACTGCTGTTCCAAGTTAGGTTTCTTGAATCTGAAGGACTAGATGAACAATTACAAGGTAGTAACAGTGGAGATTTTTGAGAAGTGTCTGCCATTCTCAAATGTCTGTAGGAGATGACCAGCCTGAGCCCAAGGAGAAGTCAAATGCATCATCATCAGTCTTGAGTCCCTTCACATAGACAAGAGATCTAAGTCCAGCCCACCTTGAATTCCATTGACTCTTATCTACTGCTAATTTTCTTTGACTGTTAGTAGCTCAGATTCTTATAGAGAACTTAAGCTTGTAATAAATCTTTATATTCATTTCAACTGTCTGGACCCCTGACTTCCTGTGCTTGACAATGTCAATTAAATCATAAATCATGTCATTTGCAGCTATTTATTATATTTGCATAATTATATCTTTATGCAAATGACATAAATTGATGCAAATGATGCAATGATTTACACTTCAGCCTAAATTTAACTGCCTGATCCAGAGTTCAGGTGACATGTTTTAAGTGAATGTCAAGACAAAAATAAGGCCTGTTGCATCTGAAAACTGTTAAATGTGAGTCTCTTACATTGAGGTTACAAAGGGAGCTTATAAACTGTTAAACTTCAACCAACACACATACATGATGCATTTAGGATACTCATCTATGGTTTGCAAATATTTTCCTGGAAACAGGAAACAGACTCTTTAAGAGCAAGAGCAAGAAAAACTAGGGAAGGTTAGGACTACCATGAGCGTTGGGAGAGATGAGGAGCAAATGATCTCAAAGGTGCTTTTTCAAAAGGCAACTGGACTGTTTTTTCCCTCAGGGAAAGGACAGTCCACTTGCCTTTTGAAAAAGCACCTTTGAGACAACTATGACCTGGATGATTCCACTGATGGGGAGCAAACAATTTAATACTTTTGTAGGATTGACAGCTATGGGTACATAAGTACAAATATCATGGATGGTGTGTTTTGTTTTCATGTTCATTTTTGTGTTTGTTTTCATAAGGGGGATATATTTGCTGTAGTGCCTATATTGCAGCAAGTCCATTTTCAGTCTTCATATTAAGAAGTGCTCCAAAGATTGCAAAATGAAAGCTCAAGGGGCTACAGGAGGACCGCTTCTGAGTACCGATATATTTTTTTAAAAAACAGCTAATGAATTGCTTAATTTGTCCCATTTTTCACTATGAGCCGAGTCAGCGATGCTACATTTCCTACAGTCCCTTCTCATTGTCCATGTTTAATTAGAACTGATGAGAACTGAATGTTTTCCAGAGAATATCAGGATCTCCAAAGCAAAACAAAAACGAAAATGAAAACCTTTCCGTTAATTTCAGGCCAAGTGGTTTGGCCCACAGACTGCTTTTCCTTTCACATTTTCTCTTCTCTTCTCTTCTCTTCTCTTCTCTTCTCTTCTCTTCTCTTCTCTTCTCTTCTCTTCTCTTCTCTTCTCTTCTCTTCTCTTCTCTTCCCTTCCCTTCCCTTCCCTTCCCTTCCCTTCCCTTCCCTCCCCTCCCCTCCCCTCCCCTCCCCTCCTCTCCTCTCCTCTCCTCTCCTCTCCTCCTTTTTCTCCTCAGTAACATTTGGATGGTTTAAGAAATATGCAGCCTTTCTTGCTAACACAGGCTAGATTCACCCTAGCCATTATCCATCAATGGGTCACCAATGCTTAATCCCTAATTAGAGTGAAGAAGCAAAATTGGGTATGTCCAATAATAGCTATCAAGGGTTGCCAGAAACAACTGGGAAATTGGTGCAATTTCTTTCTTTTCCTCTTATCTGTCAGGTCAGAGGCCATTATCAATGCCATTAGTTTCATTTCTACCAACTGTTTCTTTTATTGGGGGGGGTGTTTCTAAATTTCATTCCAGACTTCTAAAATCAGCAAACTTCACAATTGACAGTTGTGAAGAAATGAGCTGTTTATGGTCCTTCTTTAGTCCTGAGTAATGAACTTTATTTATTTCAGCTTTTAATTCCATACTCCAACAAACATACTAATAAGCTAAAATGTTAAATATAATTTCCACTTAATAGACAACAGCTATCTATTAATGACTTCATAATATAACTAGAAGAAGCAATAAATCTACGTTTCCATAGATGACTCAATATGATTTTGGTCAGGGAAGGGGTGCAAACTATTTACATTTAGTTCATTTTCTCATAGGAATGAACTAATGTTCACACAATTTCTCATAAGAATGAAAAGAACATGGAATTTAAAACCGTTCATCATTTTTTTTTATTTTTCAATTTTAGTCTGAGTCCTTATGAATTTAATCAAGAATGGGATATTTAATTTATCACCTGTTTATTGTTATAGCTCTACCGCATGCTAATATTGTATAGAGGTTTGTTATGCTGGAATAACTTTATTTAAAAATGAGGCTGATCCAAATAGGTGAATATTCGATTTTTCTCATTTTCCTTTTATAAGAATTTACCAAAATCAATACTTTAGTTTTAGTGGTCTGGGAAAAATGGAAAACTGTAAATCATTCAAATGTAAGCAAAAGTAAATGAGTGTTCTGTCATTGAACTAGATCAATTTTTTTCTCATGTTGGGTAGAAATATCATTTTCTAATTTTACGAGAATGAAGTCAAAATGTGTAGTGTAAGTATTCTGTTGAAGATAGGTAAGTCTAGGCCCGTGATGGCGAACCTATGGCATGAGTGCCAGAGGTGGCACGCAAAGCCTCTGTGTGGGCACGTGCACCATTGCCAGCTGCTCTTCTGGTTTCTGCACATGCATGCTGGCCAGCTGGTCTTCGGGGGCGCCAGAGCACCGGAAAATGGCCCAAAAAACAGGCTGTTTTGGGTCCATTTTCCAGGCTGTTTTTCAGGCCATTTTGGGCCCGGAAAACGGCCTGGAAAATGGCAAAAAAACCAGCCTCAAAACAGCCCAAAAAACAGCCTGAAAATGGCCCCAAAACAGCCCAAAAGCTGTCCAAAAATGGTCAAAAACCAGGCATGCACACCAGCCAGCTGGTCTTTGGGTTTCTGGTGCTCCGGCGTGCGCGCTTGCTTGCACGCACATTCCAGTTTGGGCACTTGGTGCCAAAAAGGTTCACCATCACTAATCTAGGCTGCTCCTGAATGGCAAATATAGGAAACAGATGGATGCTAATTTCTTCTATCAAGTAAAGAACAATGAACATTTAGGTATCAATCTATTTCCAGACCATTGCTCTGCATGTGACATCATCCCAATTAGGCCTTCAGATCAGCACATAAGGGTCTTCCAATTGAGTAAAGAAGGATTGTGACTCCTTTTTCTGACTTCTCTATTTTCAACCAGAGATCTGAATGAGAGCTCTACTCATATTTGTCATGATTATAATTATTTATTTATTTATTATATGTATTTATATGCCGCCATTCTCCTGAAGGACTCAGGGTGGCGAACACAAGTTAAGAAACAAGTACAATAAAATCCCATTTTAAACCAAATAACTAATTAATAGTAAATAATAAAACCCGGAATCAGAGTCAGCCTATTTGTTTGAACAGCCAAGTCTTCAGGTCGCGCCGGAAGGAACGGAGATCAGGAGCTGTCCGGAGCTCGGTAGTAATTCATTCCAGAGGGTGAGAGCACCCACAGAGAACACCCTACCCCTGGGCACAGCAAGACAACATTGGCTCGCCGTCAGAACCCTGAGAAGAGCGGCCCTATATGAGCAAACAGGACGGTGAGAGGCAGGCAGGAGAAGATCATGCAAATATCCCAGACCTAAGTCATGTAGGGCCTTATAGGTGAGAACTAGCACCTTGAAGCGGACCCGGAGACCACTGGTAAGCAGCCGAGCCCCCGCAGAAGGGTGTTATATGGGAGTAACGAGGGGCTCCCGTAACAACTCGTGCAGCTGCATTCTGGATCAGCTGGAGTCTCCAGGTATAGCTGCCTATGTGATCCAGGATCCTGTTTTATTCACATTTAAGATTATACAAAAAGCAATCATTTCAACTGGGGCTAATGCATGTAGAAGTCCACTTCAGATTTTCCAGATGAATATGTAAAACTTAGGAAATGTACTGGCCTGTAGAACTAGCCTCTTTTCCTATTGTGAAGCCTCTTGGATCTACTTACCAGCAGGAAGGCCCGATTCTCATAATCTTATAAACCAGATTTATTGAAAAGAAAGGGAATGGGGATTAGTTGCAGAATCTTCAAAACTGGATATAGGTATTTTACTATATATGCATAATCTTATTCCATTTATCAGTAAGGTTGTTAGGGTGTTAAGTCTTTGATGTTCTTGCTAACCACCTCTTAAAAGTCAGGGAAACTTGCTATTCTCTTCCCTGTTGTGGGAATAAGTTGCTAATGTTTCGGCCTGGTAATAGTTTGCCAGTTATCATCATCCCCTTTCACAGTGTCAGAGAAGTCTATTACATTTGCAGTTTGTGTCTTCCATGCTCTCAACTGAATGCTTCAACAAGCTGTAAATGCATTAAGATGCTATGCAAACACATAGTCAATTAATGACAAAGCCACTATATGGTTATTCTGATTGAATAACAAACTGAGAATTGTTAATGTTAATGCCATTAATCCAAATTTTCTGTATGTTCTGCTGTTACATCAGAAATAATGAAAAACATTACTTCACAACAAAAAACTCAAAACACCACCAAAAGACATAATTAAGCCAATCTCAAAGATATTCTGAAAAATAAGACACCAAAACAGAAAACTGTACTAAGCTTGCATGAAATAGCTTAGATTCACTTCAATGAAGAGCTTTGTATCATGGAGGCAACCCAAATCTCTTTGCCATATGGAAGAGGTGATGTGATTTGGTTTGACACAAAGAATCATGTTGCTTTGCCTGCCTCATTTGGAAGTTGGATGAAACTTATTTGAAGTGCTGCTCAAGGCAGCCAAATCAAAGCAACGCAACTGTTTTGCTTTGCTTTGTGGGCAAGAATCTGTGTTGTGTTGCAAGGCAGTTTGGAGGCTGTTTTTTTTTTTTTACTTTCACTGAAGTGAAATGTCCTTCTTAAGGATCTTCAGAAATTATGGGAAGAAAACTTTCGAGTACAGGATTACCAACACCAAGATTATATCATAAGAACACACAGGAAAGTTGCCCGAGAGCTGTGGAGCATGTCTTTGCGAGTCTCTCATTCAACCTCTTGGGGATGAAGATTAGAGTTTAATATATATCCAAATGTCCAGTCCAACATGTAGAAGCCAAATATTTGATATTTTAATAAATATATTATCTGAATCTGCAGAGGAAACTACAGAAATGTTGTGCATTTTTAAACTAAAACGAAACAGATGTTTAGCAATCTGGATATATCCTTCTTTAGAAATAAAACTGGCTCCCTCAAACATAGCATGTTTAAATATTTCCAAGTGACTACACGTTACACTTTTGGTTGGTTTTTCACTTTAAACTTTGTACATACAATATCACACATGGATAAGGGGCAAATTATGTATTGTTAAAAAGAATAGGTAAAATAAATATGAAGTACAACAAATTGATTTTTCCCTGTTCCTACAACAAACTTCACATGCAATTAATTTGTTTAACTAATCTCAGAGGCCCAGCAATAATTTCTCTACTAGATTAGCAAAATGAGAAGGGCAACTCAAGTGAATGCTTAGGTCACAAAACCTACAGCAGCCATCGCTGGCAAAAGGTGGGATGATAAGGAAAAGTCAAAAAGTTCAGTGTGGAGATGAGAAACCAAAAGTTCCAATGAACTCAGAATTCTCTGCAGTATGCATAGGAGAAGAATTATACACGAGGTGAAGAAGAAAACCTATAACCTTGATAAAGAGACAATAAAACTGCATATGCATATATCTGTAGTCTGCAGTAATTAAAAATATGTAATATATCTAAGGAACTAGATTAATAATCATGGAATAAATTATAGAACAGAATTCCATACAATATAGTAGTATGCCCTTTTTCATTTAACAGAGGCAACATAAACTCTATTTCTTTTGTTGCTGAATTTTCACAGAAAGATAATTTTTTTATGGATCCTGAATTTTTTCTTGTAAAAAAATGCAATTTTTTTTTTCCAGGAATCAGCAACCTGCAACATAGATGGCATAACAAGCCTGCTGCTTAGAATGGATTCCTTTTAAATGCCATGAAGACAGAAAGCAAGCAAGTCTAAAGAGACAACAGACAGGATTTAACATAGTCACATTAAATAATATATATTATCTATTTCCTCTAAGGCTGTGATGGCAAACCTTTTTGGCACCAAGTGCCAAAAAGCTTGTGCGGAAATGTTGTGTGTGCGCGCTCATTGGGGCCATGCTCCAGAAAAGCCAAACTTCTAGGTTCTAACATGCATGTGCGCGCCCAATGATCAGCTGGCCGGCGTGCATGCATAGGGTGGTTTTCGGCACTGCCGCGTGGGCGAAGGGATTGTGCGCGGGAAAAACTAAACTTCTGGGTTCTGGCAATCATACGCACCTGACAATCAACTGGCCAGCGCGCATGCGCACACTGGTTTTTGGCACTGCTGCACGTGTGAAGGACAGCTGATCATCATGTGCACATGTGCACCAGAAACCCAGAAGACAAACAGGCAAGGCTGCGCGTACCAGGCGACGTGGCTTCACATGCCACTTTGGGTAGATGTGCCATAGGTTCGCCATCACGGCTCTAAGGCATTTAAGTATTACTGAACTAAGTATGCTTTAGAAATTATCCAAACTGAACTAGGAATCCTCCAAGCCACACGAACTCTAAATTTGAACTCTTTGAAAGTTTTGTTAGTGATTAAATAAAGGACATAATAAATGAAAGAAAAGGAATAAAACTCTACTTTAATTGTGAAACTACAGAAAGGGGAATGATATAATAAGTAGAAGATTATTTTGTGGAGCAGATTGATGAATACATGCATGGAAAGGACAAAAATGTAATCCTGGAAATATGAAGCGGTATAATTTAGGGTCTTAACTTTTGAGTGCCAGCTTTGTGCTAGGATCAACTAGGCACTAACCTAGGGAACCAAAGCACTGCCCCTCCTTCTGAATCATTCTAAAAATACAAATCTTCACAATGGTGGGAAGTGGTGCCATCAGCCAATGTGGCCTATGCACATCATACATCCTTGAGCCAGTACCAACCCTTATAAGTAGAAAAAGACACTCACAGAGTATGATAGTTGGATTTGCATTCCATTGAATGGTGTTAATGGAAGAATAAGAGACGAGTTTGGGAGAAAGCTAATAAATGCAATCAGGGGGGAGGATATTTTATTAAGTGACAAAAATTGATAGGTGGAAACAAGACAAAAAGTTTGGGCCATTTGGACTAAAGATTGAATGAGAATGGATGCAGCGTTTGCTACAAGAGTGGCAAAGTTTGGAGAAACATATTAAATAATAAAAGTGTAAATTAGATTTAGTTGGGTTTCCTTCTTTTTTATTTAGCTCTTGGCTTTATTTCATTTTGTTTACCACTTATATTCTTTTCTGTACTTTGCATAATAATACTTACCCAGAAGGAAACAGTGTGATGGGTATGTATGTTAAATACCGTATTTTTGGGAGTATAAGACGCACCTTAGTTTTGAGGGAGGAAAATAAGAAAAAAGCTGATTGGCAGGTGGCCTCCCGAAATACCCCCAATCAGCTGTTCCCAGAGGTGAATTTTAGCAACAGCTTCCTTGGTTGTGAGCTCTGTGCCTTGCGTTTTTTTGCTTTTTTTTCTGCCTCTGAAACTTCTGAAACTCCATTTCAGAAAAAACTTTTTTCCCTGCCTCTGAAAGTCTCTGAAACAGAGTTTCAGAAAAAAAGCCTCTGAAGCTCTGTTTGGGGGCTTCTTTTCTGAAACTCTGTTTGGGGGCTTCTTTTCTGAAGCTTCTTTTCTGATGCTTTTTTCAGCCTCTGAAACCTTCATTTGAGAAGCTGGGCAGGGCTACATTCGGAGTATAAGACGCACCCAGATTTTCACCCTATTTTTTTGGGGGGAAAGGTGCGTCTTATACTCCGAAAAATACGGATATGTCCAAAATTAAGACAAAGTGTCATTACTTCTCCCAACTTTGATTTTATTTTGGTTTCCTTTACCCCATTGTCATTTAGTCTTATATTCACTTCTCATTTGACCTTACTAGCAAGGGTGATTTTATCAGGTCCTGACATTTCCACCTGCCTCTCTCTCAGGGTAATTGAAGTTCTGAGCCCTCCCACCATGCCAAGATGGTCATTTCATGGGTGAGCAATTCTTGATTATATAGGTAATGATTGAGAAGGAACTTTGTTGGGGTGATCAAGGCCTTCAACCAAAATTTAAACAATCTTATATTTTTTAAGAGCTGAACAATTGTACATTTGCTGAAAGAACATTGGTTAAATGTGGGCACTTTCCAACAGAGATTTGGCACTGTTCCTTCTGCAGCACTGTACCTAACTGTGCTAACTCTGCTTGGTGGTTAAGCAAATATTCTTCCGGCAAATTGGCAGAAAATCTTGAATTGCAAAACTCCTGACTTGCATTTTGAGAGCCTTGAGATGTGCAGAGGTTAGGTTAGGGCTGATGGTTTTCCCACTACTGGGAACTCATGCCAATGCCAATTTCTGGCTCCATGGCTTTCACCCACCCACCCACCCACTCCAAGCAGCAATGCTTCCAGAGTATCCCAGTGGCATGGCACTGCAGGCTGAGTATTTCTGAAGTCCTCCCCTTTCTCCCCCCCCCCCCCGCCATGATCTAATGTGGTGCTGACTGAGTCAACATTTTGATCCCTTAAAGTTCATCTGCACAAGTCATTTCTGGCTATTATAAGTCAATGAGTATAATTACGGCTTGTTGCAAAATGTCTCTGAGGGCTTACAAGTGCTTGGGAGAGGGCAACACTGAGCACATAAAAGCATTCTGAGCTCTGACCAAAATAAATATTACCTATCTAATACTGGCAATTTAAAAAGTCACTGGGCACCTCTTTCTCCATTAAGCCTAGCACAAGAATTAGCAATTTCTTTTGACACACCTATCCTTTACAAAAGTCAAAAATTATTATTTTTTTATTTAGTTAGTTTGTCAAACGTGTGAGATAACAGGAATAAGAATCAACATGGATATTAATACAGGAAATGGGTACAAATAAATAGGGACAGTAGGACAGGGACGAAGGCATGCTGGTGCGCTTATGCACGTCCCCTTACAGACCTCTTAGGAATGGGGTGAGGTCAACAGTAGAAGTTATGGTTAAAGTTATGGTTAAAGTTATGGGGGTTTGGGATGTAACAACCGAGTCAGGTAGTGCATTCCAGGCATTGACCACCATACAGGTTTTGTATAACACTATAAAAGTGTTATAGTGGTCTTCAGCAGTATTACAGCCAGTGAACAGAATGTGCCAATCGAGAGATGAGAGGTCAGCAGCTATGAGATCATAATTGACTTTTTTAAAGCTATAATTTGGGGTGTCATCATTATGATCATCTTTGTAAGGACCTAAATTGAGACAAAAGTCAATCATGCTGTCGTCACTGTTGGAAAAGGGTTCTTTTATTTGTAGACCATAAATTGAGTTTAGACTGTTGCAGAAGATGAGATCAATGCAGTTGTTAAGTCTAGTGTTGTTTGTTACTAATTGATCCAATGCCAGACCAGTGACGGCATTGTACAGGGTTGCATGTATGGGTTCAGTTGTCTATTCATTTAGGGTCCAATTAATAAGAGGTAAATTGAAGTCACCAAGAAAGATAAGAGGGTGTGGACATGAGGCTGCCCACGTTAGTAGTGAAGTTAGCTTGTTCATATGAATGAGGTCATAATCAGGGGCTCTGCAACATAGGAAGAAGCAAAATGTGGTATTTAAGGATAGTTCGCATACAATGGTCTCAGGAAGAGCAAGCTCCTGTGTAACTTGAATCTTTTTCAGTTTTAGGGACTTTTTATAGAAGATAGCAACATCACCTACATATTGCACGGTCGGACCGATAAACATGATAGTCACTTACTGTGGTAATGGAGTCTGGGAAGGATGCATTCAACCACATCTTGCAGACAAATATAATGTTCAATACAGCCATATTTAGTAAGAGGAGGAATTCAGGCATTTTGTTTGGAAGGCTTCTTGCGTTAAGTAGCTTGCATTTAAGGTCTGCAGCAGTGGTGGGTTTCTACTGGTTCACCCCGGTTCGGGCAAGCTGGTAGCGGTGATGGTGAGGTGAGAGCAAACCGGTTTGCTCCAACCATCAGCTGGGCCCTCCTGCCCGCTTCTGCACTATACCTACCTATATTCGGTTGTTTGTAGCCTAGCTGACAGGCACGGCAGAGTGGATTGCCGTGCCTCAGCTGAAATGAAATGCACTTGCATGGAGCTCACGTTTGGCATGTGTACGAGCGAAGCATGCACAAAGCGCGTGCACAAAGCAAACCAGTTGTAACACCAGTTGAAACCCACCACTGGTCTGTAGTGGTGGATCTGGAGGAAGTTAAGGGCGTGCATGCCTAGTTTTGGTTGTTCAGTGGTGGTTATAGGGACACGGGCCATTGATCTTGCATTTGATACAGTCAGCGTGGTAGTCGATGTATAAGGTCAGTCTCTCCTTGGTCTTGGTGTCTTTTGAGCTCTGAGCAGAGCTCAAAATTTTTTTGCAAAATCTTGCAAGATTGCCAATCACTTGTGAAAGTTTCCAAATTAACTCTTAAGGGCTCAGCATTCTCCTTGTGATACTGGCATCTTTATTTATTTCTATATGTTTTAATAATATAAATCAGCCTTCCTGAAACTTGGCCACTTTGGGGAGATGCAACACCCCAAATTTCCCAGTCCTGTAAATGTCACTTTGCTCTCAAGTATAGAAGTCTGAAACTTCTGAATCTGAAAAATACAGTCCAGGTCCAAGCAGCAATCAAACTACTTTGGCAAATATATATTTTAGTTACCTCTTTGCAGCCCTTCTGACTCAGGGACTAGCAGAAGACACATTATTAATTATACAAACAGCTGTGCAAAGATACCTTGCTTGGTTTGCTGCACTGAGGGACAACAGAAGTATTGATTGTGCCAGACATTTGTCCCACCCTTAAGGGACTAGTAATTTTAACAAGCCACACAAAGCCTGCATTGGCTTTGTCATGGTTTCTTGCTTTGTTTGTAAGCAGAGCTAAAACAGATTAGTGGAAAAACACATTCACTGAGAAAAGAGAAGCCATGGAAAATAAAACTGTCTCTCCAAATCCCTATTAAAGCTCCATGGGCTTTGATCCAATGTTTGCTCGGCTGGAACTTCCTCGCTTGGTGCTGTTTCTTTTAATTGATGCCAAGAAATCCCTCAGACGTTGCAAATATTTAGGGCACCACACAGATTTTCACTCTTAAGGAACACAAGAGACCAGGAAACAAATTCAGTAACAAATGTAAGACGTAAAAAAAATATATTATCAGATAATTAGTAGAGGGATATCCTCCAGTTACAGGTTTACATTTTTTTCTGTTCCTCTCTTCCTCTAAGTCAGTGTTTCTCAACCTTGGTAGCTTGAAGATGGGTGGACTTCAACTCCCAGAATCCCCCAACCAGCAGCGCTGGCTGGGGGATTCTGGGAGTTGAAGTCCATTCATCTTCAAGCTTCCAAGGTTGAGAAACACTGCTCTAAGCCTTTTCTCAACATAGTATATTTCTGGAATCAGTATTGCTTGTTTTATTATTGATTTGTTTTCTTGTTTGCTCCTAAGACTAAGACAGAAATGTATAGTAAGAAAACATTAAAAATACAACATCCACATTTGAAAATTAATGTTATGTAAGAGTGCAATCATGAAACCAACTTGAGGGCCTGGCTTATTGGTCTGCTAAATATTTGGCCTATTGTCTTGCTAACAGACCCTTAAAATATTTCATAAAGCCATCCATTTGCTTTAGACTGAACTAATCATTTGACTTGTGCTTCTGCTTGAGATGGCCATTGTTAGAATCATCTGTTAGCTTACACTTGCTTTAGCATTTGTCAGAAAGAGGCTGACCACAAACATTTCATAGAAGAGGAATGTCAATCTAGCTGTGTAGGATGTGGTTTTGTAATTGTCCTGAAGAATTTTGCAAATGGTTCCATTACTGGAACAAGGGAAGGTAACATGACATTAAGCTTATCTGAGTTTAATATAGTTAACAACATCCAGGCAAAGATCAGGAGGTAAAATAAAGTTTATAATTAGCCTGTTAAAAAAACAGCAACCGGAAGTTGAAAGCTTAGCTAATTAAGTGTACCCTGTCTGTCCATGTTTATTATGGGATATTAGCCTAAACTGCTCATGCCTTAAAAATCAGAAAGAAGTGATGAAAGATCAAAAAATTCTTAAGTATATATGTGGTTTTATAGTATAAAAAGAGTGTGTTGAATTTCAGCAGTGGCACTTGTTTTAGACTTGAGTTCCAAGTATATTCTTTTATTTCTGCATATAAATAGTTTTGAATTCCACTTCCCTCTACCTTGCATGAATTCCTTGGTCTGTCACATTGGGTAACACATATAGCACATAGGGTTGGGCCAACAACCTTACACATATAAAGATTTTTTTTTTAAATTGCTACCATAAATCAGATATCAAAAGATGAATGGTTTAATTTAAAGTGAAGCATCACACCATAGCCTGGTTTATACAAAATCATGGTTTGGTTAATCTTGGTTTAATAAGCAAGCTACAATGGGCTGGATTTGCAAAAGGGCAAATCTTATTGTAAAAAGAGGATATGCATGAATTAGAAGAAGAGCTAGTTATGGAGATAAGTGGATCCTACTGCGGATTGTGGATCCTATTAACATCTGTGTAACTGTAGTGGGAACAGGAAGAAGAGCCACAATCCAGGTAAGATCAGATAAACAAATTCTGAGTATAGGCAGAAATGTAGTTTGAGTAAGCCTTCTTCATTCTCATGAAGATAAAGGAAGGGAGGATTCAAACTTACAAGATTGAAGTAAGCTCTTCAAGAAGGATGCTAGAGCTATGCATGCTAATGCTTCTTTTATTATAAGGTTATTTATTTATTTATTTATTTATTTATTTATTTATTTATTTATTTATTTATTTATTTATTAAATTTATATACCGCCCTATTCCTGAGGGACTCAGGGCAGTGAACAGCAAATGATAAAAATACATGTAATACAAACGTTAAAAAAAAACAATTAAAATATACTAAACACTCTGGTCCTAGATAATTCAAGACATCCCAGTTTAAAATAAAATCAAAAGCAATATAAAGGGAAAGTTAGGCCAGGCCGGCCTGCTGAAACAGGAATGTTTTGAGGGCACGGTGGAAAGTGCGCAGATCCAGAATCTTCTGTATCTCTGGGGGGAGCTCGTTCCAGATGGTGGGTGCCCTCACAGAAAAGGCTCTCCCCCTGGGGGCCGCCAGTCGACACTGTTTGGCTGATGGCACCCTGAGAAGCCCCTCTCTATGGGAGCGTACTGGGCAGTGAGAGGCTATTGGTGGCAGAAGGCGGTCTCGTAAGTACCCCGGTCCTAAGCCATGGAGCGCTCTAAAGGTGGTAACTAAGACCTTGAAGCGCACCCGGAAGACCACAGGGAGCCAGTGCAGCTCGCGCAGGAGGGGAACCACATGGGAGCACCATGCTGCTCCCATAACTACCCGCACAGCTGCATTCTGGACTAGCTGGAGCCTCCGGATGCTCCTCAAGGGGAGCCCCATGTAGAGAGCATTACAGTAGTCCAGGCGTGAAGTGACGAGGGCATGAGTGACTGTATTTAATGAGTCCCAATCCAGAAAGGGACGCAACTGGCGAATCAGGCGAACCTGATATAAAGACCTCCCAGCCACAGACATCAAGTGTTCTTCTAAAGACAGCCGTGAGTCCAAGAGGATGCCTAAGTTGCAAACCCTCTCCGTGGGGGGCAATGACTCAACCCCAATAGTCAGTGATGGCACCAACTGACTATATCGGGACGTCGGAAACCACAGCCACTCAGTCTTGGATGGGTTGAGCCTGAGTCTGTTCCTCCCCATCCAGATCCATACAGCCTCCAGGCACCGGGACATCACTTTAAGGGCATCATTGGGGTGGTCCGGGATGGAGATGTATAGCTGAATATCATCAGCATACTGATGATACTTCACCCCAAAACCACGAATGATCTCACCCAGCGGCTTCACATAAATGTTGAACAGAAGGGGTGAGAGAACCGACCCCTGTGGCACCCCACATACAAGGGGCCTCGGGGTCAACCTCTGCCCCCCTGTCAACCCAGACTGCGACCGATCAGAGAGAAAGGAGGAGGACCACTGCAACACAGTGCCCCCCACCCCTAACTCTTCCAACCGGTGCAGCATGATACATGGTCGATGGTATCAAAAGCTGCTGAGAGGTCTAATAGGACTAGGACAGAGGAGCAACCCCTGTCCCGGGCCCTCCAGAGATCATCTACCAATGCGACCAATGCCGTTTCCGTGCTGTATCCAAGCCTGAAGCCCGACTGGAAGGGATCTAGATAAGCCGATTCATCCAAGTACTGAGGAAGCTGTCGCGCTACCACACTCTCAACAACCTTCGCAACGAAGCGAAGGTTGGAGACTGGACGGTAATTAGCCAACACTGCTGGGTCCAGGGAAGGCTTCTTGAGGAGAGGCTTCACCACCGCCTCTTTCAAGGCGGCGGGGAAGGCACCCTCTCTCAAGGAAGCATTTATAATCCCCTGGAGCCAGCCTCGTGTAACCTCCCGAGAGGCCAGCACCAGCCAGGAGGGACACGGGTCCAATAAACATGTGGCCGCGCTCAGTCTGCCCAGTATCTTGTCCACGTTTTTATAGTAAAATAGTCAGAATATCATGACAAGGCACCATATTGAATTTTTCAGATTGGATAATCTCTTTCCTTTAATGAAATAGAAAAAGTTAGTCCTCAAGGTTATATAAGGGGGAAAATTTGAAAAATGCTGAATAGTTTTGAAAAGTGGATTTGAGCATTGGAAAATGCAAAAAGATCAAGAATAATCTAACCTCAGATTCATAAAGGATTCCTGGTGAAAATGCGTAGACCTTGTTATAAATATAAATTTTGTTAGCCAAAATGCTAATATTGATCATATTAGAACAGCTGTCAGTTGATGTGGATCTCTTTTGAATGTTGGAATATTTTTCTCTGTCCAGATATTTTTATTTTTATTTTATTTTATTGAATTTGTATACCGCCCTACTCCCGAAGGACTCAGGGCAGTGAACAGCCATAAAATAAAACATATAAATACAAAATTTAAAATAGAATAAAACGAATTAAATAAATTTGGCTGAACAAATTTAAAACCCCAATAATTTAAAACCAAATTTAAAATTTCCATTTAAAAAGGGGAAAAACTTAGGTCAGGCCAGCTTGATGAAATAAGAAAGTCTTGCCATACCAATGACTGCCATAAATTACTTTTGTCACTTATAGCATTCATACATTTTATTAAACAGGCAATGGTACTCAACTTCTTTATCATGAGTTTAAGAATAGTGCACAGAAATATGAAATCCTTCTTTCCATTTACACCACAAACATTGTCTGGCAACTTTTATTGTTAAAAATGCTTATAATTGTTTGGAGAGATCACAGGAGACAGCTACTGATCACTTTTGTTAAATCACCATCGTGAAAAATGTTCCAGCTGACCTATTTGAAGAGTATACATTGAATGTACTGTTAAAAAAATGGTACAAAAGATCAATTATGAGAAAGACTTATAAGGTCATTGAAGACGGAACATAGATCAGGGATAAAGCTCATGCATTTAGCCCTCCTCAATGCAGTCTTCAGACAGATGATGATGAAACTGACCTGTACCAGAGACCCTTGAGAATTACTACCAATCAGAGACTAGATAGAAAAATATCCAGAACTTTGAAAAGCCAGATTCCTAGATGAGTGGATCTTAAAAGAGAAAAATCAACAGGGGTAAAACACTTTTTTTCCTAGAATTTGGGCCATTGTTCTATACAGTTTTCAACAGTTTATTTAAAAACAGGAAAGGTTGAAAAGGTAAAGATAATAGAGTAATTTTTATGAAGTAAACAGATAACCAAATCCCCTTCCTAGGTTCGCTGTCAAAATATTGCTTTGGTTTTGTTTTGTTTTTTTTTCTGAAGTCATTCTTTGTCTTCCTGTTAGGAGGGTGTGTCAGAAGATACCTGCGGCTCCTGAGTGCTGCTAATGAGAAACCCTGAAGTTCTTATGTTGATGGAAAGACAGCAAGCATCAAAACCATTGCTGAGTTTTTCTAGTTTTCCTGCCTCCGCTGGACATAATCAAATAGCAGTGCATATTTTGTAAACAGCTCTTTCCTTAGAGTTCTGCTATTATTTCAACTTACTGTATAAGTTTAGCATTTTAGTGTCCCGTAAATCGTTTTATTTTTCCTTTGCTTCTTCAATTACATTTGGAGTGATGCAGTTGTGGGATGTGGAGAAAAGAATCCTTTTTTAGCTTTCACAACAGAGGTGAAATAGGTCATACTTTCAGCACGTCCTGCTTCTTTCTTCACTATAGTTACATGTTCATATTTTCATTCTGAGAATGAGCTACTGAAAATGTTATAAATGCTAAAGCAGCCAGAATCAGTACAGGCAAAAGTAAAAACCTGCTGCAGGAAGAAAAAAAAAACCAATTGGCCCAAACTGTAAAACAGGCTCAGTGACAACTTAGATTTGTCTTGCTTTAGACTTGTGATAGGCTTTTGCAATGCCTCAGTGATTTCACAGCCAACTAAAGAGTTCTCAGTAAGCAGGATAAATTCTATATCTACTTCCAATAAATAGAAATCACTTTAGAATAGGAGGTTTTAACTAAGCAATCTGTGTGTGTGTTTGTGTGTGTTACACACTTGCACATGCATGCATATACACATACAGAGACACACCAGCATTGTGTCTTTTTGCCAACCTCTTTCATTTTTCATGGGATGCTCAAGTTTTGCTGAGGACCATACTTCACCTTTCACTGCTGTTCTTGGGTTTCTCCTCCAAAATAGTGATTGGGGCCAGATAAAATTCAACTGATATTAATTATAATTAAATAGAGTTAATATGATTTATGGATTGTTGGAAGAAATTTTCCTGGTTCGTTCCCAGCTGGGAAGCAGTCACCGATGCTGAGAAGAAATAGAATGGAAACAGCTGTCAGAAAAGGGATCCTTTAATTCAGGAAGGCAAGAAAAGTAGTGACACAGCTTGAGCGTTCCTGACTTGCAAGCAGCTTGGGGATATGAATCGGAGCCTTTCATGTTCAATTCCCCTTTGAAGCTCCTTATTGGTTGTTAGACTCCCATGGGGCCATGCAAGGGTAACTTTGTAGGTTGTCTTGAGTCCAGTGGTGGGATTCAAGGAATTTAACAACCAGTTCTCTGCCCTAATGATTTCTTCCAACAACCAGTTCACCAAACTGCTCAGAAAAGTTCTCCCGAAGTGGTGTGAACTGGCTGAATCCCACCACTGCTTGAGTCCCAGGCAGTGGTGGGCTGCTGCTGGTTCAGACCAGTTTGGGCAAACCGGTAGTTCTGATAATCCCACCCACCCCCACCCTATCCTGTCCTATATTTTCTTCTTTCTTGCTCAGCTGATATGTGCGGCATAGCTGATTTCTGTGCCTCTGCTGTTCTACTTACCAGGGCTGCCTTAGAAGGTAAGTAGATGAGCTAAAAATTGCTGTATTTTGAACACTGCACACAAGCGCACACTCACAGAACCAGTTGTGAAACCGGGTGCAGCCCACCACTGGTCCCAGGGTTGGTTGAATCTTGCTGGGTGATGATGTAATGAAGAGGGTTTGGGGCAATTCTTATTATGGCTGAGGGCTAATCCTACCTTTGTTGGATCTTGGGTGAGGGTATTTGCTTATGAACAGACCTAACCATCTCTTTATCTCTGCTGACATCTGCTATGGGCTATTGAGGAGGGTAGGTTCTATTAAGAGTTAGTCTGCTTCCTGCCTAAAAAAACACATTTCTCCATTTCTCATCCAGGGAAATATAACATTCTGCCTTTTTAATATTTTCTAGAATATTTCATTCTTCTAGGAGAGGGGCGAGTGTTAACTTCCTACAGCTTTTAATTATTTTGTCTCAAAATGATGTATGTAACATTCAAAACCATTGTTTGGTGGCAATGTTTATAAGTGTGTAAATCTTGACAAACTCAAATCTATATGGATTTATGTAAAGCCCTGATATCTCAATTTTCTGTCTCCTTATTATCCTTAATGCATAGCCTGCTGCTGCAGTCCCTCATTTAATTAGAGCAATGAGATTACAATACACATGGGAAGAAAGACATTATTCCGTTTTTTATCTACTCATCAGCCACCAAAAGGGTTTTGGGGAGAAATATAGGACTAGTGTATTTATTTTAATAAAATAAGGATTATTATTATTATTATTTATTAATGGAACTTCTGAGAATATTTTTACTTTACCCATTGCTAAATTGAAAGAACTTGTGAGGTGATGGGAGCAGTCACTGCAAATTGTACTTACTGTAAACCTGTTGTCTTTTTATTAAACAACGGTTTTAATGTATTGCTAGAAGCAGAATGTACATTACACATTCTTTGTCGACCTATGCTTCCAGCTCTGGAGGAGGACAAAAATCTGGAACTTTCCAGATGGATACCCCCCAGTATTTTTTCTTATTACCCAACCAAGCAGCTTTTAATGGCCTAGTGAAATTTAGATTCAGTTCAATAAGTTCTGTAAATTTGCAGATCCATCATGTTTAAATGGTTTTAGTCAGTGCTTGTTTCCAGATATTTAAGACATTGAACCTCCAGGTGGAATGATATCACCAAAATACCATGTTAATATGCTTTGTGGATTTTATATCATCGCTAAATACCAGAGAATATTCAGGATCACCTAGGCTTTGCCTAAGATCTCAGCCTACCTGCTTTATATCTCTAACTCAAATCCCAAGACTGGTTCAGGGTTTTGCGAAGGCAGCTGCACACTGAGCACCTTGTACTTTCTGAAGTCTTTAGTGTGCTCTTTGTTTTTGCTTGGGTGCCTTCCTACTGAGTCAGATTTGTGCTCCCCACAGTTTCAGAAAGTAAGTGAATTAAGTATCTTTCTTCACATGTTATTTTGGACATAGAGTGAATACAGAATCAAAACAAAGTACAAGAACTGAAATTATAGTTTGCAATGGAAACAGGAAAGAAACACTAGGGAAAAAAATCATCTGAAGTAATTCTAATCTACATTTTGGAAGCAAGATGTTATGTGTATCTTGTAATGCAGTTGGAATGCTGTAGTCTACCTGGTGATTTGCATGGAATTATTTTATTAATTATTAGCATTAGTCATTATATTTATTTATGATACAATTTTTTAACCTGACCCAATCCATATACTTTGGATGACATAAAACAGCAAAAATGAATAAGTCAAGAGAAGACTACTAAAATTAATGTGAGAAAACAAATGCACACTCATGGTGAGTACTACAAAACAACCAACAAAATTGTTTTGGTTACCTTACAGCCATGATGGCGAACCTATGGCAGACGTGCCAGAAGTGGCATGCAGGGCCCTCTCTGATGGCACACAAGTCGTTGCCCTCATTTCACCTCCACTGCGCATGCATGCATGCCTTCCGCCAGCCAGCTGATCTTTGGGTCTCTGCGGCACATGTGGGAGGGGCAGGATGCATGTGGGGGGGCGTGCATGTGCGGGGGTGCATGCAGGGGCACGTGCAAGTGCGGGTGGTGGGCACATGCGGGGGGCAGGGCATGTACAAAGGGCCACGTACAAATGCACAGGGGGTGCATGCAGGGGGTGCACATGCATTGCATTTTGCGCATTCCCCCACACACATGTGCACTTTGGGCACTCGGTCTGGAAAAGGTTAGCCATTACTGCCTTATAGAATAATAAGAGGGTGGGGCCATGTATGAACTTCCAGGTGTAGCAAATTCCACAATATTGGGACCATAACAAAAAAGACTTACCTCCTTGTTTGGGCCCCATAACTTTTTGTGGCAGGAGGGTTTGAAGCAGGTCCACTCAAGATGTTCTTATTGGATGGGTAGATTTAGTTAAGGGGTCCTTGGTGTTCTTTGAGCTTGGTTGTTTTCTCGCAAACATTTCATTACCCAAACTCGGTAACATCATCTGGGCATTTCAACCCTAAGCTTCAAATATTCTCCTTTATTGGATTCAGTTCGGGAAATAAAAGTCTTTATGCCTGACATGATGTATTTTCTTCATCTTCTGTTATAACCTTCTAGAAAATTGTTTCTCAGCCTTCAACTTCCAGAATTTGCCAGACAATTACTGATAACAATGAACTTTCAAGGTCCCCATTTATTACTGTGCTTCCAGACTGGTTCTCCAGAGCCATCCCTGTGTTCACTATTGAAATGCACAATAACGTGTCTCCTTCAAACTTAAAGGACTACCATATATTATGCACTATGTATAATATATACTGCTCAAAAAAATAAAGGGAACACAAGCAGAAGACATCTGAGATCTGAATGAATGAAATAGCCTTATTAAATACTTTGTTCTTTACATACAGTAGTTTATACACTGCTCAAACAACTAAAGGGAACACAAAACTACTGTATGTAACGAACTAAGTATTTAATAAGGCTATTTCATTCATTCAGATCTCAGATGTCTTCTGCTTGTGTTCCCTTTTTTTTTTTTTGAGCAGTGTATAATGGCAAAATCTCTTTAAGAATCAATGGAACTAGAATCTAGAGGTTAGAATCAGGCCCTTATTTTTATTTTATTTTAACTTCCTAAAATATTTTTCCAACTGTTCAAATAGCTTGTAGTTTAAGCATAGTCATTATATTCTCTAACAAATCCATTTTTCCCCAAAGTTCTACAAAAAATATGCATAGAAACTAATACTCAAATATATGGATTTCTTTTGCAATATAAGTCCCATCCTTTATGAATATAAACACATGGAGAAATCTTCTTTAATTGCACCTTGTGTTATTCTTATATTTATCACACCTGAGGAATTATCTGCAATACTCAGCAGAGTTCAAAGCATCTAGCAATTACAGCAAAATTGGAAGGAATGAAAGCAGGTGTCTAAGCAAACGTTTACACTAAAATTAGGAGTTAGTGAGGAAAACCGACTGTTTCCTATCTTTCCCATGATCCAGTTTTTCTGTTACCTTCTAGCCCAGGATAGACTGCATCTCATATTGTAGCCAGGTTGAAGAAGACATGCCATGGTCAGTGGATGAAGAAAAGAAAGGCATGAAGTAAATGGTTCAGCATTCCTCGTTCATGCATTGTTCCAACATTTGGGCAAAACCCTTCATCATATCAACTTTAACTCCTAGATTGATTATAACTCCTAGATTGATTATAACTCCTAGCTTGATTATAGTTCATAACTATTTGGAGGAACAGCTGTACTAATAGCACACTGTATACATTTTGCTTATAGAGAGCCCAAGGCAGAATCCCTGACATCTTTAGAAAATAGTGACAGGTATCCCATCTGAAATCAAAGATTGCTGGTCACTGTCAACAGTACTTAGATAAATTAATCGGTGATCACACTCAGTCATTAGGTAGCTTGCTAAGATTCCATGCTGCAAGCAAGAACAACACTGTGTATATTGATAAAATTACAACATTTGATTGCAATTCTAATAATCTGTCATTATTCAAGGTGAATAATAATAATGAGATTCATCAATAATAATGAGATTCAAGGTGCTGGTAATCACTTATAAAGGCCTACATGGCTTAGGCCCAGGGTATTTGGCAGACCATCTGTGGCCAGCGACTGCTCCCCATCGCTCAGTGCGTTCCCACAGGGAGGGCCTCCTTGGGGTGCCATCGGCCAAACAATGTCGGCTGGTGACCCCTAGGGAGCGGGCCTTCTCTGTGGGCGCACCTACCCTGTTGAATCAGCTCCCCCTGGGGCTCCGGGTGGCCCCTGACCTTCGCTCTTTCCGCCATGGCCTTAAAACATGGCTATTCCGCCTGGCCGGCTTGGACTGAAGGGGTTTTAGAGGAGATTTTAATGGTTTTTATAGTTTTATTGGGTATTTTTAAAAAATTGAACTTTGTGTGTTTTATTGTTGTGAGCCGCCCTGAGTCCTTTCGGAGATAGGGCGGCATATAAGTCCAAATAATAAATAAATAAATAAATAAATAAATAAATAAATAAATAAATAAATTATCACTTATGGTCTCATCACTATTAGTAGCCCAGATTGAGAAACAAACATTGTGCCAATACAAGCTACATCTAATACAACAATTGTACAAGTAGTCCTTGACTTACGACCACACATGGGAACAGAATTTAAGTTGCTAAGTAATGCAGTCATTAAACAATTCTTCATGTGACTGAACCTGATTTTACAACTATTTTTACCAGTTGTTGAACAAATTATAAGATTGTTAAATCAACCGTAGGGTCATTTGGATTTTGCATGTCAGAAGCCGATTGGGAAGATTGCAAATTGCGATCATGTGTCCATAAGACACTGCAAACATCGTAAATATGAGCTGGTTTTCAAGCACCCAAATTGTGATTACGTGACCAGGGGAATGGTGCAACAATTGTAAGTTTGAAAATCAGTTGCAAATCACTTTTTCTGAGGTCATCATAAATTTGAATCATTGTTAAATGGGCAAGTCATAAATTGAAGACTAGACTACCTGTAATCACAAAATCTTGCAAACCTGAATGTGTTTCCCTTTCTTCCTCTGTTATCTTCATGAGAATTAGGGAGGGGCCTGACTGAGGCATTTTCTTGGCCTGAGCCCAAGTTTCATTTATCTGATTGTTGCCTTGGTAACGAATCTTCCCTCTGTGCTTCAAAGCCAAACTCATTATCCACTACATGATCTAACAGGACCAAAAAAAAAAAAAAAAAAAAAAGAGCCAGTGTGATATAATGATAAAAGTCTTGAATTAGAAGTAGGAAGACACAGGTTCTAGTCTACCTTTAGCCAAGAAAGCTCACTGAAAGCCTTTGGGCCAATCATTCTTTTTAAGCCCAAGCCAGTTCTTTGGACTTATTAATGTAAGAAAGAAAAGGAAGAAGGAACATTGTGTATATTGCCTTGTGAACCCCTGAATAAAAGGCAACACATAAATAAATAAAAAGGCTATGTTATTCTCAAAGGAGGCAATCTAAGTGATATTAAGGCTAGCCTAGAAAACATAGACTAATATTTTTCTAAACTGAAAATTCATGAAACCTACTGAAAAAAAATTACCAGTACTTCTATTCATTTTGGCCCAAAATGTCTTTGTAAGCTGTTAAATCTTTACACCTTGCCATGTCTACCATGCAATTTTATTAATTTCCCAGGAAACAATGAGTGTTTAATCTAACAATCACATGGAATGGATGTTTAAAACTTTTATCTTTTAATAGTGTTTGTTTTCCTTGCACAATGTTCTTATCCAGGTCAAGTAAAGATCAAATAGATGCATTCACACAGCAGGCTAAATTTGATAAGTATTAACTAGGGCAAATATTAAATGCTAAAACTATATGGATCTTGGGCACCCTCTGACCACAACTCAGCAGTACATCAGACCTGACGTTCTGTTTAATTTGTGAGCAATTACATTTTCAGAGTTTAATTGCTCATCATGCCAAGTCTACCATGCATGGTTTTTCCAGTTAAGCCACTTTTATTCCAGCCCACATCCTTAGCTAGCAACTAAAATTCAGCAGACTATTCTCTCACTAAAAGCTTATCCTATTGAACATGACAACTTTTCAGGCTAGCAGTCACTTGCTTGCCTGAATCCTGGAAATTGGCTCTCTGATTTTTTTCATAATTAGTGTGCTTGTCTAAATCCATGCTGGCTTGAATTAGAAGTGGGATTGCCTGTTTCTTCTTTTTTGTTTTGTTTTTTACTCCCTGAGTCAGTGGGTAATTGTAAATTCTATATGAGTTTCATTGCTAAAAAAATCTTAAGGATATTTCATCCATATTAAATGAAGAAGGCGATGTATTTGCTTGGATTCCCATCATTATCTTCTGCATTAGATAGTTGTAGTGTTTGCTACTGTCCTATGATTGACCTGCATCCTGGAAGAGAGACTGTTTAGACCAGGTGTGTCAAACTTGTGGCATCATGGCAGCATCACGTGACCGATCGCAACTTTTTCCCCCTTCACTAATCTGGGCATGGGCATGGCCAGTGTCTGACACATCCTCCCATGGGTTGTGAGTTTGACAGCCCTGGCTTAGACAAAATACTTCTTCCTATTTATGCTCACAGGCTATGAAATAACAAACTTCCAGCTCCCACCCCAATTAGATTTTCCTCTTTTATTGTATTGAGCATTCTATATACATGCTAGATGCTTAATCTTTATTAAGCATTTATTAATGTTACCTGATGCCTTGCTGATGCTTAAACAAAACAACTTCAGGGATGGAGGGGAGAGTGAAGGGCTATAAAACTTGTCCAACAAAAGTCAAATTCTGGAGACCACTTTCCTGCTTCACCATTCTACCTTCCTCATACCTGTCTGCTGCTTTTTTGGGCTGGCTGATACACCCCAACAGGGCAACATTTTATCTTCCAGTTTATTCATTTGTAGAATTAAAAGCCTGATGGATAAATGGCCATTTCCCCCATTTCTTCTGCCTTCTTTATTGGGAAGCTTCTACTACTATGGACTATGAGGGTTCCATATAAGGGTTCAAATAACAGAAAATTGAAAGGATTTCCCATCCCATAATTTTATCTCTGAGAATCTGAAGGATCTTATCTAGATGTTTTAGAGGCTTAGCATTCAAGTAATTTATAAGGAAATTCATGCATACTTGTTTATCACCATGCAAGTACAAGTACGAATTGGTGCTTAACTATTCCAGTCATTAAGTTTACATCAAAATGAGAAACCTGTGCATTGTAGGCTGCATGTGCCCCCACCCACAAGACACTATATCTTAATGTCACTAGGAAGTTGTTCATTTTTGAAAAAGAAACAAAATAGGTAGGCTAAACCTCCACTTATTGCTTCTCTTTATCTTTTAAATAATTTCTGAACCCAACTTAAAAGGGTGCAGAAAAAGTTTATCTTGTTTCCTCCAAAGAACTGTGTCCTTGTTTTGCCTCTTTATGTCTCAGAATTTGATTTTTTTATTAAAAAAAATCAATGGCTGGCTATAAAAAGATGATTCTTCTTCACTTTAAATACTTTCTATATTAACAATCACGTGTACATTTGTACTTTTCTACTTCTTGGAAATTCTATACGCTTAGATTCATAAATATAGTCAGAAGAAAGGAGGGCAAGCTGCTTAATAAGATATGAAAATATAGCTTCTCATATAAAATAAGACTGAACTATGTATTTTTCAAATTAAATGTGAATTGAGAAAACTGGATTAAGAGATATTTGTTACGTGTTTCTTAGTTGCTCAGCTGTTAATAATGAGCAATGTGACCCATTTTTGTTGCTTTACGTTTTTCTATGCTTAAGATATTTAACACACAATTATCACAACAATTGAGAATGAAAATATTGGGGAACTAGAGAAAGCAGCAGCATGTATTTTTGTTCTTATATGCTATACACACAGAGAGAAATGCATACATATATACATAAAATGTTCAAACAAAATCTTTTTTAGGCCTTAATCAGACATGATCACAGAGAGCTCAGAAGAGGACAGTAAAACAACCCAGACTTGTTGCATCACCTTCCTTCTGCAGTGGACGAATTTTGATAGTGAATAAAATATTCTGTCTTTGCAAATACAAAGAGAAAGACTAACACTCCTAGTGCTACTCCCCACAAATGCTGAAATACAAATAGAAAAAGGGAACAGTAATTCCTTGTATTGAGTATTTGAAAGAAAGAAAAACCCCACCACTATTCCAACTCCCCAAATGTCGTAGAAAATTGCCTTCTCGTTTTTCTGGCTGGTGGACACACTTGTGAGAGCAGGAAATTATTGTCAACTTAGAAGTATTAATGACACCACAAGAATATTGGGGGTGGGGTTTGGCAGGTTGAACACTGCCCATTCTAAAGCTCTATTCTGCAAGAGAATAATCACCATTTCTTTTTCTTGTTATCTCTTCGTTCATGAATAAATATAGAAGAAGCTTTTAGGATTTTCCCATATAATATATATATGATCTGTTCAACAGACTTCTCAATTTGTTAATTCCTGCACTTTAAGAAATATTTCCAATCCCATCCCCATTGAATTGATGGAAAAACAAAGATTCCTCCCCCTCCCACAATTTTGGTGTGTAGAATACTATCAAGTCTGCTTAATCGGGAAGTACCAGTGTCCAAGTTCTCTTTCTGAAGCCCACTAAATGTTGCACAGGCTTAAATAAATCAATATATTTTGAGTGCTGAGCAAAGATACTCTACATTTTTTTCTCAGAAATTCTCACTGGCTGCATTCCCACTTTTCTTTTGTTACTGTTATGTTCTAGATTCACACATACAACAATTCATAAAGAAACCAAACAGGCTGGATTTATATAATATGTTTTTTTAAAAAAAACTCTTGACACTAACCACAATTGACAAATACCTCAGATAGATTTTTTTAAAAAAAAAGTTGGTTAAGCATATGTTGTACGAGCACAACTTCTTTGACTTAAACTTTTCTTTCAAAGCAGAAGAGAATTTCAGCATGACATTCACTGAAAGAAGGTGATGCTCTTTTATTTACCGTGTTTTTTGGTGTATAAGAAGCACTTTTCTCCCCCCGCCCCCCAAAAAATGGGTGGAAATGTCTGTGCGTCTTATTCAGTGAATGTTGCCAAAGCCCTACCCTTTGGTCTCTGCCTCCCAGCAATTTATCTCCTTGCAGCAAACAGCCTGGTCAGCTTCAGCACAGCCTGATCTAGCACAAGCAGCTGATTGGCATTTGGATCGGTCTCCTGGAATACCACCTATCAGCTGTTCGAGGCTACAGGGATTTCCACTGCCCATCACCTCCTTCGCCACCTATTGCTGCTGCCACTATCCCCACCTCCGCACACCTGTTTTCAGCCTCTGCGGACCCCATTTTCAGCTTCTGTGTGTCCCATTTTTGGCCCATTCCAGGCGGTGGGGATAGGTGGCGGCAGCAGTGATCCCCACTACCTGGAATGGGCCAAAAATAGGATGTGCAGAGGCTGAAAATGGGGCACATGGAGGCTGAAAATGGGGCAAGCGGAGGCAGCAATAGACAGCAACAGCGATGGTCGGCGGTGGGTGGTGGCGATCCCTACAGCCTGGAACAGCTGATAGGCAGTATTCCAGGAGGCCGATCCAACCGCCAATCAGCTGTTTGTGCTAAATCAGGCTGTGCTGAAACTGACCAGGCTGTTTGCTGTTTGCTGCAAGAAGGTAAATTGCTGGGAGGACAAGGCAGAGGGAGATTTTTTTTTTCTTGTTTTCCTCCCCAAAAACTAGGTGCGTCTTATATTTTGGAGCATCTTATAGTCCAAAAAATATGGTAGCCAAGAATAATGCTGATGTACTAACTTTCACTGTACAATGCATTTCCAGAAATCTGTAGTCTCTCTGGCTTCCCATGTTTCAATGAAATCCCAAGAAATTCCGAATCATAAAGAAATTTCTCCTATTTTTTTCAGCAGTAGTTGAAAAAGCATCTGCCCTTTTTTAAGGATTTTGTTATTGGTGGGATTGTTGTTAGGTTTATATCCCAGCTTTTCTCCAAGAGCTTCAAGTACATAGATAACACACTTCCTTTAAATTTTCAATTTAATATATACATTTTAAAGCATACATAATAGTTCTCCTTCAAAATTTCTTTATAATTGAGAAATTATAAAATTTCTTTATAATTGGTAAAATTGGATTAAGAGAAAATAACTGGCAAAAACAGTTAGCTTCTGTAACTGTGAATGGAGCTGAACTGGGTCTCTGATTCTAGTCAAACCTCTTAATCTCAGACCACATTGATTCTCACTATGCTCTATTTTTTGAGACTTTCTGCTGCTCATTAGGAAATTCACAACAATAATTCACTCAATTTATGACCCCCATAATGCTAAAGATAATTTATGAAAGGCCACTTTTGCAGAATTAAAACTTTGTTTGCCATAGTTCCCAAATTCTAATGTTTTCAGAATCTGCTAGAAGCTAACACATTTATGTTCCAATACCAAATAGGACCAACAGCCTTATAAGAACTTATTAAATCACCTCCAACCTCTTCCAAAAAAATTAAGTGTTATGAATTAAGATAATGGATAATTTAAGCCTCATTATCAGACCTCTCTTCCAAGTATTTCTCAATAAAAGTGAATTATGATATGTGCCATTAGTCAGGCTGAACTTCTTAGTTCGCATCTTAGTCTGATATCTACGGAGCCCTTAGCTTTTTTTTTTTTTTATCAAAGATGTTCCCCTACAGTCCAGATCTAGAATATATGGAAAGAAAGATGCTTTATATTTCCTGCCCAAAGCTCCTAAATTCGGAAACTCAATAAAGCTTTGTGAGCAAGAGACACCTGCCTCAATATGCAGTCTTGCATGTGAATACATTTAATTAGAAATTCTATTTTAAACCAATAAAACCAATCCTCTACATACTAAAAGAAGCATTTTAGAAATGACTAATTTAGGAGAAAAACAATGCAGGGAGGATAAGTAAACATAGCCTGTTAGGGGAAACTGATGCTTTGTTCAGTAAACAAAGTATTTCAGCAGTTAGGGGTTAAACCAGCAAACCTGAAAATGAATAACTGAACAATCATCCTAATTTCTCTGCCATTGAATGATACATATACAAATGAATTATGTGGCAGTTGCTTTGGAGAAACCAAAAATTAATCCTATCCAATTAGAATCAGAATCAGAATCAGAATAGAGCTGGAAGGGATGTTGGAGGGCTTCTAGTCCAGACTCAAGCAGGAGATCCTATACCATTTCAGACAAGTGACTGTTCCATTTTTTTTTTTTTGTCTTTTAATGACCTCATAATTCCTTGCATTGGGGTAGAGTCAAGACAACTGATTGGAGTGTTTACTGGCTGGATGCCCTTCCTGTCGCCAATGCAGAGTTCACAGCTGATATTTACTCATAGTGCACACAGAGAGAAATACCTGCCACTAACTAGGATCGAACTCACAGCCTCCTAATTGTGAGACAAGAGCTCCACCTTTAGTCCACTACACCACTCAGACAAGTGACTGCCCAGTCTCTTCTTAAAAATCTCCAGTGATGAAGCACCCACAATGTCTGAAGGCAAGCTATTCCACTGATAAATTGTCCTTGCTGTTAGGACATTTCTCCTTAATTCCAGGTTGCTTCTCTCCTTGATTAGTTTCCATCCATTGTTTCTTATCCTGCCCTCAGGTGCTTTGGAAAATAAATTGACCCCCTCCTCTTTGTGGCAGCCTCTCGAATACTGGAATACTGCTATCATGTCTCACCTAGTCTTTCTTTTCTCTAAACTAGCCAAACCCAAATCTGCAACCGTTCTTCATATGTTTTAGTCTCCAGGCCTTTAATCATCTTAGCTGCTCTTCTTTATACTTCTTCCAAAGTCTCAACATCTTTTTTGTAATGTGGTGACCAAAACTGGATGCAGTATTCCAGATGTGGTCTTACTAAGTAAGGCTTTATAAAGTGATACTAATACTCCATGTGATTTTGATTCAATGCCCCTGTTTATACAACCAAGGATTGTATTAACTTTTTTGGCTGCTGCCGCACACTGCTGACTCATATTTAAGTGATCATCCTAGGACTCCAAGGTCCCTCTCACAGTTTTTGAGCCACGTTTTGCCTAATCTGTACTTGTACCTTTAGCTTTTCCTGCCCAGGTGTAAAACCTTGCTTTTCTCCACATTAAATTTCATTTGGTTGGATAGATCTTTTTGGATCCTGAGCTTGTCTTCTTGGATGTTGGTTATTCCTGCCAGCTTAGTGTCATCTGCAGATTATTATTTTTTTAAATTTATATGCCGCCCTTCTCCGGAGACTCAGGGCGGCTTACAATGCATTAAGCAATAGCCTTCATACTTTTGTATATTTTTACAAAGTCAGCTTATTGCCCCCACAAACTGGTTCCTCAATTTACCTACCTTAGAAAGGATGGAAGGCTGAGTCAACCTTGAGCCTGGCAAGATTTGAATTTACTAATTGCAGACAGCTGAAGTTAAATTACAATGCATTAATCTGCTGAGCTATCCAGGCTCATGAGTTCCCCTTCTATTCCCTCACCATTAGACTTTTCAGCAAAGGACAATTTATCAGATGCTTTAGGGAAACTATGGTGCTGTATCAAAAACTTGAGTCTGTCACATACAGACCAGGGGTGGGTTCTACTTACCTTTACTACCGGTTTGCAATGGGAGCACGTGCACGTCCTTCTGCGCATGCGCAGAACACCCAAGATGATGTCATGGTGGATGCATGGAGCCTCCCACCAGTTTTACTATCAGTACTATAGAACCAGACCAAACCGGGAGCAACCCACCACTGATACAGATATTAAATTCTTGCTAGTACAGGATGTGGGATGCCGTGGCAATCGAAAGGTCGTCAGTTCAGCAGTTCAAATCCCTAGTGCTGCGTAACAGAGTGAGCTCCCATTACTTCTCCCAGCTTCTGCCAACCTAGCAGTTTGAAAGCACGTAAAAAATGCAAGTAGAAAAATAGGGACCACCTTTGGTGGGAAGGTAACAGCGTTCCGTGCGCCTTTGGCATTTAGTCATGCCAGCCACAAGACCACTGAGATGTCTTCGGACAGCGCTGGCTCTTCGGCTTTGAAACGGAGATGAGCACCGCCCCCTAGAATCAGGAATGACTAGCACATATGTGCGAGGGGAACCTTTACCTTTAAGTACAGGACATATGTATATAAAAGTAATGATAAGTAATAATGTACAAGCATAAAAATAAATAAAAAATAGGAATACGAATAAGAAACAAATAAAGAGGACAAAGCATAGCAGTTGCAGCAATACAAAAACAGTGGAGATCAGTTGAAATAGTTTTTGTTACTAATAGAAGAGAATAATTATAGCTCAGGGATGAACTGTGGGTCCTTAATGCTTTCTTACAGATATTTCTTTACCAAACTAGGTAACATTATCAGTGCTGATGGGGAATGGTTAAAGACAACATGATAAGCTGGGCAAAGAACTTCGGCCATAACATCGAATTAGATAATTGGGAAAAACTATGGACAACAAATTACAAACTGACAATGTCTGTACCCTATAAGGAAAACTTGCTCAAAATATTCTATAGGTGGCATCTTCCCCCGGCCAGGTTGGCAAGAATGTTCTCCAATACATCTCCAACATGCTGGAAATGTAAGCTACACAAAAGAACTTACTATCATACATGGTGGACCTGCCCAAAGGCAAAACAATATTGGTGAACGATCAGAATACAAATAGAACAAATTATACAACACAGAATAGAAATGAAGCCAGAAATCTTCCTATTAGGCATAATAACTGGACAATATGAAAAGGAAATAAAATACTTAATAATCCATATAACAACAGCAGCACATATAATTTTTGCACAAAATTGGAAGAGTAATGATATACCAAGCGAAGAGAGAGTAATTAGTAAAATCATGAAATGTGCAGAAATGGACAGACTCACAAAGGAACTTCGAGATAAAGAGGAACATGACTATTATCTAGTATGGGATAAATGGTACACTTGGTTGGAAGATAGGAAAAAGGAAAAACAGGACTAGGAGACAACCAGTGGAACCCAAGATAGATATAGAAACACAAATTACTTAATGTAGGCCAACAGTGACTTAAAAAAAGTTTAGACAAAATGAGAAAGACCCAATTAGGGAGGAGTCAAATATACAAATGAGAAATATACAATAGATTACAGTTGTGACAACTTTGATAAGATAGATACCTGACTTTTTGTTTACATGTTTTGTATGTCTTGTTATTACTTGTTTTGTTTTGTCTGTATTTTTAAATAAATAAAAAAAATTTTAAAAAAAGAAAAAAAAGAAGAGAATAATTATAGCTCAGGGATGAACTATGGGGTCCTTAATGCTTTCTTACAGATATTTCTTTACCAAACTAGGTAACATCATCAGTGCTGATGGGGAATGAGGTCTGCTCTCATTTTATATACTGTGAATTGTCTTGTAAGTGTTTGTTGGAGTAGTTCTTGGTGGAATGGTGTTGGTGGTTCCTTGATTGTTGTTGTTCATTTACTATTAACTTGTTCCTTGATTGGGATATTGTTTGCTTCTTGATTATTGGTCTAATGTTAATCTTAGAATTAATCTCTGTTTATGTGGATATTGATTGCTGATGAAGAGATGTTTTGGTCTTTTTGTTTCCTTTTTGATTGTCTCTTTTGAATGATATGTAGATGTTGTTTATGCCTACAGGCCTGTTGATAGGAATTCTCTAGCGTATTTGCACTCGGCTGACTTGGCTCCCACCAACACTGACACAGCAAGTCACTAGTATACAAAATGAGAGCAAATCCCGCTCCCTACGAGCACTGATGATGTTACATAGTTTGGTAATGAAACAGCTGCAACAAAACAACCAGATCAGAGAGCACTAAGGACCCCACAGCATTTTTTTTTTTTGCTTTTAAAGAAAATGACCTCTCCTCTTTGCATATTTTTAAAATGTCTATGTTGTTCCTAAACGATACTCATTTAATTAATTACTGGTAACAAATTTTAGAGGTCATGTTGGATTTTAACAATTCTGCTGTAACAGCTGCTCAGGTTTTTCTTTCCAGAGTTGGAAAGACTGTGATAACAAGACTGCGGTAACATGTGCCAAAGACTGCATTTGCAACTGCCCTATGATTTTATGGGTTTGGATCACAGATGTCTGGTAAAAACATAATGCTAACAGATGCCCATTTCATTGAGAGACAGAGGGTACAATCCACAATATTGGGCTAGGTTTTTTTTTCCCTAATAGATTTAATAGATTTCAATTTACTTTGTCTCCTAATGCTCCACTATAAATACTGAAGCTGGAAACCTCCTCAGCAGAGGTCAAACACATATATTCCGATTGAGATATGACTTATATACACAAGAACTGTTGGGAATAAGTGCTTTATCACCACTGAATTGTCAACAACAGAGAAATACAGAATATAGAATAACAGAGTTGGAAGAGACCATGGAGGTCTTCTAATCCAACCCCTTGCCCAGGCAAGAAACTCTATATCATTTCAGACAAATGGCTGTCCAATGACAACCACAACTTCTGAAGGCAAGCCATTCCACTGGTTAATTGTTCTCACTGTTATGATAGTTATATGAGAAGGGAAGCAATTATTAATGTAGTAGTAGCTTTATATTAAATTTACGCAACACTCCTTTTACGATCACAGTCCCATATACTAGAGATTAGCAACATGGTACTTATAAATACCAAACATCTGGGATATTTCAAGTTGATTTTCTCTAAAAAGCACAATTTCTGTATCAACATGGCTAAAACCTTACAACTTTCTCAAATCTCATGGACTAGGAGTTCTCACAAGACTTCTCTTGCTTTTTCTGTTGTGGCACCTGCCTTGCAGAAATTTGGATGGTCGCAATCCCATAAAATTCCTGGACATCCTTAAAAAATTTGGCTTTTCCCTCAGGGTTGCTAGCTGAGCCTATCATGGATAGATGTTCACTGTGTGAGTTTTAAGGACCTTAAAATGTAATATTGGATTTATGGTTCATTGTGAGTTTTTTAATTGGTTTTTATGTTTCCGAACTGTGAACTGCGGAGAGTCACAATTTTGAGAGTCATATTCCCTTTTTTTAATTCATTGCCAATCCAAGAAAGTACCTCTCTTAATCTATGACAACTGAGTCTGTGCAGGACAGATGGAGGACTTTGTCAAAGGATTTTGAAAGTTCAAAAAATATGCACTATTTATTGGGTTATCCATGCTAGGTATGTGTTGATGCATTCAAGAAATTCTAGAAGACAATGAATCAAGATTTACCTTTGTCGAAGTTGTGTTGTCCCTTTTAAGCAACACTGGCTCTCCTATATGTTTGCTCATTTTCTTCTTTAATCCCTTCATTCATTTCACAGATTTTAAACTAACTTTTTTGTTTGGTGTTTAAATGGGCTCACATTGACTATTTTCCAATGTAAAGGAGAAACTATTTTTCTCGGGAAAACACACCAATTTTACATTTAAGTAAATGTAAATACAATTTACATTTAAATAAAATTTAAATAAAATACATTTAAGTAAATTAAATACAAAGAGCCTGTAGTACAGTGGACTAAAGCACTGTTATTAACATCTGCTGCTTGCAATTACTGCAAGTTCAAATCTCACCAGGCTCAAGGTTGACTCAGCCTTCCATCCTTTTAAAGGTAGTTGAAATGAGGATCCAGATTGTGGGGGCAATAAGCTGACTTTGTATAAATATACAAAAGTATGAAGGCTATTGCTTAACGCATTGTAAGCCGCCCTGAGTCTCCGGAGAAGGGCGGCTTATAAATTAAAGCAAAAAAAAAAAGTTCTTGTTGCTGGTATCCTTAAGATTTATATTGACTGTTTCCCTATGACTATCATTAAGTGTTGTACCTTATGATTCTTGACAAATGTACCGTTATCTTTTCTTTTATGTACACTGGGAGCGTATGCACCAAGACAAATTCTTTGTGTGTCCAATCACACTTGGCCAATAAATTCTATTCTATTTTAAACATAGCCTTCAATTCACTGTTCTGAGGATGATAGGATTCTGATTAACCAGGTTTGTGTGGAGCAGTGCTACTCTGCCTTTTATAGGTCCTATGTAGCGAGGCCTCTGTTCTATCTGCAGTCTTCACTTAATGCAGACTGCCTCTGATTCAGCACCTTGAGTCAAAAAATTGAAGTGCTTCAATTTGGCATCCCAAAATATCTCGTAGATTGAGTCAGCTTGATCCAACCTTATGCTTTGTTTGCACAGACGTTCCTCTTGATGTCCAGATTGAAGTTGAACAGCCTCTTCAATCAGGCATTTCAAAGGGAAATTCCAAGTTGATCCACAGTGCTATTTTGAAGAGCTTTCCAATCAAACCTATCTTGAAGTGAAGTATCCCTTTGAAGCTTTCCACAACCAAAATATTTAAGTTTCGTTCACTGCAGTCACTCTTCTTTCCAAGCAAGAGTAAATAACCTTTATAACACTTTATAACACTTCAGGAGTTCCTCTTTTGTACCAGCAAAAAAAAAACAAAACTGGAATGTTCAGAGCAAGTTATGGAAATGCTCCCAAAATTGTTGTCTTGGTCATTGGATATATCCATAATTGTGTGTGTATAAGGCAAACAAAGAAGCTGCTGCCCGGGATACTCTTCTCCTTCTCAGCATATTTTGGTTCTCATGCCTCCATCCACAAGGCATGCAGGAATTTTTCCAAACAAATTCCATCACATCCAAGTCATTTTGATCCTGTAAGAATGTTTCAAGAAACCAGAAGTTTTCCTGGAAATCCATTACACTGCTTTGCATTGCTTTGCAGTATACACTATCTTCCCATGACTTTCTTATTAATTTTACTTTTTTTAAAAAAAAATGAATGATAGGGTATGAAATCAGGTATTCACCAAAGGAGGTGTCCTTCGCATAATGGCATACCTGACTCCACATTTGTGGAGTGATAATATTGTTATCCTACAGCATTATTCACCTTTCTTCTGACTATATTTCATATTCTGAAAATATTGTAGAAGAAATGTGTACTTGGTGTTTCTCTATCTTGGCAGAAGGGTGTAATTTTTCATTAGGATACATCCATAACTCTGTCTGTCTGTCTGTCTGGGAGGGAGGGAGGGAGGGAGGGAGGGAGGGAGGGAGAGAGAGAGAGAGAATTTCAAATGGTTGTGTGAAGTTTGTAAAAAATGTACCTAAGTACATTGAGTAGGCATTGGAGATAGGACCAAAGTATCACAATGTCTATCTGTAACAGTATATTTCTGTAAGAATTAGGTTATTTTATACAGACCAGAGTTTTTTTCTATTTGGTATATCTGACTGGGCAATTATACTGTCCACAAGTCTTGGACAAGATGACTAATTGAGCATTCAGCATCTTTAATTCCTTTATACATGCCTATGGGCAAATGTTATCATAAATTGTCCTAAATCTCTTGGATAATTTCTGTTTATAATTCTGATGGGGCTGGAAATTAAGGGGTTTTGACACTGTAGCCTTAAGCTGCTTGATTTCTGTGCACAAATGGCCTGGAAATGAAGCCAGATTTTTAAATCCCTTTTTGGATTTCATCCCTTTCTTCCATTTGTTTGTTTGTTTGTTCAAATCAGTGTCTGCTGACTTCTAATGACTGAAGGCAGTTTACAATTTAAAATGTGGAAACAACATTATTTAAAAAGAAAAAGAAAATCCATAAGCATCCTGAAAATAGACATACAAATAAAAGCCCTATCAACCTGGCCCAAGGGCTGGGAGAATAGCAAGTCTTCAACTTCCTAAATGTCATTAGTGAACCATGGTGATGTTCTGAGAAAGGAAGCACTTATCTTACCAGCATTTCCATTGATAGACCATTTATCAGAGCCCCCTCCACTGGCATTCCTCTTGCATTTGACTCTTCCCATCTGATGAGCCACTGGTAGAGCAAAAGAAAAAGACAACACCAGTTTTCCATTAATCTTGACACTAAGGCTAAAGTGGGAGTATTTCTCACCAATTTCCCTTGGTTAAAAAAGAGTCCATCTGTGAAGTTGTAAATTTCAAGGGCAAACCACACAAGCAAGCCAGAAATACCAACTTTTGCCATCCCATGAGTAAACTTTGCTTGTTTCTTTGTTGATTTTTAATGCTGCATAACTCCAACTGACTTCGGGTGCATGTAAGTTACAAAATGGCAAACCAAACAACACAACTGTTAGATCGGCGCAGGAATGGAAGACGTGACCAGCTCGTTACATAGTAACTTTTATTGAGAACAAGAAAACAGTAGCAAGACTGGCTGCGCGCTGCCGGAGCTCTCCTTATATTCGCTCCGGCAGTCGCACCGCCCCCCTGACAGGGGTTCAAACTTTCCCGCCCGATGGCTGGCAGCCAATCCGGGCGGATGTCCTTATAAGGACATAACACTCCTCCCCCCTTAGTCCGGAAAAAACTTCAAAGTTCATTTATAAACGTTACGTAGTCCCGCAGGTACGTAGGACGCCTTGGCACCCTAGCTGACCTGCGCAGTCTCACTTCTTCCTCGTCCCCGACCTGGACGGACGGGGCTTCTGTGTCTCCTGGTTCCCTCCCCGGAACCGGGCTCAGTTCGGCTGGCGAGTGTGCGGGGTCACCCCCAGCGCCTCCGGCCGGACCACAGACCCTGGATGGCTGGTTCGGGTGGTCTTCCTCCTGGCCTGTGGATCTATCGCCTTGTCTCGGTTGCTCGGTTCCGACCCGGGAAGAGCGTCTGAGTCTCGGTAGGTTTGTCGCTTGCTCCTCCCTGGTCTCCCGGGCGCTGCGGTTCGGTTGCGGTCCGGTTTGCTGCTGGTTGGGCGGTGGTTCCGCTCGGTGCCCTCGGGTCCGGTCCGCCGGCTGCGGGTGGTGCTGGCTTGCGTTGTGCTGTCCGACCTCGCAGGGGTGGCGTTGGTCCCCTCGGTCGGGCTGGCGTTGGTCTACCCCGTCTGGTTGGTGGTGGTCGACCTGGTCGGGATGTTGTTGCGGGACTCCCTTTGCGGGGCGGCGGAGGTCTCCCCTGCCGGGGTGGTGTAGGTCTCCCTGGCTGGGTTGTTGTCGGCTTTCCCTTCCCCCTAGTCCCTGGTCTACCATCGGATGGTGCCTGGGGTCATCCGGGTCGGGTTGATGTTTCCTGGCTGTCTTCTGAGATGGGCGGGGGTCCCTCTCGCCGGGGAGTCGTGTGCCACCCTCGCCCATGGGTGGTGGGGTGCCCGTCATGGCTGGGTCCTGGTCTACTCGCCTGGAGCTGCGGTCTCCCTGGCTGGGCTGGCGTAGGCTGCCACCACTGGTGGGGTGCGCTGCTCCTCCACTGGGCAGGTCCCGGTCTACTTGCGGGCTGGGTTGGTGGTCCCTGGCCCTGTTGTGCCGAGTGCCCACCCGGCTGGGTTGGTGTTGCCATCCCCCGTGCGGTTGGCCCCGGTCTACCTCGCTGGACTGCCGACGTGACAGTACCTGGTAGTGTGCTGGGCCGACCTTGTCGGGATGGCGTTGCTCTGCCTCGCAGGGGTGTTGTAGGCCTACCTCATCTGGGTGTGGTAGGTCTACCTCGCCGGGGTGTTGCAGGCCTACCTCGTCTGGGTGTTGTAGGCCTCCCTCGTCAGGCTGGTTTTCGTGTGCTCCCCCCCACCTTTTCCGGAGTTGGTCGTTGTGACGTCTACAGACCTGTCCATCTTCCAACTCGACGGTGTAGGATTTGGGGTCGGTTGTGCTGGCAATCCTTCCCTTCAGCCACTTAGGAGGGCCGTTGAAATTCAGCACGAAAACTGAATCTCCCTTGCTGAAGGCGCGGAGCGGGCGGCTGGCGGTTGCGGTCACTTCCGGGCTGTATTGGGGGTGCAGCCGGTCCAAGGGTGACCTCAACCTTCTGCCCATCAGCAGCTCGGCCGGGCTCTTGTGGGTGGTGGCATGCGGCGTGATGTGTTGGGTGAGGAGGAAGTTATCTATGCGTTCTTGCCAGTCTCCCGGGCCCATCTTGGTGAGGGCTTCTTTGGTGAGTCTGACCATGCGTTCCGCTTGTCCGTTTCCGGCCGGCCTGTACGGGGCGGACAGGGCGTGGCGGATGCCCAGTCCTGCCAGGAAGGACTCCATTGCCAGGGATGTGAGCTGGGGGCCATTGTCCGAGACTAGCACGTCCGGTAGTCTGTGTGTGGCGAACAGACGGCGCAGGGCTCGGATCGTCGCTTCTGTTGTGGTAATGCCATGGGTATCACCTCGAGCCACTTGGAGAAGGCATCTACCACGATGAGGAGGTGTCGCCCCTGCATCGGACCCGCGAAGTCGATGTGGATCCTCGACCAGGGGTTGCTGGGGGTCTCCCACTTCGCGACTTCGGATTGCGGCGGCGCTGGGCGAACTTCTTGGCACGGGTCACATCTGGAGACCCATTTCTCAATGTCTCTGTCCATAGAGGGCCACCAGACGTAACTCCGTGCCAGGGCCTTCATGCGGACGATGCCCGGATGCCCTTTGTGCAGAGTCTCTAACGTCCGCCGTTGCAGTGAGCTTGGAATCAGCACCCTGTCTCCCCATAGCAGACAGCCCTTTATGGCGGACAGCTCCTTCTGTTTCCTGGTGAACGGGCTGAACCTCTCCTCTGTCTTTTCCGATGGCCACCTTCTGAGGATCCAGGACTTCACTTGGCGGAGTGTGGGATCCTTTTGGGTGTGAACGGCCACATCTGCGGATGACACTGGGCAGCTGGCATCATCATCTATATGGCATAGGTGGAGCGTGGGGGCTGGGTCTTCGACTGGATTCTTCGCCGGGCATCTGATGAGTGCGTCGGTGTTTCCTATGGCTGTGCCTGGCTGGTGCACGAGCCTATAGGAGTAGCCGGCTAGGAAGATGGCCCATCTCGTCATCCGTGGGGACATGAAGGTCGGGGTGGGTTGGTCACCTGCGAGGAGTCCCAGGAGTGGCTTGTGGTCGGTGACTATGGTGAAGCGTCTTCCGTAAAGGTATTCGTGGAAATGCTTCACTCCCGCCACGATGGCCAGGGCTTCTTTGTCTAGCTGACTGTAGTTCCGCTCTGCGCCGGACATGGTCTTTGAGAAGTAGGCGATTGGGGCTTCCGTGCCGTTGGGTAGTTCATGGCTGAGGACTGCCCCCACCCCGTACGGCGACGCATCACAGGTCAGCTTGATGGGGAGCGTCTCGCTGTATTGGATGAGGACGCTTTTGGACGTCAATAGTCCTTTTATGGCTCGGAATGCTGCTTCCTCTTCCTGGCCCCACTTCCAGGACGCCGATTTCCCCAGCAGGCTGTGAAGTGGCTCAGCAACTGTGGCTTTCTGTTTTAGAAAAATTACATAGAAGTTGAGCAACCCAAGGAATGCCTGAAGCTCCGTTTTGTTTTTTGGGCTTGGTGCTTCATGGATTGCTTCCACTTTTGATTTGGTGGGGTGGATGCCCGTGCTATCAATGAGATAGCCCAGGAACTCAACTTCCTGTACTCCGATGATGCACTTGTCCCGCCTGACCCTCAAGCCCTTGGCCTTGAACCGCTGCAGGACAAGCCTGAGCCTTTCAAGGAGTTGAGCTCTCAAGTCACCGGAGATTAGCACATCGTCGAAGTAAGGCACCACCCCTGGAACGCCTTGGAGAAGGCGTTCCATCATGGATTGGAAAATGCCGGGGGCAGCGCTGACTCCAAACTGGAGGCGGTTGCATTTGAATGCCCCCCTGTGTGTGACTATGGTTTGGGCCTCCGCCGTTTTTTCGTCCACTGGCAGTTGCTGGTAAGCCTGGGCCAGGTCCAGTTTTGCAAATATCGTGCCAGATCCCAGTGAATGCAATAGGTGCTGCACTACTGGGACCGGGTATGCGCTCTGTGCCAACGCCTTGTTGATGGCACAACGGTAGTCGGCGCAGATGCGCACAGACCCATCATGCTTCAGTGGGGTCACAATGGGGGTCTCCCATGAGGCATGATCGATCGGTTCCAGGACGCCCTGGGCGATCAGCTTATCCAGCTGCTCATCTACCTTGGGCCGCAGGGCAAATGGAACCCGACGGGGCTTCAGCCTGATTGGGGTGATTCCCTTGTCCAGATTGAATGAGATTGGCCTCCCCACAAATTTCCCCAGCTTACCATCGAAGACTTCCTTGAACTCTTCGATGAGGTTGTCGAGTTCGTCCCTGCGAATTTGGTTGATGCCTTCGATTGAAAGCCCCAGCGGCTTGAACCACTCCACTCCTAGCAGGTTCGGTCGGCTGTCCTTCACGACGGTGATGGGAAGCTTGCCTTCGAACTCTTTGTAGGTGACTCGGATGTTGGCTCTTCCTAGCACTCCGATGGGGTTTCCCCCAAAGTCGACGAGCTTGGAGTGTAGTGGCTTCAGCTCTCGCTTGGTGATGCTGGGTTGTAGGCACTTCAGCTGCTGCCAATCCATGATGGAGTAGACTGAGCCAGAGTCTACCTCCATTTTGCAGGGTGCCCTTCCACGTGGTCACGTGGAATTTGGTGGCGCTGTCTGAAGTCGTGTGTGCGATGGTCGTCTGGTGGACCGCTCCGCTCCGGGGAAACTCATCGTCTCTGCGTCTGGAAGGGCCAGAGGACCGTTTGGGTGATCTCTGGTAATCCTTCCGGTTCTCGCGGGGATGGTGGCTGGAGGGCTCTGGGGCTGGTTCCTTGGCTCTGCAGGCTTCGGCGATGTGACCCCTTCTGTTGCAGCGTCGGCAGGTCGCATCTCTCCACTTGCAGGTTGCCCTGACGTGGTCCCCTCTGCAGCTGGCGCAGCGCTCCCCCTTGTAGCTCCATTGGGCGGTTTCCCGCCTTGGGGGTCTGGATACTTTGTGGACGGTGGACTCCCCCTCCGACTCGGATCCAGCTGTGGAATCCTCTGTTGATGATTGCGCTGTGGAGCGAATCTTGTGGATTCCCTTTGCTCTGCTTACTGCGGCAGCTGCTTTCTCCGAGATTTCGGATGCGGTGGCTTCCTCCACCACATCCTTGAGCACGAGTTTCTTCCTGCTCAGGAATTTCTTTTGCAGGCCTCTGTCCCTCATGCCGAAAACCACACGGTCAGCGATGGCATTGTCCACGTGGTCGAATTCACAGCTGGCTGCGATCTGGCGTAGGGCGGCCACGAATTCCTTGATGGTCTCACCTTCCTTCTGGTCCCTCTGATGGAAGGTGAAACGGTTCGCCACCGGTGTTCCTGTTGGGGCATAGTGGTCTTCCAGGATCTGCAGCAGGTCTGCCAATGGCACTTCTTCGATGTCTCGTGGTGCTATGAGATCGATTGCCATGTCAAGGACCTCGGAGCCGCAATTGGCCAGGAAAATGCCCTTTTTCCTGTCATCATCGGCATCCCTGATGTTGTTGCCTCTCAGGTATTGCCGGAATTTCACTACGTAGGATTTCCACTTGTCCTTCCCTGGGCGGAAAGGAGCAAGGGCTGGCAAAGTGACTTCAGCGGATGCCATGCCTTTGGAAATGCCTACTGTAGTTCCCGGTGCCGGAGTCTTGGTCTTGTTGGCTTGGTGCCGTGAGGTTCGTCTCTTCTCTCTAGTCCTTTGTCGCCAGTGTTAGATCGGTGCAGGAATGGAAGACGTGACCAGCTCGTTACATAGTAACTTTTATTGAGAACAAGAAAACAGTAGCAAGACTGGCTGTGCGCTGCCGGAGCTCTCCTTATATTCGCTCCGGCAGTCGCACCGCCCCCCTGACAGGGGTTCAAACTTTCCCGCCCGATGGCTGGCAGCCAATCCGGGCGGATGTCCTTATAAGGACATAACAACAACAATGTGAAATAGGGGGATTCATCCACTGTACCTAAAATCTGGGAGTATAGTCAGGCTTTCAAGGCCTTTCAGAATCCCATTATATTGGGAGCTTGTACGAAACAGAGAAGATGAAGGAAGTCCCCTTTGAGTTTTAAGGGAAACTGCCAAAAATCTTGTTAGTTCCCATAATCCAGCAGCAGGATAAAATGACCATGGAAGGCAGCAACCTAGTGAACAAAGGACTGTGGCATTCCTACCACATTATCAAACAGACCATTTAGTGGAGGTGTTTGCCTGCAATAAAATGAAATGTGGCAGGCAAGCTAGGCAGTATAAACTAGCATGACAAAAAGCCCTTCTTTTCGTATATAACAGAACACAGAAGTTTTTATTATTTATTTATTTATTTCGTCAAGCATATATTTTATGACAGATACAAGTGTAAACATAATTATAAATAAATGAAAAGGATGCGAATAAAAGAAAACATTAGGACATGACTTTATATGCTTCTGCCATGGAGAAATGCTTAGTGATTGACTTGTACTGGTTACAAGGATAAGTGTCAAGTCCTAGAGAAGTTGAGAGAACAGAATATATGTATGTGTATATGTATGTGAATATATGTATATATGTGTTGGGCTGGGGTTCAAGCAGAAACCAGATAACTGTATGTCAAGAATGCTTTAATCTGGATTCCTCTACTGAAAAAGTGTTTGAAATTCTGTCACTCTATGAGTTGACTTCCCTTTGTTGAAATTTCAATGTAAGCACTTCTCCAAAGTGAAGCAGTGAAGCCAAACAGGCCTACTACCAAACAGGATCAACAGAGTTCTACTCCATTTCACTTCTCTGCATTCTAGTTGTTATCAAATGAAAGCAGCCAGCCTGGTCATTCAACCCTACCTCAACATTTGTCAAGACAGAATATTTCATTTCTGCAAGATGAAACATCTCATCAAAATGGTTGGACTGACTGCAATTTGGCAATTCAAATTTCACCAGGCTCAAGGTTGACTCAGCCTTCCATCCTTCTGGGGTCAGTAAAATGAGGACCCAGATTGGAGGCAATATGCTGACTCTGTAAACCGCTTAGAGGGGGCTGTAAAGTACTGTGAAGCTGTAGATAAGTCTAAGTGCTATTGCTAATGTAATTCTGTATCTATGTGCATGAAATGCTAGACTGCAGTGTTTCTGGCAAATTAGTTTTTGGAGTGGAGTTTATTCCACTGCATGTATGCATTAAGCTCTTTTTCAGTATTTCAGCATTTTCTTCAAGCTGCAACCTATGAATCTGTATTTAGTGGATCTATAATCTCTGTGAATAGAAGTCTTCACAGTTGAGAAAAACATCACATTATATAAATGGAGCAGTCTTACAACAGCTGAACTACAAATCCTTATTTTCTATTACAACACAGCTTCATTGCTCCCTTGGTTTAGCTGTCTGCTGAAATCTTAAACACCCACTTAACACTTATCAGCAGTTAATGGCACATCAGTGCTCACAAGTTGGTGCTAAACTATTACAAGACTAGTCTTCTGTGCCAATGAAATGCTGCTTATAGTTCTCTTGGAGTCAAGCAAGATTGTTGCAGACTTTGCATCTTGCGTCTCTTTTATCTACCACTAAACCTGGCAAACTCTTCAGAGATTATGGCATTGAGATTAGAGCAGAGATATCAGTCTAAATGATGAATTCCTGTATTGGCATCACCCACAATTTATTTGCCAGGACTGTAGATAACTCTGTTGTTATTTTCCTGCATTCCGGCTTGTGATTTGTTATGTCCATTATGCCCTTTATTCTCAACATAAATAAATTTAACTCTCCTTTCCACGTTATTTCATTTATCTCTTTTTCCCATTTTAGGATCATAACAACACTATGACACATAGTAGCATTAGGGATTGATTCAAAATTGTCTAGTGAGGTTTAAATCAGTGGTGAGTTTCAAAAAATTTTAGAACCGGTTCTGTGGGTATGGCTTTGTGGGCGTGGCATGCCTTGGTGGGCGTGGCAGGGGAAGGTTACTGTAAAATCCCCATTTCCTCCCGATCAGCTGGGACTCAGGAAGCAGAGAATAAATGGGGGTAGGGCCAGTCAGAATTTTTACTACCGGTTCTCTGAATTACTCAAAATTTCTGCTACCGGTTCTCCAGAACTGGTCAGAACCTGCTGAAACCCACCTCTGGTTTAAATGTAAAAGTTGTCCATCAAGTAGTGTAGGAGTGGATTGTACAAGGCAATAGTCTTTATTTATCCAGTAGTCTCCCCAAAATAACATTGATTTCTGGTCTCCATACAGTATGTGATACATTTAGGAATGAGCAATACTAAAAAAAGGGAACATACTGGATTTTTCCATAACGATCCCATAAAGCATATAACACACGTATTAGAAAATATACTGGAGAATTTTCCATGAAAACCCATATACTAGAAATTTAATTTTAGGAGTGTTTTGTATAAACAGACTTTTGCCACATATTTTAAAATATTTTTATATCTAAAAATAACAATGGAAGATAATCCACACTCTTGCAGAAGAATTAACACTCTCTACATGGGGCTCCCTTTGGGGTGCACCTGGAGCCTCCAACTGGTGCAAAATGTGGCCGTGCGGGGGATTATGGGAGCAACGGGGCGATCCCACATGACACCTCTCCTGCGCGAGCTGCATTGGCTTCCAGTGGACTTCCGGGTGCGCTTCAAGGTTTGGTGACCACCTTTAAAGCGCTCCATGGCTTAGGACCAGGGTACTTACGGGACCACCTTCTGCCACCAATTGCCTCCCACCGGCCAGTTCGCTCCCACAGAGAGGGCCTCCTCAGGGTGCCGTCAGCCAGACAATGTCGGCTGGCGACCCCCAGGAGAAGAGCCTTCTCTGTGGTGGCACCTACCCTCTGGAACGATCTACCCCCAGAGATACGAGTGATCCAAGACCTCCGGACTTTTCGTCGGGCCCTAAAAACTTACTTTTTCCAGTTAGCCGGGCTGGCCTAATTCCATGTTGGTTTTAACATTTGATACTGATTTTAATTGAAATGTTTTAAATTATGGGCCAAATTTCATTTAACTATTTTTAAAAATTATTTTAACTTTTGTGTACAAATGTTTTTATTTTGGCTGTTCACCGCCCTGAGTCCGAAAGGAGAAGGGCGATATACAAATCTAATAAAAGATAAAGATAAAGATAAAGAATTGTGTATTGATCTCTTCGTTTATGCTGGGTGGAGAGTCAGAGCTACATCTACTGGTATATTTCCTCTCTTCCTCTCCAATTAGAAGAATATAATTCACACAAGATCAACATTTTCTGTATTCTCATTCTATGTTTGTTTGTTTTTTAGTATAGAGTCAAAACAGGCTGCATATGTCCCCTATATAGGGTTGCAACTTAAAATATATCTAATGATGGAAGGGGGATTTATTGAACTAGAAAATAGGTGTATTCTAGGCTAAAACTCTTTCTTCACAACTGGGGAAAAAATCCATAGATATTACATAAATGTGGTGAAGAGATTTTAACAAAAAATTTTGAAGGAAGTATCAAAAAACAGCAGGTTCCTTTACTATAGGGATTTACAAAACCTACCCCTTCAAAGTTTTCAGTCAGGGCAGCCTGAATTGTCTATCAATATCACAAAACTATTACATTAGACATAAGTTTTAGTCAATGCCAATGACTTGGAAGTATACATAAAAATGGGGTGTAATCTGGTTTCACCCTGTAACTAAGATTGTACATTGATTAATTTGGCCTGAGTTTGATTTATTTTTCCTTTTTTTTTTTTTTTGATCCAGAAAGGATCACTAGATATTTTCTTATTAATTTTGGCCTGTTGCCTCTGGGGATAGAAACTTACCTCCAATTTCTCTTTTCTTTTCTTTTTCTTTTCTTTTTTTCCCTTTTTTTCCCTTTTCTTTTTGTTTTCTTTTCTTTTTTTCTCTTTTTCTTATTTTCTTATTTTCTTTTTTCTTTTCTTAAACACTCAGTGGGAGAGAAAAAGAAGCAGTGGCTATTGACAATTATCTGACACTGGCACCATCTGGCCACCATCTTGTTTGCCCTAAATTAATGCACAGGATGCTTTTATGGAGTTTCAAAACGTGATCTGACATCAGGATTTCCCACTATTTGCTGGCAATTAAATTTGTCACTATCTCAACAAAGCTGGGAACAATAGCAATGAAAAAGAGAAAAAAAGGACAGTGGGAGGTAAAGATATAATAACAGTCTCTCCTGAGTGGTTTCACTCTGATTCTTTTATAATGGAAGACATTAAAAGAAATAATAGTCTTTCCAAGGCATTCCCTTGCTCATTTCTATTTCTAATGTAAATTAAACCTAACAAATTGTAAGTGATTATTTTATAAGGTCAGGTAATGCTATTCCAATGGGCTGCATGCCAAACCGCATACCAAGTAGAGGGAGACATCAAGAAAGATGCTCGGAATATTCATTTTAATTCAGATCATGTTTCCATCTCCACTTGAAAAAGAAAAGAAATAAGTAATAATAATGTCTTCTTGGACAATAAAAAGTATGTTTTACCTGGGTTTTTTTTTTATTGCTTTGTAATGATTTGTGTACAAATCTGTTTTGTTTTGTTTTTAATTTCACCTTTCCTAAACCTCTGACTGTATGAAATCTACTGAAGCATTACATATCGGCAAGAAATTGTACAAGTTGATCTTTTCTGTTTTTTCATCCAGAAGGAACACACTGAAATAAAGGATGAATGTGTCTGTGTGCAGAATGATTGCTTCAAAAAGGGCTGATTGTAGAACTTATTATTTCTAAATAGAAGGCAAAGATTTTAAAAATCTTCACCTTCAGTTATGCTTCTACTTTTAAGCTAAATAAAAAAAGGGGAGGGAAGCAATAACCAAGCTGGCCAAACAATAATCTAGACAAATGCATGTTTCTTACATGGACAAGTTTCTTCCAAAAACGTATCTTTAGCATAGAGAACAAAGATTCTTCCTTTCTTCTTTCTGTGTTTGAAATATGCACATATCTAAATTATTGCTTGCCCAGCTTGATTATTGCTTTCTCACAAAAAGTCAAAAAAAAGGGGGTGGTAGTGGTGGACTTTGTTCTCTAAACTAAAGATACGTTTCTGAAAGAAATTTGGCCATATAAAGAACTCATAGGGTGTTTAAAGTCTACAAAAGGAAAGTGTGCTTTTCACTTCTATGGAAAAAGTCAAAACAGAAGATTTGAATGATGTGACATTTTCCCCCTCTTTTGTCTTTTGCCTTCTTGTGAAAAAGAGAAGAGTGATTTTGGTCTTCCTGGTTTGCCGATCAAGAGGAAATGCTTAAAGATGAAAGATTCCATTTAAAGCCATGCTAGAATAGTGACACAGATGTACCCATTCATTACTTCACAATAGGTAGCTGGGAAGCAAAAGGAATCATTTCAGTCAATGAGTAATTTATTTATAGAATCCTTCATTCTAGGATGTTCTGATGGCCTTGTGGCATTAGAAGGATGGAATGAAGAATAATTTCTATCTATGACTCAAAGCAGACACATTTTTCTACAGTGAGTGCTCCCCTTATAACTAAAAGATGGACACACTCAAGAAAGAATGTGTGTTATGGCTGCATCCTCTTCCGCCAAATCCCAGGGGCAATTCCCAAAGAAAAAAAGTTGGACAAGATGGTCATTAATCCTGTGAGGTTTATGATGTTTCTTGGTCAAACTTTAAGAGCAATTTCCATTAGTCTGGGGGAAAAAATCACTTTTCCTCAGTAGTATTAAATGTACACACTCAATAACTTTCACTTTTAACAAACAGCTTGTTTTCCTCCTGGCTGAAAAAAGGCTGAAAGAAAGTGACAGGCCCAAGGTCAACCAGTTGCTTTTGTGCCTAATCAGGATAGAACTCATGGCATCCAGGAAGGAAGGAAGGAAGGAAGGAAGGAAGGAAGGAAGGAAGGAAGGAAGGAAGGAAGGAAGGAAGGAAGGAAGGAAGGAAGGAATTACAGCCTATTTGCATAAAATCAGCCAGATCTTTTCATCTCTGTTTTGACAGATTTTTATCTATACAAATGGGACTAATATGCTAGTAGCTACCATCAAACTCTGCCAAAATGTGAACATATCATAGTTATTTCTTGAGTCCTATGATAGGATTTCTTGAATCCTATGATAGGATTCCTGTAGCAAGGAATTGAATTGGGCAGCTTCTAAAGCAGCCCAAAATAGACTAGTTTGCTTACTGAATTAGTTAAACCATTTCTAAATCAAATTTTGTGATTATTGCACATCCCAATTCATTTCTGTAGTACTCTCCTGTGCTATTCTTTTATAACTGCTGGACTTACAACTGCACTTGGTAATATATTTATGGGAGAGTTTAACTTTGAGCTATGTAGTCTGTATTTGTGTTAACTTGTTACATATGTTTATTCTTGAAAATGGGGACTTGTAAAATTTTACATTTATTTAAAAACCAGAACTTCTTTGATCCAAAATCACAATACCACTTTTATGAACAACATCCAATTTCTTTAAGAACAATGTTGAACTGTAGGCTTTGAAAATATGCAGAACTACATTCCTACATTCCTGAATATCCATATCTAGATACCAATTCATACTTTCTGACATACACTTTAACTCTGCCATTCATAATTAAATGTATGATGTTCTACTACAATTCCACTTCATAAGATCAGCCCACCTACATTTTGTGATGCATTTTGTTTATGTATATATTGAATATTTTCAATCAACAGGCCAATCCATAGCAGTTAGCCACAGACAAATAATACACATCAAAGCAAAAAATAAATAAATAAATTTACAGTGTAATCTACAAAGTACTCTAAAACATAGTATATATTATAAACAGTATCAAAATGTTAAATGAGCAAAAGTTTATTACAATAAATAAAAAGAAATAGAACATTCAGAGGGGAAAAATACAAATAAAGTACCCAAGTAAATTTTTAGTTTCTTCTTAACACAAAGAAGAAGCCAAAAGAACAGATGGAACAGATTGCAAATCATAGCTCCCATGTAGCCATACATGAAGAGAGCTATTTCTTGTAGCAGAATAAGACTGAGTCATGCAGGGATTTATATGGGATAGCTAGCACCTTGAATGGGGCACAAAAGACAGCTGAATGCTAATGGAACTTGGCCAATTCTGGTATTATATGTTCCAAAATGAATATAATTGCTGCATTTTGTACCTGCTGCAATTTCCATATCTTCTTTAAGAATATCCCCACCGAGAGGCCATTTCACTGCTCTAAGCAGAACATAACTGGCATGAGGATAATGTGGCCAGACCTGCTCTCATCAAAAAGACATGCAGTAGTTTAATCTTCTTCAGTTAGTAACAAGGACTCCTACCCACTCTGGGGCAAATTGAGGGAGAATGTGAGAATGTCTTGGGGTGCGGATGTCTTCCTCCAAGTGACTGGGAGTTATGAAAACCTGCAATTATTGTGGTTTTAATTTAAATCTGTTAAAAATCTCATCCTGCAATCCGGTCCTAATAGGAATGAACAAGCTTGCCACATCAAACAAGGAATGGGGATGGTGGGAGATAGTATAGAGATGGCATCCAGCCCTACCACCTCTGGCAATTGTATCCAACAGCTTCATCAAATGTTAAATAGAAAAGCAAACAAGTTCAAACATTGTGCAATATCGCAGCCTGGCAACCACTGACCAGAGCAAATACATTCCAGTCCTACTTTATGAAACTTATGAAACCTCAACGATGCTGGGACCCCAATCCCTAACTACTCAAGTTGGTTAAGGAACATTCTATGGTCAATTTAATATTAAAAGCAACTGAGGTAACCAGGTGCAAAAGCAGAGTTGACTTACTCCTGTATGTTCCTTTGTCAAATAGTCCTTCATTTGGGTTCTATGTTTGATGAGAAACCAGTCTAAAACAGATCTACGAAATCAGTTTCCACCATAGTCTTTGGAATTGATTTGCCATCACTCTTTCACCCACTTGATCAGGAATGGAAGACTTGAAATTTCCACAAATTCCTTTAAAAGGAATTGTTTGTCTGGCAGGAGATCTGTCAACACTTCTCATAAGGTTGGCGCTATCTTCCCCCTTCAAAAAGAGACACTAATCATCAATTGTCTCTCCCTCAGACACAACCTCCCTGGCTGTATCAGGCAAGTCCTCCCTTCAAATGTCTTGCTCGGCCTACTAAGTTCCTACCTTTGAAACCAATTTCAAGAATAACTTCCCTTTCATGAGACAGAATAGGAAAGGAGGAGAAATGGAAGGAGAAAATTTAGGCCAAGTTGTATACTAACTCCAAAGCAAAAATGAACAAGAAAAGTTATACTTTTATAGTAAATATTTGTATTTCTGACATTTTATCACAGTTTTACTATGTTATCCTTCTCACCTTACACTAAGCTATTACATTTGGAAAACACAGTCAATTAACTAGTTCACTTGTTAGGGGTTTTTTTCAGTATTAGTCTTATGAATTGGAATACATGCATAAAATTTAACTCTATGACTCACTGGTAATTTAGCATTAATTTCTCTTTGGACCACTGCATTCTCTACATATTTATACTAAAGGAAAATATCATGTACTGAACATAGAAGCAACTTATCAATCAGCAAATTTAGAACAGTTCACTGTGTTTTATTTATGTAAGGTACTCTGGAACTAGGAAAAAAAATGCCAGCTATCAAAGACAATGAAAGGATTATTGTTACTGCAAGCACTTAGAGAATTTTAGTCCATATATCTTATGGCATGAGCCAAAGCCTTATGTTTTTGTTTATATCTTAGATCTAGAGATTTCAATTCAAAATATGAATACACTTACTTGTAAAATCACACAGGAACTTACTGACATTTTTAATGCTGCCTTAAAGGGGGTCTTCAACACAGTATATGGAGAATATTCAAAAGTTGCATCTCTAACTTGAATATTATTTTTAAGTGAAACTATATCGAGTGTGAGCAAATGTCTTTCCTAACAGCTTGAACACATCGTTAATAATTTATTTTGCTTATCCAAGACTTTCTAGCTCCATAAACTGATTATTTGTTCTGCTAGGAAAAAATAATAATCTTTTGCTATATAGTGAAGACATGTATCAAACTGCTAACCCAACTGACATAACTCTTACTCAGCCTCCAACTGTTTTGAATTGGCAATAACCATGGCAAGTGGAAGTGGTACCTCCAGAGGTCATGAATGGATATTTATTTTGGAGTATTTGCACTTGTCATTTCTAAAATTGCTTTAGGAGTCAGAAGTAAAGAGTAGTTCTGGGCTTAGGAGACCACGGCAGAAGTGTGCAACCATTTCATGGCTGAAGGCAGCACTTCATCTATGAGTAGCATGCCAATGGATTACATTCCAGAAGTAGACATGGATAGGATAAATAAGTGATAGAAACCAGAACAAAAACTAGATTAAAGTCATAATTAAGATAAATGCACATAACTTGATTGCTTCCCATTTCTTTAATAATTTTCTCACTCGGTTATTTTAACCAATAGATTTTGGTGGCATTTGGAAAAAGTCTAAGGTTTGTGAAGATCAAAAATTGTGTAGCCCTGCCCAACATTAACAACAGGATAAAAATATGCACAACTATAATATATGACAAAATAATGATAATAGACACAAATAGAAAAGAAAAAAGGGTTTTAGTCACTCCACTGGTAAAGTAAGTGCTTTGCATCAAGTTTCAATAAAGTATAAGTTTCAAATTTTGGCATATCCTCTTGATCTGACATCAAGAGGAATCACTGACTGATCATATAATGGACTTCCCAGAAGTACTTTGGTGACCATGGTACTAAGTCCCAACACCTGTGAGGATTTTTTGGCTGTTCTCTATTACAAAAGTCTTGTGTTAAAAGGGTGATTGAGCGCATCCCTGTGATGAAATTAATATGATGTTACAGATAGTCCTTGACTTACAACTGTTTGTCCAGTGACTATTCAAAATTACAACAGTGCTGAATGAAGGGGCTTACAAACAGTACTCAAAATTATGACCACTGCAGTGCCCCTGCAGTCATGAGAATAAATTTGGGCACGAATGACCACAGGGATAATTCAGCAGCTCCTACCTGCCTATCTTCCCACCATTCCCGCCCCACTAGGTTCCTACCTCCCACCAGGATGGTACTCCTCAGGCCTTGGGCCTACTTTCTGCCTCATTTGGGTCTTACTACTTTGGGCCTCCTCTCTATCCCCATCATGCCACACTTGAGTTACTTTTTCTGAAGATCACCTTTGGGAAGGCAAACTGGCCAATCTACCACAGGCCTTCTTATATGGTGGTCACATGGTGCCATTCCAGAAGTGGATGCCATTTTGGGAGCAGCTGCAATTCTTCTGTTGTGAGGATTGCAGCTGCTCCCCAAATGACACTAATTTTTTATATGGCACCATGTCCTTTGGGAAACCTCTCTTTCCCAAAGGTGATCTTGGAGATAGCCATCAGCTATCCATAGCCATGAGCTGCAGTGGCGCAGTGGTTAGAATGCAGTACTGCAAGCTACTTCTGCTGATCACCAGCGGCCAGCAGTTTGGCAGATCGAATCTCACCAGGTTCCAGGTTGACTCAGTCATCTATCCTTCCGAGGTCAGTAAAATGAGGACCCAGATTGTTGGGGGCAATGTGCTGACTCTGTAAATTGTTTAGACAGGCCTGTAAAGCACTATGAAGCAGTATATAAGTCTAAGTGCTATTGCTATTGCTATCAGGAAAGAGAAGTGGTTGAACAACTCCTTGGCTTTCCTAAATGAAAGTCCTGGGTTGTTCTCCTCTACCAGCATGTAGGGACATCCAGTGCCAATAGCAGACTGTACAATGTATTAGGGTTACAAAATTGTTTACAATGTACAGGAGATACATTACAACTTACAACAATTGAGTTTATGTTGCTAAGTGAGAAATCTGTTCAGTGAGTTTTGCCTCATTTTATAACTTCTCTTGCCACATTTGTTAAGTGAATCACTGCAGTTGTTAAATTAGTAACACGGTTGTTAAGTGAATCTGTTTATATCTTAGATGTAGAGATTTAAGGACCCAGATTGTTTGGGGGAAATATGTTGACTCTATAAACAGCTTAAAGAGGGCTGTAAAGCACTGTGAAGCTGTATATAAGTTTAAGTGCTGTTGCTAATTTGGCTTCCCCATTGACTTTTCTTATCACAAGGTCACAAAAGGTGATCACATGACCCCAAGATACTTCAACAGTCATAAATATGAACTAGTTGTCAAGCATCCAAATATAAATCACGTGACCATGGGGATGCTGCAACAATCATAAGTATGAAAAATGGTCATAAATCACTTTTTTCAGTCCTGTTGTAACTTCGACAGTCACTAAATGATCTGTTGTAAGTTGAGGGCTATCTGAATATCTATATACAAACCGGGTGCTTAAAAATAGAATACATGTTTGCTTTCCTCCTAGTATCTGTAGTAAGGGCTTTTTCTTTAGATCAGCTTCATAGTTTACACTCTTTTTAAAAAATCCAAAATACATTCCCAGAGATCCTTTCTCTTCACATTGTAATGTGCAAGCAATCTGGGGTTGTCTTGAAACAATAGCAGTAATTTTCAGCCTTTCTTCAAGATTTTAACCTTATTTTTATTATTTATAAAAATTACATATAGTTTATCCCACATTTATTATTTTTATAAATAATTCAAGGCAGTCAACATACTTAATAGTCCACCTCCTGTTTTCCTCACAATCATCCTGTGAAATGGGGTCGGCTGAGTGAGTCACCAACTCAAAGTAACCCAACCAGCTTTTACACCTAAGGTGGGACTGGAACTCATAGTCTTCTGATTTCTAATTCGTGCCGTAGTCATCTGAGAAGACTTTACAACTATTATAAGACATTGGTTGGCTGATAAAAGTGTTAATACTCTTAAGTAATTATATAATTTGATGTACTATAAAATATAGTATTTTAAAGTATTTTAAAGACACCTTCAAACTGAATTCAACTCTAGGTGAATGAGTAAAGAAACATACCCATGTAGTTTGTTTGGTTTCAAGATGGAAGTGATTTGTCACTGATCTTTTAGGAAGCTTTTAGATTTCTTAGTTTAGCCTACAATTCTGGATTCCCAAATGGTCTCCCATCCAAAGTACTAAGCAGGCCTGAGAGACAAGCAATATGCTGTGATGAGCTGCAGTGAATGAAGGGTGAAGAATCTATAGGCCTCCAGATGCTATTGAACTACAGGTCCCAGCATCCTTCTGCCTTAGTTGGGGTTACTGGGAATTATAGTACATCAATATCTGAAAGGTGATAGGTTTTTCCAAACCTGCAATAGACCTTTAATCCAATCACAAGATGTTATTCACATGTTAACACAATTGCTTAGTGGCATTATTTTAAATAGAGAGACTAGAATTCTTTAAATATTTTATCAATGATAATTATTCCTCTGGGAGGAGGCACTGTGAGCAAATTGCTTGTTCTTCTCCATGCACTCATGCTTAGTAATTAAAAATCACCCCAGAAGCTCTCCTGGGTGAGGTGAACCATTAAATTAGAGAGGTGGGCCTAAACCTTTTAGACTAGGTGGAATTTGCTCATGTGGAAATTTACTACTGCATCCTTCACTGGACACATTTCGGATGTAATAAAGGTGAATGAGCAGCCACTTTATGGCAGTGACTAAAAAATGTTTCCTTTCCATGGCTGACTGCCAATGAGTTTTTGTTTATTTACTGCCAGCTCTGTCCCTTGAAATAGCTAAATTCAGTGTCGTTTCTGCTAAACCTGTTATCTATTCCCCGCAACTGATCTGAAGAATCCCCAGACGCGTGAGCAAAAGAAAGGAAAGTCCCTTAGGACAAGAGAAAACTCTGGTCCTTAAATTCTATTATTGTCAACCATTCTCCTAACAATTTCACAAGGATTTTGCAAGAGTATTTGACAACAATGATGCTAGAGGTTCTTCTTCTATGTCAGACTTAATACAATGAAACCTTTGGTTTCCTTGCCCTTCCTATCCATTCAAGAAGGGAAGCCACATTGGCTGGGTCCTTCTGAAGCAATCTTCAGGTAGGACCTACCTTTTACTTTTGGGAAGTGTTTTTTCCTCACTAGCGCTATGCCTCTCCTTTGTTTTCCCAGATGGTGCCCCCTTGGAATCCTTCATCCACCCACCCACCCCCCACCTTTCCATATTATCTGCTTTGATACTGTACATTTTCTTTTTTTTTTTCCCTTAGCAACCTAGTTTTGATGCTACCTAATCCAAAAAAGAGAAAACTGCTTCTTCTTCATTTCTAGTTCTTCTATAAGACATTTGTAGGTAGGTAGGTAGGTAGGAAGGAAGGAAAGAAGGAAGGAAGGAAGGAAAGAAGGAAGGAAGGAAGGAAGGAAGGAAGGAAGGAAGGAAGGAAGGAAGGAAGGAAGGAAGGAATGGTATTTCAGCATCAAACCAGCAACATTCCTTATTCTAAATTAACATATTTTCAGCAAAAAGGAGAAACTTTGCAGTAGTGTGGACAGGGCTAAGACAGTAATGCTGGGCAGCCTGGGCAGAAACTGAAGGGGTTCCAAAATGTACAGGCTGAATGGAGTATGAGCTTCTAGGCTTGGGGAATCATTCATTTCCTTCAGGAAACATTGCTGGATCAGTCACAAGATTTTAAAACAACAGTAAATCTTACCATCAGAGAGTGTACCCATCCAGCAGCCCACAACAAAATGGCTGCTGAACAGAGAGTAGCTACTGGACTACCCCAATTATACTGGGGCTGTGACTCACATGGAATAAAGTGCTGGAGCTCTGAAGCACTTAAGATAATTCAAGTTGGAAAGCATAAGATTTAAATTAAAACAAGAAGACTTGGTACAAGAGACATTTAGCTGGGAGTGAGACAAGGATGAGATCAGCCATTGTGGCACTAGAGGAAGCATGGACTGGCAATGCAATGGATCAAGTTGCACCTGCAGATCTGCCCCAAGTCAGTTTCAGTTGAAGCAATCTCAATAAACAAATACATGGACTGGAATAGACTGGAATGGAGTCTACAGGTGGTTGAGGCATTTTTACCAGTTTCCATTTCCTTGTATCAATGGCCAAATCATTTCTACGAATGACAGGCAGAATATTGATGTAGAATGCTAATGAAAAAAACATATTTATTTTACTCTTCCCAATTTAATTATTACTCTGACAAGAAAGATAATTTCAGCATGATTTGTTCTTTGAAAAATCCTTATAAACATGTTTTTTTAATGGATGCTCATAGACAATTTGGTTTATAATTTGTCTAATAACCATTCTAGGACCAGCAATTATTAACTGCTTTCTTAACCCACGACTCTAATTAAAGATGTCTCGCAGGATTGTAACTTGCAATGTTGCTTTGTATATTGTTGTGGCACAGAAAACAAGGACTTTGAGGGAGATGGACAGTTCAGATATGTGAAATTGTGTGTGTGTGTGTGTGTGTGTGTGTGTGTGGTGAGGATGTGGGAGTGGGAGTGGGTGGATGTGTGAGGGTGTAATTATGTACATTTCTTCAAGGAAAAAATTTACTGAACAGGATTCAGATATAGAAATCTGCCATTTCTACTACAATATAATTCATCCAATCATTTAGAATTATTTTTAAAATATCAAAACAAAAAGTAGCATATCAAATTGAGAGAGAAGATTAAACCACTTGGAAATATGCATTTGAATCCATGAAACCCTAATGTAAATATTAAGTCATATACAGAATTTCCCCTCTAAATGTGGCATAGCTGTAAAGAGTCACATAAATAATGAATGTCTTAGAATAATTTATGTGGATTAGGGCTCTCTTTTCCATGTCATCATTACCATTATAGATACACTTCTATGAATTATTCAAAGCTAGAGAATAAATACTATTAAAAGTAATTCATCATTAGTAAATATGTGGATAGCTGATTTCAAATAGATTAACCAAGTGGGCACATGGCATCTGTGGAAGTTTTTGTTTTTCTTAACAACAGAAATAATATTTCCTCTGAGTCATCAGCAGATGTATGGGGACTGAAATTATATATGGTATATCCAAAGACCCTTTCAAACAAAATATGGCAAAAGTATTAGTATTGTTAGATTTTATCTTTACAGTCAATTGCCTTCACATTCCAGTGAAGTAAGAAGACACTGAAAGAGAAGGAATAAGATTTCCCAAAAGGGATTACAGGTAGTCCTCAATTTATAATTGTTCATTTAGTGACCGTTCAAAGTTGCAACGGCACTGAAAAAGTGACTTATGATCATTTTTCACACTATTATTGTTGCAGCATCCCCATGGGCACCTGATTTACATTTGGATGCTTAACAACTGGTTCATATTTATGATGGTTGCAGTGTCCTGGGGTCATGTGATCTCCTTTTGCTACCTTCTGACAAGCAAAGTTAGAATAGGACTTAGGAGCCTGAGAGGCGTAGGAGGCTAATGCCTCCTACTAAGGCAGCATTTAACATCCAGCTGCTTGCAATTACTGTGAGTTCAATTCTCACCAGGCTCAAGGTCGACTCAGCCTTCGATCCTTTCTAAGGTAGGTAAATTGAGGACCCAGTTTGTGGGGGCAATAAGCTGACTTTGTAAAAATATATACAAAAGTATGAAGGCTATTGCTTAACGCATTGTAAGCCGCCCTGAGTCTCCGGAGAAGGGCGGCATATAAAAAAAATAAATAAAAAAATAAAAAAAATTTAAAAAAAGTAAATGGGCCCTGGTGGCACAGCAGACTAAAGCACTGTTATTAACATCAGCTGCCTGCAATTACTGCAAGTTCAAATCTCACCAGGCTGAAGGTTGATTCAGCCTTCCATCCTTTCAAAAGGTAGGTAAAATGAGGACCCAGATTGTGGGGGCAATAAGCTGACTTTGTATAAATATGTACAAAAGTATGAAGGCTATTGCTTAACGCATTGTAAGCCTCCCTGAGACTCCGGAGAAGGGCGACATATAAATCAAATTAAAAAAAATGGGGAATCCAGATTCACTTAACAAATGTGTTGCTAATTTAGCAACTTCAGTGATTCACTTAACAAATGTAGCAAGAAAAGTCATCAAATAGGACAAAACGTAACAAATTTCTCACTTAACAACATAAATTTGGGGCTCAGTTGTGGTCATAAATTGAGGACTACCTGTAATGACAGTTCAATTAATAGATTGAATATACAAAAAAAAAAAACCTTGCCAGATAAGACCAAAGATCTACATAGGCTGGCATGGGACCAATAAGTTGTATGAACGTAGGAAAATCACAGAGGAAATATGAAAGCATTTCTAAGGGCTGCTTTGAAACACAGTATTCTAAAGATTCCAGAAGGACTAGACTGAACCACAGTATTGTTTCCTTACACTGAATCTACAGGAGGCTCTTTGAATTAGATTATCCAGACCTGCTTTCCACATGATGCATTTGCTATTTGATTTATAATTATCCTCCCATGGATAGAATTTATTTTAGATTTGGTGCAGGAAGTTTCTGATTACGGGTCTTGTTTTGTTTCTTAGATTTTGGCCTTCTTGATATCATTCCATTGGATATAAATATAACAATGACTGGGGCACATGAAACACATGGAATATGTTGAGCAACCAAAGATGGGAGACATTTCTTACTACATAGCAGTGAATTGAACCTGTTTGGGAATTAAATGAAAGGTAATTTAGAATTGTGAGATTCATAATGCCTATCTATATCTATATCATCTATATCAGGGATGTCAAACTCTTGTCGTCATGTGACGTATCACAACTTTTTTCCCCTTCGGTAAACTGGCTATGACTGTGGCCAGTTTGTGATGCATCTGGCCTGCAGGCTGCAAGTTTGACAGCCCTGATCTATATTGATATATCTGAAGTTTTTCCATGAAATAAAAACAATATAGAGTTAAAGATAAGACAAACAGAGAAAAGTAATATAAAAGTGAAAAAGAAATAAAGAAAAAGAGAAAAGAAGGAAAAGAGAATAATAAAGAAGTGGCTTCCAATATTATTAATAGTAGTTACAAGTACATTTATATTTATCCTCACTTCAAGGTTGCATCCAAGTTTACTTCAATTCCATAATTTATCCTTTCTAATGATCAAATCCATAAATCATCAGTTCATTTTTTTTCTTTTTTCAGCAAGTGGTCCATAAGGAATTTCCAGTCACTAATAAATGTAGAATGAAATTTCTGAGCAAACAAGTTAGTTTTGCTATCTTGGCTAGTTCCATCATCTTCATCAATATGTAAATAAGCTTTGTTGAATTTGATACTTAGTTCCCCAAAAACCATAATATAGAGGTAATGATCTGGCTCATTATAATTATGATTAATTTTCTTATCAAGAATTTGAAGTCTCAGATACCCAAACTCAGGAAATGAATTACCAAGTGCTTAATTTACTCAACAGATTTGTAATTTAAAATAACGTTTCCAGCACTCACAAAACCCAATGAAATTTAGATCATAGTCCAACGAATTATAATTCTGTGATTTTCATCATTCAAACTTTACACATTTTGTGGACGTTTCTTGTTGAATTCCCCACTTCTATCAAGTTATGAAAAGAGGTCTATTAAAATAAATCTTAGCCTTTGTTCTCGTCCCTCCTTACCTCATCTACTTCTATCCTTAATGAACCATCACGGAATGATCACAATACGTTAGCCTGAATTCTTTTTTCTAAATAGAAAGGATTGTCTGCCTCCCTGCTTTCTTGAAGCAGGCAAGATTTCTTTAGCTTTAGTCATTTCATACAAAGTATTCTGTCTCAGGAGGAGATGGCTCTATCCATTAGAACTGCTTGCTTTCACTGAACTAAGTAGATAAATAATCCAAATCATTATATGTTTCATTAATGCTTCTAGAGATTAAGGGCTTCCCAGGGCACAATCTAAACTTCAGAGATCAATGTTCTAAACTCTCTGGCAGTGCCATCCAGGGTTGCAGAACATCTTCCTTCTAAACTAGAATAGTTATACAGCTTTAGCATGGAACAGATTTCAGGGTGTATGGTTTGGGGAGGACCCATGGTGATTGTTACTGTCAAATTTAACAGATTTAAGTTGACATAGAAAAATGTCAAAAAATGAGAGGCAAAGATATGGCCTAAATCAGTGTTTCTCAATCACAACCATTTGTATGGACTTCAACTCCCAGAATTCCCCAACCAGCAGTTGGGGGTGGGGGAATCCCTCTGTGCCCCCTTATGAGAGAAGAAGCTGACATCATCTTAGAATGGAGTTGACTGCCCCCTCTAGGTCACAAGGGCCAGATGTCACATGTTACAAATTTTGCCTACATTCAGTGCAAGAAATGAAGCTTCAACTCTCTCTTCTTCAGTCAAAATGCTGTCAATAATGAAGCAGGATTTTTTTTATATATAAGTTCTGTTGTTATGCCTGGTGGTAGATCCTTAGTAAAATTAGGATTGGGGAGGAAACGATTAAAATCTTATCAGTGGTGTTACAAAAAAATCAGCATCCTCCCCGCAAAAAAACAACGCCAAGTTCCAGTCAGGGTAGACCAAGGGTGAAATCTAAAATTTGTTACTACCAGTTCTGTGGGCGTGGCTTGGGGGGGTAATGTAACTGGGTAGGCGTGGCCATTTTTTTTTTACTTTTAAAAGCATTTTTTCTACAACCTCTTCAGCTAAGAGGTGGTAAAAAATGTTTTCAAAAGGCTCTGAGGATCCAAGCTGAGTTCCCTGATCAGCTTTTTTTAAAAAGCCTCTGCCAATCAGGGAACTCAGCTGGGATCATCATAGCATTTAAAAGAAAAAAAGGGTTTTTTTCTTTTAAATGCCTTTGATGAGCCGTGCGATCATCAGAGGCTTTTTTTTTCACTTTTGAAAGCATTTTTTTCGGCCGAAGTTGTAGAAAAAATGCTTTTAAAAGTAAAAAAAAAAAGCATCTGATGATTCTGCAGCTCAACTGGGCATGGGGGGGGCAGGGATTTTTGCTCTGAACCACCCGCCTCTGTCGCTACTGGATCGGGCGATCCGGTCCAAACCGGGAGCATTTCACCCCTGGGGTAGACGTTTGGGCACATCAATTAGCCCACTCCTTTCAAAAAAAGAGAATGAACCTGAAGAGCCGGATTTAAAAGAAATAACCCTAAAGTTAAAGACATTTAAATAAAGGTATATTCCCTTTCCTTCAACATGCTTAAGCTTCTGAGATATGGGAAGAGCAGCATTGCCATAAAGCTATTGAAAAATTACTGAAAATAATCTACTGAGCTGCTACAATATCATATAAAATATTCGTGTAAAAGCTAAGTATTATTAATATTTCACTGCATACTATTCTACCCTCAAGATGAGCACTTCATAGAAATTATGAGGAAGCTAGATCTTTTTAGGAACAGAAAAGTATCCTTGCCGTGGATTACTCTGGAATGAAATTTATCAAGAATACAGCTTCTAAGCTAAATTTTAGGCAGCATTTTTAATAGGAAATGTATTAAACAAAAAATAAATCAAATCTCTTTGCAAAAGTCATGCCTTCCCCAAATTCTTGCCCATGTTTGAAAGATACAAGCATCATTATTTGGCACACACTGCATATATAATGAATTTTCAAGCATGTTATTTGAACTATAGGTCTGGAAATAATTAGTAATCTTGTTAAACTAATGGGAAATGTTAATGATCACTGATTTAGAGGAGGAATATAAATTACATGAAACTGAAAGTGAAAGCAACATAATTATGAATCGTTGCATAATGTTGCAATAATTTCCTGGTGCAGACATTAAATAATATGACTTAAATAATGTTTGCAATGGTGCTAGGAGTTACAGGCTGTCAGATCTATTTATCCCTGTATTTTCTCGCTTTATGGTCTTCTTTCATCATTTTGCTTAACTCATTCAACTACTAACTCAAGCAAATCCCAATTCTGCCAGCATACCATCATAGTAATTTGGTCAAAAGTCACCACTTTTAAAATACAGGATCCTTGCCCATTTCCTCAACGAACTGCCTGGTATTCCAAGAAAGCATCATTACTTCACCAACCCTTTCCCTTCAATCAGATGAGTTTCTGGGCCACTGCAACTAATCCATATTTAGGAAGCATGTTCTGTGTTTCAGGGCCATGATAGTGAGGTCTATTGTACAAATTTTGATTTTTCAGTTGTTTTTTCTCTCCATCGCTTTTTCTCAAAAGCATCACTAACTTCAACTATTTCTATGACATAGATGACTGGGTGCTTAGTTTAAATGTGTGTCTGGACCTCTGTTGGGTTATAAGAATGAATGGCTCTTCAGCTTTGAAATGGAGATGAGCACCGCCCTCTAGAATCGGGAATGACTAGCACATATGTGTGTGAAGGGAACCTTTACCTTTAAGAATAAAAATAGCAGAAATATTGCCCAGTTGAAAGCCATCTCACATTCCTCAAAGTGATAAACTAGATCCCCTTCCAGAGGGATGGGCAATGAAAAAAGCAGGAGAAACATGTTAAGAAAGAGCCTTGGTAGTACAGTGGTCTAAAGCACCCTGTTATTAAGATCAGCTGCCTGCAATTACTGCAGTTCGAATCTCGCCAAGCTCAAGGTTGACTCAGCCTTCCATCCTTTCTAAGGTAGGTAAATTGAGGACCCAGTTGTGGGGGCAATAAGCTGAATTTGTATAAATATACAAAAGGATGAAGGCTATTGCTTAGCGCATTGTAAGCTGCTAAGGGTTGTGAGGGTAAGAGAAGGAGGAAAAGAGGAGGAGAAGGAAAAAGGAAGAGGAAATAGGGAGGAGAAGAAGGGGGGAAGAGAAAGTAAGAAGGAAAGAAAAGAGAGAGCTGGTAGGTTTGAGGAGAAAGATTGCTGTACAATAAAAAGATGAAAGGGAAGAAAGGCAACCCCAAACAAATATAAAGATATTGAGATAAAGAATGAATTGTTAAACTGGTAGGCAGATTTTTTTTTCCTATTTTCCTCCCCAAAAACTAAGCTGTGTCTTATACTCCAGTGCATTTTATGCTCCGGTGCGTCTTATGCTCTGAAAAATATGGTAGCATGTATCCCGGTACAGTTTGTGATTCTGAAATTTTGTTCCATGGCTCCACATTTTGTCTGGACAATTCCTCATGTTCTTTTCTTGGTCCTATTGTGAATTCTGCTCACTGCATGTCTTCAAATTATTTTCAGGCCCCTAGAGCTATTATATCATAAAGGATGGCTGGTATCTCTTTCAATATAAGATGCTTCCAAACAGTAACACAGAAGTATTGAAAGAGGATTTTTGAGAGTCACAAAATTGTTCATTTATCTTCTAAAGCCATATATTTCATGGCTTTCAAACTTTCAAACTGGCAGGATGAATCCAATGGGTTCACCCTAAACAAAATGAAAAATTTTAGTGCAAGGTTGTAACTGCCACAGATGAAAATAAGATATTTATGTCCCATTGTAACCCATTCACTAATTTATGGAGCTTAGGTCCCCTGAGAAAGGTTGCAAATCTATATCCCTATGAGCCAGAATTTTTGCATTGAATTTGCTCCTAGCTAAAAGATATTTAAAAGTATATGAAGATGGACTGTTCCCTGTTGTCCCTGCCTCTATCCAGGCTCAAGAACTGGCTTTATTTCAGCTTGAGCATGGCATAAATTGTCAGCAACTCTTAGGTAGTGGAAAGAGTGAATTTATTGGTCAGAAGTTACTTATTTGTAGCTAGATCAAAGAAAAGTGAGTTACAACATTATTGGAATGGGCACTGATGTGTTGAAAACCGATTCTGGCCAACTAGTTATGCCTAATGACCTTCTAACTATTAGGAAAGGCTATAAATAAAAGATGGGCAGAGGTTGGGAATGCAAATGGATGTGTGTGTGTGTGTGTGTGTGTGTGTGTGTGTGTGTTCATGCACATATACAGGTAACTGATTCCAAAGAATCAGTTTAGCATCAATCACTCTCCTATTCCCCTTCTCTCCCTCAGGCTTGCCCCACAGAAGTCTCTCCTCTTCTCTCCCCTTCTCTCCCTCAGGTTTCCCCACAGAAGCCTCTCCTCTTCTCTCCCCTTCTCTCCCTCAGGCTTGCCCCACAGAAGCCTCTCCTCTTCTCTCCCCTTCTCTCCCTCAGGCTGGCCCCACAGAAGCCTCTCCTCTCCTATTCGCAAATGTGTTTTTATTTATTTATTTATTTAAATTTATATATCGCCCTTCTTCCAAAGGACTCAGGGCGGTGAACAGCATATACAGCATATATATATAACAGCATATATATATATATATATATATACACACACCTACACACACACAAACACACACACACACAAATATGCAGTAATATGTAAACAAATATGCGATAATATCAATCATACTATCTTCCATTATAGTTATCATCAGTTATATAATCATATACACAGTGGTGGGATTTAAGTAACTTAACAACCAGTTCTCTGCCCTAATGACTTCTTCCAGCAACTACTTTGCCAAACTGCTCAGAAAGTTAACAATCGGGGCTTCCGGTTTCCTTGTCTTCGGCGACAACAGTGCCTTTTTAAGCACCGCCAGCCCAGCCGCTCGTAGAGCCGCTTCTCGATCATGAAGCGGCTTGAAAGCTTCAAAATCCTCAGGATTCTTGAAGAAGAGGCAGCAGGGTACAGGTCGAGCCCCTGCAATCCCCCCAGGGAATTGTTTCTGGGGAGGAAACAGGCGCGGCTCCCTCCCAACCTGCTGAGACTCCGGGCGGCGTGGGACGTTTCTGCTTTCGCAGAACAAGCCGGCTGCAGGAAACTTCAAAAGAGAAAGGAAACAACCCAAACAAGCAGCCGAAATCTACTTGAACCCTGAAATTCTGAACTGCAAGTATTAGCACTTTGCTGATCTTTTATATTGAAGGGAAAACTTCTGAATGAGTGAAAGTGACTGGAAAAAATATGGCGCTCAGCATTAGAGTAAATGAATCAGCGAGTGTGGATTGGTGAAGTCATCTTGCTTTGTTACAAAGTTAATAAATTGCTATAAAGTTGCTCTGGCTGTAATAACAGAAACAAGAGGAAAATCTCTCCCTTTTACTTGACTTTGCTTCACCACAGTTTTGCCCTGATTAAATCTGGGGGACCTTTTTAGAAGGCTTTGTGGAGGTGACAGAAGAAGCGGAACCTCCCTCTTTAGAAAAGCTAGCCTACGTGGCAGGATGGCTTCAAAGAAGCAGGAAGGCAAAACGGGGGGGATCCCCCACACGCAAACAGGACACGCAGCCACAAGCTCAGAAAAAAGATTTTGATATGGGAGATTTAAAAGAATTTATTTCAAAAATCCTGGATGACAAATTTCAAAAAGCTCAACAGGAAATAGATGATAAAATAAATAAAATAGATGATAAAATCCAAAAATCTCAACAGGAAATTATGCAGGAAATGCAGCAGAACCAAAAGAAGGTGACCAAAAAAATAACAGATGTGGCGTCTGGCCTGGCAGGATTTATTATGAAAGTTGAATCAAAAGTGGATGAATTCAAATCAGAAGTTAATGCCAAGATGAAAAATAATGATCACAAATTTTTGGATGTTGATGATAAGATGCAGAGAGTTGAGAACGAGATTGTCATGATGCAATTCCGGGCAATGGAATTCGCTATACGGCTTCATGGAATTAGAGAAGAGGAGAGACAAGATTTGAGACAGGTCTGTGCTGAAGCCCTAGCTGTGATCTTTAAAATTAATCCTGATATGGTTTTCTGTAAAATAGACAAAATTTACAGAGTCAATTCTTGGGTGGCCAGACAAAGACAATTGCCTAGAGATGTGGTCATATACTTTACAGACAGAGCAATAAGAAATGATATCCTGCAAAAATCTTTTCTTACTTCTGTGCAAGTGGGCGGATCGAAGATCACAGTTTACAAGGAGCTTCCACCTAAGATGTTGAAATCCAGAAAAGACTTTGGCTTTCTTGTTAAAGAATTGCAGAATAATCAAATTCCATTTCGTTGGGACGCTCCAACTGGCATAATTTTGAGATATAAGGGAGAGAGACACCGTTTGAATACTGTGGAGAAGGCGGAGCAATTTTATACTGATATCTTTAAAGAAAGAACACCATCCCCACGTACATCTACAGTTTTGGAGATTAAGGAGAGTGATAAGAAGCAACTTCAAGAACCGCAACAACAATCTAAGCAGGAATCAGAGGAGTTGAAGGGCGCTGAAGGAGGTTTCCTGGATGAGCCTTTGCTGGAACCTTCTCCAATCTTGGAGCCGGTTTGGATGGCTGAAGTCAAGGACCAGCGTATAACCCGAGCAAAATCCATGCAACTTAAAGAAAAGTTACAGCAGGAAAGACAAGATGAAAAGACTGGGGCCGTGGGGAATGCAGGACAGAAGATTTCGGATGAAATCCGATTATTCTGTTCTCTGCTCCAGAAAGAGAATAATGATGATTAAATGTTTATCTTGGAATGTGAATGGGTTGAATGCAACACAGAAAAGGAAAAAAGTATTTGCATATTTAAAACAACATAATAATGATATAATCTGTCTACAAGAAACGCATATTACAGTTCAAGATCAAAACTATTTGAAAAATTCCAAATTAGGAACACATTTTATATCTTCAACTAACCAAAAAAAGAATGGTGTGGTTATTTATGTAAATAAAAAATTAACAGCCAAACTTATAGAAGCTGATCAAGATGGCAGGTTTGTAGCAATTGAATTACTTTCTGCTAATAGTCAAATTCTTTTGATAGGAATTTATGCTCCCAATCAACAACAGGATTATTTTTATAAAATGCTACATACTAAAATACTACAATGGGATTATAGATCTATTTTAATTATGGGAGATTGGAATGGAGTAATTGATTCTAAATTAGATAAAAAGACTTTGGCGAAGTCAAGGATTAGATTACCACAGACCTTTTTTGATATGAAAGAAGACTTGGAATTAAAAGATATTTGGAGAATACATAACCCAAAAGAACTGGATTATACTTTCTTTTCTGATAGACATAAATCCTTCTCTAGGATTGATTTCATTTTGTTGTCAGATGACTTACTTGTTAGGACAAAAAGAACAAAGATTCTGCCAAGAACTTTGACTGATCATAGCCCAGTGTGGATAGAAATTGAGACATGCAAGACTGAGAGACGCTCTTGGAGATTAAATGAAAACTTGTTCAGATATGAAAAAAATATAATAGAACTTAAAAAGTATTTGAAAGAGTTTTTTGAAATGAATTTGAATAAAGGCACCCCAATGGAAATTGTGTGGGACGCAAGCAAAGCTTACATGAGAGGGATGCTTATTCATATGAACTCTAAACATAGATTGACCCGACAAAAGAAAAGACTTGAATTGGAAGCAGAAATAAAGAACAAAGAACAGTTACTTATCAAAAACCCAACAGATGAAAGAATACGTGGTGTCATAAAACTTTTGAAAGATCAATTCCAAATGCTTATAGCGGAACAAGTTGCAACAAATTTACAATACGCGAAGCATAACACATTCTGCAACGCCAATAAACCGGGCAGGTGGTTGGCCTACACATTGAGGAAGAAACAGAGCATACGGACTATTGATAGTATTGATATCGGAGGGAAAGAAGTTTTTCAACAGAAATTAATAAAAGAAGCCTTTCTTGAATATTACACTAAACTATATGCCAGAGAGGAGGTGCAGAATGGACTTATAGAAAAATACTTAGACAACAAAAGAGTTACAAAAATTACTGAGCAACAAAAGGAAAGAATGAATTATCCTATAACAGAGGAGGAGATAATAGCAGCAATAAAACAATTAAAAACAGCCAAAGCTCCTGGAACGGATGGTCTGACTGCAGTGTACTATAAAACTTTGCAGGCAGAAATGGTGGAACAACTTAGAGACTTATTTTGTAATATACAACAAGGGGGAAAAGTACCCCCATCATGGACTACAGCTTATATTTCTTTGATACCAAAAGAACAAGCAGGTCCCAAAAAACCAGAGAATTACAGACCAATATCTCTTTTGAATACGGATTATAAAATTTATGCAAAAGTACTAGCCAACAGATTGATGCCAGTAATTCAAAAGGTGATTCATGATGATCAAGCGGGATTTATTGAGGGTAGGCACATGAATGATAATGTAAGGCAAGTAATAGACTTATTGGAATATCTTGAGAAGAATAAACAGATCCCTGCAGTGCTGGTTTTTCTGGATGCAGAGAAGGCCTTTGATAAAGTGGACTGGAATTTTCTATTAAAGACTTTAAAAAGGATGGACTTTGGGGACCAATTTATACAAGCGGTCTCAGCAATTTATCAAGATCAAAAGGCACAGATTATTATTAATGGAAGTTTGACAACAGAGTTTAAAATCGAAAAAGGAACAAGACAGGGATGTCCGTTGTCCCCATTGTTGTTTATTTCAACACTAGAAGTCTTGTTAAATACAATAAAGGACTCTAATACCTTGAAAGGTATAATGATAAGGCAAGAGGATTACAGAATAAAGGCATTTGCAGATGATCTGGTTGTTACCCTAACACAGCCAATGGAATCAATAATCCAGATGAAGGACATTATACAAGACTATGGTAAAGTTTCAGGTTTTAGATTGAACCAGAAAAAAACTAAGATGGTAGTCAAAAATATGACACAAGATCGTAAACTTGAGCTTGAAAGGAGGGCAGGTTTTGAGATTGTACCAAAGGTAAAATATCTAGGAGTTCAGGTTGCAGAATCAAATATGAAATTGTTTCAAAATAATTATGAGGTGTTGTGGCGAGAGGTGCAAAAAGATATGGAGACTTGGAAAAAACTGCAGCTGTCTTTACTTGGAAGAATAGCAGCAGTTAAGATGAATATTTTGCCAAGATTTCTTTTTTTGTTTCAAATGATTCCGGTGCTCAAAAATGATAAACAACTAAAAGTATGGCAAACTGGAGTGAACAAGTTTGTCTGGAACGAGAAAAAACCAAGAGTAAAATTGAAAATTATGCAAGACGTTCCAGAAAGGGGAGGTCTCAAACTTCCAAACCTACAGTTATATTATGATGCAGCAGCTTTGACTTTAGCAAGTGATTGGTTTGGAGGAAAAAAGGCTGGAATATTAAATGCAGAAAGTTTTGATTTGGAACTTGGATGGCACGCCTACTTATTTTATGACAGTAAAGTGGATAAAGTATTCAAAAGCCATATACTTAGAGACTCTTTGTTGAGAGTTTGGAAGAAGCACCGAATCAATTGGGATTATAAAATACCGCTATGGCTGGATCTTGGTCATACTTTGTGGAATACAAATATAATGTCACTCGGGGGGGGGGGGGGTTATATAAAGAGGTTCTTTTTACAGATGCGGGCAGATGGCAGCTGAAGACCTTACAGACATTGTTGGCTGAAGGGATTAATCTAACTTGGTTACAATATAATCAATTGCAATTGAGATGGAAAGAGGACCAAAAAACTGGTATTATGGAGTATGAGGAAGAATTGGTCAGACACATAAAAGAGAAAGGTCCAATGCATATTAAAAGACTTTATAATGTTCTGTTAGAAAGGGATTCAGAAACTGAACTAGTTAAAGATTGTATGATTAAGTGGGCACAAAATTTTGAGGAACCAGTGATGTTGGAAACATGGGAAAAAATTTGGGTTCAGAATGTTAAATTTACACAGTCGCAGAATTTGAGGGAAAATTTTTATAAAATGTTTTACAGATGGCATTTAGACCCCAAAAAATTGTCGTGTATGTACCCTAATGTGCAGCCTAAATGTTGGAGATGTGATTGTCTAGATGTTACATATTATCACGTTTGGTGGACCTGTAAGAAAGTTAAGGCCTTTTGGATAAAAATTTGGTGGGTCATGCAGAATGTTTTGAAGAAAAAAATCCAATTTTCTCCACAATTGTTTTTACTGGGTATAGCTAAGGGTTTTACATTGGGTGAAACAAAACTGATATTGCATATGATAACAGCAGCAAGATTGTTGATAGGTAAATACTGGAAAAATGAAGCGCTGCCTACGATTGAGGAATGGACTTTGAAGATGGCCAGTTTCGCAGAGATGGCGAAGATTTCAGCATATCTAAAAGATTGTTCACAAGAGACTTATGAATAGGAATGGAAGAGGTGGATAGATTATGTTCAGAACAAATATCAAACTAGGAAGTATCAAATAGCTTTTATTTGAGAATGTTATATTAAGATAGAAATATTTTAAGGTAATGAGGATGAAAAATTTATTTGAAAATGTTATATTAAGATAGAAATATTTTAAGGTAATGAGGATGAAAATTTATTTGAAAATGTTATATTAAGATAGAAATAGGTTAATGTAATGAAGATGAAAATTTTTAAGGGGGAGGGAGGGGTTCAAGTTTTATATACAAATGAGGGTTTTTCCTTCTACTTGATATGAGTATACTGTGTGGAAGTCTGGGGGAGAGGGGAGGGTTAGGGTGGGTTAGGGAGGTTGGGAAGTTTGGGGTGGGATGAGGGGGGGAAAAAGGGGTGAAAATGTAATTGTAAAACTTTTGCAATAAAAAAAAAAAAAGAAAGTTAACAACCGGTTCTCTCAAAGTGGTGCGAACTGCCTGAATCCCACCACTGCATATAGAGGTAACAGGTTCCAAAGAGTCAGTTTAGCATCAATCATATAAATTTTCTGAAAGCCTCAGAAATATATCACTCTAACTTCAAATTAATGTATGCTTAAAACAGTCCATTTGGAGCAGGTATGAAATGCTCCCAGTTTGGACTGGATCAGGCGATCCAGTAGCGATTGTGGCAGGTGGTTCAGAGAACCGGTAGTGATAGTGGCGCAAAGCACCACCCACTCGCCCAAGTGTCGTTACTTTCTGGTTTTTACCCTCTGTGCATGCACAGAAGGTTTTGCGCATGTGCAGGTTTTGCACATGTGCAGAGGATCTGCAGGTGCATGTGACATGTGTGTGCAGCACATGCACTTTCGAACCGGTAAGGAATGTAAGTAGATTTCACCCCTGATTTGGAGTCCATTTTATAGGAATGTCTTTCATATTTCAGGACTTGTGTCATGTTTTGATAAACTAAATTTCATTAACAGTTTTCAACAGGCTTCTTGCAGGATCACAATTGATGTACATATCTCAGAAGATTTTTCCAATCACCTGAGAAATACGATATTCTTAAATGAGTGGCAATTTTCCAACCATGAAGCATTTATTCTGAGCAGCTGATTAAGTACCAAAAGCACTTTGTCATGAATTTTCTCACTAATATATTTATTTCACTACTTTTCCAAATACTAATATTTCCTTTCTTTTGTTGTATTGGCGGATTTTGAACAAAAGAAAGGCAGAAAAATGTTCCTCTGTTATTTCATCTCTCCCTCACTCTCTGCCCAAGAGTGCCATTCAATTGTGCCATTCAATTGTTAGTCTTTCAATTTTTGCTTGGAATGCTGAAATGATATCTTTTAAAGAGAAATGAGAGGAGACAATATTTCTGCCACTGCTACTGTTGTATGTTAACAGTGGATAAGGAAAAAGGGTGTTTGTGAATAGCATGTTTTTGGGGGATAGAAGATGGCACTAGTTCTTATATACCGCTTCACAGTGCTTTACAGCCCTCTCTAAGCAGTTGACAGAGTCAGCATATTGCCCCCAACAATCTGGGTCCTCATTTTACCTAGTTCAGAAGGATGGAAGGCTGAGACAACCTTGACCGGTAAGGATCAAACTCCTATGTTAACAGTGGATAAGGAAAAAGGGTGTTTGTGAATAGCATGTTTTTGGGGGATAGAAGATGGCACTAGTTCTTATATACCGCTTCACAGTGCTTTACAGCCCTCTCTAAGCAGTTGACAGAGTCAGCATATTGCCCCCAACAATCTGGGTCCTCATTTTACCTAGTTCGGAAGGATGGAAGGCTGAGACAACCTTGACCGGTAAGGATCAAACTCCTGGCAGACAGCAGAATTAGCCTGCAATACTGCATTCTAACCACTGCATCACCACGGCTCTATCGGTGGCAAATAAGACATTGATTCCAGGCAGAACCAGGTTCAGTTTGCTCATGTATCTCACTTGGATGGCCTTAGATTAATAATTTCATAATTTACTTCAATAAACTGGTGTGTAGGTATATGAGAGGCAATAGGTTCTTTTAAGTTCCAAAGGAAAGGCAAAATTAAAATGGAAGGAGCATGTCAATATCTTTTTGACATGCTTTAATTCTTTCCACTTTTTTTCCCCCTGGGATTTCATTCTGTTCCTTTTGTTCATGTATATGGATACACATATATATCTCAAGATGAACTTCTCTGGGGATAGCATGAAGCCTTTTTTGTATTTTTGATGCAGCCTTCCTGTAATTCTTTGAACTTTATCTGCCGGAATTATGAGCAATACTCAAGTTTGTATTGTTTCTTTATGAATAAACAATGACACAAGATGGAAACTAAGTATTGATAAAGATCAATATCAATTCAACCAGTGGTGAAATCCTGCTAGTTCTTTCCAGCTCGCACGAGCCGGTAGCGCCGGTGGCGCGTGATTCGGCGAATCAGTAGTGGCAGCAGCACGAGGCTCCACCCACCCGCCTGGACGTCATTACTTCCTGGTTTTTAACCCTCCGCTCATGCACAAAGCCTTCTGTGCATGCGCAGAGGGTCAAAAATCGGACGTGATGATGGCGCACGCACTTCCAAACTGGTAGGGAAGGTAACTAGATTTCACCGCTGGTCTCAACTCTGACCTGGAATGAAAAAGAACATAATGTATTGCAGGGAACACCCCATCATATGAGTAGATTCAGCTTAGAGTGCAAAGGGACCTGAATGGTCTCAGCTAATGATTTCAAAGCCCAGGCAAATCCATATTAAAAATTTTGCTGCTAACTTCAGATGTTATATGGGAGCTATGGTGACGTGGCTTTTCCATTCTGTATCTAGTGCCCATTCTTATTTTGTTACTGATAAATTGCCTATTATTCCTAAATGTATCGGGATATTTTTTTAAAAAAATATTTCTGCTCTATGGGTTGCTCTTGAATGCTTTATCAAAGGGATCTTAAAACAAACAGATGGCATAAGCAATATTCTTGCTAGGTTGGAATCTCCCAGTAGCAATACTTTTTTTTTTTTTGCTTTTTTTCCTGTAAGTATATTTCTTACTTCTCAAGTGATCCTCTAAGCCACCAAAAATAAATATTCATCATACGATTTCTTGAAGTGCAATGTAATAAAATGGAAATGTAATAAAATATGGGCCTTCACATCCTATGCTGACATGGAAAAACTGTTAAGAAGGAAGGGCACATACAATTCATTAATTATACTGAATAATCGGGTCTTTTGATTTTAAAGGTATGTTAAGCACATGCTGCAAATGTCAGTAAATTGCTTAATGCATTATAGCTAAACATTAAGTGGTTTATGCTTTCCTCTACGATGCATTAGTTTACCTATTTACAAATATAACATATACAATAGCTATTTATAGCCACTTAATAAAAAGGTTGCTCTACCTAACATACTGTAGGTATTAAATGCATACTTATATTTAAGTATAAAATGCCATCCATTCTATTTGTACTCAGTTGAAGATATGATGACAGGAAAATAGTGAGTGATGAATGGTGGGTGACCATATCCTAGTCATAATTTATTTGTGAATTTCCAAATGTAACTAATTTCATTTTCCCTTTTTCTATTATGATTTAATGAAATCTTATTCTTCTTCTGAGGGTTCATTGATCAAACTGACCATGTCCATTTAAGTCTGAATATAATTAAAGCAATAGTTCTGAAGAAAGATTCCACGTTAGATTCAGTGATAGAAGAGATGGACACAGTTCTTCAGTAACAACAGCTCTTTAATACTAGACCAGTACAACCCAACAACCTGCTTGTCTAGCAGTGTCCTCTTTTATAGAGGGCTGCCAGATGGCTTACCCAATGAGATTCAAGTATTTTCCCGCCTATTTGGAGGACCTGAGTGAAGCCTGCAGCTCACTATCTTACTTCCTTATATGGTATATAACATCCCCATTTTATAAAACATGCATATTGTACCATGTACGCTGGATAAATCCCATAGCTTTGTAGAAGAGCACATGCTGCCTTAATAAATCATACAAATGATGCTATTAGCTGGAAGAGCACACAGAAAACACAAAACTTCCCTAATTGAGAGAAACAAAAAGGTATGCATATTTGTACAAAGGAATGCACATAGACAATAACAGTTAAAACAAATCCTTTGAGAAATGTGTTTATAAAATCACGGCGATTCTATGAAGTAGCTAGACCAAAAATTAGGTAATTCTTCAAAAGTACCAGCTAGATTTAGAGGTAGAACAGTATTTTATACTACTACTCACTGTAGTCTTAAGGGACTAGAATTCTATTAGTGCAGTATTTGGTTTTTTTCTCCCTGTATTTTTCAACTTTTTTTCCCCCAAGTTTAAGGAGAAGAAATTGCCTTCAATTTCTTTTCAAAGGAGAAATAAATGCCATGGATGAAATGATGGTGAAAATTCAACATAACAGAATAACAGAGTTGGATGGAATCTTAGCAGGTGTGAAATTCACTTACCTTTGCTACTGGTTTGCAAATGTGAGCCCACACACCTCTTTCACCCATGCACAGAGGGACAAAAACGGGACGTGATGACATCCGGGCGGGTGGGTGGAGCCTCCCACCACCAGCACTACCAGTTTGCCCGAGACAGGTAGAACTGGATGAATTTCACCACTGGATCTTAGGGATCTTCTAGTCCAGCAGTTCTCAACCTGGGGGTCGCGACCCCTTTGGGGGTCGAACGGCCATTTCACAGGGGTCGCCAAAGCCCTCTCCCTCCCCCCACGTCTTCACTCACCCTCACTTTCTGCTCTGTTGGATCTCCGGCCATTCGCTTATCCCGCCCACTCCCCATCTATTGCTGCCTCCGATGGCTAGAGGAAAAAAACTGTTTAAATTCTTGCCGTGGGGCTTCAAAGGGCCGCCCTAGAGCCAGTGGTGCAGCCGAACCGTTTGTTAAATTGCTGGCTTGCCCCGCCCCTCCGCACCACTATTTATTGCCAATAAATAGTGGTGGGCGAGGGGCAGGGGAGCCAGCAATTTAACAAAGGGTTCGGTGATTTTTTGTAATTTTATTGGCCCTCGGAGCTTCAGCAGAGGCTAATTAGCCCTTGCTTAGATCGGCTCCCGACCCCCAGCTGATTTGCTCTCGGCTGTTTTGCTCAGTGCTCTTTTGCTTGCTTGGAAAGAGTGCAGATTTTTTCCCCCTAGCTATACTGAAAAACAAAAGAGAAAGTAAAGCAGGCTGTTGGCTTTGCACGTTGGAAAATTAGGCAGGCAGATTTCTTTTTCCTCACCAAAAAAGGTAGGTGCAAACAACAGGAAATTTAGGGAAAAAGAGGAGATTTTAAAACACAAAAGAAAAAAAGCTCTATTGAACTAAGGAATTGTAATAATTGAGTTACTATTAATTGTATATTGTGTTGAAAGCAGAAATGGTTAAGTTGTGGTTTGGAGGAATATATGGGGGAAATTATTTGGTTTATTATTATTGGTAAATATAATTAATTGATTTGTAAAAAATTGGATTGCATGGAAATAATTGGAATATTCATGTTCATATTGATTAATATACAAAAAAGGTAGTTATATAACTAATTGATTTATATTAAAATGTTGAATTCATATTAAACAACTGTAATATTACATAATTAACCAATGTGAGGATGGATATAAAAATAGATGACAATGGGAAGGGGTATAATATAGAATAGAAGGGAAAAATTGAATTTGATTAAGATTAGAGATGAGGATGAAGGGTAATATTGGTTTTTTACAAAAATAGATGAGGAATAAATATGGCAAAAAGGAAATATAGAAATTGTAAATTTAATTGAAATGACTAAACACTGTTTAAATTTTTGAACCGGCCAAATACTCTGTTCAAAGAAAATACATTGTTTGTATGTGTGTTTCTAATTATTGTTATTTATTCATATTTGTTCTCTTTTATTCTTTAAAGTTTAACAATTCATTCTTTATCTTAATATCTTTATATTTATTTGGGGTTGGCTTTCTTCCCTTTCATCTTTTTTATTGTACAGCAATCTTTCTCCTCAAACCTACCACCTCTCTCTTTTCTTTCCTTCTTACTTTCTCTTCCTTCCCCTCTTCTTCTCCTCCCTACTTCCTCTTCCTTTCTCCTTCTCCTCCTCTCTTCCTCCCTCTCTTACCCTCCCTCCTACTCTAATTTCCCTTCCCTTCCTTCATCCCTCTCTATTGCTGTATCCTTTTACGCATATGGACTACTCAGAGGGCTGAAAAAGTTATTTCTGACTGGTCCTCACACTTTTGACCAGTCTTCGAACTTATGACTGTCCTCACATTTTACGTTTTTGCCCTATCTTGTCACCATGGTGAAGAGAAGCAGTTGTGAAATGAGTGACACATTGTTAAGAATGCTACAATGGGCATAAATGATGACCAGTCATAAGTGCGAAGACCGGTCAAAAGTGCGAGGACCAGTCAGAAATGACTTTTTTCAGCCCTCTGGGTAGTCCTTTTGTGCATATGGACTACTCAGAGGGCTGAAAAAGTTATTTTTGACTGGTCCTCGCACTTTTGACCAGTCCTCGAACTTACGACTGTCCTCACATTTTACATTTTTGCCCTATCTTGTCACCATGGTGAAGAGAGTGAAATGAGTGACATGGTTGTTAAGAATGCTGCACGGGCATAAATGTGAGGATGGTCATAAGTGTGAGGACCAGTCAAAAGTGCGAGGACCTGTCAGAAATGACTTTTTTCAGCCCTCTGAGTAGTCCCTATACACATAGCCATGGCCACCCGGTCACATGACCAGCTAGCCACACCCACCCAGTCACATGACCTCCAAGCCACACCCACAAAATAAGCCACGCCCACAGAACCGGTAGTAAAAAAAATTAGAACCCACCCCTGGTTAGGGGTCACCACAACATGAGGAACTGTATTAAAGGGTCGCGGCCTTAGGAAGGTTGAGAACCACTGTTCTAGTCCAACCCCTTGCTCAAACAGGAGACCCTACACCAGGGATGGCAAACCTTTTAGACACTGAGTGCCCAAACTGCGTGTGCGCATGGCCAAACTGAAAGGTGTGTGCGAATGAGTGCATGTGCGGGCATGCGCACACATGCACGGACATGCACATGTGCATCCGTGGACATGCATGCACGCATAGCAAAGGACTGAAGACCAGCTGACCAGTGGGAGGCGGGGCATCCCAACACCAGCAGTGCAGTAAGAGGTAAGATCTTTTTCTTTCATCAACTTCTGTTTCATCGTTTGCAGGGAAACAGAAGCTCACAAAAGAAACGCCACAGAGATCTGACCTGGGGCGACGGCACACATGCCAGCAGAGAGGGCTCTGTGTGCCACCTCTGGCATGCATGCCATAGGTTCGCCATCACGGTCCTACACCATTCCAGACAAATGGTTGTCTAATCTTTTCTTAAAAACCTCCAGTGTTGGAGTAGGCAAGTCATTCCACTGATTAATTCTCCTTACCGCAGGAAATTTCTTCTTAGTTCTAGGCTCCTTCTCTCCTTGATTAGTTTCTATCCATTGCTTTTTGTCCTGCCTTCAGGTGCTTCGGAGAATAGCTTGACTCTCTCGTCTTTGTGACAGCCCCTGATATATTATAATACTGCTATCATGTCACCCCTAGTCCTTCTTTTCATTAAACTAGACATACCCAATTCCAGCAACCATTCTTCATATGTTTTAGTCTCCAGTCCCCTAATCATCTTTGTTGCTCTTCTCTGCACTCTTTCTAAAATCTCAACAATTCCAATTGTTGGTACTTTATTTTGCACTCTATAGCAATAGAGTGCAAAATAAAAATACAGCGGTACACTTTCACACAGCAATTCTGAGAGGGTTTATGAGGTTTTGATGGGCTGGGAAAACATCACACTATCCTCTTTCTCAATGGAGCAAGAAAGGGGAAACTGTCCAAACTAAATCATTTTGATTTAATACTTTGAACCTGGTTTATGACCATGGTAAGTATGAAAAAACCTTGTTGAATGTCCACAAAAAGGAAAACTTTAATCTGTGAGAGAGTAAATACTTAGATATGGGTAGCATAATGCTTATTTACTTAGCTACTTAGTGACAAAGATGTGTGACTCTGTCCTTCACTACTATACACAATGAATTACATCCATACTTCTCATGTTTCCATTAAATCTTAAGGGGAGCCCTAACAAAGAAACTCCTTTATAAGAATTTTTCAGATCAGGGCATACAGACAGTTAGGTACAAGGTACACTAGACTAAGAAACCAATGTTATATAGGTCAACACTACTTTTATACTACCAGAATCTTCCAAATCTGACTATATGTTTATGTGAACTATGGAGAGGCTTAACTGACATTCATTTTCACAAATGAGTTTCTTGGAACATTTCAAGGTCTGTTTATTTGACCCCATAATGTTGATAGCTGTTCTTCCTCCAGTCCTTCAAGGCCATTTCCTATGCCCTCTACAGGCAGCTAAAGAAGCTATAAAATGATGGAGTGACATGCAACAGAACACAACAAGTTGAAAAACTCTCCAAAAGAATTTGAAGGAAATTCCAAAAGGCTGAGAAAACCAGAGAGGCTTTGGGAGATTGAACAGCATATAAATTGCAGTAATAAATAAAGAAAAGAATTTCCCAACAGAAAAAATTTTTCAGGGATTTTTTTTTTTTTGCAGGCTTAGCCTTGCGTGGTGTTAATGTCCATAAAGAGAACAGCTTGAAGTTATAGCTCCCTGGTGACAGCCTTACTTTTGTGCTGATTGCAAGAGAGATACCCAAGAGATTGAGCAAGGGAAAGTTTAACATGAGCAATGACTTCCTTCCAGATATATCTAACAAAGAAGAAATGCCTGTAGTGTTTGATTTCATAGTCATGCTCAGCAGGGCATGACAAAAAAAGTCAAGAAGATAGTTATGACTGTACAATTGAAGCCCCACACCTTGTTTAAATAAATCACAATGCATCTTTTTAAAGGGTGGGGCTTCGATAACACAACTGAACCCACCATCTTAACTTTTTTTGACCTCCTAATGAATTCCATGACACTGCCCAGGATCTCCTCCTTCAAACCACTTTGTGTTCTAAAAGTGTTTCCAGAACTTTCCAAAATATACTTTGTTTGCTTGTATGCATGTTAAAGACAGTGAAAGGAATAGTTTATGAAACAAGTTTGCTATCAGCAATATCCATGGTCCAAAAAATTAAGATGGTAGTCTTGGCAGCATGATTGTAGTCCTATCTCCTTTCTACCTATATCAACCTTGTATGCAAACACTGTACAAAGGAACACAACTTCAATCTTACTGCCACAAATACCATCTTCTTTACATACACACACACACACACACACGATTGCTATAATATCAGTAATTGGGTATCCCAAAGTAATCACTTTTTTAGTGTGTATCAAAGATTTTAATCTCAGACATATATGTATCTATCTGGATTTATATGACTGTCAAATTCACCATAGCAACTCTGTGCAGTGTCAGGTTCCAGTCTATAAAGAAAACTCCACACACACAAATGATGGTTTGATCAGTGGTGGGTTGCCCCCGGTTCGCACTGGTTCTATAGAACCGGTAGTAAAACCCCTGGGAGGCCCCGCCCACCAACTCCGACATTACCAAAATGCTTCTGTGCATGCGCAGAAGAGAGAGAGAGTGAGTGAAGTGAGCGCACGTTCACAGCCCCATTGCAAACCGGTAGTAAAGGTAAGTAGAACCCACCCCTGGTTTGAATCCTTTACCGGCACAAACTAACATCCATAAATCAATGCAGGAAGATTCTGTTGGAGCTAATGCTTTGTGCTCCCCACCACCTTATAAAGCTTTATCACCCAGGTGACCCTTAACCTGGCTCCTCCCCACTCATTAATCATTAGATACTGCAATTAGGCATTACTCCCGCATGCTCCCAGCTTGCTGGCTACTCCTCCAGATTAGCCATCATTACAGCCATTTCCAAACCTCTCCATGACCCTCAATGTCTCAGCCTCTCAGCCTCCCCCAACAGCTGCTCAGTCAGCAGCTCCCAGCTGCACTCACTGTCCAGTCCATTCAGAAAGCTTGCTGCCAGGCTGTGAGATGACGAAGAGACAGACAAGGAGGGATCTTCACATTGCTTGGTGGCCAGGAGGTAAACTGAGGAGCCAAGGTGCCATGGGAGCTGCCGGTTGGGGCTCACATGCAGTTAATAACAGAGAAAAACATTATACAAAATAAAAACAAAAATCAAACAGTCTTTAAAAACTGTAATTACCACCAAGGTAAAAACAAATCTAATCAACTAAGAACATCCTATGGACCATATCTAACCTCTCAAGTAAGAGTAGAAGTGCATACAAAGACACAAAGGCTGTGCATAGAAAGGCTGAGCTGCAGATTTGAGTTTTCTAGGTGATACATAAAAGCATCTGGGGTAGAATAAGTGGCTTGATTTACCAGAAGGATAGTAGCATTTCAACAGAATTGAAAAATAATAATATGATATATTGCACTTTGGATAAAATCTAAAATGATATTTCCACTGTAATATTGTCAGTCCAGCATCCCAGGTACAGACTGGGCCATTATACTTTATATTTAAAGCCAATGAAGGCAGCCTGAAAATTCATGACAAGAACAGAATTCAATCTGTAACTTCAGACGAAGCTTTCCACCTTAGTATCAGCCTGCTCATTTTTCCATCTCTGCCTAGAAACAACAGATTTCATAATTGTAACGCAATTATGACTTTCATATGAAGTATACATTTCTCTGAAGAAATGACCCTGTTATGAAACTTAATGTGCAGTCAAGGAGAAGCTAAATTGCTTTTTCAGAGATCACAATTAAGTTGTTTAAAATAAAAATGTGGTTGGCAAGCAAATCTGTAATATTGTTGGCAGTAAAAGGAAACTGCTATTAACAGAAGAGAAACATAGTAAGTGTGTTGTTGTTGTTGTTGTTGAAACATAATTAATGTGCATCCTATGCAGTAAGCAAAGGGATAAATACAGTCCTTGCATCAGTTAGAATGCATCTCATTAGCACCAAAGCCACTGTGCATCAAAATACATTATGTTCTAGTAAAAAATGTGTAATTGAATTCCCATCAAACCATAGTTCATCTAAATCAAATCAGACTGCACTCAGCTCATTTGAGCTGTGGTTGGAAATTAGGATTCATTAAAATACTTTCTAGTAATTTAAGTAAATACAAAGGCAGGTTTGAAACTGAAGGAGGGAAGAGAAAATGAGGAAGGGAATTAGAAGTTTACAGATAGAAGAGAATATTTGTAGCTCAGGGTTGAACTGTGGGGTCCTTAATGCTCTCTGACCTTGGTGGTTTTCTTACAGACATTTCATTGCAGGTAACATCATCATTGCTAAACGGGAGTGGAGTTTGCTCTTATTTTTATATACTAGTCATTTGCCTTGTCAATGTTAATGGGAATAGTCTTGGTACTTCCTTGATTAGGCTGTAATTTACTATCATCTTATTTGTCTCCGTTGGTATTTCCTTGATTGAGTATTGTATACTTCTTGATTGTTGGTCTAGTGTTAATCTTGGTGTTAATCTCTGTTCATATGGATGTTGATTGCTGGCCTCTTCACATTTACATTGGGGGAAAGGAATTGCAGAATTTGTTATCTATATTTAATAACTCAAGTTCCTCCTTTGTGATTGCAATGGGTGTGGCCTGCATGTGATGTATCCAGCCCATGGGCTGCCAGTTTGACGGCCCTGGTCTAAACCTATCAATGTGCTTTCCATATTCAACACTTAATGTGTGTGAAGACACATACCATGGATGGTATGTGTCTTCCTCAACCTTGTGTCCTCCACCAGAGGCCTGAAAGTTTGAGGGTTCTGTGGAATATCATATTAGCTGTTCCCAGCACTGTCCTCTTCTGGACAGAGAGTTCTGATGTCATTCCTGGGATCTGTTGGACAGCACTGTCTCAGTTTAGGAGACACAGACCCAAGTGCTCCTACCATCACTGGGATCACTTTGGCCTTTACTTTCGACTTCCTCTCCAGTTCTTCCCTCAGGCCCTGGTACTCCCCCACTTAGCACCATTAAATGTGTTTTGATCTTTGTCTATTACCAAGAAGTCTGGTTGATTGGCTAGTTGCTGCTATATACCATTCACTAATTTCACCTCTTCATGAAAGATGCTCTAAATAAGAAAGGCTGAATTTAAAGTTGCCTGAAGTCTGATAAACCGGAATGAAACAATGTTCCAAGTAAATGTAAGAGGGCTTATTGTCCTTTGATTTATGCCATCTGTGGTACTTAAGCTTTCTTTGCTGTGTGATAATAGTATCGAATCCTTGCATTTCTCAAGAGTTTTCTGTTCACTGAAGCTTCTTTCCAAGCAATTTTGTTCTCAGTCAGCATTACTGTTATCAGTCCAGAGGCACTAGCTTGTCCTTCCACAACCAGTGGAGGAAGAACAATACCAACTTATTAAATGGTGATTAGAAAAGGATTGTCCATGACACTGTGATATGCTGAAAAAAGATTTCATTACATTGACAGAGAGCCTTCAGCAGACCTTGGAACATGATCTTAATTAGCAACACACTGGTCTGGCTGAGCAGGAAAAGGATGAGGAAGGGATTTCTCAGAGACATTACATTTGCTATTTTTGTGTCGGCCTCTGATGTTTAATATTTTGATCATTTATTTGTCTTAAAAACGTGAAATATCCCCCATGACATTTTACTAATCTCATGGAAGGTCTTGAGCTCTTCCAGTCTATTGTTTGCTGTTTGCCAAAACTTTAAGAGAACCTGGCTGATTTATTTTTTATTTTTATTTTTTGCCAGATCTAAAAATCTCTTTCAGAGCAACATCAAAGGAGCATTCAAAAATCTGGATCATGTCTTCCATTGTTCTCTAAATTCTCTAAACTACTTTTTCTTCTGTCTGCAGAATTAGGTGGATTTTTTTTTCTTTCCTGCCTTTAGATATATTTTTCTTCTTCCAAAATGAAATGAACGATAGTACTTCCTTTCTCAGAAGAACTGAAAAACTTTCAGGGTCCCTCCAACAATTATTATAGACACCTGGCTAAATTCTTTTGAAGCAGACATCCTTAGGAGGACTGGAGTCATTAACACATTTTGAACAGGGTAGGCAGGCAGTGAACTTGATGACACATACACAACACATGATTACATCAATAAGTCTCACTTGGCAAATGAATAGCTTTTCAATATAATGCAAGACAATACATTCAAAGGGTATTCTGATCCTGTACTTACTTTCTTAGACCACAATATTTCCAGTGAGACTTACTTCTAAATAATTTCCTTAAATATTAAATAAAATCCTTCACCCTCCTGCTTACCCAAAGTACTGGATTTACCGATACTTTCTTCCATAAAAAAATGTAAACATGCTGTTCCAATTCTAGTCTCCAGCTATTCCCTCAATACTGTTAGAATGCTATTTCTCTATTGCCTAGAATTTCCCCAATGACCTCCGCTGAGTGCCTCATAAACATTTTCCTGTTTTTTGTTGCTATTCTCTCATCACAGTGTATTGCTTTATTTTCCCTTTGAATATGATTTTCCCAATGATTGCTATTTTTTATTTTGTTGTCATGACATGATGCTTTTATTATGATGATATTTTTATTATTATTTATTTTACTGTGCCTCAGTAAAACCCATCTCTTTTTTCTGAAGCACATAGTAGCCATTTTTCAAGTCCATATTCACTTTGGGGTGTTTACTGTTTAAAGCAGGGCTGTCAAACTCCTGGCCCGTGGGCAGGATGAGTCACATGCTGGCCACGCCCATGCCCGGTTTAGCAAAAAAAGTCCGATACATCACATGACGCCACCGTGATGACGTGAGTTTGACATCCCTGGTTTAAAGAGTCTTTAGTTAAAAGCTCTTTTGATCACCAGGTGACAGTCCTTGTGTAACAATCAATCAGATAATTGGATTCAATGGCCTATGTGGCCCTAACCTATTCTATGATTTTGGAAAAGTTTCTTTTTTCTCATCATCAAGTGTACTGTAACAAAAGCAGTATTGTATTTCCAATGTATCAAAATCCAAAAGAGAGATGACTTTTTTAAAAAATCATCTGACAAATAACTTTCAAAAGTTCTTTTAGAGCAAGGATGAAGAATCTCATATATATCCACACACAGAATAAGTTTTAATGGTATGGCTTTTAACAACCATACAATGAACCATCCTGAATTTGGGGGAAGAGAAATATATATAAATTAAAAAGATAAAACAAAAAAAAAAATAAGTTAGAATGTATTGTTCCTCAAGTTGCCCCATTAAGTCCACTATGAGGAGTGACTTTCTGTGAACATGAAATGAATGAAGAACTGTCTACCAAATACCTTGTTTCATTCTTGGCACAATACCAGAGCAAAGCAGCTGAATTTAAAGAAAATTCTAGGAGAAGAATCATCATTTAATGAGAAGCTAAGGAAACACACTAGTTAAATAATGAAGAAAATTGTTGAAGAACTGTAAGCTGTTCAGCTGAAAATTTCACTGTGTGTGAATGTTTTGATGATGGGTTTCCTAGATAAGGCACAAGAATTCAGAATTTATTTATTTTTCAAAAAATATAATGGGAAGTGCAGAACATTGATTCTCAGCAGCTATGCTCCTATGAGTTTGTCTTCTGGAATCTAGCTAGCTAGTAGATATCACACTAATATTCTGTTACAATCATTACAACTGTCTCAGCAGTTTATAAGATATAACAAAACAGCTTAAAGCAACCTTATAATAATTATAATAAAAATAAAGCTATTCAAAAAATAGAATAAAACAAAAAGTGACCCAGTCCAGTTATAACATTGTCATGAATAACTTTTTATTCAGCATATTTATGACTAAAATCAGGTAGGGGGTCAATCTGATTTCCACAAGAAGACTGTTCCAGGGAATCAGTGCTGCTACTGAGAAGCCGCACTTCTTGGTCTCAGCTCTTACTTCTCAAAAGTGGGGCAGTATTTTCTCCCTTGACCTAATAGGTTAAGATTATTCTGATTGGGACATACATTCCTTTTGCTACCTAGGTGGTAAAGATTTTATAAGTCAAACCCAGCACTTTAAATTTTACTTGAAATTGGCAGCCAGGCAGAACATAACACAACATAAAAGTACTAAGCAATTAGTTTATGAGCTAGGGAATCCTAAAGTAACTGCATCTTCTGAATGGTTGAAGGCAGTGCCTTGTAAAGCATATTTTAATAACAAAACCACATTGTAAATGTAGTTTTGTTATTAAACAGAGTATGTTGTAAACAGAGCTTGAATTATTGTAATAAAGTTGTTTTGTACTAGTACATCAGCTAAGCTTGGATAAAGGCCCCTAAGACCCTAGCTATAGCTTCCACCTGCTATATTAGAAGCACCTGTGAGTCCAGAAGTACCTTCTGAAATAGTGCCTTCCCATCCAGAAACAATACCCATACTGATGAAATGCCTTCATGAACAAATAGTACATGCATTTTGGTTTGAATCAGGGGTGAATTTTTATTTATTTTTATTTTTTTGGTTTAATTTATATGCTGCCCTTCTCCTGAGACTCAGGGCGGCTTACAATGCGTTAAGCAATAGCCTTCATATTTGTATATTTATACAAAGTCAGCTTGTATTTGTATATTTATACAAAGTCAGCTTATTGCCCCCACAGTCTGGGTCCTCATTTTACCTACCTTAGAAAGGATGGAAGGCTGAGTCAACCTTGAGCCTGGTGAGATTTGAACTTGCAGTAATTGCAGGCAGCTGATGTTAATAACAGTGCTTTAGTCTGCTGTGCCACCTTCACTACCGGTTCGCAAATGTGAGCTCAAGCTCCTCCTCCATGCATCCGCAGAGCCTTCTGCACATGCACAGAGGGTCAAAAATGGGATGTGATGATGTCTGGCCGGGTGGGCAGAGCCTCCTGCCACCGGCACTACCGGATAGAACCGGGCTGGCTCAATTTCACTACTGGTTTGAATTCACCTTCAGTCTGATTTGTCCCATCCAGACTGTAACAGTTTCCATGCACCAGGATAAGATATCTCCCCTACAGCCTGGGATAACAAAGTACATCCAAGTTATTAGTTGATCTAATCCATCAGCTTCATGTAGATATTAACAAGTAGAAAAGATAACTAATTCCTGTGCAAGTCTGAAGAGCAGGTGCCACCAAGCCAACTGCTTATCGCCCATTATAGTTTATTAAGCCTGTCTGCTAAGCAAAGAATGGTACTACAGAAGATAGTATCTCCAATCCCCAACCCTATTAGGTGATCTAACAAGATGCCTTGATTGATAGTCTCAAAAATCCATAAGAGATCTAATCTTAAAGGGCTTCCTAACTGATACAGCAGTAGCCACTTAACAACTTTTCCTAAAAGTATGCAATAGGTATTAAAATCTTTGGCTCCAAAGGCCTTCTCTCCTGGAAAGGAATACTATTGCCTCTTTATGTAATTTTTTTATTCTATTTCTATGGTCACAAACATTCTATCTTCTCTGTCCTACAGTTTTTACTTTGGTTTTGTTTTTTCATATCATAGGAACTTCCCTGAGAAAATTGATCCATCAAACTCTGAATTGACTTCACCTTCATCTATGTATACTGGAAGATAATTCAAAAGTTTTACTTTCAGTTTTATGTTTCCTTTTTTTATCCATACTACTGGTAGGAATCATCATTGAGGACTGACAATAATTGGTTCCAAAATCATATTAGGTTATAAATAGGATTGGTTAAAGCTAACTGTAGGCAATACAAACCATTAATCACTTAAGAAGCACCAGAGGCACTACAAATATGTTCCTCCATGATGAAGAATATTTTAGTGTGATGTACAAACATGGTCTCTGACTGGCAAAAAAAAAATCAGTTTATAAATATTTATAATAGAGTTCTATAATGTTTTAGGAAATAAATAATAGTGCTTGCCGCATCAGAAGGTAGCGGCCAGCTTGCACTTAAGAATATGGGTATTTCAGAAATAACTAATAAATGATTAAATACAATTATTCTTTAATTATTCTAAGCTATGTTTCAACATGTTGCAAAGACATTCATTAACCCATTTGATGTTTTTTGGTGCACAAGGTGCACAATTTGCACATTAAGTGCAAATCTACCAGCTAATACATATTAGAAAAAAATATACACATCAGGCTTAGCACACTATGTAATAATTAATGAAAGCCAGGATATTTCTTTGATTAATGCATTCCCATGTAAGATTCTGAACCCCTTTACATTATTGCCCAATGTTATTTGGAACTATAAGGAATATTCTCAGCTATATTCAAGGGTTGTCATGGGCTTTTTTTCTCCGCTTGCTTTCTTCATCAGAAGTCTGAATAAAATTTGCATTCTCGAATAGCATGAAAGCAAATAGAAAATTTTCCTACAGAGAAAAGTGAGTCATAGACAAAATGGAATGATAAGCTGAAACTATAATAATAATAATTTTTTAAAAAACTAATCCAAATTATTTTTTACATTTTTTTTTCTTATTGTGATAACATCATTATTCTTATCACTATTTTTACGCTCAAAAGTGTAGCGTAAAAATAGTGAAGAAGGCTTCATGATTCCAGATGAGCTCTCAAACTCAGAATCCCTGAGCAATGAGGAGGAGGAGAGGGAGGAGGAGGAGGGGGGGGGAGGGGGAGGATCCATGCTTATTCAGCCCATCTCAAATCAGAAATCTAGATGCAACATGTAACCGAATAAATTGAATATACTCTTCTGAAGGTTGAAAGAAGTCTGCAGATCTTGCATTGGTCAAGATCATGCACCTTTAAGTCCTATAAGTCTGAAAGAGTCCATGGCTCTACCAAAGACTATAACAGGATATTATCAATGGTTTTACTAGTCTTGTTTTGCACTCAAGTCATTGAACTGCTATAAATACAGCTTCCTTTCTCCTGTCCAAGGTCCTGATTTCCTAGAAGCATGAACTTATGTTAAGCAATGTATGCTTCTTTCCACCATCTCTTTAAAGCTATTATGTCTTCTTGGTGAGAGAAATTGCAATGAATCAGGACAATGAGACTGCCAGTTCAAATTATTATTTTGTCTGGTGAATATTGCCTACTCTGATTATCCATGGCTCTTTATGATCTTAGAAAAACCCTTTCCCTTTTCTCATTCACCTGATTCTTTTAATTACATACAACAGGAATTCAAGAAAATAAGTGCTATGCTTCAGACTGCTATCCCATTATTATCTTGCACATGCATGTCAGTCTAAAAATTGTATTCCACAATGATTTTTTTTTTAAAAAAGCATATTAACTACATTCAGGACCTAGAGTGGAAGAATCTTTAGTTCAATTCGGCTGTGTAAAACCTTCAAAAAAGCTGTTTCAGAACAACCAAGAGCATCACACAAACCTCACTTGTTTGAATTGTTCTAGTAGCTACATCAATTGCCAAGCTCACATAACTCTTTTGGAACTTAGCCTTGGTTGCACTCACATGTGAAGTAGATGTACAATTCTAAAGAAAATATGCATATAAAGCATTCCCCTGTATTTGGAGATAACTAAAGTGTTTGCAAAGGGATGCCGTGGCTCAGTGGCTAAGATGCTGTCGATCGAAAGGTCAGCAATTCAGCGGTTCGAGTCCCTAGTGCCGCGTAATGGGGTGAGTTCCCATTATTTATCCCAGCTTCTGCCAACCTAGCAGTTCGAAAGCACGTAAAAAATGCAAGTAGAAAAATAGGGACCATCTTTGGTGGGAAGGTAACAGCGTTCCGTATGCCTTTGGTATTTAGTCATGCTGGCCACATGACCATGGAGACGTCTTCGGACAGTGCTGGCTCTTTGGCTTTGAAACGGAGATGAGCACCACCCCCTAGAGTCAGGAACAACTAGCACATATATGCGAAGGGAACCTTTACCTTTACCTTTAAAGTATTTGCCCAACCCTAAGTTTTAGTTCTTCTTGGCAATCATAACAAGAAATTGTATCATGGATCAACTTTACAGGACTGAGGTCTGGAATGCGTTTCCTTCTTAGGTGCAAATTTCCTGAAAAAAGACCAAAGATCTAAACTGTTTCATTTTATATGCCACATTATTTTTATTTGGCCACATTATTTCCCAAGGAGAAATCTTCTGGAGAATTTGCTTTCCAGAATATGTGGAAGTGATATGGACATTGTGAGAAAGAAAACCTGATATTTACCAATGCTTTGGGACAGCTCAAGAGCATCACAAGTCTCAAATATCCATCTTGTTTCTGACTTCTTAGTATTAAATATGTTTACGTATTTATTCCACTTCTCTGCTGTGCTGACACATTCCCTGAAAAGCCTGTCACAATTCATTATTTCCACAATTCAGATCACATTATCTAGATCTACTGAAAAAACTCCAAATTTAATTAACTAAATTAAATATTTATTGGAATCAGAATTTTAAATACAGATTAATTTGAATTTACTGAAAGGAATCGCCTGGCTCCATAAATATCCATTTGTCTGTGCAAAGCATGCAAAATTATTTGACTCGGGAAGCATAAACTGGTGCTAAATATGAGAACATTGTTCTCATGTCTTCAACAGAGCTGAATGGGTTTTTAAAATGCATTTATTATTTATTATTAAATTTATTTATATGGCTGCCCAACTCAGAAATTTGACTCTGGGTGAGTGGCTAAAATGACATTAAAAGAATACAAAAAGTGATATCAACAAAAGCATAAAAAACTACAATAGTTGTTAAGAAACAAACCCCATAAACAATTGTGTGTGTGTGTGTGTGTATATATGAGTTGAAAATACATAATATATAATATCATATATGTTTGTCCTAGAATAGGGGTGTAAAACTGGATTTCTTCAAGGGCCTGATCAGCATTGTAGTTCTCATCCACAGGCCAGCGTACAGGCCCCATGCACGGCCCCCCAGGGCCCTGTTTTGGCTGACAAAGTGCTTCAGCAGGCTGTCCAGGTTGAAACCAGGCCTTGTGGGGGCTGCGTGGGGGCAGTTTTGGCTGTCAGAGGCACTGCAGGCTGGTCTTTTGCTATTTCCAGGCTAGCCCCGCAGGCCAGATTTAAGCATGCCGCAGGCTGTATCTGGCCCACGGGCCTTGAGTTTGACACCCCTGTCCTAGACCCTGATAGACAGATGGTGCCAAATGGCAGCAAATCAAGAAGAAGGAATATGTGAATATATATATTAGAGTCTAGGATAACTTGCCATGGCCAACTCACCTCAGCCAACTCATCACAGGACAATTTGCCATGGCCACTTACTGTGGGACAATTCACCTCAGGATAAGAGTTACACTAATATCAAAGAAATGGTGGAATATAATCATTAAAGAAAGGATTTCAAAAGAAGGACAAAATGAAACGTGAATGAAAAAATTAAAATAACTTTTTCATTATTTTAAATAATTAAATTGAATTGTTGGATTGTCCCGCAGCAAGTTGTCCGTGAGGCAAGTTGGCCATGGTGAGTTGGCCCATTCCATGTCTATCACTCTGGTCCTTGTCTACTATCATGATGTCTGACTGATTGGCCAGTACCTCCCTGTCCATCTGGATCTCGAAGTCCCACAGGATATTAGCCCTGTTATTCTGCACAACATTTTGTGGGATCTCACATCTGAACTTGGGTGTAATCCATATACAGATGTTCCTGTACACAATGCCAGTTACTTATCTGTGCCATTTAGGGTATGTTGCGCCTGCCTGTATCTTACACACTATATGCCTTTGAGACAGATTTTTACCTTGAAGACTATATGTACAAGTCCAGTTTTCTTAAACTGTTCATAAATACTCAACAATAACAACTTCTCATGGGCCATCTAATTTCCCAACCTACAATCTACGGATGCTTTAGGGGGCAGTGAAACATTTTCATCCCCTATAAATCTTCCATGGCATTGTTTGGCAAAAGGAGATACTCTTTGGATTGTGAGGAAACATGTCTACTTTAATTCAGACACCCTAATAAATCAATTTGCTACATATTCTCCTATCATTGAACTGCTGAATGAATGTCCACTTCAGAAATGGAAGGTGATTTCCTCAGATTTATAATAATGGATTAATTCATTGTAAGTCTGCAATTAGGGGACTGGAACTGAATGTAAGGTTAAAGGTAAAGTCATTTTAGAAAAATAATAATAAAGCAGTTCCTGATTAATTTAGTTCAACCTACCATTGAATTTTTCTTTGGCTGCTCCATGCAGTTGCTGCCTTATTTCTGGGGGGGAAATGACAGGGGACATGTCCACTTAGCTGAAAATCCATTTCCCATCGCATTCTCATCAAGCTATGTGTTGTCACTTCAGTGGATCCAGTTCATAATTTCTGCTGCCCTGTCATTTTTCAAAGCTCTTGCTAAGTCTTTAATCACATGGATTAAACACATGGATGTTTCTTAAGGGCAGGACAAACTCAGTCCCTAATGTGCTGCATACTTTAAAACTTCATTTTTTCCATGGATAGAGCTGGTGTGTGTGCCTTATGCAAGGAGTTTTTTCAAACATTTTAATATATTTATAAAGGTCAAAAACTAGACCTAACCAGCACAATGCATATTCTTTTATATTTGGCCTATGCATAGGTCACATCTGAAATGATCAAATGATGAAAACTCAGGTAAGCACATTAATTTTTAAAGTAGATCATCACCTGTGATACATAAGTACACCTAGCAACATGTAGGAGTAACTCAATAATCATTTTGACTATGTATAAGCTTTCTTCACTATAGGTAATTGCAGTCCCTTTGTGACCACAGACTTATGCAATCACATCTGCATTTATCCTGAAGTAATCTAAGCCAAAAACAATTCCATTGCTTCTGTATGGTATACCTAGAATTCATGTTGTTAGCACTTTCCATTACCATGGTTTTTACAAATTTTGGGCTGTTGTCCAATACACTTTTGTTTAACTATAGAGCCATCTAAATCTTGTTAGCTTTAGGGGAAGGGGGGAGGCTAATAATCATTATTTTCAGTTCACATTACCCTCAGGTAAATGCATCAGCCTTTATATAACAATTTATGGAGCACCGAGTTCTTGCAAATAAATAGGTAAAGTTCCAGTATAAACTGCATCCTTCAATTACAGTAAACTGTGTAAGTAGTAGATCAACAGGGGTCAAATCAAGGGCAAAATTATCTTCAAATTAGTTCCACAAATAGTTATGGAAGAGTTAGATCAGTCAAAGGCAAAATTATGAAAAGGCGAAATATTGAGTGCAAGCTAAAAACAAATTAGAAAGAGTTTCAAAGTTTCAGATGAAGACAAGTTCAGTGGAGCTGTGAAGTCAATATTGTATGAAAAATTGAACAATTCCTTTCTATTATCTGATTTTTGATCTATAATGAAGAAAGAACTACTAGATTAATAAGGGAGGTGGAAATCAAATTCCTTCAGAAATAATTAAAGCTGGATATTTTAGCTTGCAAAAGAGAAGATGAAGAAATGTGACAGTAATCTACAAATATTTAACAAGAAATTGTGTAAGAGAAGAAACCTGTTTGCCCTAGAAACTAAGAGCAGGACAAGGACCAAGAAGATACAGCTATTCAGGTTGATAGCCACTTGTCAGGAATGATGTGGATTGCTACTTCACAGAGGATTGAACTAGATAACCTATGAGGTCTTCCTAACTCATACACTGTATTTCTATGAGTCTAAATTTATTGTACAGTTGTTGCTGTACACATCTAAGTCCATCAAATGAGGCCAATAACAGTGAAAAAAAAATCAGTTATTTAAATCTTTTCTCCTTCTTCTTTTAAAATCAGATGTAATTTCAGTACATTTTATCTTGATTTAATGGCTATCTTTTCTTCATATTTCTCATCTACCAGTTCATGTTTCACTCATTTAGTTCAACCTGTGGGGAAAAAAACTCTCCAAGGGAATTATGATCATTTGAGACATCATTACCATACTTCAGGATTTGCTTTAGAGGGATTGCTGATCTGGCTTCATGATGAAAGAGGGTTTTTTTTTGGGGGGGGGGGGTCCTTTGCATTTTAGTGACAGTTTCTAATTTTAAGTATCTCTTGAAACTGTCCCTATGACAGACTATCAGAAGGATCAGTTTTTGCCACAAAGATCCCAAAAATAAAGAGACTATGCCTGGTTTGTTGTGGGGCAAAAACCTACCAACGTTTTTTTCCCAGTTTATGAAAAAAGAGAGGAAATAATTGTTTATTTTTTTCATTGAGTTTTGGAAGCTGAGTGGCACTCAAGATAGGGAATGACAAATGGAGTAGTGGGAAAAGATTGTGCTAATCAGTTATTGGCTAGTTTGGCTTAGTAGTGGCTGAAAGTTCAGTGTGAGAGCACCAGTGTTAAGGATATTGTTGTTGTGTTACCAATCAGCAGAGTGTAGAGCACAGAGAAACATTGCTGAGAGCAATGAATAAGAGATATGCAAACTGGTTTATCAAAAGTTTACTTTATAGTGGAAAAACAATCTCATAGTCTTTAAATCAATCCAAGTCTTTGCCAGTTAAATCAGTCCGAAGTTACAGATATCTTCTTACCACACAAACAGTAGTTGGTTAGAATAACAAACTCACTCTGGTTCACAAACCACAATGGTAGCAGATCCATCCAACCGATGATAGCACAATGGTTGCAACTCCACACACAATGGTAGCTTATCATCAACTGAATACTTTACAGTACCTTTCTTAAATACATTCACAACCAGTGATTATCTAATTACAGCATGACTCAGCATTACAATGAATCAGCAGTAAAACTTTAAAGTCACACATTACATATTCATATTAAAGTCACAGAACACATATATTGCCTGGACAACTTGTTAGGCTCAAACCATATCCTAACAATCAGGCTCACAAACTTATAAACAATAAACATGTTGAATCTTAGATCTTCTGATAAACAAGACAAAGTGGGGAAGTGTCTTGGTTTTTGTTTAATCCATGAGATATTACATTAAATCTTCTTCATGCTAAAATTAGTGTTGATCATTCCTCATATGTTCCCTTAATGTTTCTGGTAATGTGATTCAGTCTTATAATAATGATTAGAATAGATACATAGGCAGAGTTGTCATTGAGGTCTCTTCCTCCCTCCCTAGTTTTTATATATCCTATGTCTGTGTTGCTATGACATGGCTTGTTTTTGTCTATTGGCAGTTGTTCTTGTTTAAGTGGGTTGTGAACATGCTCTGAATTACAAGATTGTGAAGATGAAGGTTCAGAATGTACCGTAGAGGATCAGTAATGTGTTTGAGCAGTTTTAGCTGACAGCCTTAAGTGAAGACAAGTGGTATTCTGTTGTTTTCTTATCTAGGTTTGTCTTAGAGTAGATTATCCCTTGACACTAGTGAAGAACATTTATTTACCATTATTCCTCTATTATTTTATTGAGTGGGTATTGCAATTTAAAAAATACAATGGATGCAATGAAGATTTTTTTTTTAAAAAAAGAAAGAAACAGATTCAACTGATAAATAAGATGTGTGCACTGTTGCAAAGAGAAAGATCAGTAACTCCTACTGTGTTAATCTCAAGTTTCATTATAATGTGATTATTTTAAATACAGACTGGAAATTGCAGCAGGTGACTTGTGCCAGTTCATGTGAACATACGTGTTTCATCCTTTATTGTTTTTTATTAATATCTCAGGGCAGGGAACATACCTAACACACCTTCCTCTGCCTATTTTCCTCGTAAGATCAACCCTATGAGGTGAGTTGGGCTAAGAGTAAGTGACTGCCTGTAAATCACCCAGCTGGCTTTCATGTCTAAGGCCAGACTAGAACTCACTGTGCTCTCATTTCTAGCTTGGAGCATGGTGTCTAACAAAGTATTTACATAGCTTAGGCCCACAACTAAGGGCTGCATTATCTCATATTCTTAGATCAGCAAGGGGCTCCTTGCAGATCCTCTTATAGATGCATTTGATATCCACTGTTAATTCCCCTTGCTTGTTATAATACAAATTGTTCCTGGAGTTGGAACAATTCCCACACTTAAAACCATTAGGGAGTTAAAACCATTTTTATTCCCCCAGGTCTTTACTATTTTAGGGTTTGAAATTTAAGACTTTATTGTTTCAGTTTTGAGTGCTTTATATTTCATACTTTAAATAGTATTTTTATCCTTGATATATGATATTTTTTAAAAAATATCCTGAGCTGACAAGGACATGTGATGATGGATGGATGGATGGATGGATGGATGGATGGACGGACAGACCGACAGACTAACACGCTGTCAGGCCTGGAAGCCATCTTTTTCATTGGATCTTCAGGCCTAATTAATCCTCCATCATATGGTCACCTCAGCACAAATATTTGGATATTTTTAGCACAACATGTGGATAAAAGAAACTAACAGTGCCAGAATTGTTATACTTCCTATCAGTTTTGTGGACCGAAATGTATCTTAAGTGAAGATTTTCCTCTCTCTTTAACCTTCCTAATGGGAAGGTCAGGGAAGAAGAAATTATGCCAGCAGATTTAATCGTACATGTTGTCATTGAAACAAGCCCTCCTTTAAAAATGTCGCTAATTAGTTGCGTAATAGCCAAATGTTATTAATTCCACAGTTCCTTAAGTAGCAATCACCCATTTATTTATAATAGCATTTCCACTATAATTACAAGCATCGCAATGCATGTATTGGGGGGAGGGGGCTAATGGAAATGAGATATTTATATCCCTCAGGAACTCCATATGACAACCACTCTGCTTAATGTGAAGATTTTATTGTTTTTAATTTGTAATGCCTTGTTCATTAATTTGACTTTTTGCCTCTCCATGCACGGCATGTTTGGGCAACTGAAAGCTAAGAACTCTTTATAATTATTCTCCACTTGTGAACATTTAAAAATAAGTAATTTAGCTAGTGGATGAGCCAGCTTTGATTTGGAATCAAGTATTCCTTTTTGACTCATTCATTTCAAACCAGATTGTTGCTGGTTAGGAGTTTTGGCAAAAATTAAACCATGATGCTACTTCACAGTTTTTCATGCAATTTGATTCACCATAGACGTCTTTGAAAATAATAGTTTAAAGAGAAATGTGGTGAGTTCAATTTTTTTTTTAAAAAAAAGAGAGATTATTCTATTATTTGGAGGAAAAAAAGAGATATTACAGTAAAATCTATAAAGTGAAAAATAACATTTTAATCCATTAAACTCTCACTGTAATCCACAGATAACAAAATATGAGCAATTGCTTTTGAGCCTGTAACATTTTAAAACAATGGGCAGAGATTAAGGATGACAAAAAAGATAAGAGAGCATTACACACATGAGTGAGGCTTTGGGAACCCTGTTTTAAGGCTGATATTACAATTTCTTATTTTTATAGATTTAAATGGTAGGAGTTATTCAAAGAATTCTGAGATGAGAAAAAAAGGAACCTGCTGTTTCTCTGCAGCCTGATTTTATGTCAAGGAAAAACAACTAAATAAGGGCCACTTTGGAACGGAAGATTTCCCACAATTGCATTCTTTCCCCAACAGCCAAAACCATCATTATTCCTTCTATTATATAGTACCCTGGAGAACCTAATTAAGGGACTGATGAGAGAAACGTGGATGTTTCAAATAGGAGACAGGGAAGGGATTTCAAATGTAAGCAACTCAGAGGCATACATGCAGAGAGAAAGATTTTCCACCTATTCCAGGTCCAGTCAGACTATTTTGAAAAATAGTCAAAACCAATAAAGTTAAAAGCACGAATGAAAATTAGTCCTATAGGCAAGATATCATTTTGAAATTCAGAATGGTATGGATGGATTTTTAAAAGTAAACAGCAGGCATGGAGCTGTAGGAAGTTAGCACCCACCTCTCTCTTAGAAAAATGAAATATTTTAGGAAATATTAAAAGGGCAGAATACTTCCCTAAAAGGGAGGGAGAAACTCATCTCCCCCCCATTGTCAATGGGCCATTAACACCTGGGCCAGTCTATTGTACATAACAAAGATCTATCTCCTTCAGGCAGAGCCATAATAGGAATCCCAAAACCCTTTCATTACATCATCACCCAGCAAGGCTCAACCAAGCTTGGGACTCAAAAACACAATCTACAAAGTTACCCCTGCATGGCCCCATGGGAGTCTGACAACCAATCAGAATACAAGCTCAAATTCAAAAGCCCAGAAAGGGTATAAAACTTGGGCACTCTCTTCCCTTTTTTTCTTCACCCAAAATCTTCAAGGCATGTGACCCTGTCCACCGTTAAAGCCAATCTTTCCAAGCAGCCACCATGTTTCCAGTGTCTTTCTCCCCACTTGGAACTGAACCCAGAAGGTCATTCCTTCCAACACAGCAATCTGGTGAGGCCTTGGTCTAGGGTAGCTGCACGATTTTCATCAGTCCATACCAATTTTTGAACAGAATTCTTTATTGGCCAATTGAACACACATCCTTGTGTGTGATTGGACACACAAGGAATTTGTCTTTGGTGTATATAAAAAGAAAAAATACATTCATCAAGAATCATAGGATACAACACTTAGTGATAATCATAGGTTACTAAATAAGCAATCAAATCATACTAGGAAACTTGTACAGTATATAAGTCCTCAATGGAAGGCAGGTTGGTAGCAACTGAAAAGAAGGGACGCTCTTAAAATTGATAGAGGAAACAAATTGGAAGGGAATTGTTAATACAGGCTCACGAATTTACACAGTTTTGACAGACTTGACCATTGAGTTCTACCCAACAAAAAGTTATTCAATGGTGAAAAATGTAAGGTTCTGTACTTAGGCAGGAAAAGCCAGATGCATAGATATATTATAATATAAGGAGTCTGACTTAGTAATAGTACTTGCAAAAAAAATCTAGGTGGTTTAGTAAACCACAATTAAACATGAGTCTTAGCTGCCAAAAGAGCCAATGCAATTTTGACCTGCATCAAAAGAGGCATAGTGTCAAGATAACAGGAAGTTAATGGTACCCCTATATGCAACATTGGTCAGATCACATCTGAAATACTTTGTCCAGTTCTGGTTGTCACAATACAAAATGGATGCTGAGGAACTAGAGAGTTATTAGGTAAAGAGTATCCCACCTCCTGAAGTAATAGGTGTTTCAATACAGGAAGTTTTCACAAAAAAGATTTTGCCTGGGATTATACAAAAATATTTGCACTGGGCAGGGAGTTGGGTAGAAGATTTCCAAATATTATATCAGGCACTCTGGCCCTATGATTCTATGGATGTACTTAGATTTGCAAATAATATATCAGGCATTCTACAGTGTCATCTCTAATTCTAATTTTCTGAATCATAGCCTATTATAATGCCATCTTTTCTTACTTTGTCACTGAGCTAGGAATTATGAAGAAATAGCTATGCTAATCTAGTATGAAAAGACAATGTACTCATCATCTAATATCTATGGCACAATAAAAATTATATATTTTAATCTAAATCTTTCTTGGCGAGCTAATTCTCCTACTTTGTCAGTGTACAATTCATAATTTATTGTAGGTGTGAGGGGGATACAGATGACAGCGATAGATACAATACCTTTGCTTCTTTTGAAAAAATGCTCAGTGTTTCTGGGTAAGGTGAGTACACTTATAGACATGCAGGTCACATGCATGCATAAATAAAAATGATACAGGTTAACAGCCCTTTCTCTGCCTTCTATGAGACTATTTTTCCATTGTTGCCTTTTGTAGTGTTGTGTTTTACTTCTAATTTGCAAAACAGAAGCTGCAGCCTGGATATTAAATTTCTCTTAATTAGTATGTGTTGCTGTGCACCACTCTATTGCCAGAGATAGTTTTTATTCTGCTGTGGTATGTTTGCCTCATACATAATGCCAAATAAGAACAGTCTATTGAAATAAATGTTGCAACCCAGCTCAGCTCAGGTCTTTTCAGAGAGCACATTAAACTCATGGGGGTGGGTGGGGGAGATTGCAAACTTGAATCAATAAATGATCATAAAAATGTAGCATCATTTATAATGGAGCTGGGAATGAAATTAAGCCCCAGGATCAATTTAGAGTGGAAATATCAAGGGAGGCTTGGAGAAAAAAAAAAGGTGACTCACACCCAATAAAAAGCAGAAAAAAGATTAACCTAGAAATGCTTTAAAATATTTATGTTATACAAAAAATTATACACAATTATACAAAAATTTTTTTTAAAAAATGATAAAATGAAAGTCAAATAATCTGAAATAGCACTAATGTCTAGCTATTATTTGATTAGCCTTGAAAAGTTTTGTCTTTCCACAAGCATTGGATTGGGTTTAGGATGATAGCATGGAGCTCTAGCATAGGTGAAGTGATTACAGCAGCAGTCTTGTGATTTTATTGAGCCTCAGTACCATTTTATTTGGGATTTTGTTTGATTGGTTGGTTTTTGGTTTAATGGAATTCTTCATTTTTATCTTGTTCAGGCTCCAGAATTAATTAGCTAGATGGTGGTCATATAAATTGAACAGATATAGATACAGAAATAAACAGAGAAAGATTACATATATAATGGAATTTTTCTTCCAAGAAACTGGGCAATGTTCTTATAACTTATAAAAAGTTTGCCAAGCATTATGTTGGTAATCATTTTTTAAATAACAGTTTTTTAAAGTTGCTGTACAGAAAAAAAGAAAGAAAAACATGATTTCACCTCTCTAAAAATTCACACTTTATTAACTTCAAAATTCACACTTGAATTAAATGAGATAAATACATCTCCAATATTCAAATAGCATTGCCCAAGATTTTCATATAAAATAATACAACAGATAGTTATTTAATATCTTATTAGAGGTTGTTTTCTATTTTGGAAAGATAGGATTGTAAAACAACATGACATAATTATTTTAAAAGCTTAATACTTAATTCACTCAACCATCACTTTTGTTTTGCAAAAACAGAGTGCTTTAATAACTTGCAAAATAAGTCATGTTGCTATGCAATCAAACATTCCTACGGTATTTCAAATGGAACTTAATATAATTTACTGAAAGGTTCACTGAGAAAGTAGCCTATTTCACAGTTAAGATGTTATGAGTTGACCAGACTTCTGCAGACATGTGTTTGTGTGTGTGTTTGTGTGTGAGAGAGAGAGAGGGAGGGAGGGAGGGAGGGAGAGGAAGGAGAGACAGAGAGAGAGAGAGAGAGAATTCATTTTTATAGCTGTTGGAAGTTGTGTTTATTCATATAATTTCATGTATCGTGGATAGGTCTTTAATATCAAGTCTTACTATGCTATACTGAACACTTTTGTAAGGCAAAAAAAAGTTACAATCTCAACTTTTTATTTTACATTTCTAAATTATTTCAAACTATTTCTATAACAACAAAGTCATTCTAATTGTCAAAACCTAAAATCAAAGGGTTATTTTTTTCAATTCTGAGTACAAAGTCCAGAAGTGGTTTTCTAATAGAAACCAGACTAGATAGGTTCGTCTCTTTAATAAGAACAGGCTATTTTAGAATATATAAGTATAAATAATATATAAGAATAAGCATTACTCATTGCTCTATTCAGAATTAATCAGAGCAGCGGGAAGTTATAAGAAGGAAGGACCAGTCACAGCAATTTTCAGGATCAGTGTAGCCCAGCAAGGCAGTGCCTGCTCAAAAGTCAGTAAAGCCACATCTCTTTAGCCTCTCAAAGCAATTAATACAAATCTGGCAGCATCTAGCTTTACCCCAAGTTTGAGTTGTTGGAAAGGACAGATTGAAGTGCTTTTGTGAGTACTGGTTTAACTGTGAGGAGGTGGAGATGTTGCTTTATCACACTTTTGAAGGAATTTGTGGAATGAATGTCCAGAAAGCTAACCTAGCTAGGGACAATAATGAAAAGGAAGACTTAAAAGATACTGGACAATTGACTACTTATGTATGTGACTTCAGCATTATTAGCCTTAGTATTAGTTCTTCACCGAGATGTCTTCTATGGTCCTGGAGATTTTATCCAATTGTAGGATATCTGTATGATTCTGGATTTCCCCATGAAGGAGAGTGGAAGCTATTGGAGTTTACCCATCTGGGTCCCTTTAGTGAGTTTCTGGTTTACATTATCATGGAGAGTGTTCCAACAGAAAACAAACAGAAACAACAAAAAATAAATTTTACTTTGATGTTGTCACTTTAAACTGGCTGTCATAGCAAGAAATGCTACATGCCATTACAAGTCAACTTTTAAATAATAAAAAATACTATTAGATTTTCTTTGATTATCAGAGTGTGAAAGCATATATAAAATAAATTCTACCCATATTGAGAATATTTCGCTTTCAATGTTCTCTGAAGAGAAAGTCATGTATTTATTTATTGCTATTTATTTATGGAATTTATTTATTGCCTCAGTTGCCTAGACTCTAGGCAAAGCACAACATCCAAAAAATGTTAGCGTACATATTAATTTGAGTTCTTGTTCCATCAAGCCTGCAGCCCAGTCTTATGTATTTGTGCTTGGAGATAAAACCTTCTGAGTTAATTAGACATAGTCACAAGTAAATGAGCATAACATTGCAATTAGATTTTTCCTAACTCATCTGCACATGTTTCAAATGCATACCTAAAGCAACACTATAAAGATTATCTAATGGCCTATTGAAAAATTTAATTTGCACAAAATAAAAGCCAACACAACTTTGTTTTAGCCTTCAAAATAGTTTGGTGGTGTCACAGAGTGAACAGAGAATATTTCAGCACATTTTTTTCTTTAGTATGATTGGGATAGGTTGTTAAGTTTCCTGCTTAATTAGCATTCATATAGTTTAATTCTGAAAAAAATGTGAGGGGAAACAATGTGCCACTAAAAATCACAATTTTCCCATTGAATATTGACAAAATGGTTCGTGGAGACTCTGGAAGCTACAAAATTGGACAGGGCAGATGCATCTTGACCATGGTTTTACTATCCCTTATCTATTCTCTCATGAACTGAAAAGCCATATCTAACATGGTAGAAAAATCATATCTAAAATGTTCAAAGGCTATATTCTAGAAACAGATGATCAGATTTTGACCCATGTTTTTTTTAAAAAATTTATTTATTTATTTATTTATTTATTCAACTTGTATACTGCCCTTCTCCCCAGGGGGACTCAGGGCAGTGGACAGCCAAACTTAAAACACATATAGTACAAAAGTTAAGAAAAAACTAAAATAAATTAAATCATCGGCATTTCCAATTTAAAATCCCAGATCTGCAAAATTGAAAAGTTCCCAATTTAAAATCCAGAATCAATAAAATCGAAAATTTAAAAACCCCATTAAAACCATTAAATAAATATAGAATTTTCAATATTTGGGTAGATATATAGGAAACTGAATACAGGACAAATAAAAATAAGGACTTCTACATCCAGTGTATAATCATTTTATAGCAATAGCAATAGCACTTAGACTTATATACCACTTCATAGTGCTTTTACAACCCTCTAAGCAGTTTACAGAGTCAGCATATTGCCCCCAGCAATCTGGGTCCTCATTTTACCCACTTCGGAAGGATGGAAGGCTGAGTCAACCTTGAGCCAGTGAGATTTGAACTGCTGAACTGCAGTTAGCAGTCAGCTGAAGTAACCTGCAGTGCTGCACTCTAACCACTGCGCCACCTCAGCTCTTGTTTAGACCTTGTTTATGTTTAAATAAAATGTTAAAATAACTTCTACCCAAAGGGAACTAAGTGTAAAAACTTACAAAGGTGACAAACAAGGACGTTAGCCTTCAGAAGTAGAACCATATCATGCTTCTCACTGACAATTACAGGTAGTCCTTGACTTACAGAAGTTCATTTAGTGACTGTTCAAAGTTACAACAGCACTGAAAAAGTGACATGAAGATTTTTCACACTTATAACCGTTGCAGCAGCTCCATGGTCACGTAATCAAAATTCAGATACTTGGCAACTGACTCATATTTATGATGTGGCTGCAGTGTCCCAGGGTCATGTTTTATGTTTTATGTTTTATTAGATTTCTATACCGCCCTTCTACCGAAGGACTCAGGGCGGTGAACAGCCAAAAGATAAAAACACAGAAAATACAAAATTTAAAATAGGTTAAAACAGATTAAACAGTTTGGCTAAATTTTAAAATATCCCATAATATCAAATTCATGTTTAAAATTTAAATTTAAAATTTAAAAATTTTAAAAAAGGAGAAGATTTAGGCCAGGCCAGCTTGATGGAATAAAAACATTTTAAGCGCACGGCGGAAGGTGCGCAGATCCGGGATCCTCCGTATCTCCGGGGGGAGCTCGTTCCAGATCGTAGGTGCCCCCACAGAGAAGGCTCTCCCCCTAGGGGCCGCCAGTCGACATTGTTTGGCCGACGGCACCCGGAGGAGCCCCTCTCTATGGGAGCGTACTGGCCGGTGGGAGGCTATTGGTGGTAGTAGGCGGTCCCGTAGATAACCAGGTCCTAAGCCATGGAGCGCTTTAAAGGTGGTAACCAAAACCTTGAAGCGCACTCGGAAGACCACTGGGAGCCAGTGCAGCTTGCGCAGGAGAGGTGTTATATGGGAGCTCCATGTTGCTCCCATAACCACCCGCGCGGCCGCACTCTGCGCCAGTTGGAGCCTCCGAGTGTACCTCAAGGGGAGCCCCATGTAGAGAGCGTTACAATAGTCCAGACAAGAGGTGACGAGGGCATGAGTGACCGTGTGTAGAGAGTCCCGATCTAGAAAGGGACGCAACTGGCGAATCAGGCGAACCTGATGAAAAATCCTCCCGGCCATGGCCGTCAGGTGCTCTTCTAGAGACAGCCGTGAATCCAGGAGGACGCCCAAGTTGCGAGCCCTTTCCGTGGGGGCCAATGATTCGCCCCCAATAGTCAGCGATGGCACCAGCTGACTATATCGGGACGTCAGAAACCACAGCCACTCAGTCTTGGATGGGTTGAGCCTGAGCCTGTTCCTCCCCATCCAGATCCGTACGGCCTCCAGGCACCGGGACATCACTTCAAGGGCATCGTTGGGGTGGTCCGGGGTGGAGATGTACAGCTGGGTGTCATCAGCATACTGGTGGTACTTCACCCCGAAACCACGGATGATCTCGCCAAGCGGCTTTACATAAATGTTGAACAAAAGGGGCGAGAGGACCGATCCCTGCGGCACCCCACATATGAGGGGCCTCGGGGTCGATCTCTGCCCCCCTGTCAACACAGACTGCGACCGGTCGGAGAGAAAGGAGGAGAACCACCGTAATACGGTGCCTCCCACCCCCAACTCTTCCAACCGGTGCAGCATGATACCATGGTCGATGGTATCAAAAGCCGCTAAGAGATCTAACAGGACCAGGACAGAGGAGCAACCCCTGTCCCGAACCCTCCAGAGATCATCAACCAACGCGACCAATGCCATTTCCGTGCTGTACCCAGGCCTGAAACCCGACTGGAACGGATCTAGATACGACGATTCATTCAGGTACTGGGGAAGCTGTCGTGCAACCACACTCTCAACAACCTTCGCAACGAAGCGGAGGTTGGAGACTGGACGATAATTAGCCAATACTGCCGGGTCCAGGGAAGGCTTCTTGAGGAGAGGCCTCACCACCGCCTCCTTCAAGGCGGCGGGGAAGGCACCCTCACCCAATGAAGCATTTATAATCCCCTGGAGCCAGCCTCGTGTCACCTCCCGGGAAGCCAGTACTAACCAGGAGGGACACGGGTCCAACAAACATGTGGTTGCATTCAGCCTACCCAGAATCCTGTCCACGTCATCTGGGGTCACAGGATCAAACTCGTCCCAGATAATATTCTCAAGACCTGCCCCCGTCACCCTCGCTGGACCTACCCAGTCGGAGTCCAGTCCTTCCCGAATCTGAGTGATTTTGTCATGCAGATATTGTACGAAGTCCTCGGCTCTTCCCTCCAAGGGGTCCTCCCGCGCTTCCTGGTGGAGCAGGGAGCGGGTCACCCTAAACAGGGCGGCCAGGCGATTATCTGATGACGCAATAAGAGCAGCACAATGAGTACATTTTGCTGCTTTTATCGCCACTAGGTAATTCTTAATATGAGATCTTACCAGTGTCCGGTCCGATTCAGAAAGACTAGCCCTCCAACTGCTCTCTAGGCATCTTTTCCGGCGCTTCATCTCCCTCAGCTCCTCAGTGAACCAAGGAGCCAGGTGAGAACGGCGCTGGGTCAGAGGCCGCAAAGGCACGACTCGATCCAGAGCTCCAGCGGCCGCTCTATCCCAAGCGGCCACTAGGTCTCCAGTCGAGGCGTGTGCAAGATCCTCGGGGATTGGCCCAAGCTTCCTCTGGAACCTTTCAGGTTCCATCAGGCGCCTGGGGTGGTACCATCTTACCGGTTCCGCCTCCCTGCGGCGGGGTACCGCGGTTCGAAGGTCAAGGCGCAGGAGAGAGTGATCCGACCATGACAAGGGCTCAATAACTATGTCCCCTATCTCAAGATCACTCAACCACTGTCCAGAGACAAAAACCAGGTCCAGTGTGTTTTCCCCCCTGTGCGTAGGGCCAGAAATTAACTGGGTCAGGTCCATGGCCGTCATGGAAGCCATGAACTCCCGAGCCACCTCAGATGCCTCACCTGCGGATGGCAGGTTGAAATCCCCCATGACCATAAGTCTGGGGGTATCAACCGTCACCGCGGCGATAACATTGAGTAGCTCGGGCAGGGCTGCAGCCACATGGCAGGGAGCCAGGTACGTGATCAACAAGCCCATCTGAACCCCGTGACCCCACTTCACAAGGAGGGACTCACAACCGGCTGTCTGAGGAACAGTGGTCTCCCTCGGCCTAAGGCCTTCTCTAATAATAACCGCTACTCCCCCGCCCCTCCCCTGAGGCCTCGGCTGATGGAATGCGCGGAAGCCTGGTGGGCACATTTCTACCAGAGGGACCCCTCCCTCCGGGCCCAACCAGGTCTCCGTAATACCCGCCAGGTCCGCTCCCCCCTCCTGAATAAGATCACAAATGAGGGGGGGGTTTATTTACTACAGACCTGGCATTGCACAACATCAGTCGAAGGCCTGGGCCCTGAGGATCTATGCAACCTGGAGAACGAGTGGAGCTATGGGGGCCGGAGTGCCCTACCGCTTGAAGACAGCGGGTGCGTGCTCCCTTCACATGATATGGCCCCCTACTCCCGCCATATCTACCCCTCCCACTCACAGTACCAATGATGGAAACACAGTCTGGACAAGCTTGACCCCCCCTGTTACCCCCGGATCCCCCCCACCCCCGCCGCACATCCTGGCCCGGTCCGACCCTCCCCTAAGTGGGTTATCCCCCAAACTCACAATCCTAATCCCTGTCCAACCCCCCTCCCCCCCTCCCCGAACCCCTTAAAAATTTGGACAAAGACAATTTTAAAAAATCCCGCAGCCCCCTCTTTGTGGCATGCCACCTCTCGGGGTTCCAAAGCCCGTCATTGAGGTAGGCCCTCGATAGAGTGGAGGGCCAAGCCTGCGAGAGGGGGGAGTCTCACAGACCAAGAAGTTCCGCTGCTGAGTACATCTTAGCCGAACGGGTAGCATGACCATATCCTAAGGGTCTATAAAAGGACCGGAGGAGTAGACAAAGAAATGGGGGATCTATGAACATATTTACAGGACCAAGTCCGCTGTCCCCTCACAACAGGGGACAAAGTCCAGAACCAAGACGACCACAATCCAAGGGGGGCAATAGATCCTACCACCCTCTCACGGTGGTTAGGTCAGCTGGTCGGCCCCCTCTTGTGGTGAGATGGCAGCAATGGGCCGATGAAACAAACAGCGTCCGGGGGTCTGGTCCAAAAAACCGCCCTCTCACGGCGGTTGGTCCGATGGTCGAGTCCCCTCCGCTGACAGAGTACATATATGTAAAATCATCATGTGACCTTCTGACAAGCAAAGTTAATTGGGAAGCCAGTGATTCTCTTAACAATTGTGACAAGAAAGGTCATAAAATAGAGCAAAATTTTACTTAACAAATGTCTTGTTTATCAACAGAAATGTTGAGCTCAATTGTGATCATAAATTGAGAACTACCTGTACTACAGATACAGCAATATAGAAGCAAGCATTTTTTCCTGTCTACCTTGTGGATTATTATTATTATTATTATTATTATTATTATTATTATTAATTCAATTTATATACCGCCCTTCTCCCCAGAGGGACTCAGGGCGGTGGACAGCCAAACTTAAAACACATATAGTACAAAAGTTAAGAAAAAACTAAAATAAATTAAATCATCAGCATTTCCAATTTAAAATCCTAGATCTGCAAAATCGAAAAGTTCCCAATTTAAAAATAAATCAATCAATAAAATTGAAAATTTGAAAACCCCATTAAAACCATTTAAGCTAGGCCAGCTTGTTGGAATAAATAAATCTTCAGGGCCTTTCGGAAAGCACGGAGGTCCAGGATCAGTCGTATTCCAGGAGGTAGCTCATTCCACAGGTTGGGTGCCCCCACAGAGAAGGCTCTCCCCCTGGGGACCTCCATCCAACATTGCTTGGCCAATGGGACCCTGAGGAGGCCCTCTCTGTGCGAGCGTACTGGCTGGTGGGAGGTTATCGGTAGCAGCAGGCGGTCTCACAGGTATCCCGGCCCTATGCCATGGAGCGCTTTAAAGGTGAGAACCAACACCTTGGAGCACACCCGGATCCCTACAGCTTATCACTAATTTATCACTTTGTAGGAAATAGTATTTTGTACTTCAATGAACTTTTGGCCAGATTCAGCAAGTTGGTTTTATAGCCTTATGTTTTCCAATGTGGCAAGCTGAATATTTGACAATGCTTTCAGTAGCATTGAGGATGACAAATTGGTTTCTTCCCTTCGTGGATTTTTTAAAAATAGCTTGATATCTTATATTCTAAAATAAACTATTTTCTCTTAATGAACACATCCTTCCTGGGACAATCTGACAATAATGAGGAGCAATGTAGTACATTTTTAATGTTGTTTTAAAAAGCATGAAGAAAATGCAGTCCTTCCTACAGAATTCAACAAAAAAATTGTCCAAACTTCCTCCCTGACCCTCTTGTTCTAAACGTGTAAGTGGATCAGAATATTCAGAGCTCTACCAACTCTCAATAATTATCTATCAATTGTAAAAGTAGGAAAAATATTCTCAACTGCGATCAATTTTAGCATTGTGTAGGCAGTAAACCCCAACGGTGATGTTTTAAAAGAAGAGAAGAAACAATAATGGTTAATGTCTCAAGGAACAAGATAACTCATTGTTATTTTATTTGCTTCTAAGAGGTCTGCTTCTAAGTCAGTAAAATCAATGCAGCCTGTTCAAACCTTATGGGTTGGGCACAATGCAGTTGTGGTCTTAGACAGAGATAAAATATTTGCCAAATCATATAAAAAGTTTAAAATCTTCAACTTAAGAAGACTGCTACTTTCATCTTCAAGGTGTTATTGAAAGAGATTTTAAAAATGCCTTGCCTTTTTGTGGGGGGTGGGAGAGATTTCTAGCACCAATTCCTACCAATAAATATGGAAGCTATGTGTATAAAGCTATTATAAGGACAGGATTTATATATCATACTTACTATAATTTTATCCACTGTTTACTTAGATGAGATTGTAGATTTGGGTCTTATAGTTCCCCAGCAATTTTCCATTTTATCTAACAAGCCTCTCAAATCAATGATTCTATGATAACAGAAGAGTATTATGGAATAATCATATCATAACTCATAGAAATGACCCTTATGAGATACACAGGAAAAGATTTAGTGTTATGTTTTTAAAGGAATGAAAGCAAAAGAAAAAATAAAAAGCAGAGTCAGTATAGTATAAAAGAGGGACTAAGACCAGAGAGAATTTCAGGATCAAGTTCAAGTTCATCTTCAATCAAAGAAATTCAAACATTAATTCTTCCTTGCTCATTTTAAAGCAAGAAATGCTTATAGCATTGTTGTTGTGGGGATAAAACGAAACAGTTTTTCCCCGAATGCCATCACTCTGTTTAACAACTAATTCCCACAACACTGTCAAATAATTTACTAAGAATGTATTAATATTATTATTCTCTTCCTTACTAGTATCTATCTCTTCCCACTAATTACTATAACCATGTTGCTTGTATCTTTCAATTTATATTGTTTTTATTTGTTTCCTAGTACGATTTGATAGCTTATTAGTAACCTTGACTATCACTAAGTGTTGTGTCTTTTTATTCTTGATGAATGCATTTTATTCTCCTTATGTACAGTGAGAGCATATACACCAAAGACAAATTCCTTGTGTGTCCAATCACACTTGGCCAATAAAGAATTCTCTTCTATTATCAGAAATGGTGATATTGCGCTATATCAGTTAATGATATTTAAAAAGTCACCTTCACATGTTTATTTTTTCCAGTTTATATACAGGAAAATATTTTTATTCAGCTGAAATCAAACTTTCCAGGAATCGTATCTGAATTGGTTTCCATTATTTAGTCAAATAATTTGAAAGCCATGTGAAGAAATTAAGAAAGCTTCATTATTATTCCATTTTAATTTTTACAATTTGGTAAATTAGCTAACCAGAAAGATGGAGTGAAACAAGTGTCCCTATTTAATTTTGTTCAGGTAATTTATCACAAACTCTGTCCTAAGCAATATGTCTTAAACAAAGGAAAAAGGCATTATATATTACCTTCTTTTGCTTAAGGTGACACTTTTGAAAAGTGTCCTAGGTATAGTAATTATAGTGATATATATATATATATATATATATATATATATATATATATAGGTATTGCTAAGACCAGCATATGTATATTTTTATTTAGGATAAACATTTTACTCTTGACTTCAAAGTCACCCTCAAAGGGATAAGTTTCCCTTATCTTTACTTCAATGACAAAGTTGGCTCGCTTTGATATTGTTCTGCAAATTCCTGATGATATTCTAATAATAACAGAAATAAATGAATTCCATGTTTACATAATTCTAAATTTATCCCAAGTAGCTGCTCTAAGATTTTGAGCATCCTTTCCAAGTACCCAGTCCTGGATGAGCATTCATCTATTATCCCACAAGAAATCAAAAAAAAAAAAAAGTGGTATCATATCTAGATGTTATGCTCTGAATGTTCTGAATGTTGTTTTTCCAAAAGATTCTTGCAAAAGACACCTCAACCTGAGCTCCTTATCTCTAGTTACTATTTAAAACTCAGATGCTTGGAGGCTTCTGTTGTTATCAGTTAAAACTATCCTTTTGGAAAAAAAAATACTTCTTATATTTTACTCAAATGTCATCCCTTGCAAATGTCAGATATCTTGTTTATTGGTGACATTTCAGGGGTGTCTGTCACAGCTGCTTCAGTGGATGTCTTAAGGCAATATTTATTATTCTCATATCTCTGTGGTTAGGGAATGTCTTCCATAATGCCAAGTTTCTCATACTTGCTATTCCCTTCAATGAACAAATGTTACATATTTTCTGGGCCTCAGTTTCTCTGCTGTCTATGAAACAAACTCTCACCCATCAGTTTTTCACAGAGGGATCTCCATATATGCCTCCCAGAGAATTATATTTATGGGAAAAAAGAGGTGGGTTCCTAGAAAATGTTCTAAATGAATGCATTTCAATGTAAAAAAATATTATTCTGCTTGGTGATGAATGAATGAAAATGGATGGATGGATGGATGGATGGATGGATGGATGGATGGATGGATGGAGAAAATGAATGAATGATGGTGAATGATGGTGTTTGGACCATTTGGAGACCCAAAAATATATTAGAATGATTACAGGTGAATACCTGCTTAGAAAAATATTTATCTGTTTAGAACATGTGAATTAAGCATAAGTCAATTCATACTTACACATGGCACAGAAATTTTGATGAAATACTGAGAGAATCTATGAAAGATGTTGAAGAGAAATTGGGGGTAAACCCATAAATGCCAGTAACCACAAAATATCAATAAAGCTGTAATCATACATATTATAGAATGTTAAAAATTGTAAAGATACATATAGAGATGGTGTAAGTAGTAAAATGTATTCAGCCAGTTTGGTGTACTGACTAAGGTGCTGGTTAGAAGCTAGGTAACTGAGTTCTAGTCCTCCCTTAGCATGAAAGCCAGCTTGGTGACTTTCGACCAATCAGTCTCTCTCAGCCCAACTCACCTCACAGGGTTGTTTTTTTGTGGGGAAAACAGGAAGTGGAAGCATTTGACACATATGGTGTCTTGAGTTTATCAAAAATAAAAGCAGAATAAAAATTAATGAATGAATGAATGAAAATGAATGAATAAATTAATTAAATAATTAAATAATATGTTAAAATATGAATATGGTTTCTTTATGTAGTGGCTATGAAGCTTGTTAACATGTATGACAACTGCATTTTTGCCTTCTGATTGGAAGAATTTTATTATTTTCCCTGCATAGAAGGAGACAGATAGCAAGAGAAAAACTACAAAGGTATTAACTTGTTAGATGACCCATGGAAAATATTTGGCGGAGTTCTGAATAAAGGGATAAAAAGCAAACTTTGGGAAGTGCAGTACAGCTTTATTCAGGCAAAAGGTGTTAACATCAGAAAGTTGAACTTTAGCATGTCATTGGGAAACATATAAATCTGAGAAATAAAGTTTATTGTACATTTGTTGATTTAGCAAATGGTTCAGAAAGTAAAACATGGATATATGGTGTTAGTTGTTTAGTTGTTTACTAGATTTATGAATAAATATTCCAGAAATGCTGGTGCTAATGTTAGAAATGAATTAGTTGTGGATTTAAATGTATATGTACTTTTTTACATATATGATGTCGTGTTGTCGGCTGAGAATCCAAATGATTTGCAGTGAATGTTAGATATAAGAATGTAAGATATAAAAAGTGTGGATGTGAACAGGAGTATATTAGAAAAAACATACTTCTGCGCCTTTTGTCATGTGAAATTGAGGAAGGAGGAGGAGGAGGAGGGATGAAATAATTAAGTAAAAAAAATTGGTATCAGCTAGTTTTAACTACATTTGTTATACTTTAAATCATTACTTTGACTTCTTTGGCTTATTATTCCTCACTCTGGTGTTCTGCATAATGTTTCTGACTCCAAAAGCAATAAAAGATAGTCCTTGCTTAACAACACTAATTGGAATCAGCAACTCTGCCATTACACAATTCAGTCATAAGTCAAAAAGCCTCAGTTGCCATCATTAAATAATAGTACAAAGATCCATTAAGGAAGGAATACAGAATAAGAGTTGGAAGGGACCTTGGAGGTCTTCTAGTCCAACCCCTTGCCTAGGCAGGAAACCCTACACCACTTCAGACAAATGGTTATCCAATATACTCTTAAAAACTTCCAGTGTTGGAGCACTCACTACTTCTGGAGGCAAGTTGTTCCACTGATTAATTATTCTAACTGTCAGGAAATTTCTCCTTAGTTCTAGGTTGCTTCTCTCCTTGATTAGTTTCCATCCATTGCTTCTTGTCCTGCTCTCAGGTGCTTTGGAGAATAGCTTGACTCCCTCTTCTTTATGGCAGCCCCTGAGATATTGGAACACTGCTATCATGTCATCCTTAGTCCTTCTTTTCATTAAACTAGACATACCCAGTTCCTGAAACCATTCTTTATATGTTTTAGCCTCCAGGCCCCTAATCATCTTTGTTGCTCTTCTCTGCAGTCTTTCTAGAATCTCCACATCTTTTTTACATCATGGTGACCAAAACTGGATGCAGTATTCCAAGTGTGGCCTTACCAAAGCATTATAAAGTGGTATTAACACTTCACAAGGATTTCCTATAATCACAACTGCTGATTTCCTGCTGGCTTCCCCATTGATTTTTTTTTTTGTGGAAAGTCAGCAGGGAAGATTGCAAATCATGATCATATGACAGCAGGAAGTTGCAACAGCGGCAAGTACAAGGTCCAGTCAAAATGACATCTCATTCTGTGTTTTTGTAAGTTTGAATGATAAGTGGAAGACAACCTGTAGTATGATAGGTATACATATATTCAGAAAGTTAAAACTGCCTCTCAGTTCATTTTTCCTCAGGTCCCTGTTCATTCCTTATATACGTGCCAGTGGTGGGTTTCAAAATTTTTTACTACTGGTTCTGTGGGTGTGGCTTGGTGGGAGTGGCATTGCTTGGTGGGTGTGGCTTGGTAGGTGTGGCAGGGGAAGGATACTGTAAAATCTCCATTTCCTCACGATCAGCTAGGACTCGAGAGGCAGAGAATAGATGGGGGCGGGGCCAATCAGAATTTTTACTACCGATTCTCCGAACTACTCAAAATTTCTGCTACCGGTTCTCCAGAACTGGTCAGAACCTGCTGAAACCCACCTCTGATATGTACATATGAATTATTTCTCCCTCAATATTTGTTGGAATATTTTCCATACTAGATTGATATGATTATGATTATGGTAAGGACTGAGAGTGTTGATTCTGATACCAGAGAAAAACATTTGCTAAAATAAGGACATTTGGTAAAGAATTTTAATATTAGAAAAAGAGTTGCCAAAAAGGAAAAGAATTTAAATCATGGGTCTGAAAGGGAGAGAGATAGAGAAGCTGCCTGTGTGCCACTGTATGCTTAACTAAGAATCATAACATCAGAGGACTAGAAGGGGCCTTGGAGATCTTCTAGCCAACTCCCTGTAGGAATCCTCACACCATTTTGTCCAGTCTTTTCTTCAAAACCTCCAGTGATGGAATGCCAACAATTTTGGGAGACAGGCTGTTCAGTTGCTTAACTATTTTAACAATCAGGAAATTCCTCCTTAGCTCAAGTGTGAATTTTTCATTATAAAATTCACTCTTTCATTATAAAATTTCATTCTCCCATGGATTGGGTGGGAGAATACATTTACTCTTCCTTCCCTTTATATTGGAAGCCTGCCATCATGTCTCTCCTAGCCTGCTCATCTTTAAGCTAAACATACTAACTTCCTTCATAAGATTTAGCCTCCAAGTCTCTTACCATCTTTATTGCTCTTCTCTATACTCCAGCTTCTTTGTATATAATGTTTCCTAATTTTTCTACAATAAAGTTACTTGGCTAATCTTCTGGAATCTACTGGAAATTGCAGAGCTGCACATGTTTTACAGTTTTGCCTAGTAAGCTTCGGCAATTACAGTAGTCTCAACTTACATCCATTTGTTTAGTGACCTCTCAAAGTTACAATGGCACTTAGAAAAGTGATTTATGACCATTTTCCACACTTATGACTATTGCAGCATCCCCATGATCACATAATCAAAATTCAGACGCTTTGCAACTGATTCATACTTATGACGTAATAGTACTTATGATGCAGTATTCCGGGGTCATGTGATCACCTTTTGTGACCTTCTGACAAGCAAAGTCAATGGGGAAGCCAGATTCACTTAACAACCATGTTGCTAACTTCACAACAGCAGTGATTCACTTAATAACTGTGCCAAGAAAAGTTCTAAAATGGAGCAAAACACAGTTAACAACTGTCTCACTTAGCAACAGAAATGTTGGGCTCAATTGTGGTCTTAAGTCAAAGACTACCTGTATGATACAAAAATGGTAAATAATGCTGTTAAACAATATGAAAGGAGGAGATTAATCGGTCTTCTTCTTAACCTTGCCATCATAAGAAAGACTGAAACAAAAAAATGGAAAGTAAATTTCAGCAATGAAATGGGAAGCGGATATATTGAAAATCTTGTAGTCAGTCTTGCAAATGGTTGTAGTGTGGAATGTGATGTCAAAATATTTTATATCATCAATGTCAGCTACAAGCCATCAAAATTCCTAAGAGAATAATTAACTTCTAGACAATTTCCTCCCTGCCAAAGTTTTCCTGTAGGCTAACAGCCTGATTAGCACTTTATCACACAATGGATTTGCACCTGGCAGATGGTTTATATGTCTTTGGTGCAAGATTATGAAAATCTTTGTAAATCTTTTCCCCACTATAATTAGTACATTTCAAATGAAAATCACATCTGGTTAATATATCAAAGTTCATTTTAATTAAGAAAATGTGAATGACAACTAAAACAAATAAACACCTAGATCTTTCCCTTTTCCCTGACAAAGAACTTGGCACATTAACATACTCCTTGAGAAGGTGGGGAGGGGAGGTGCCAAATTTGTGTTTTTTTTAATTTGTAAGCAAACATATTGATTAGATAAAATGAAGTTTTCTCAAGGCATGCATACATTTGGATGGAAAGCATTTTTATGTTATAAAATAATTCAAAGCATTTTGAAATTGTCTTTCAATACAATTCTCAGCTTTAATTATACAATTTAAGAAACCTCATATTTATTACCATTTTAGAAATTATATGCAACATTAATATAAACTCTTTTTTCTTCTTATCTTCAAAGGTTTGTCTTATCTAAACTATCATAGTGTTAACAATTTCTGGTTTATGTTGAATAAATACCATTGCAGCCAGCTAATATTTATTCTGTAATAAAATATTCACATTTTAAAATGAAATAAAACAGTTCCTTGAGGGAAAATGTACTTTCCAGCAAACATATTTTTTCCAGTTCTTCAGTTGGTTATCCTTATATTCAAAATACGTTATATAGTTATAGGTTCTGTTATATCCTTCTTAGCATTTTTATTGTCTCTTGCTTTTATATTTTTTTGTCTATTAACTGGGCAGGGAAACTTTAAATCCAAAAATGCTAGACTAGGGGATTTCTGGAAGCTTGGCATTCAGGCAAAAGTGCCATCAATAGACACATAGAGGTAAACCAAAAGAGACAATTAAAAAAAAATAGAATCAAAACGACCAAAACACATCCTTCCTAGCAGCCAACACCCAGATAAGCAGGGATTAACACCAGACATAATCAAGTAGAAAACAATATCCTAATGAAGGAACTACCAAGGAGAAACCCATACCCCTCCACTAACTCTGACAGGGCAAGCTGCTGTATATATACAAGAAGCAACCACCATGCTCACTAGCACCAATATATTACCTAGTCAGGTGATGACATGTCTGCAGAAAAACAACCAAGCTTAGAGAGCATCAAGGATTCCATAACCAGATAAATATGATAATATAGGATGAAGCAATCTTGAATCAGAACATTTGGGTAATTGCAGATATGCCCCCCAAATTCATAAATCTGCCCCCAGTATCCCATCTTCATATTTCTTTTAAAGCCACAAATTAAAAATAATTGTTTCAAGATCTTTAACTCTTATTATGGTGTGTTAAGGACAAATTTGAGTATATTGCATAATTATGTTTCCCCTCCCCCCAACCTTTCCACTTTATAGCAACATTCTTCAATTAGAAAGCAAGCATGATTACTGGATATTTATTGATGATTAAACAGAAAGAATGACATGTTCCTGAAGCTGATGCAACTAGTCTATTGAGTTGAGTGATTGAGTTGTGTCATTTAGTATTTCAAACAATGTATTTTAAACATGCACACCCTTTGTAATTAAAAAAAGAAGAAGAATTGACACTGTCCAAAATTAGAACAAGGAATATTCTTTTGGCAGTAATATTCCTTAGACAAAGTCAGATATCCAAATAGAGGATACCCATATAGCAGTGGTGAAATTCAATTTTTTTTACTACCGGTTCTATGGGTGTGGCGTGGTGGGCATGGTGGGCGTGGTGTGGCGTGGTGGGCGTGGTGTGGCGTGGTGGGCATGGCAGAGGAAGGATACTGCAAGATCTCCATTCCCACCCCACTCTGGGGCCAGCCAGAGGTGGCATTTGCCAGTTCTCTGAACCAGTCGTGGGTTTCTCCCGGTTCGGCCCGGTTCTGCAGAGCCGGTAGCGGTAACAATATGACGTCACCGAACTGGTTCTGCTCCCACCGCCCACCGCCCCCCCACCCCACCCCATATAGCCAATGGAAAAAGCATTCAATGGGATTTAAATGTGTTAAATTTTTGCTGCAGCAAGACTTACACGATCAGCTGGGCAAGATTATTTAAGGAAAACATAAAAGTGTGTTTTTCATCCGAAGGTGCTAAGATAGAATAGATAAGTCAAATTTGTTTTATTGCCTGGGATAAAAGAAGAAGTCAACACTCTTTTTCATTGGAATTCCATTTTACTACATATTTAAAAAATAGCAGGATGTAAGACTATCCAACTACAATCAAGCACTCTACTATATCAAAGCCACCCAAGCATAAAAATTAATAAAACAGCAGTAGAATAGGAAGGGATAAAAGAAGGGCTTGATCTCCTTAATTTATGTTTTCTTTTGGAGGAAAAATAAAAACCAGACTTCTCCACTTATATGGAAAAAATAATTAAATTGTCCAGATGACAAATAGATTACAGATAGTCCTTGACTCACAACCTTTCATTTAGTGACTGTTCAAAGTTACAACAAGTGACTTATAGTCATTTTTCACACTTATGAACGTTGCAGCATCTCCATGGTCACATAATCAAAATTCAGATGCTTGACAACTGACTCATATTTATGATGATTGCATTGTCCTGCGGTCATGCGACCTTATGACAAGCAAAGTCAGTGGAGAAGCCAAATTCATTTAACAACCATGTTTATGATTTAACAACTGCATTAATTCTGTGGCAAGAAAGTCATACAATTATGCACCTTCCTTGTGTGTCTAATCACACTTGGCCAATAAAGAATTCTATTCTATTCTATTCTATTCTATTCTATTCTATTCTATTCTATTCTATTCTATTCTATTCTATTCTATTCTATTCTATTCTACCCTACCCTACCCTACCCTACCCTACCCTACCCTACCCTATTTTAAAATGGGGCAAAAATCATTTAACAAATTTAGCAACATACATTTTGGGCTCAATTGTGGTTGTAAATCAAGTACTACCTGTATAATGTACGGGAGTTACTGAGCAAAAGAAGGACAGACATCCAGATGCACACATCTATTTTTCTCCCCTCTGCAGAAAATCACTCTATTGCACACACTTTCCTTATTTCCCCATTTCCAGTCTAGAACGGAGGTCCTCTGTGAAAATTCTGAGACTCCACAGCACCAACCCTTCTTCCTTCCAAAGAGCAATTCAGAGCAGTACTTTAATTAGAAACGTATATCACCACTTTCTCTGTGAAGCCATTTGTCAGTATGAGCTACAGATTTATTCCTATTCTTCCTGAGTTAATAGAGACAAAAGAGGTGTTGAATTCCGCTTGTTAAAGAAATAATGGTGCACAGATAAACAAGAACGTGGAATGCAAGCATTGTCACTCCATCAGGAGAAATGTTCCGATTAAGCAGCTCATCTTGAAGTATGGATGCAAGCTAAATGCCAAGGTCTCAGCCAAAGGACATGCAAATTAATACCTGGCTTGCAGTTTTTAAAGTAGCTGTTTTGATACTATACTATAATCCTATTTTACATAATTATTCATTGGGGAGTTTCTACATATTACACAGGAAAGAGTATCAAATGCATTAAATAAATAATGAAATAAGACAGGCACCTACAGAATGACCCTTGTAAAGTGATGACACGGCACATATTTTTCTTCCGATCTACCCAATTTATCTGTTTTAAAAGGTTTCATTTGCTTTCTGTTTAGTTTTTCTCTTCTATGGAATGAATATTCAACAGAATGAATATTTCATTCATAAAATCTCATCCAGGACAATTTTCTCCTTCCATCCATATCTGGCTAATGAAAGCTCACTCTTCTGCTTAAAATTTGATAAATACTAAATACCATGCAGTTGCATTCACACATGCTCTTCCTGCTCACTATCAATTCTGCACGTGATCATTTCCTCCTAATCAATTTTCTAGAAGAATTTCATAAGATGGGCCAACTTAAAAAAAAATTATATGGCCATAGTGGCTAATATCAGATTTATGTTAATAGTATAAAACAACAACAACAACAACATACATTTATAAAGCCTATAATAGCAGGCTCCCACTAGCCTCCCAAACCTCTATGCCTTTTAAAGGCTCTATGCATGAAAGCTTTTAAAGCTTTTTGAAAAGCCAGAAAAATCTAGTATTATTATTGAAACTTCATAAAGTAATTTAGTAAAGTAAAGTAACTTCATAAAGTAATTTAAAATATGCTTTGACATTTAGCGGAAGAAAATAATGTATGTGCTGCTACACAAACAAGGGATGTTAGACAATGAACAAAGTAAATTTGTTTCCAAGCATGAGATATTACTTCCCAAAGTTTGGGATATTAGTCATTTCTTCTGCCCACATGATTTCTTCCGTTTAAGGAAGTGTTTTCCATCCAACCAAGAACCCCACTGATATATGAGGGAAGATTTCCTCGCTCTTCCTCTCACTACTTCCCCACCCAGTTTTGGAGGGTGTCCTCAATCCATTTCTTAGAGTTTAAATAGATATACAAAAAAGAGAAAAGAGGCTATGCCAGCAGGAATGTCTGTGAATTCTTTTTATCTTTAAAAAAAACCTGCATAGAATATGTTAGGTTGAGTGGAAGCCCATTGGAGAAAATAGTTTGACAATTCTCTCCCTGGAGATCACTTGTCTTCCACTCATCCTAGAATTGCACCAACCTTACAGCTGCATTACAAAATAAACTCTCAAAACATCACGGAGCACAAATTATCTGTCAAAAAGAGTTGCAATACATCAGAATAATATTTTCGGGTACTCAGCCTCAATACATCAGAATAATATTTTCGGGGACTCAGCCTCAACGAGACACCAAGCTAGTTTAGTGATAGACAAAGAAGCCGAGGAGATTCTGCTGGGAGAAGTTATGGAAGCCAGTTTATATATATATATATATATATATATATATATGTAGGTCTTTGGTTATTCGGGTCTTCTCCCACGTAAAATTTCCAATTTTACGTGGGAGAAGACCCGAATAACCAAAGACCTACATACAAACACCCGCGAAAACCTGAGAAAACATATATATATATATATATATATATATATATATATATATATATATATATATATTCTGAGGTTTTCGTGGAAGTGTCTTGGCGACGTTTCGACGAACTCTCATTTGTCATCTTCAGGCTGGTGTTTTCGGCTTCGTGCTTCTAGGAGCAATGTGTGATTGCAGCTGTTTCTTCCTTTTAACTGCCAGTGGGGGAGTGAACTGATTGGGTTTTTCTTTCCTACAGCCCTATGCAGAATCCATCACCTCATACATAAAAAACTCATTCCAGTTCATAGAGATCATAAAGAAACAAAACTTACAGCCCAGCAACCTACTCATGAGCTTCAATGTCGTATCCCTCTTCAGCCAAGTGCCAATCAAAGAAGCCTTGACAGCTATCCAAAACAAATATAACCCCCCCACCAAGCACATCCTAGATCTGACCAACCACTGCCTATCCAACACATACTTCATCTATAACGGACAAAAATACAAACAAATAGAAGGAGCACCCATGGGATCACCCCTCTTAAAAAGACCAGAACTATCACCAAAACTGAACACTTTAACAACAGAATAATCAGAGAAGCCATCGAGATAGAAAAACGTCCACACAGCATGAATAAACGAGATGATACCTTCCGCCTACCAGCCATTTGGAAACCCACCCTCATTGACAAACAAGTCCCTAACACAAAGAATGACACCAGACCCACACTCACAAAAACCACACAGGATGTCACCACCACACATCCACGCAAAAAGCAGACCCACACCGATGAGGCACGACCACAAACCAGAAGCCAGACCATAGCTGCATCATTAGCCACTTTAAACCCCTCCAATCCATACATGAAGCAAACTGACACCCACCATGAAGATGTGGCACGACCACGAATGTGAAGCCAAACAACAGCAATGCAGCTCACCAGCTCAAATCTCCCTGCAACTCAGACTAACCCGACCACAACCAAGGCCCCACCTAAACAGAACAAACCCCCATCCAATCAGAGCACAGCCAACCCCACAGCCAATCAGAGCACAGCCAAACCCCCAACCAATCAGAACACATCTCCACTAAATCAGAACACAGACAAGCTCCCACCCAATCAGTTCATATCCCCACTGGCAGTTAAAAGGAAGAAACAGCTGCGATCACACATTGCTCCTAGAAGCACGAAGCCGAAAACAGCCTGAAGATGACGAATGAGATTTCGTCGAAATGTCGCCAAGACACTTCCAATTTTACATGGGAGAAAACCCGAATAACCAAAGACCTACATATATGTGGTTTGGGCACCAGCTTCCAAAATGGCTGGTTGATATATTAACATAAAGAATTAATTATTTAAAATATAAAATAAAGGAGAATGTATATGATTAAGAATGGAAAAAATAGAATTTGCGGGTGAAAGAAGATACTATTTATAGAAATAAGAATAGAAAAATTAAGTTTTGATTAACAAATATGGAAAAAGAACACTGGCAGAAACTGTAATTAAGTAAAATATATTTGATACGATAAATTGTATATGATATGATATGGTCAATACTCTATTTCAAAAAATATGTGGGTGTGTATTGGGGGTGGAGAAAAATTAATAAAACTTATCTTTAAAAAAAATGGCTGGTTGCCTTAAAGTATTAATTTCTGAGGATTCTTCATAATGAGATATTGGGCAAAGCTGCTCAAATGAGAACTTGGGGGATGGGATGGGATTGCCAAATTTATGCTGCAGCTAAGGGGGCAATCAGTAGAAGTGTGGACCAAATTTAGAACCTAAGAGGGCCACCATTCCTGCAGGTTATATAACATAGCTTTCCAGACCATGTGCCGGATTCACATGACCTGCTCCTAGGAAGTTAGGAGCAGTGGCAATGACAAACTTGGAGGATGAGTAGGATCAAACATTGCCCATGATCATCCACCATTACTTCCTTGCCTATTTTACGGATTGCCAACCATGCTGCAATTTTAGGTGCAGGGCCAATAAGTAGCAAAGGGGAAAAATGAGATTCCTCTTTAAAACAAATAAACTAGAGAAGCACACATTTGATTCAAATGTGTTGTGTGAGTGCGCCCATAAAAATGCTAATTGGATGTGTGTCCCTAGATTCTGGCTCATGAGAATAGCATCACCTTTGGAGACATTAACAAATGGGAACAAAACACTCCACAAGCAAATATTTTCATTTACTTGAGCAACATGTAGGAGGAAGAAAGGTGTTCAAGTTATGGAGAGGCAGAATTTAGAACCAATATTGTTAGAACCATTAAAAAGGGATATAGCAACAGCCCCATTTGCTTTTTCAGTAAAAATGTCACCTCTGGTTTAATTTGTATTAAATTCAGTGCTACACAGAGGGTCAACATACACATTTGAATCTAAACCATTTCCATTCAAATGCCATTTTTCTTTCTTTTGTAAGCAGGCAGGGAAATAAATGATATGGGAAGTGATAAAGTACAATCAGGTTAGCACACATAATAAACTTCATGCTAAGATTAGAAGCAAATTAAAGCCCATTAAACATGACAGAAAATATAGAATATATTATATATAAAACCAGGGGGAGCTTAGATTTATAAGGTACCTTATACCAGGGCCCAGAGCCAATTGCATTTACATTTACACATTTTAAATGGTGGATTGTTCATTCTTTTAGAAGAAAACCAAAGGCTTAGATTTCACCATGAATGTCCATTACTTTTACAGCCCAGTTCTCTCTGCTTTCTTTCAGCTTTGCACTCTAAAAGTCCCTAATTTTGGTTGTATTCCCCATTCAAACAATTGTAAAAAGTACAAATGGGATCAATCTAAATGCTTGCTATATATTTGATTGATTGATTGATTGATTTACATGACGGCCTACTTGCAAAGTGGCTCTGGACATCTAACTTTAAACACACACATACTTACACACACCAAATATGAACTAAAACAAGGATAAACATACTATGGCAATGAAGAAAATCAGTAATGAACCTGTTTGGGTTCAATTAAGTCCCCAATCCCTACCCCTGGAAAAATAATCATTATGTATATGATTAGCAGCAAAGTCTAGATTTTTGAAAAGATATAACAATAAAGGAGTCACAGGGTTTATAGTATAATTCTTGGCTTTCCCTACAAGATCCCAATGAAAATTAATCTCCACACAATATACTTATACAATGATAGTTGATTAAGCACCATCAAGTCAGTGTTCATTTTAGTGACACATTTCTTCAGGATGTTCTAAATACAGAATATATCTTCCCTCCTCCTTCTCCATCACCAGGGATTTCTCCCCTGCCTCCCATTAGATTATATGCGTCCATGCACAGACCATTCTCACTTGCCACTCACAACATCCAGTCAGTTACCTGAAACATCTTTTACTGAAGAAAAAAAAGTGCAGACAACCATTGCATGGCAGCAATAAAGTAGATATTTTTTTTAGTGGTTGTCCAGAGTTTTGCAGCCCAGATATTGTATTTCTTCCCCCTCATTCTTTCACAGGCAAGGAGGAGGACAAAAAGAGACACCTTGCTGGGGAAGGTGTCATCTAACTTTCTGCTGCCATCTTGTGGTCATCTGGATTTTTTCAACTCACACAAATCTGGATTTTCCAACTCAAACATGGAAGCCACAGCCCATACAACTTAGGTCCGTTGAAGTTATGGGGAAGGAGTAGACAGCAATGGGGAAGCCCTACAGGTCCCAACAAGGTAGCTTTCTTTCTGGTGTTCACTATGTGAAGTCACCAGGAATAAAGAAGTACTGAAGCAGTGGTGAAATGTAAAATTTGTTACTACCTGTTCTGTGGGCGTGGCTTGGGGGGGGTAATGTGACTGGGTAGGTGTGGCCAACTTTTTTTTTTAAGCATTTTTTCTACAACCTCTTTGGCCGAAGAGGTTGTAAAAAAATGCTTTTAAAAGGCTCTGACGATCCCAGCTGAGTTGCCTGATCGTCAGAGCCTTCGGTAGAAAAAATACTTTTAAAAATGCTTTAGAAAAAATGTAGAAAATGTAGAAAAAATGCTTTTAAAAGGCTGTGACGATCCCAGCTGAGACACGCGATCATCAGAGGGTTTTTTTAAAAAACTTTTAAAAGCAATTTTTCGGCCGAAGAAAAAATGCCTTTAAAAGTAAAAAAAAAAAAAAAAAAAAAAAGCCTCTGATGATTGTGTGGCTCAGCTGGGCATGGGGGTGGGGCAGGCATTTTTGCTACCGGTTCTCCGAACTGGAGAACGCTATCGCTACCAGATCAGGCGATCCGGTCCAAACCAGGAGCATTTCACCCGTGTACTGAAGTATCTGGAGGGTGAAAGAAAGAAAAAAGTCCCACAGGGAAGAAGGCATGGAGATTTTAGAAACAGATATATAGTAAGATTAGAAAAGATACCCATAGTAGTAAGAACTATTTTTATGAACCTACCTAACTTTGGTAAAAGTATTGTCAGATTTGTAGGAGCTTTGGTTAGATTTTGGCTAATGTTCACTCAATAAATTCTTTCCCCAGGCATCCTGCTTTGATATACATCTTTCTCTTTCTTAATAACCAATTTCCCTGATTAGCATTCAGCCCTGGAAAATTTAGCTTAGCTCCTGCTGTGTTTTGCTCACCCTCTGGCAGATGTCACATTCCTACAGCACCCGGTTTTTCAGTATCATCATGAAGAAATGACTGGAAAGAGAAAGTCTCACATTTTACAGCTCTAAGCAATCTCTGACACCACACAGTGTTCAGCCGAAAGGTTCAAGTGGCTTCTGGTAGTTGTATATGGCTAAACTCCTTGGGCAGATGACCAGCAAATACTATCTTCAAGGTGCTCTGAGAAAAACACCATAGGGCCAGATTTATGTTGTCTTTCTAATGGAAGATGTGCCTGAACCCTTATACTAAGTTGGGGGTTTGATCCATCTAGTCGAATGTTTTAAAAATTAGTACCAAGATTTGTACTATGTACACCTTGAAAATTTTGTCTGTGTGGAGAGGAACTAGCATAGCTTGTAAATGAACCTTCAATCGTAAGATTGAATACTTTGTGAGAACAAAAGAAATTGGAAAATTAAGCATGCAAAGCAGGGGTGAAATCCAGCAGGTTCTGGCAGGTTCTGGAGAACTGGTAGCGGAAATTTTGAGTAGTTTGGAGAACCGGCAAATGCCACCTCTGGCTGGCTCCAGAGTGGAGAGGAAATGGGGATTTTGAAGTATCCTTCCCCTGGAGTGGGGTGGGAATGGAGATTTTGCAGTATCATTCCCCTGCCACGTCCACTAAGTCACACCCACCAAGCCACACCATGCCCACTAAGCCACACCCACAGAACCAGTAGTAAAAAAATTTGGATTTCACCACTGATGCAAAGACATGCTCCACAATCAGGTATTAATACTGTCTGATCACTTGCTTTTTTCAAACCATTTTAGGTTCTAAAACAAAAACTCCAAACCATGAGAAATTTCAACTGAGAAAATATGAGTGGAGTATTTGGTCAGTTCAAATCAAAAAGTAAAAATTTCATCCCTGCTATGTAAATATAACTAATAAACTATTGAAATATATAACAAACAAAAAGGGTACCAATACTTGCAAAAATTGCAAAAATAAATCAACTTCCCCAGCACAGAATATACTGTCAACTGTAAGAACAAAGTCAGGTGAGCATCTTAAAGAATAATACATTTATTATGGATAAATTTCATGGACTACAGCCTACTTCACCATGAAGTTATATGGCCAATTATGAATGTATATGTGTGTACATGTGCATGTACATACACTTAAACACATACTGAAGGCTAGGTTTAAGTAGTAAATCATGGACAATGAAATTAAAAATAGGTAATTATGTTCTGCATTTCACCTCTCTTTGACCCCATTTGCATCTCAACATAATGCTTCCATGTACTGCAGCCATGAAAGCTTATGCCATCATAAATATATTCATCTGTTTAAAGTTTCAGAAGACATTATTCTGATTTTAATGCAGTGAACTAACTCAGGTATCCCCTCTGGAAAATGTCAGATCTAACAATATCACATTCATTCAGCACTAACCAGTAAGCATTATTAACCAATTTGTTCAGAATTGTCCTATTTCAAAAGTAGTTTTGATCCAGTTTCCTGAGAGGAATTATTACACTGTAAACTAAGATTATAAAAATTCAAAATAGGTCACAACAAACTAACAAGAATTCTGGTGAGGAGTAACAACAATAGATCCCTTAAAACAGCTACTACAATAGAGGCCACAGTTCTTCTAATACATAACAATGGAGAAAAAACTCCATTGGAAAGAATGGAAAGAAGGAAAGAATACATACAAAGATCTAACTTTAAGGAGAAAGACACACATAGAGATAAATTGAAGAATGCATTTATCGTATTATTAGAAATACTCTCAGAAACAGTTTCCCATACTTGAAAGCAAAGTTTAAGGAGAATATATATGCCATCATGCAATGACTTGGAAAGAATAGAATAGAATAGAATAGAATAGAATAGAATAGAATAGAATAGAATAGAATAGAATAGAATAGAATAGAATAGAATTCTATAATGCCTCTGCACTCTTCTTCTTGTTGTGCCATATCCATCATCGGACGTTGGCGATCATGTTGGCAATCCTATTTTTGTCAACAGCCGTATGAAAAAGTGCTGCTGAGTTTTGTCCAAACCAGCCCCTTAGGTTTTGAAGCCATGATGTTCTTCTTCTGCCTGGACCTCGTTTGCCTTCAATCTTTCCCTGGAGGATTAAGTGAAGGTTGCCATATTTTTCTGGATGTCGCATCACATGTCCAAAATGTTCTAATTTTCGCTTTTTAAAGGCTTTGATGATTTCCCTTTGCTTTCCCAGATGACTTATCACCTCCTCATTTGTGATCCACATTTCAAATGCTTCTAGTTTCTTCAAGTGGTTTTCTGTCAGAGACCAATTCTCTACTCCATAGAGCAGGATAGAAAAAATGTAACATCTGACAAGCCTGATTTTCAGTCTTAGGCTTATGCACTATACTGACCTATATTTCCTTTGTTTGAAGCCCAGCTGATCAGCGCGGCAGATCGGATTGCCGCGCCTCAGCTGTTTTACTCAGTTTTACAGCTATTTTCAAATGCACACTGAGGGAACCTGTTCTTACCCCGGTTGAATACCACCACTGTAAAATATCTCTTCTGTAACTCTACAATTTTTCTATTTTTCAGCCAAGGGTTGTAAAATAATGAATGACTATCATGGCTGATTATGAGTAAAGGGTTAATTCCCCCGCCCCTCCCCCCCCCCACACCCTATCAGGAAAGGAGTAGGATAGTGACATTGCAAGAAAACAGAGTTTGTGGTGGTTGGATGGACGAAAGAGAGGTACAGAAGCAGCTCAGGTAATTTTTTTAATGGTTAACAATGAGGGAAAGAATAATGACATATTCTCCATGATAGAGACTATGCTTGTTCTCCAAATCTATATCGGTTTCTATTATCTTTTGGGATAAGAAGAATATTTCCTGGTATACAGGTAGTCCTCGACTTAACGACCACAATTTAGCCCTAAATTTCCATTGCTAAGCAAAGCAGTTGTTAAGTGAGTTTTGCCCCATTTTACAACTTTTTCCATAATTGTTAAGAGAATGACTGCAGTTGTTAAATGAATCAAGCAGACGTTAAGTGGATCTGATTTTGCCCATTGACTTTGCTTGTCAGAAGCTGGCTGGGAAGATTACACAAATAGCAATCACATCACCCTGGGATAGTGCAACTGCCATAAATATATACCAGCTGCCAAGCACCCAAATTTTGATCACGTGACCATGGAAACACTGCAATGGTCATAAGTGTGAAAAACAGTCATAAGTCTGTTTTTTCAGTGTTGTTGTAACTTTGAACGGTCACTAAACAAAAGGTTCTTACGGTAGTTGACAACTACTTGTACTGACCAACGATGCTTATATAGGACTGGTCCATATACTAGCCATTCAGAACTTACCAGCAGAGACACAAAACAGAAAGGAAAAAGGAAAGAGATTACCTTTTTCTCCAAGGTGGACAAATACTCAAATTAAAATAGGTAATCTCAACCTCTCTAAGAAGGCATGGGCATATGGCATGGGAAAAAGGAGTATCAGGCTTACAAGTTTTGCAAGGTGTGCAGCCTATAATGATTGCTTCCCAAACAGTTAAAAATTCAGGAGATAATTACATAAAGAGCCACTTGCAAGCTCCTTTGTTATTAATGAAAAGATCTGCTCATTCACCAGTTCACAGGAAGGCAGCTAAATCTAAAATAAAGAAATCACCATCCTTCTATACTTTGGAGATATATCAGTTTTAGATGAGAAAAAGTTCCATTAGCTTGAATGTTTGTAATGTCATACCTTTCTTTTCAATAAATGCTGCTAAGCAAAGCCTGGGAGAATTGTACTTAGAAAAGAATGACATTCGCTTGTAGGTAGAAGCCAAAAAGGGAGGCATATGCAGAACTTATTAACTCAATTTTTAAACATGTATACATGTGTATACATGTTTTATCACATTGCTTTTACTACTACTTCAGTTGATTCTGGCTTGTAATCATAGAACTGCCATATCTGGACTGGGAAGATCTGAATGCCTACTAGCCAACAGCAAAGAGCCACAGAAAACTTTCTTTGTTGCCGTTTTTAGATGTTTCCCACTGAAGTTGAATTTCAATGAAATAGTAGTTCAGGAACAAAACAATTCTTAAATTAACCTGAGGCATCAGACACACATACCATCTGCCCTAAATCAGGAAAAAAGACCAAATGGATGAACAGAATGCTAAAAACTATATAGCTATAGAAATATTAGCTGAAAAAGTTTCCCGAATGCCATCACTCTGCTAAACAAATAATTCCCTCAACATGTCGAACTATTTACTAAGTCTGCATTACTATTAATCTTCTCATCGTTCCCACCACCCATCTCCTTTCACTTATGACTGTATGACTGTAATTTTGTTGCTTGTATCATTTGTACCCTATGACTATCATTAAGTGTTGTACTTTATGATTCTTGATGAACGTATCTTTTCTTTTATGTACACTGAGAGCATATGCACCAAGACAAATTCCTTGTGTGTCCAAACACACTTGGCCAATAAAAAATTCTATTTTATTCTATTCTAAAAAGTATCCTGGTGAGACAAATTAAAATTCCCTTTTGTCTTTCCCATTGTTGAATCAAATTTGTTCCTCTCCCTTTCTCTCTCTCTCTCTCTCTTGAATTCCAAAGAAGGGAAAAATGATTTTAATTAACAGCGATGACTGGTGAATTTGTCTCCTATAATGAGACATGTTTAAAACATTAGCCTCTAATTCATGAAAATTTAATATCCTTTAAAGAGGCACTGAAAATGCTTTAGCGTTCCAGATATTTCAAGGAGATACCCAAAACACTCTACAAATGTGCAGGGTGAAGCTCAAATGATGAAGCAACTTTCTAAACAGGTACAGGTAGTCCTCAACATACAATTACAATTGAGCCCCAAATTTCTTTTGTTAAGTGGGACATTTGTTTAAGTGAGTTTTTTCCCATTTTATGACATTTATTGGCCAAGTTATTAAGTGAATCGCTGCAGTTGATAAGTTAATAACCTGGCTGTTATTAATCTGTGAATCTCATTTCCCCATTGACTTTGCTTGTGAGAGGGTCACAAAAGGTGATCACATGACCCCAGGATGCTACAACGGTCATAAGTATAAACCAGTTGGCAAGTATCTGAATTTTGATCTCCTGACCATGGGAAATGCTGAAAAGGTTGTAACTGTGAAAAATGGTCATAAGTCACTTTTTTCAGCTCCATTGTAATTTTGAATGGTCACTAAATGAACTGTTGTAAATCAAAGACTATCTGTACTGCTAACAGGATTACACCTGGATAACACCAGACAAACAACAAATTCACACACACACACACACACACACACACACATATATATATATATATATATATATATATATATATATATTCTCTGGAATTACTACTGTTTGTTCACTTGTTTTAAAGACATCAACATGGCATTATCTTCAAATGATTCTTTTGAAGTGTGCCTCTATGCGGCTTCTGTATCTTTTGAAATTTCACAAAACATCTGACAGGAGGGAAAATAGCACAGATTGTCTTAGTTTATACTCTACTTATATACCTTGATCATTATTAGAGGCTCTACTATGAGTTTTCCTTTCAAGTGATGTGGGGCAAGTGGTCCAAGAGAGAGGTCTTCTTGATTTGGAGCATCCTCATTAATGGTCTATCTGCCATTCCGCTACTTACAGATATTTCAATAATTCATTTTGACTGAGTGCCAACTATTCATTGGAATAGTGGGATAGATAGGTAGACAAAGATAATATTATGTTACATTATTATACATATTTATATTTTATTGCTTTTTTAAAAAAATAAGGTAAAGGTAAAGGTTCCCCTCGCACGTATGTGTTAGTTGTTCTTGACTCTAGGGAACGGTGCTCATCTCCATTTCAAAGCCAAAGAGCCAGCACTGTCCGAAGACATCACCGTGGTCATGTGGCTGGCATGACTAAACACCAAAGGCGCATGGAACACTATTACCTTCTCACCAAAGGTGGTCCCTTATTTTTCTACTTGCATTTTTTACATACTTTCGAACTGCTAGGTTGGCAGAAGCTGGGACAAGTAACGGGAGCTCAACCGTTATGCAGCACTAGGGATTCGAACCGCTGAACTGTCGACCCTTCGATCGACAAGCTCAGAGTCTTAGCCACTGAGCCACTGCATCCCATCAGATAAAAATAAATAAATAAATAAACATAAATAAATTTACTCCTCTTTTTTAAATGTTTTTTTTTTTTTTTACAAACTAATGTTTAACTAGCTTAACAAGTTTGGGGATAGATTGGAAATATAAGAAATTAAATAAATAGCATTCTGATGGAAGCATTTCAGTACTAAATATGGATTTTAAAACATACTGCTAAAATAGTTTGGTTTATCATTCCCATAGATACAAAGCTATGTCATATTCAAAAATGTAGTTGGGAACAATGAAAGATCAATTATAGCAACAACCATGTGCCCTTCTGCATTATGGTAATTGCAGTGCCACCTACAGCCTATAGGAAACAAATAATATCTGGCAGCAGTGAATGCCATCCAGATCTGAAGGGAGTTTAAAAATATCCACAAATAAAGGGCTGTTTTCCTACATACAACAAATTAAGAAATGATGCTGAGCTCAGAATTAGCCAATCCTCGTGGTTCCTTGAATATTTCTTTAAGAGAAATGTGGAGAGAGAAACAATGGAAGTATCTTCCTTTTTTTTTTTTTTGCAAAACCAACCCTTTGTGAAAAAGTTATTACAGTGAAAGTGCCATTTCCTCCTGCTTCTGTTGGTCCAATGGAACTAATTGGTTTGTGAAAAAGCCAAAGTATCTGGCCTTATGCCTCATGGTTTATTTGATTTTGATTTGCTTTGATATGTGAACCAAGCTATTGTAGTCTGTAAACCTGATTTCATGGTTCAGTTGTGATTTGTGAATAGGTTTTTGCCTTCAACCTTGAACTGGAAATTTATGATGCTCTTGTCTTCCTATTTTTCTATAAATATTTGTACAGGTAGTCCTCAGGTATCACCTTTTGCTCAGTGATCAAAGTTACAAAAGACACCGAATGAGGGGGACTTACAATCAATCTGCAAAGTTGCAGCCATCACAGAGTCCTGCCATGTGATCGTGATTTGAATGCCATTTGCAAACTTCCCTGCTAGCTTCTCACAAGCAAAGTCAATGGGGAAGCCAGCAAAAGGTCGCAAGTCGATCCTGCTTCTGGTTTTTTGCCCGCCTTCTTGCTTGCAGCACCCAGCCACCCACTCACCTATGCTTTTTAGCACCATCAGTGAAACCAACCCACTCATGGCATTTGCTTGCAGTGCCCACACTATGTCTGCATTCAGTGGAAATTCCCATCCCAATTGCCTTTGTAACCCAAGGACTATCTGTACCGATTTTTGAACCAGGATTGTGTGATTATAGTTCTTGTACCATTGTGTGACACTCAAAACAAGACAGTCTTGTCTACTTGAGCTGCACCTATTCAAGACCGGTCATCCAAGATAGAGGACAAGTTTTATCTTAAATGTACATGTAATACTGTATGGGGAGTCGGAGAAATAAACTAGGAAAAGTATTTACTCTCTCACAGATTAAAGTTTTCATTTTTGTGGACATTCAACAGAGTTTTTTCATACTTACCATGGTCATAAACCAGGTAAACGGTTCATAAATCATTGCGAACTGGTAGTAATGGTAAGTAGAACCCACCCCTGAAGTGTATTGCTATATTTTTATTTTGCATTCTATTGCTATAGAGTGAAAAATAAAGTAACAACAATTGGAATTGTTGAGACTCTAGAAAGAGTGCAGAGAAGAGCAACAAAGATGATTAGGGGACTGGAGACTAAAACATATAAAGAACGGTTGCTGGAATTGGGTATGTCTAGTTTAATGAAAAGGAGGACTAGGGGTGACATGATAGCAGTGACATCACTGCACAAAGAAGAGGGAGTCAAGCTATTCTCCAAAGCAGCTGAAGAAAGGACAAAAAACAATGGGTGGAAACTAATCAAGGAGAGAAAATTTGTGACAGTTAGAACAATTAATCAGTGGAACAACTTGCCGCCAGAAGTTGTGAATTCTCCAGCACTGGAAGTCTTTAAGAAGAGATTGGATAACCATTTGTCTGATATGGTATGGGGCAGGGGTCCTCAAACTACAGCCCGCGGGCAGCATACAGCCTGCCAAAGCCATTAATCTGGCCCATGCAGGACCACGAGACTGCCTCGCCAATATTGCCCTGCCCACCTGCCAGCCCCCACCCTTTGGCCGAGCGTAGGACTTACCTTTGCGAGCAGACACCCCAGGAGAATAGAATAGAATAGGATAGGATAGGATAGGATAGGATAGGATAGGATAGGATAGAATAGAATAGAATAGAATAGAATAGAATAGAATAGAATAGAATAGAATAGAATAGAATAGAATAGAATAGAATAGAATTCTTTATTTGCCAAGTGTGATTAGACACACAAGGAATTTGTCTTGGTGCATACACTCTCGGTGTACATAAAAGAAAAGATACATCCGTCAAGAATTATAAGGTACAACACTTAATGATAGTCATAGGGAAACAGTCACTATAAATCTTAAGGATACCAGCAACAAGATTACAGTCATACAGTCATAAGTGGGAGGAGATCGGTGATAGGAACAATGAGAAGATTAATAGTAATGCAGAACTACTTTGACAGTGTTAAGGAAATTATTTGTTTAGCAGAGTGATGGCGTTCGGGGAAAAACTGGCCCATTTTAGCCCGTTTTTGGCCTGCAGGATTCTTCTGGAGGTGGGGAGGTGAAAAACCGGGCATGTAGATGCTCTGGGAGGCCAAAATTGAGCCTGTTTTTGGCCTCCCCTGCCTTCAGTAGCATTCTGCAGGCCAAAAATGGGGAGCATCAAGGCCTCCCTGGGCATCCGTGTGCTGCGTTTTTCACCTCCCCTGCCTCCAGAAGATAGAGAGAAAGAAAGAGACAGAGAGAGAGAAAGAGCGAGATAGAGAGAAAGAGAGAGGGGGGGAGAAAGAGAGAGGGACAAGACACAGAGAGAGACAGAGAGAGACAGAGAAAGAGAGAGGGAGAGTGGGGAGAGAGAGAGAGAGAAAGAGAATGAGTGAGTTGTTGATTGTAAGCTCCTTGGGGCTGAGACGAATTGCTGCAAAATCGAGTTTCCTGAAGGGGACCACTAGACTCCTAAACAACTGGAAAAACGATCTAGTAAAAAGAAAAGTCAACCAAAAGAGCAACATGCAAACAAAAGCAATAAAACACCTCCAGGATTAAATTAAATTAAATTAAATTAAATAAGTTTAATTTGTGTGCATTGTTTAATGGACTGCTAAATTGGTCATGCCCACCTAGTCACATGACCTCCTAGCCATCCCCACCCAGTCACATGACCACCTAGCCAGCCCAGCCAGCCAGTCCGCCCCCCCCCAACAGTCTGAGGGATCGTGAATTGGCCCCCTGTTTAAAAAGTTTGAGGACCCCTGGTATAGGGTTTCCTGCCTAAGCGGGGTGTCAGACTAAAAAACCTCCAAGATCCCAACTCTGTTATTTTATTCTAAGAAAAAGAGATTGGAATTTCCAAACTTTTACAACAAACACAGTGTCTAAGGAATACAAACTTTGTCAGGCAAGACTTGGGCATCAAAAATCCTTATTTGTCACAGGAGAAACATGTCTAAAAGCCTGTGTTACCATCCCATGTGCTCTATAATCCAAGCTAGGGGAAAAATTATTTACAGACTAACTGTCTGGATTAACTAAAAATCTCATCTGTCATTCTTTGTTATCAAAAGATTTACAAGACCAAATTCCGCAGCAGTTGCTCAGAAATCTACACTGCCAAAAATCTTAATTGTTTTTCAACGTATCTCAAAGACTATTTTATCATGGGGATGAACTTTCTTCTGAGAGAAGCCTTATGTTCACATCTATGTTCAGGTAATTAACTGATTCCTATAATAACATAGTCTTCTGAGCTGAAAATACGCCATCAGTATACACAGGCATAATCCCAGGTCTAAAGTGAGGAGCTCTAAAATTTGGCTGGGACAAGAGTGACATCTGTAGGAAATTTACTGTTGGTGCAGGTATATTCGACATTAAAAAGATAAAAGATGCCCTGAAGTCCAGCTCAGATAAGGCAACGAAATTGACTGGAGAAGAAAGAGGTAGGAAAAATGAAGAGAGTGAACAAATGCATGGAAATTAGGCAAAAGGAAGAGGATGAAATAGAAGGCAGGCAGGCAGGAAGCTTCAATAATAGCAGCTCCATGAGTGGGAAAGATGCATTGATAGAGAAGATATCAGAAGATGGTAGCAGAGAATGGGCAAGACTTAAGCCTTAAGGCAGGGGTCCCCAATCTTGGCAGCTTTAAGACTTGTGGACTTCAACTCCCAGCTATGCTGGCTGGAGAATTCTGGGAGTTGAAGTACACAAGTCTTAAAGCTGCCAAGTTTGAAGACCTCTGCCTTAAGGAAAAAGTATCAATGTCTTTGAGGTCACAGCAAATACTTTAGCGTTAGGAATGGTAATACAATATGGCTCAGGACAATTACACTAAGTAAGGGGTGTTAATTATTGTATTTTATTTTGCCAGCTGCACCTATCACTGATAAAAGTACCATTTGTCCATTGCAAATCAGACTCTTATATTTGGCCCCAAGAACAGTCTAAATCTAAAAGCTCACACTATGATTTTACAGTTCATCAAACAATATGAGCCTGGAAGTACAAAAAAGGCAGAGTAGAAAACTGTATATATCAAGAGATACAGATAATCCTCAGTTAAGGACTATTCAGTTACAATGGATTAAAAGAAAGTTACTTACAACCTGTCCTCAAAATAATGACAGAGGCACACAAAAAAAAAAATCTCGTGGTCACATGATCACATTTTGGGTGCTTGTCAATTGGCTCATATTTATGATTGGTTGTGATCTTTTCTGGCAAAAAATGCCAATTGGGAGAATGAATTTGCTGAATGACCACATGGTTTGTTTGAAGTCCATGGTAACTTGCTTTCGACTCTCATAAAAGTGATTGTAAAATAAAGTTACGTCATGTGGTGACCCATTTAATGACCAAATCCAAATGTCAGCCCCTGGGGTTGCCAGCCACGCTGGGGCTGCCATTCGAATGGGGACGGAGAGCCACCATCTGGGATGTGCATCCACATCAGCCAAAGACCAAGCCCGCCGAACGCCTGCCGAACGCTCGTAAGCTGCACAGCTGAGCCGAGCAGAAGGCGTACACACCAGGGGGCACCTGCTGAGCTGCAGGGAGGGCAGGCACACCCCTGAAAAGGCTGCCGCATCTACAGAGCCCTCAGAAGGCCAGCTGGGCCACGAGCTTCATAAACAGTGATGCGCAGCAGAACAGATGGGCAGTAGAACAGTAATGCGCAGCAGAACAAAGCATGCACAGGCGCAGGGAGCCTGACATGCCGGAAACAAGCATGGCGTGCTGGATGGAAAGCTCTGCAGCTGCAAAGACGTGGGCAAAGTGGTGGCACATGAGGGGTGGAAATTATATGGGGCAGGGCCAGTGGTGGGTTTCAACATTTTTTACTACCGGTTCTGTGGGTGTGGCTTGGTGAGCGTGGCGTGGCTTGCAACATTTGTAGAGGCACTTCTCTGCTCTCTGGAACAAGAACTATTTGGTAAATCCCAATATCAGAAAGCCTGTTAACAATTGTAAATCCTATCCAACAGCTCAGAACCTAGACATGGAAGGCCATTCTGGTTCAAGAACTAAAGACGATGACCTTCTTACAGGAGTGGTGTGGGAGGAAGTCAGGGGTGGGTTCTACCTACCTTTACTACCGGTTCGCAACGGGATCATGCACACGCCTTGCTTCTGCGCATATGCAGATCACTTCTGATGATGTCAATGTCAGTGGGAAGAGCCTCCTGCCGGTTTTACTACCAGTACTATAGAACCGGTCCGAACCGGGGGCAACCCACCACTGGAGGAAGTACTGATGGAGCCCTTAGTGATTATAGTGATTATATACAGCCAGGAACAGGGTGACAAAGGATTTTTGATACCAATTCTTGGCCAGCAGGTAAATTGAATGTACAAATCATGTGGATTGTCTTTTAGAGCAGTGGTTCTCTTACCTTCATCAGAGTCCCCCCTTTAAATCCCTTTTTTGGCCACGGATCATGGCCATGGACCACCAAGGCTTTAAGTCAAGATTTAAATCATAACATTTCTTCAAGCTGTTGGAAGAAACGTCAATCTGGGTAATTGTTGGGGGGGGGGGGGTAAATGTCCATCTGGGTTCAGTTCCAAGTGGGAAGAAAGACACTGGAAACATGGAGGCTGCTTGGAAGGATGGTTTAATGGTGAAGCAGAACCACAATGCATGTGTGATTCTGGGTAGATGAACACATGGAATGGAGAGTGAGATATATTTATACCCTCTCTTGGGCCTTGCAAGAAATGTATCTTATTGGTTGTCAGACTCCCAGGGGGATATGCAGGGGTCCTGCTAAGCTTGTAGGGTGTCTGTGCTTGGTTGAATCTTGCTGGGTGTTGATGTAATGAAGAGGCTTTGTGTTCTGAAAGGGTGTTGGGCAATTCCTATTATGGCTTAATGGCTTTGTCCTGGTTTGGATCTTGAGTGAGCTCTAATCCTATCACCCTGGAGCTTGAAGGCCTTTTGTCTTGTGGATAGGATGGCCCAGTCTTTCTGGGGCTATTAACAAAAGTGGGGGCTGCTTTCCAAGAGTATGTTTCTCCTTTTCTCATCCAGGGAAGTATAATATTCTGCCTTTTTAATATTTCCTAAAATATTTCATTCTTCTAGGAGAGGGGTGGCTGCTAACTTTCTACAAAGCCTTTGCGGATCCACTGATGACATAGCAGCCCCCCCCCCCCCCCAGGTGTCCATGGACCACAGGCTGGGACTTCTAAACCACTGTTTTAGAGCATATCATTCCTTTATTAGCCATCAAAATAGCTGTAGACCATGGCAGTAATCATGCAAATGATGCATAGAGGATGTGCAACTCAAAGTCACAATGAGTGCATATGACTTATATTGCTTGATAAACAGTAGTGTACTCTATTTAAATTAGAATATGCTACAGAAAAAAAATGGAGTTGGAAAATGTGTCTTTCTTAAAAATAATTCATGCTAAGAAATTTCAGCAACCTTAAAAAAAACATTATTTCTCCTCATTCCACTTTACACCAAGGTGAAATTTTATTTGGAATGGTGCAAGTTTGCCGCCCAGTGTTCAAAAAACAGTATTTCACATCTACTGTCTGAATTAAGGAATGTTTATTTTCTTGAAGCAATAATCTATTTGCTCTCAAAGAACACAGAGCAGCAGGCATGGAGATAATCCCTTAAAATATTGTCCTATCTTAAAATGCATTTTAAACCATATTCTCTCTCTCTCTCTCTCTCTCTTTTTAATCTGTGCAATAATTAAGACTGATTTTCAATGGATCCTGAAATACAATTCCACATATTTTATAAAATACTTTTTTTTTTCTTGGCCAAATTTCATAAAATACTGCTCAAACTGAAAGGCACAAAATAAAATGCTTAAGAATATAAAGTCAGCTCGAGCATTTCTAAGTAGTAAGCAAAATCTAGAGTGGTATCTGGACTTTAAAGATAATAGGATTGGTCAATTTGGAAGTATTAGGATATAAAGAATCAATAACTTGATCTTTTCTTCTCTTCATATGATTTATAGATATCTCTCAGATAAATAGTATACTTGAGAATGGTGAAATTTATGATTTAATTTTCTTATCTACACATATTAAAGTCATGACATTACACATTGTATTATCCAATTGTTTTGTTAACACTCATGAAAAATGTTTGGTAATCACTTTTGATTGATAGTAGCAAAACATCACTTTGGGTTGATAGTAGCTAAACATGGGGGGAGGGAGGAATGTACAATCTACTGTACAATTTGTAAGAAACTAAGCAGATTGACAAATTAGGAGACTATCAAAGAAACAGGAAAGTTCATGGTGAATGTCAATATTTATTTATTGTGACAATTAGAAAGATGGGAGAGATGGTTTGTATTATAAAACTAATTGCAAAATGTCAACAGTAGTGAAATCATGTGCAGCTCCAAAGTGCAAGAGCTCTGTAAATATTGGCCAAACCATACTAATAGATTAATAGATTGATTTAAAAGGTAGCTCTACTTTGTACAGATCTGTTGATATATGTGTATACCTATACACACAAACACACACACTGGTACCTCTATCAATTGGAATAGCAGTTTTAAAAGATAAAATATTATTTTCCTCAGCTAGAATAGAACATAACATGCATTTAATATGAAAATATATGCATGGCTAGTTAAGATTGTGGAAGACAGGCCACATACAAAAATCTGGAAGATGTGAATCCTTCCTTCCCATTTGTTTTTTAAAGGAGTACAGTTGTGAAAGAACAGCACTTTGTCTTTTTTCTGTTGTTGTTTTGGAGGGGGGGGCAGAAGTGGGAGAGGGGAACCAGAGCTTCCAAGAGGAGCAAGTTCTTTTCTCCTCCTTTCTCCTTCATTAAGCTACATGGCTTTCCTAGAACCTCCATCAATCTCTCTCTCTCTCTCTCTTTTTTCCGTCTCCTAGCTGGACAGTTCATGTTAAAAGGAATGACAATAAAAGCAGGAGGCTGCAGAAAATATTACTAGTTCTGCTTTTTAGGTGCATATTTCAAGGCTGCAAGCCTGGGTTTGGGAGGAGGAAAGAAGTAAAAGAATCAAGCCACAGCGAAAAATACAGGAACAGCAAGGCGCAATTGGCAAATTGAGGGCAACAAAGAGGAAGAAGAGGCAGCTATTGACAGCCTGGTTAAAGGAAAAGCAACAATAACAGAAAGAATAGAAAAACAAGTCCAGCTGAAATGAATTTGCCATTAAGTGAATCCTTTAGCAGCTAAGCAGCATAACCACTCATCTACAAGTATCTGCACGTTTACATCAGATCCAGAACTCTGACTGATGGAAGAGGCTGTGGAGAAAAGAGAGTCCAAATGCTAACAGTGGGTGAAGCTGACTTAGCAACATATTTATTTATTTATTTATTTATTTATTTATTTATTTATTTATTTTTCATATTTGTATACCGCCCTACTCCCGAAGGACTCAGGGCGGTGAACAGCCATAATAAATACAAATACATATAGAAGTTAAAAACTATTAAAAAACAGATTAAGTAATTTGGCTTAAAGATTAAAACATCCAAATTTATCTCAAAGAGGTCTAAAACCCAATTTAAAAGCCAATTTAAAAGCCAATTAAAAAGGGAGAGTTAGGGGACTTCCGGTTTGCTGTTTGTCCCCGCAGGACGCTCCTTTGGGATCGTCCCACCCACTGCCTGTAAAGAGCCGCCTTTATAGCGGAATGGCGGCTCGAAAAAACTCCGTTTCCATGAGGAAACGGAGATAGAGCAGGCTGGGGTGGGTTGAGTCCTCTGCCTAATCCCAAAAGTTTTTTTTTTACTTTTGGGACGGAGCGGAAGAGACTCCCCGTATCCCCAGCCGATGCTCCGGGCTCTGGGAGATCTCTGCTACATGCAGAGCTAAGGGGCAAAAGCAAGCCTGTAAATTTGTTAAATTAACTCAAGAAGACGTCAGTTGGACCTCTGATCCTGAAGCGCAAGTATTCTTTTTATTGGAAAAGTTATTGAAGTTGTTTAAGAAGTGAAAGGAAAAAAGATTTTTAAAATGGCGATTGCTGCTGCGACTGCTGCGGCTTGAAGAGAGGCTGAAAGGGAAAGTCCTTCCGTTTTCTATTACAAAGTAGCGGAATGAATACTTCTGGCCGTAATTGAGGCAAAACCTCACTCTCACTCTTGCTTTTTTTTCCTTTTTTTTTTTCTTGGGGATCTGATATTGATCTTGGTTGGAAACAAGCTTTTTTTTTCTCTCTTTTCCACTAAATCTTGTCTGTGTGGGAAATGGCACCGGGACTCACACAGCTAGACAAACAGGGGTGGGGAATCTCCCCCATTAATAAATTACACCAACAAGTTTTAACTCTCCAGTGTCAGAAACCTGATTTTAATATAATAGAATTTCTTCTTGAAGAGATTGTAAGAAGGGATGAGATTGTGAACCAGCAACTCGAAAAATTTAAGCAGGAAATTAAAGAAATTGGTGAACTGGTGAAATCAAAGTTTGACTTTTTGAATTGAAAGATTTTAAAAACAGCTAATGGTTTATCAGACTTTCTGATTCGGGTGGATGCAAAGACTAAATTATTAGAGTCTAAAATGAAGGAAACTGAGGAGAATTTGGATGACAAGATTAAAAAAATTAAAAAGGATTTGGTAAACATTCAGGATAATAGCTCAGAAGACAAACCTAAATTGGAGGTTGACCAAAAGACTGGTAATGATGAAAATGTGCAACAGAGGATTGAAAGAGAAGTTTTAATGATTCAATATAATTTTACAGAATATGTAATTAGACTGAGAGGTTTGCAGGAAAATAATAGAGATGACTTAAGGAAAATATCTTCTGAAATTCTGGCTGGGATTTTAAAGGTTCAACCTGATGAAGTGTATTGCAGGATTGATAGAATTTACAGAATAAACTCCTGGTTGGCAAAGCAAAGGCAATTGCCTAGAGATGTGGTGATCTATTTTACAGATAAAGAAATTAGGAATAATATTGTGCAGAACTCTTTTAATTCTACTTTGCAATTTCATGGAAGAAAGATTTGGATTTTTAAGGAGCTCCCGACTAAGATGTTAATGGAGAGGAAGAAATTTGGCTTTCTAGTGACTGAGTTAAAAAAAAAGAAATATCCTATTTAGGTGGAATGCCCCAGTTGGTTTAATATTGAGACACCAAGGAGTAAGATATCAACTGAACACTGTTGAAAAAGCGGAAGAATTTTATCAAAAAATTTTAAAAATGAATTTAACATCTTTAGGCATAATACAGGATAAGCAAAAGGAGTTGGAAACAAAAAGAAAATATCAAATTACAGAGGCTGTGGTGGATAAGTTGTCTTTGGACTCTCTGGATACCCCAGCTGGACTGTCTATAAATAAGAGATCAGTGTCATCCAACTCCAATGTGATGAACCATCAAGTCACAGACAAGTGCGCAAATCAACCAGTTGATATACAAGTGATGGAGAAGAAAGATGAGATGATAAAACTAACCCAACAAGATCAACTCACAAAGCAGAATGAAAATCGATCAGCCGATACACAATTGGTAGGCACGAAACGAGGATGGAAATTCAACCCGCAAAAGAAAAAGAAAAGAAATAGATCTCATAGAAACAGCAGTTTCTAAACCAAGCAACAGTGAAGCCAGGGACTTTAAAAAATGAATGAACATCTGAAAAGATAGTGGAGGCGAACAATTGTTTAATACTATCCTGAGGATTGTGGCAGATCTCTGTAATGCCGTGATTTTGGGATGTGAAAAGAGCCTTACCTTGTTGGATTTGAATTATCTACTCTGGATTTCTTTTACTGGTGAATATATTATGATTATTTTGAGTTACAAGGCAAGAGAGTCACGCTGGGGCATGCAGAAGATCTGGTTGTTACCCATTAGGATGATGGGAATCAACAATCCTGATGAATACCACAACTATAACTATATGGATATAATTATAATGTCACTCGGGTGGTTGTTTTTACTTTTATATATATACGAGGATATCTACTACTGATGGGGGCAGAAGATGATTGAAGATTTTGAACAAACTGTTGCACCAGCATGTTATTTTACCCTATTATGGGTGATGGATTTAACGATCCACTGGAAAGACATCAAAGAAGATATTATATGGATTATAAATTTAAAGTTATTGTCTTTTTTTTTTTATAAAATGGAATGCATATATAGATATGTGTATATTTTAGTAAAGTGGGCAGTGGGTTATATTTAGAATTGTATTGCATGATTTTGTAGGAATTGAAGGGTTGAAATAGGTTAGTTTACTGATTGATTAGTCTAAGAAAAAGGATCCTTAAGTCATATATTTAGGGGAGTGGAGGAATTGGATAGAACTGAATAAACGTTAAATCTGGATGTAGGGAGAAGGCTGCTTTAAAATGTTATATTAATATATATAAAAGATTAAATGTTAAATTGTAATAATACACTATAAGTTTAGGGGAGGAGAAAAAGGGCAGATTATCGTAAAAATGGGAGTTATAAGAATAATATGCTAAGGGTCAGTATTCTGAGGAGGGAGTAAGGGAAAGGAAAGATATTATGTATGTAATTAGTTATGAAATAGCCTATTGTTGTGAAGAAGTCACAGGGGGGGATGGGTGGTGAGGGGGGGTTAGGGAAGGGGGGGAAGGGAGGGAAAAACTTGTATTTGAAAACTTTTTCAATAAAAAAAAAAGGGGGGGAGAGTTAGGCCAGACCAGCTTGTTGGAATAGAAACGTTTTCAGGGCACGGCGGAATATGCGTAAGTCTTGGATGTTTCGTAACTCTGGGAGAAGCCCGTTCCAGATGGTAGGTGCCCCCACAGAAAAGGCTCTCCCCCTGGGGGCCGTCAGTCGACATTGTTTGGCCGACGGCACCCTGAGGAGTCCCTCTCTATGGGAGCGAACTGGTCGGTGAGAGGCTACTGGTGGCAGGAGGCGGTCTCGTAAGTACCCTGGTCCTGAGCCATGGAGCGCTCTAAAGATAGTAACCAAAACCTTGAAGCGCACCCGGAAGACCACCGGGAGCCAGTGCAGCTCGCGCAGGAGGGGGGTTACATGAGAGCGCCACATTGCTCCCATCACCACCCGCGCGGCCGCATTCTGGACCAGTTGGAGCCTTCGGGTGCTTCTCAAGGGGAGCCCCATGTAGAGAGCATTACAGTAATCCAGGCGTGAGATGACAAGGGCGTGAGTGACCGTGCGCAACGAGTCCCGATCCAGAAAGGGATGCAACTGGCGAATCAGGCGAACCTGATAAAAAGTCCTCCTGGCCACGGCCATCATATGCTCTTCTAAAGACAGCCGCGAGTCCAGGAGGATGCCCAAGTTGCGAACCCCATCTGTGGGGGCCAACAACTCGCCCCCAATAGTCAGATATGGCACCAACTGACTATATCGGGACGACGGAAACCACAGCCACTCAGTCTTGGATGGGTTGAGTCTGAGTTTGTTCCTCCCCATCCAGATCCGTACGGCCTCCAGGCACCGGGACATCACCTCGAGGGCATCATTGGGGTGGTCTGGGGTGGAGATGTACAGCTGGGTGTCATGAGCGTACTGATGGTACTTCACTCCAAAACCACGGATGATCTCACCCAGCGGCTTCACATAAATGTTGAATAGAAGGGGCGAGAGGACCGATCCTTGTGGCACCCCACATATAAGGGGCCTCGGGGTCGACCTCTGCCCCCCTGTCAACACAGACTGCAACCGGTCAGAGAGAAAGGAGGAGAACCACTGTAGAACAGTGCCCCCCACCCCCAACCCTTCCAACCGGTGCAGCATGATATCATGTTCGATGGTATCAAAAGCCGCTGAGAGGTCTAATAGGACCAGGACAGAGGAGCAACCCCTGTCCCGAGCCCTCCAGAGATCATCAACCAATGCGACCAATGCTGTCTCTGTGCTGTACCCGGGCCTGAAGCCCGACTGGAACGGATCTAGATAATTTGATTCATCCAGGTACTGAGGCAGTTGTCGTGCAACCACACTCTCAACAACCTTCGCAACAAAGCGAAGGTTGGAGACAGGACGATAATTCGCTAACACAGCTGGGTCCAGGGAGGGCTTCTTGAGGAGGGGCCTCACCACCGTCTCTTTCAAGACGGTGGGAAAGACACCCTCACTCAAAGAAGCATTTATAATCTCCTGGAGCCAGCCTCGCGTCACCTCCCGGGAGGCCAGTACCAACCAGGAGGGACACGGGTCCAATAAACATGTGGTTGCATTTAGTCTGTTCAGTATCCTGTCCACGCTTTCGGGAGTCACAGGATCAAACTCTTCCCAAATAATATTCTCAGGACCTGCCCCTTTCATCTCCTCTGGATCAATCCAGTCAGAGTCCAGCTGTTCCCGAATCTGAGCAATTTTGTCATACAGATATTGTACAAAATCCTCAGCTCTACCCTCCAAGGGGTCTTCCCGCGTCTCTTGATGGAGCAGAGAGCGGGTCACCCTAAACAGGGCGGCTGGGCGATTATCTGATGACGCAATAAGAGTAGAAAAGTAGTTACTCTTCTCTACTCTTATCGCCACTAGGTAATTCTTAATATGAGATCTTACCAGTGTTCGGTCGGATTCAGAGCAACTAGCCCTCCAACTGCTCTCTAGGCATCTTTTCCGGCGCTTCATCTCCCTCAGCTCCTCAGTATACCAAGGAGCCAGGTGAGACCGGCACCGGGTCAGAGGCCGCAAAGGCACGACTCGGTCTAAAGCCTCAGCCGCCGCCCTATCCCAAGCGGCCACTAAGTCCTCAGCCGAGTCATGTGCCAGAACCTCAGGAAATGGCCCAAGCTCCATCTGGAATCTCTCAGGATCCATCAGGCGCCTGGGGCGGAACCACCTGGTCGGTTCCGCCTCCCTGCGGCGGGGTGTGGCGGTTTGAAGGTCCAGGCGAAGGAGGGAGTGATCTGACCATGACAAGGGTTCAATCACTATATCCCCTATCTCGAGATCACTCAACCACTGTCCAGAGACAAAAACAAGGTCCAGTGTGTGTCCCCCCATGTGAGTAGAGCCATAAATTAACTGGGTCAGGTCCATAGCCGTCATGGAAGCCATGAACTCCTGAGCCACCTCAGACGTCTCGCCAACTGATGACAGGTTAAAATCCCCCATGACCATAAGCCTGGGGGTGTCAACAGCCACCGCGGCTATAACATCAAGCAGCTCAGGCAGGGCTGCTGCCACGTGGCAGGGAGCCAGGTACGTGACTAGCAAGCCCAACTGCACCCTATGACCCCACTTCACAAGGAGGGACTCACATCCAGCTGTCTGAGGAACAGTGGCCTCCCTCAGTCCAAGACCTTCGTTAATAACAACCGCCACCCCTCCGCCCCTCCCCTGAGACCTTGGCTGATGGAAAGCACGGAAACCTGGTGGGCACATATCAACAAGGGGGACTCCCCCTTCCTGGCCCAACCAGGTCTCCGTAATACCCGCCAGGTCCGCACCCCCCTCCTGAATAAGATCACAAATGTGGGGGGCTTTATTTACCACGGACCTGGCGTTGCACAGCATCAGCCGAAGGCCTGGGGCCCGAGGTTCCGTACAACCTGGGGAACGAGAAGAGCTTTGAGGGTCGGAGCGCGCCACCGCTTGTAAACAGCGAGGACGCACTCCCGCAGGATGATGTGGCCCCCTGCTCCCGCCATATCTGCCCCTCCCACCTACAGTATCGATGTTATGGGCATCTGTATCGTAAGATCTAATCATCTCCTTGACCCCCGAGTTCACACCACCCATGCCACGCCCTACTGCTGGCCCAGATACCCTCCCCCGCGGGCCTACCCCCGAACCCACGTAACCTACCCCCCTCCCAGAACCCCTTAAAAAAGCCGAATATCCGGTCACAAAAGGAGGGACAGGAGATAAAAATACAGGAGGGGAGATAGAATAAGGCAGTCACTTTGTAGAAGCAAAGCCCCCATGATAGACACAACAATCCTTTCTAATCTCCTTAGCCTTCTTTAGGTCTTTTATGCATGAAGGTTTAACCCCCCCTCCCTATAGAAAGAGAGGGGGGAGGCCTCTGGGAAGTAATCCAGGGCTGGCCCAACAATGGAAGGGTCGGCATCTCTCCATTGCCCAGGAGTTCAGCTGAAAATAAATAAGAAAGGTCCCTATTCTCCTTTTTGTGGCCTCTTTGGTCTCTAAATTGCTTCGATTTTTGCCGCCTGTAACTGCCAACTGTAACTGCCATTTCGGGCGCCATTTTGGGCACCGCCATCACCATCGGCCTCCTCTGCACCGACTCCGCCCACCACCGGCCTCCGCAGGCAACCTCCGATCTTGCCAAGGGTCCAATGAAGTCAGCCCAGGGTGCCAGACAGTCACCGCAGCCGCATATCGCCATCCCTCCAGCAGCCTCTGATGAATGCAGGGCCGGCTGTCACGAAGCTATCGGCCCAAACTCACAGATTCAAATCCCGTCAGCACCGCCCGTCTCATTATAAGCTGTTTCAGAGAGCGAAGCCACAAACCGCTCTCCTAAAAGGTCTTCCGGAGCCGAAAACGCTCCCATCGGATCGGCAAATCAGCCCTCTCAACACACCATGGGCCATAGGTGGGTAATTGGCCCTAAGAACCCCTCAACCGTCAGGACATTACCCCCGCAAAACCGGAGCTCCATCGGAAGTCGCCATCTTGGGCATGCACGAGGGTGAAAGGGACAGTCACCAATTTTTCAGAGATTGTGCAACAGCTTGCTTTACAGTCAGCTTATGCTTCCAAACTGAAAGCTGGTAAACATGAGACATAGTATATGAAGCTACAGAAAATGTACTTGCTGTAAGCACCTAATGTTTTCAGAATAGTAGAAAAAGGCCTGAGGTGTAGGAAGCAAGAATAAGATAGGCACAAGAGTATGATAGACTTAATAAAGGCTTTATTTTCGTTGAGAACCAAATCTTACAGTACTTTTGTAACTGCTCAGCAATAAAGTATCTTGTGTTAGTAAAATCCAATCCACCCCTTTTACCAAACAAAAATGAGCCTGTGACACAGCCCTTACATTTGTTTAAATCTTAGTTTTTGTAAATTTTGTAATTACTTTTCTAATTAAAAAAAAATCCAGCTGAATCTTTATCAGACGGAAAAAACATGGTTGTGGGAAGAGTTGTAAAAGCTAGATCTGTGTGTCATTCTCTGCTTTATTCCATAGAAGCCAGACATATAAACCATTTTATCAATTAGAATTCTTATAGATCTGGAGTTCATAAAAAGATCTCACACAAGCTCTGTAGGATTGTTCATTCAGGGTCGGCAATAAGGTGATAAATCTTAAATGACAAAGTGAATTACGGTAACTACATTAGAGAAAATGAACCAAAGAATCAGTGGTTGAGAATGGGTAACTTGGCACTGTATTACAGCCACCCTCAAGGCCATTATGACTCTATACATAATGACAACTATACAAAATTTCAGTTATTTTGAAACCCAAGAGTATCATAGTAACTTGTTTTGCCTTCATAGTGCAATGCAAGTATATGGAGGAAAGCAGTACCTCAATATAATAGTACATAATCTTCTTTCTTGAGAAAATGGGCTCACAATCCTGAGAACACTAAAGACTTGTTTTAAAATACTATTGAAATGAATATGGAGAACCATACTCAAATGCAATTGTGAGATGGATGGTATGCAGATACTTCCTTAAGCGATACCAAGAATGAAATTATCTGTTTTAGGGTTTTTAAAAACTGTATGCTGCTTCCAATAAAAACAAAGGAATGTTGCCTTTATTTATACCTATCAGAATATTATCACTTCAATTATAGCTTGCTAAATTTTTCCAATTAAGGTTCTGGTGTACTCGAGAACAAAGAAACTGGCACGATTTGCCAGCATTAGGATAAAGAGTAATGCTTTGGGATTTGGTAGCACTTTGGTAAAGACTAAATGCATTTATGAAATGTGTGTGAACATCCACTGAGTTTCATATAAAAAAATGACATAACTGTAAAATATATGCATATACAAACTGAAAAATAATTTTTCATTATATTATTATGAAGGAATTGTTTTTTGATCTGACACCAAGTTTCTCTTAGACCTTGTTATGAAACCTCACATGGAAAAAAAGTTCAAAAGGTAGATAATCAGACACAGTAAACCATCCAGAATAGGTGAATTTCAAAACTTTTCCAGCAATACTGCTTAATTCTGAAATATATTTGTTTCTGGATTATTCTCTCTGAAAAATAAAAAAACGAAGAAAAGAAAAGCTTGTGGGGAGATACTTGGAATAGCTGTACGATATTTCTATCTCAAAAGCAGATATTTTGAGAATAAGGAAAAACTAAGAAATAAAACGGAAGAAAATCCAACGTTTTCCAAGTTTTTGTAATATATACACAAATAAACACATCATTCAGACAGTATGAAAATCAGTTTAATACAGTGCATTCATATTTAAAATAAATGTATGTTTGTTTCTGCATGGGCTATCGGTTGTCACAAATAGCAAACATCGAAGTGCTATATAGAAAAATGTACAGCTAGAACAGTAGTGTGAATTTAATTTATTTCCATAACAAAATAATTTACCATTCCAAACCCACTTCACCAATTAAAATGGGGAAAGTGACCAAGTTCAGTGTCATGATGAGAGGCATTTCAATGTTGCCAATATAAATACATACTTTAAAGTACTAAAAGCCTAATGCAATTGTACATCTAAACACAGTAAGCCAATAATGGCTTCTGAGTTTTCATTTTGTAATGCTTTACAAGACTTCTAAAAATTTCATCCAACTTAAGTTATCACTTTCACATCCCAAGTCTCAACATAGTCAGAATTCTGAAAGATGAGGATCCAGCAATGGCATTAGCTAAGTCCAGAAGCTGAATATTGGAGTGTTTGGCCAATAACATTTATTATTTAAAGGAATTCAACATTCTATAATACAGATGCCCTCCTTGGAAACTTTTGCTAACTTTGTTCAAACCATGCTCTGTAGAATGTAATTCCTAGTTTGGGGCTTAAAGAAATAAAAGACTTTGCGCTTAATGAAGTCTCCCAAGTATATGTGCACCTTCAGCAACAGGTGATCAATCCCAATTATTTATCCAGCTCATTGCTAGTACAGTTACATGTTTTCAGCCCAGGCTTCAAGCTCTTTCATGTCATCATCCTCTTCCTCTTCTTTTTTCTTAGCTAGAAGCAAAGCACAATAGTACAGAATTAAACATTTTCCTTTCAATACTGATTTAATTACCACATAGTGCAAGGTATAAAAAACTCTCTAAGTTAGAAAAATCATTACTGCTATGCTGAATGAATGAAACTAGAAATTTATGCATAACCTGTTGTTAAATCAAGCTGAAATATAATATGAAATTACACACGTCAGAGAAAAAAATTGTCAGAGAAAAAACCGTTAAGGTCTCGCTACCTGTACTATAACAAATGTTTTTTGTTATGCAGTCTACAATTAATTTATATTTCCAAGAACCATTTAATGACATATCAACCTTTTTGTCATGTACAGTCACAATTTGTAATATTGTCCTAATCTCAAATTTCCACCATGTAGTTTATAACATTAGATCAATCAGAATAGAGCTGCAAAGGACCTTGGAGATCTTCTAGACCAACCCCATGCTCAAGCAGAAGATCCTATACTATTTTAGACAAGTGACTAACAAGTCTCTTCTTAAAAACCTCCGGTGATGAAGCACCCTTTCTTCTTAATTCCAGGTTGCTTCTCTCCTTGATTAATTTCCATCCATTGTTTCTTGTCCTGCCCTCTGGTGCTTTGGAAAATAAGTTGATCCCCTCTTCTTTGTGGCAGCTACCTCAAATACTGGAATACTGCTATCATGTCCCCCCTACTCCTTCTTTTCTCTAGACTAGCCAAACCCAAACCCTGCAGCCGTTCTTCATATTTTTTAGTCTCCAAGCTTTTAATCATCTTAGTTGCTCTTCTTTGCACTTTTTCCAAAGTCTCAACATCTTTTTTGTAATGTGGTGACTAAAACTGGATGTAGTATTCCAGGTGTGGCCTTACTAAGACTTTATAAAGCAGTACTAATACTTCATGTGATTTAGATTCTATATCTCTGTTTATACAACCAAGGATTGTATTAGCTTTTTTGGCTCCTGCCGCACACTGCTGGCTCATGTTTAAGTGATAGTCCACTAGGACTTCAAGGTCCCTCTCACAGTTACTGTTTTTGAGCCAGGTTTCGCCTAATCTATGCTTGTACCTTTGGTTTTTCCCGCCCAGGTATAAAAACTTGCTTTTCTCCACATTAAATTTCATTTTGTTGGACAGGGCCCATTGTTCAAGTCCGTCAATATCTTTTTGGATCCTGAGATTGTCTTCTGGGGTGTTGGCTATTCCTGCCAGCTTAGTGTCATTAATATGTATTTTTATAGTTCTATAAAACTGTTATTGGAAAAGAGGTCAGATATTCCTATAAAATAAACACATTGTAGATGTAGGTGCGGCAAGATATTTTAAAAAAATTAATTATGCAAATGGAGCATATATGACTATGTTTGTAAAGCAACTACATTCGTCATAAAACATCACTTTCCAACATTTACCAGGTTTTGAAGGTAAAGCTATAGAGGGCACATTGGGTAGTGGAACATTCTCTGGACCACTGATTTCCAACAGATTTTTATCCAATTCTTCCTGCTCTAATTCTTCTAATTCAGCCATCAGCTCATCCTGTAATGGAACAAGTGAGAAAAATTTTCATTGCTTGTATTAGTACCTGTAATCACATTTACTAATATTGTATTATGAGAAAAATAGTTTTAATATATTTTTATTAATCACTGGGTGTAACTGGATTTTCTCAGAGTCTCACATTTAGAATAGAATAACAGAGTTGGAAGGGACCTTGGAGGTCTTCTAGTCCAACTCCCTGCCCAGGCAGGAAACCCTACACCACTTCAGACAAATGGTTATTCAACATCTTAAAAATTTCCAGTGTTGGAGCATTCATAACTTCTGCAGGCTAGTTGTTCCACTTATTTGATTTGAGCACCATCCAGCTCCACAGTAATCAGGGTGGATAAAAATCAATGATTTTTTTAAAAAAATAAAAAAAATCAGATTTTTTTGATTTAAATTGGATTTTTTTGATTTTTTTTTAATTTATTTTGATAAAAAACTTTTGGGGTAAAAATCTATCATAAGATAGTTTTCTATTTAAGATGCATAAATAATTTAGTTTATTCAGCATGAAATGAAGCTTAATTATGTAGCATGGGGCTGTATATTCTGCAACACTGGGACTATCGGTGAGTCAACAGTGGGTCAAAGGAGTAGCAGAGATGAGAGTTGCTCTTTAAAAATTATGATTTAAATCGAGTTGATTTAAATCAAGCCTTTTTACTAGTGATTTAAATCATGATTTAAATTGTGATTTAAATCAACTCGATTTAAATCAAATCCACCCTGACAGTAATTCAGGGCAACTCCCAATATAAAATAACAATTTATTTTCAGTTATTTATTTATAACATTTATTGGCCATCCATCTTACCACAGGGTAACTCTGGACAGCTTACAATCATAAAAGATAAAAATTATATATACTAAAAACATTAAGTTAATTCAAGACAAACACTACAGTTCAATTAAAGATGAGGAGACCAGGAGCAGAATGGGGGAGGAGACGAGATTAGCCACTTCCATTATTATGCTCCCACATTGGAGCCCCAAGATAACTGGAAGAGCCAGGCCTTTAGGCTCTTACAGAAGGTCAGAAGGGTTGGAGCCAACCTTACTCCAGGAAGCAAGATGTTCCAGAGAGCAGGCATAATGGCGGAGAATGACCTTCTTCTGGATCCCACCAGCCAGAATCCTCGAACTGACAGGACCAACAGCATGCTTCCTCTGCTGGCATGGGTGGGGAGGGCCGATCCCAGTGGGATGAGACAGTCCCTCAAGTACCCTGGACCCATGCTATAAAGGGCTTTAAAGATGATTATCAACACTTTGAATTGCACTCGGAATGCAGCTTGTGAAGCTCTGGTGTTACATGGGTTATTGTTTGGGCCCCAAGAACTATTCGTGCTGCTGCACTCTGCGTTAGCTGTAGCTTCCAAATGCTCTTCAAGAATAGTCCCATATATACAGTGCATTATAATAGTTGTACATCGTGAGATGATTAGGTCCTAAATGATTGAATGCAGGGACTCCTGATCCAGCAAAGGCTGCAATTGGTGCACAACCTGAAGTTGTGCAAAGGCTCTCCTAGCTGCGACTGCCACCTGCTCTTCGAGGAGGAGTTGTGAGTCCAGGACAACCTTCAAGTTGCAGATCAGACCCATTTAGGGCAGCGCCACCCCATCCAGAGTGGGGTGCACCCAAAGCCATTCAGTCTTGCCAATCTTGCCAGGGTTCAGTCAAAGTCTCCCCCATCCAGGCCCCCAGAGCCTCCAGGCAGCCCGAGAGGTCAGCAACAGCATCACATGCGTCACCAAGTGTGGAAATATAAAGTAGGGTATTGTCAGCATACTGCTGATATCTCAACCCATGGTGACAGATTATTTTACCCAGCGGCTTCATCAAGTTGTTAAAAAGAAATGGAGAAAGTACCAAGTCCTGTGGCATACAACAAGATAACTGTCGAGAGAGACTTCCCACGCCCTATAAACTCCAAGTGACACTGGCCATGGAGAAAGGAGACAAATCAGCACAAAACTGTGCTGCCCAGCCCTAGACCAACCCAAAACCATGCCATGTTGGATGGTATTGAAGACTACTGAAAGGTTAAGAAGAGTGAGGATGGTTTAACAGTCGTGGTTCTTAACAGTTGACCACATCATCATGTCCAATGTTTTCTAAACCATCATAATGCATTACTCATGTGTAATTAGCCCTCTATTACAGCATTTTAAATCACTGAGCTTCCTAACCACTGGATGTCGTGACACAGAATGAAATTATTTTTAGTTATTTATTCTTACGTCATCAAATTCTTCACCAATTCCTACAGGCTTGGAGATAGCGGTTGAAATTTCATCAGCTAACTCTTGCTGTTCTGCAATATCTTGCATGAGTTCATCTACTTTGTCAATATCCCTGTAAGAGACAAATTTGGTAAGTTTCATCCATTCAGGTAATATCTTGGAGATCAATTAAAACTACTAAGCATTTCTGGAAATCTATATGGAACTCATTTCAACACTGATTTAATTTAAATTCTTTTAATTTAATTTAAATTCTTTTAATATTAGACTTAACAATTTATGAAGATGAGTTACTATAATTATTTGCAACACAATAAGGATTTATTCCAGTTAGAATTTAAACTGAGATCAAAGTAGTAAAATGCCTTTTATGCTACACAAAAAATTATTTCAGTATACAAAGTAGAATGCATTTATGAATAATCACAGAAATGAGCTATAATTAGTGTTCCAATTTTTCCAAAATAAAGGAATTGGTAATTATTAAGCAAAATTGGCATTTCTTTGCCTTATTCAATAATGCTGCATGTTAATAATTTCACCATGCTTTATAGTACTCAGATGCTTGGGGGAGATCTGAATTCTAAGACTTGTGATCTGTTCTCTCTGGATCAATTTTGAAATTTTTAAAAAGCTGATTTTTTTTTGACAATGGTCAAAAATGCACCAATTAAACACAAAACACTGCAGATCCTAATGATTGCTTTGTAATCATCCTTCCAGAAAACCAATGAGAAGGATATCTTACATGTTATCATGAGCAGCTTTCATTGCTTTTGCAGCAAAGCCCATATTCTTGAGCACTTCAGTGTTGGTGTTAGCATTTTCCAAGGCTTCCCTCTGGAACTCAATTGTGGAAAGTGTGCCATCTATTTGAGCAAGTTGCTTTTCGTATCTCTTCTTTCGTTTTAGAGCTTGGAGTGCAGCTGGATAAAAATAACACAAAGCATGATTGATATATAATGTGCCTCTACAACTGTCTCTGCTAGAATGCTACCCAGAATATAAAACCACTTGAAATGTGTGCTCACAATTACTTCTCTTTATTTTGCTCCAAACTTCAAAATTAACATTATTATTACCAACAGATACTCTTTCCTAGGCAAATAAATTGTATTTATTAACTCTAAATCTAACTCGAGGATAAAAACCCACCAGATCAGATTCATAGAGTTACTGGTGTTTATGGAAAGTACAAATGGACTTGGACAAAGATGAAAAGAACTTCATGAGAAGAGACAATGATACCATAAGAAAATAGGAATTAGAATTCTAACTATGGGACCTAAGGATAGCTGGGAGGAGGCTGTCATTTACTTGAATCTCTCATTAAATTCCATCAAAATCTTAACTTACACTACACCATCAACCTTAGTTCTGACCTATTTATAGAACAAGTTCACTTTCTTGACATTACAAAAAATTACACAATAGACAATAAACACCATATTATACAAGAAACCCACAGATCGTAATGCACAGCCACATGCTTCCAGCTTCCATTGAGAAAACTAACAAGTATTATTTATCAGTAGAATCTATGCATTTGCTCTGAGATGCTCAACTGATGAAATTAAGCCATGCTTTTGGGAGACTGAATTACCCAATCAAATCAGTAAGCAATCAATAAAGTCACATCAATTCCCAGGAAAGACATATTAAAAGAGAGCAAAAAAACCTAGAATAGGTCATTAGTTGTCACAATTCACAGTTAAAGCCATTCAAGCACATTATTAATATATAACCCATGCTACAATTCAAATGATACTGCACTTTCTCAGGCATTGAGTGACAGCCATTGCTTGCATATAAACAACCCCTAAAGTGAAATAGATTCTGAGAAAAACAATAAAACAACAATGTTAGGCATGGAACCAGAACCAGCAAAAAATCCAGATATCTAATTTATTCCCTAGATGCGTACTTTCATAGAATTATAGAGTGGAAGGGACATTATCATTATCATATCCACCCTACTCTACACTGCAAGATGCACTATATCAATTTTGTAAATGACTATCAAACCTCTATTTGAAAATCTCCAGTGAAAGGGAAGAAGTCCATGTAGTGACTTAGTCTACTGACTGGAATTCTTACCATCAAAATATTCTTCCTAATGTCCACATCCTTGAGGTTTCATCCTATTAGTCCTACCTTGTGGAGTTTATAAGTCTGAACCCTCTACAACACGACTTCCCTTTCTGGGTTCAAGACCCGAGCGCCATGTAATTGGATGAATCCCTGTTACCTGCCCCAGCTCCTGCCAACCTAAACAGTTTGAAAGCATGCAAATGCAAATAGATAAATAAGTATCACTTATTTGGTGAGAAGGTAACAGCGTTCTCAGCATAGAGTCATGCTGGCCACATGATCAAATGTCTTTGACAATGCTGGCTCCCTCATCTAAGAAATAGAGATGAGCACCGCCCCCCAGAGTCATACATGACTGGATAGAGGAAACTTCTACCTTTACCTATGACAGGATTCAACTTTAACTTATCAATGTGAAATTAAATTGCAGGTCATTCTTACTAAGCCACAGAATACACGTAGGCCTCAAATAGGAATAAGGAGGCAACCCAAGTTGAGCAGAGACATACAAAATATTGTATAATTTCACATGAATCCAAAGTATTCCCTTAGTACAGGGATGCCCAAACCCCGGGCTGCACAAGCCATCGCTTGCACAAATAGAACTGCACTCACAAACATACTCACCCGTTGCTCCTGCGGTACCATCTCCTCCCCCCACCCCACCGCTGCCAGCTCACAAAGCCAGACAAGTTGGGGACCGCTGCCTTAGTTGCCCACTCAGGCTATTTCAATACCTGATCCCCATACCATAGCAGAATTTAATTTGGGAGGAAAAGTAGGGAGAGATATATTATTGGAAAGAATTGGAATAGACAAATTAGTAATTTCAATTTGCATGTGCACCTATTATTTATTTTTTATCATGCATTTATTTATTTTTTATTTATCAATCAATCATATTTCTATGCCGCCCACTCTCCAAGGACTCTGGGCGACTTACACCAAAGACAGTATACTAAATAGCATATTGCCCCCAACAATCTGGGTCCTCGTTTTACCCACCTATTTATTTTTTATAAATAACTGAAAGTGATGAACATATCTAACACTCCTTCCTCCTCCTATTTTCCCACACCAACAACCTTGTGAGGTGGGTTGGGTTGAGAGAGAGTGACTGACCGAAAGTCACCCAGCTGGCTTCATGCCTAAAGCAAAACTACAACTCCCAGTCTTCCAGGTCCTAGCCTGATGCCTTAACTCAACTGGCTTAATACTTAGGAATTAATATGGTCAAAAATGGGATGCCACCAATGCTAAGAGACGAATCAACTAAAAGCATTATAAAATGGTTGATTACATACTGTACTGTACATCTAAAAGATTCTAAAAATCCAAAGTGTGTGTGTGTGTGTGTGTGTGTGTGTATTACAACTCCACACAATATTCCCCAGACACCTGTTGTGCCATGGATGCTACCGGAGTGGGAGGGAAGCCCCTTCAAAATTATTTGAACATCCAACTCATGAGACTATTGATATGTTAATAAAGGAACCATTCCAAATAGGGTGCTTTTCATTAAGAGACTTACACCTTACAATCAAAGGTTGCTCCCTCAATCATGGATTTCAGAAACGGTAGAAACTTCTCTTAAAAATTCTGCTCTTCTGTGCTGATGTTGGTGCATTTTGCTTCTGCAATCATTCTTGATCACACCCATTCCATCACATAACTTGTGAGACCAAAGGGGCAGCTGGCCACAAAGTCCACAATTCTGAACCTACCTATAGAAGCACATGTTTACTAACCTACCTGTAAAAGAACATATTTACTCACCTACCTATAGAAGCACAGGTTTACTCACCTACCTATAGAAGCACAGGTTTACTCACCTACCTATAGAAGAATGTTTACTCACTTACCTATAAGATGCATAGGTTTACTCACCTACCTATAGAAGAATGTTTACTCACCTACCTGTAAAAGAACATATTTACTCACCTACCTATAGAAGCACAGGTTTACTCACCTACCTATAGAAGCACAGGTTTACTCACCTACCTATAAGATGCATAGGTTTACTCACCTACCTATAGAAGAATGTTTACTCACCTACCTGTAAAAGAACATATTTACTCACCTACCTATAGAAGCACAGGTTTACTCACCTACCTATAGAAGCACAGGTTTACTCACCTACCTATAAGATGCATAGGTTTACTCACCTACCTATAGAAGAATGTTTACTCACCTACCTATAGAAGAATGTTTACTCACCTACCTGTAAAAGAACATATTTACTCACCTACCTATAGAAGCACAGGTTTACTCACCTACCTATAGAAGCACAGGTTTACTCACCTACCTATAAGATGCATAGGTTTACTCACCTACCTATAGAAGAATGTTTACTCACCTACCTGTAAAAGAACATATTTACTCACCTACCTATAGAAGCACAGGTTTACTCACCTACCTATAGAAGCACAGGTTTACTCACCTACCTATAAGATGCATAGGTTTACTCACCTACCTATAGAAGAATGTTTACTCACCTACCTGTAAAAGAACATATTTACTCACCTACCTATAGAAGCACAGGTTTACTCACCTACCTATAGAAGCACAGGTTTACTCACCTACCTATAAGATGCATAGGTTTACTCACCTACCTATAGAAGAATGTTTACTCACCTACCTATAGAAGAATGTTTACTCACCTACCTATAAGATGCATAGGTTTACTCACCTACCTATAGAAGAATGTTTACTCACCTACCTATAGAAGAATGTTTACTCACCTACCTATAGAAGCACAGATTTACTCACCTACCTATAGAAGCACAGGTTAACTCACCTACCTATAGCAGCACAGGTTTACTCACCTACCTATAGAAGCACAAGTTTACGCACCTACCTATAAGATGCATAGGTTTACTCACCTACGTATAAGATGCATAGGTTTACTCACCTACCTATAAGATGCACAGGTTTACTCACCTACGTATAAGATGCATAGGTTTACTCACCTACGTATAAGATGCATAGGTTTACTCACCTACCTATAAGATGCACAGGTTTACTCACCTACGTATAAGATGCATAGGTTTACTCACCTACCTGTAAAAGCACAGGTTTACTCACCTACCTATAGAAGCAGATTTACTCACCTACCTATAGAAGCACGTTTACTCACCTACCTATAAGATGCATAGGTTTACTCACCTACCTATAAAATCACAGATTTACTCACCTACCTATAGAACAGATTTATTCACCTACCTATAGAAGCACAGATTTACTCACCTACCTATAAGATGCACAGCTTTACTCCCGAGCAAACACACAGAACACGACCCACCTTTTACCACCCTCCCCGCTTGCTCGACCATCCAAGGAGGGCGTTCAAATTCACCTCATCCGAGTCCACCCACAAACGCGAGATGGGATTCCTCCACGGGCTCCGATCAGCCGGACTCACCGCGCTTATTCTTGGTGCCGTGTTTGCGGGCCGCCAACAGCTCCTGTTCGATCTTCTCTTCCAGGAACTCCTGTTTTTTACTCAGCATGTCCTCGGTCTCTTTAAGCCTCTGGATGGCCTCTTGGGGAGAAGGGCCCTTCCCGCCGCCTTTCTCCCCCGGGCCGATCCCGAACAACTTCCCCAGCAGCCCCGACATGGCTGGACCTCGCGCGAGGAGAGGCACCGACCGACAACCCCAGCCCGGAGGAAGTAAGGAAAAGAGGGGAGCGGAGGGAGGAGGCTCCCCCGAGGATGATGCTGGTTGCTCTGAGGAGGTGCAGAAGTGGACGTGGCGGCGAATGGGGATCCCTGCGGTCCCCTCAAACCGTCAACCGGGTTAGTTGGCCGCACAGGCCCAAGGCCCGACAGTGACCCCTCTCTTACGCCACCAGTCCTCGGCAGCGCATCAGCCCCAAGCGCCCCCACCCCACCCCCACCCCCACGACTGACTCACGGTCCGGAGTAAAACCGCCCACGATCCCATACGTCACTCGTAGAGCTATGGCAACAGTGGTAACCCCGCCCACCTCCGTCTTCTCTTTTTCCCCCGGTCGGCTCAGTGGGTGTAAATAAGCAGCAAAGGCTGCCGGGAGTTGTAGTGTTGCTCGAAAAAAGGACGCTATTGTATAAAATGTGCTTAGAAGCAGGGGTGGGCAACTGTGGCCCTTTTACAACCTGTGGACTTCAACTCCCAGAATTCCTGAGAAAGCCAAGCTGGCTCGGGAATTCTGGGAGTTGAAGTCCACAGGTCATAAAGGGGCCATATTTGCCCACCCCTGGCTTAGAGCAGTGTTTCTCAACCTTGGAAGCTTGAAGATGGGTGTTGCTCGAAAAAAAGGACGCTTTTTGCATAAAATGTGCTTAGAGCAGGGGTGGGCAAATGTGGCCCTTTTATAACCTGTGAACTTCAACTCCCAGAATTCCTGAGACAGCCAAGCTGGCTCAGGAATTCTGGGAGTGGAAATCCACAGGTCATAAAGGGGCCATATTTGCCCACCCCTGGCTTAGAGCAGTGTTTCTCAACCTTGGTAGCTTGAAGATGGGTGGACTTCAACTCCCAGAATCTCCCAGCCAGCAGCGCTTAGAGCAGTGTTTCTCAACCTTGGTAGCTTGAAGATGGGTGGACTTCAACTCCCAGAATCCCCCAGCCAGTGCTGGGGGATTCTGGGAGTTGAAGTCCACCCATCTTCAAGCTACCAAGGTTGAGAAACACTGGCTTAGAGGTACAGTTTCATCAGTTCCTGAGTCGTCGTAATAGTTTCATCCATAAAAATCGTTGATTAGTAGCCTCATTTTTTATGTATACATTTTGAAACTCAATACACGCAGCAGCCAGATATCACAACGTGCTTCAAAGAGGGTTTGTTTTTTTTTTAAAAAAAAACGGTGTTTGTTCAAAAGACTGACTTTTTTTATCCCCTGAGGCTTGAATACTATTTTAAAAAGAAAGAAAAGAAAACTGATGCTCTAGTCTTGATGCTTATGTCTTGGTGCCCTTGCTTGCTCTGCATCTTTTCTAGACTGTTTCATTGGTTTTAACGCAAAGGTTTCCAAACATGGTATCTTGCCCTTTTCATTCGACTATCACATGACTTATGAGAATATGGATTTTTAAAAATCTTTTACCCTTCAATCAACAAGGGGCTAGTTTGTTGGTATGCTCTGAGGTTCTGCCTTCAACTCTGCTTCAGAGATCAAGATTATCTTTATTGAGTTTACTGTACTATATTACTGTATAGTCCAATTGAAATGAAAAATGATAATCGGCTGACTAGTGTGGTACACACTTTAGCCATTGATATCTATGCTGTGTAAATCTTATCAGGAAGATCTGATGAATATTATGTATATTTTTCATGTATGTATGTTTTTTGTTCTGTCAAACCATACACCAGTGGAAAATTAGCTAGGTTTTCAACTATTCCTTCTAACCACTCGTCAACAAATTGCTAGTTACTTTGTGTGCTTTATTTATCAATGTTTGCAAAATAGCCTGCTGATTTTAAATTATTTTGGCTGTGGTCTCTATATCTGTCTTTGTGCTGACTTTAGGCCATGAGTAGGTGAATAGCATTCAAATCATGAGAAACTCGTCACTATTACAGACATTCAATTGTCTGTAATTTTGAATTTGATATCAAAACTATCACTGAAAAATAGTTATTGTTAACATCATCCCTAATAACTGCAAGACTTGCAGACAGAAGTAGTTGTGAAAGAGAACAATGACCCCAGATGTTCTCTGCTGACTTCCTAGTGTTCAACTGACAAAGCTGCTTTCCTACAAATCCAATAGGCAGAGAGGTGTCATATCCATAGATTAAGTTGGCAATATGTAACCCACTGTTTTCCAGATGTTTTAATCAACTCTCACAATCACTAGTAGGCTGATCAGTGTTAAAATCTAAAACACATAGAAAACGCCAGCCTAAATTGTTTCCACAAGGCCAAACAACAGATTCACCTCATACAGAGCAAGCTTGAAATGGCTCAGGAACCTGTTCTTTTCAGTGTGAGGAGAAGGAAAAACTTGATGCAAAGTGGAATTGGTTTTTTTCTTCTCAGGTTGGTTAAGGGGAATGATACAAAGGATGAAGTACTGAAATACTCATTGTATTTTAAAATGTTTTAAACAATAATGAACTTTAAAAACATTTTATAAAAGATTGCATTTTTTCAATTCAGAAAAAAACTGGAAGTGACCTTGGAGGTCTTCTAATCCAATACCCTGCTCAAGCAGGAGACTCTACACCATTTCAGACAAGTAGTTGTCCAGTCTCTTCTAAAAAACTTCCAGTGATGAAGCACCCACAACGTCTTATGGCAATCAGTTCCACTGGTTAATTGTCCTCACTGTTAGAAAGTTTCTCCTCTATTCCAGGTTGCTTCTCTCCTAAATTAGTTTCCATCCATTGTTTCCTGTCCTGCCGTCTGGTGCTTTTGAAAAGAAGTTGACCCACTCTTCTTTGTGGTAGTCCCTCAAATATTGGAAGTGCTATCATGTCGCCCTTAGTCCTTCTTTTCTCTATCTATCTATTTATTTATTTTATTTTATTTTATTTTATTTTATTTATTAAATTTTTATACTGCCCCTCTCCCGAAGGACTCAGGGCGGTGTACAGTCATATTAAAACAACATATACCCACACAATTTAAAAACAATTTAAAATATATTAAAAATTTGGCCCTTATATTAAAAACTACAAACACCCAATTTAAAATTCATTTTCTAAGCCAGCCTGGCCTGTCGAAACAGACTAGATTAGTCATACCCCAATCCCGAAACCGTTCTTTATGTTTTAGTCTCCAGGTCTTTAACCATTTTAGTTGCTCTTCTCTGCACTTTTTCCAAAATTTCAACATCTTTTTTGTAATGTGGTGACTAAAACTGGATGCAGTATTCCAGGTGTGGTTTTAGTAAGGTTTTATAAAGTGGTACTAATACTTCAGGTGATTTTGAGTCTATGTTTATATCACCAAGAATATATTAGCTTTTTTGGCTGCTGCCGCACTGTCAGCTCCTGTTTAAGTGATTGGCCACTAGGACTCCAAATTACTGTTTTTGAGTCAGATTTTGCCTGATCTTTACTTGTACCTTTGGTTTTTCCTACCTAAAGTGTGAACTTTGCTTTTCTCCACATTAAATTTCATTTTGTTGGATAGGGGCCATTGTTCAAGTCTGTCAAAATCTTTTTGCATTCTGAGCTTGTCTTCTGGGATGTTGGCTATTCCTGCCAGTTTAGTGTCATATGCAAATTTAAAGAGTTCCCCTTCTATTCCCTCAGTCATTTATGAAGATATTGAGAACACTGGGCCTAAGACAGAACCTTGTGGTGCCTCATTGCTAATAAGAACTACTTATCGAGTATGGTTCATCAGCCAGTTACAAATCCATCTGGTGGTGATACTGTCTATGCCACATTTTTCTCACTTACCAAGAAGTAGATTGTGGTGTACTTTGTTGAATGCCTTACTAAAGTCTAAGTATACTGTCTCCACAGCATTTCACCAATCTACTAATTTAGTCACTTTGTCAAAGAATGAAATAAGATTGGTTTGGCATGATCTGTTTTTAATAAAGCTGTGCTTGTTTCTAGTTATAACTATTTATTTGAAGATGTTTGTAGATCTGTTTTTTGATTTTTTGAACTTTTACAGTATCTTTTCATGTATTGATGCTAGGTTGATTGATCTGTAGTTTCCTGGGTCTGTTTTTTTCTCTCTCCTTTTTTGAAGATAGGAACCACATCAGCCCTTTTCCAATCCTCAGGTACTTCCCCGGTACTCCAGGATTTTTGAAAGATATGATAAAGTCTGAGATAACATCTGCCAGCTCCTTCAGAATTCTGGGATGTAATCCATCAGGTCACAGTGAATTATATTCATCAAGATCAGACAGGTGTTCTCTTACCATTTTCTTGCTTATTTTAATTTTTATTTCTAGTCTGTCTGTTACTGTTATGTTTTTGGTAGGTTGGGCTATAGTTACTTTTTGGGTGAAGAGTGGTGCAAAGAATGAGTTAACTCATTAACAGATTCAGATTGGGCATAATCTGATACCAATAATAATTTAGGTTGAATGTGTTTGGTCTTCAACCACCATCTTGGGGTGACATTAACTTGTAGATTTTGTGCTGATGGCTTAAATGTTTCACTTGATTTTGGATCGCTTGTTCTTCCCAATCTCATTTTTGTAATACTGAATCTGGAGAATTCAAAAGGATACATACTCTTTTGGATCATTTTGGTCAGTCCTAATAACACTATTGCCAACTATGGATATTAAAACAGTGAGGAGGATTGGAGCATCTTTCCAATAACAAGAAGTAGCTGAGACTTGGGGGCAGGGGATTAATACAGCACATGATGGAAGGCAATTGTCTACAATATGGAGAAAACCGAGAATATTCTAATAGCGCTTTCAAAGGACAGGAAGATTTAAGGAATGGATTTGCAACCAATTTCAGAGAAACAGGTATAATGCTTCTGCCAACACAAAATTGCCTCAGGACATACTGATCATTGCTAGTTTACACAGTTTTAATTCCAAGAGATTGTATCTCTGTATATTTTTTGGTCAGGTATTGCAGGCACCAATAACGGGAGATTTACTCTTAATATTTACTTATGGTGATGAGCGGCTATCCTACCATGACTAAGGATTGAAAATGCCATTTCAAAAAAACCTAATGTAAAAAAGAACACTCCATGGCCAGGCAGACTAGCCTTGATTTATACACATCACTTCATCAAAAGGCAACTGCAGGCAACAGGACATAGTAACAACAAAATTATAGTATTATTTTTGGTAACAAGGTAATAGAGAAAAATATATTTAGTAATCCCGCCCCCTCAGCAAATGTTACTCAACTGTATCGGGGAGGGGGGAAACCTTAGAAAAATATTTTCCTTAAAGGAAGCCCAAGGAACTATACAACTGACAAGAATTATGCAATATCTGAAAATCTGTAATGCTGAAATAGAGATAATTTTATTCTGTGACATAATGAATTTTATTGAGAAAAACGTTGACATAGGCTTATCACCTGTGCTGGAAGTACAACCTTGTTTTTTTGAGAAATCTAGAGGCAAATTACTGCAGCTAAAACTTTTGAGACCACATAGGTAACTTATATCACGTCTCTGTATTTTCTTCACAGTCCTTGTGCAAACAGCAATGGGCATATGGAAGCCAGATCAATGGAAATGCCTAATGAAGATGCCAGCCTTATGTTCTTGGTATTCTAATGAGCAATGATAATTGAAAATAAGGATTCACTTTCAACAGACGGATATGGTACACTCTTGAAATGTGAGTTGTAAACAATGTGAAACAAGTATTGGGTGTTAGGTCTGCATATGCATGAAACTCAAGAGACTGCAATTCTATGTATCTTTAAATGGAACTATAGTATTCTACTAAATTAGAGGGGCTTACATATGAGTATATTGATGTAAACTGGACCCAACATCACACTAAATTGTGTACCATATCATAGATTTTTTTGTTTTTGCTTAGTGTGTTGTGTTACCTAGCTAGTTGGGACCACCAACTTGGTCATTATGTAAAGTTGTCACTAAGTGAAAAATCAAGTGACTGCAATTGTACTTATAATTTTATACAGGACAATGCAAACCAACTATAATGGCAAATACTGACTGATTGACTGACTAAAGTTTGTAAATATGGGCAATGGTCCCAAAGTTACCTTTTCAGTACTATTGTAACTGCAAATAGTCATTGACTCAGGCAGTCACTAATCAAGAACTACCTATAGTCTGACACATTACTTAGACAAACCAGTTTAGTACTTTAGTTAAAAACTGTGCAAAACTGTGTTTCAGAATGCACACAAGTGTGCATGAAGCACCTATTTTTGAATAATTAGTGAATGTGTGTTTTCCACAACATAGGTTTCTCTGGAAACTGCTCCCAACTGTCCCCACACATGTGGAATATATGTACACATACAAAGAAACAGCTAGGAGTCACACTAATGCCGTTATGTAGATTGAAAAAGCTGCAGAGCTTAAATAAGCCTTCATACATGCCCATGGTTTTGAGTTACCTCTCTTGAAGTCAAATCAAGTTCTCTCGTTTCCTATGGATATAACAGGAACTCTAGAATTTCAGATAAAAAGAAGTACACGAAAGGCCAAAAATTCTGACTCAAAGATTTAACAATCTGTAGTGTCACAGAATGCATGTTTTCCAGAAGCTTGTAGACCATACACTCAAGAACACTTGCAATCGGATAGCAGGACATCTTGGGAAAAAAATAACATAACATCAGCACAAGTAATTCATTGGTACTAATATAATTCATTGATTAAATTAATATCATCCATACTTATTTCAATCTGGTCTTTAATAAACCCGAAGCAACTACTTGCTCAGGTCCAAGAAGATGGTCCCCCTTCACCAGTTTCCCTCTATCAAATAAGCTACAAGATCAAGCTACAATGCTCCACAAGTGCATTGTCACTGAGCCTACTGCTGAAGTACCTTAGAGTTCCGTTTCTCAACCTCAGCAATGTGTGGATTTCAACTCCCAGAATTCCCGTTAGCATGAGGTTGAGAAAAACCGCCTTAGAAAGTTCTCTTCTTTAATGTAATGAATAATTGTGGTGTTACAAACGGATGGAAAAGAGAATGAGCACCATTACAGTACATGCTGGTCTTTCCTCCCTTTTGTCCCCTTTCCCAGTTCTTTCTTAGCAGGTGCAAATTTAGCACCCCTCAACTCTTGAAAGTCACATTTTTCTTTGAAATCCAAATTCCCGTGATATTCTCCAGTTTCAAAATCATATGTTCAGATGTATTTCCTTCCAAAGCTGCTGTTTATTATCAGCAAATCTGAGAAAGTTTTTTTTGGGGGGGAGGCTCCAGCTTTGTCTACTGTGTTTGTAAATTTCCCCATTTATATATATACCCTGAGAAAAGAAAATGGTAAAAAAATACTTTTATGAATAAGTCTGTGAACTTTTCAAAGGATCATGTTATGAATAAACCTTCATCTTGAAAGTGCAACATAGGTTTAGGATAGAACCATAAATGTGGTCCTAGGAATGCACAGAGGAGCAAGTAACATGGGTGATGGGATCATTATGGAAATTTCACAACTTGCATACTTGTGTCAGAGATCAGGATACAAGTACGTAATATTTGCACAATAACATTTTCTTGCACATTTTGTCATTTTGGTGTCATTACCGTTTGCTGTAAGTGCTCCATAATGAAACAATAAAATTAAATCAAGAAATGTGAAAAAAATGTTGCGGTGATCTAGATTCAGAGTTCAAGAACTTGAAAGAATATTTAAGCACCGGATATCTTTAAATAAATATCTTTAAATTGCTTAATGCAGTGTAAGCCGCCCTGAGTCTCCGGAGAAGGGCGGCATATAAATCAAATTAAAAAATAAAAAGTAAAAAAAATAAAAAAAAAATAAAAAGAATATAAAACTATCATCTGTTTTTAACAGCTTCTTCAAATGAATTCATCCAGATAAGGAGAGGAATGACTTCACTTTGTAAAATGTTTCTTTAAAAAAATGCTGTTCTCTGCATTGGTGAAGCCACACATTTATACACATACACCACCATTCATTTCTCACTCTCTGCAGCAGTTCTTTTGTATCAGTAAACACAGGAACTTTTCCCTCCTATTAAATGGACGCAGCATAGCATTTGTCAATTAGTCAGTAGTGTGGATGTAAACAGGAACTGCCAGCATGGCACATGGACTCTCAGAGCCAGGTTGCAATTCTGTCAGAGCAAGGTTGGGTGAAATGCCAGAATGCTGGCCAGAGTTGCCAGTGTCTGAATTTGCTGTTGATCTGCCAACCACAATGGAGAGAACAGTGTCAGGTTCAGAAAATTGTTCTTTATTGGGACCACTTTTTTGAAGGCTCTCTCTACCTGTAGTGTCTTTGAGTTCTGTGAAAGTCAACTGAGCTGAAAGAGGAAGTCCCATTTTCCGCCCACGTGCCCCCCACTTCTTCTGGGATTTTCTGACTGGTAATTCTTTATCCTTTGATGAGTTCATCCTACATTTGTGGTCCTTCATGTACTTCTGGCGAGTAAAGCCTTTGCTACACGTAGGGCAACGGTACTTATAGTTGCCAGTGTGAGAACGCTGATGTTCCATCATATGAGCTCGCCGGCTGAAGGCTTTGTTACAATACTGGCACTTGTGGATCTTCATACCTAAAAAGAGAGAATGCAATAAACAGCTTAGATATAAAAAGTTTATGTAGGCCTTATCTAAACCTAATTAATAGTTTTGTGGATGAAGTGAGATTTGAACCTAAAACTTTATGGAACGCTTTCTTAGTGACTCTACATCAATTCTATATAATTATACTAGTGATATAAACCATATTTTGTATAAGAAATCATGAAAACTCAGCTACATTGAATATATATTTATTGAGGGTTTTGCTACCATATTGTTGGCTTTTGGGAATAGATTCCGGCATAACAATTCAATGTGGAATGGTTAATTCAGTCCCAATGGTAGCTAAAATTAGATATTTTGATTCAAAGCTCAATAAATTGTTAGGGTGGAGTTGAATTGCTTCTACACTGAAGTTAAGAAACAAAATCTAAATGTTTTATTAACATTCAATACAATAATTATAATTATTTCCAGTACTGATCCAAATCAAAGCAATAATTGCACATACCTGAATGGGATAAAATATGAGCTTTCAGCTTGTCTGGTCTATTGAATTCTTTACTGCAGCCTGTGTGATTTCTGAATAACAAGATAAAAATAAGCAATGCAGAGATGAACTTCTAAGATAATTTATTTATTAAAATATCTGTATGACCATCCTTCTTTGAACAGATAATTCTGTTTCACTAACACAATGATAGTCATCTTACAGAAGCAAGTTACAAGTTTAAATTATCAAACTTTCCTATAGCAAGAAGTATTGAGTCCTTGATGTTTTCTGAGCTTGGTTGTTTCCTTGCATACATTTTATTTTCATGCTATGTAACATCATCGTGAGATTTGCTGGTTGTTTTATATATACAGATAGTTTTTGTTTAGCAACCACAATTGTAACTGGCAACTCAGTCATTCAATGATTGCTAATTGAAATCATGACTCTGCTTATGATCTTACTTCAGCTTTATTTTGCTTTACAGACCTCCAAAGGTCATAATTGTGAGGACTGGTTGTAAAGTTATTTTTTTATCACCATCATAACTGTGAATGATTGTTAAACAAGGCCTTTATATAGTAGCTTGCTACTTTCCCTCACAATGACAATGTAACCCAATCTGGTACAGAAAGAGAGCACAACAACCCTACAATTCTACCCTGAGTTACTTATATTCTCTTCTGCTGCAAGAATGAAGTCCCTACACAGTGATAGAAAAAAAATTGTTGTTTCTCCTTCACAATGTTTTTGAAAATTACCCTATGAAAAAAACAGCAAAACAACAAAAAAGAACTGCATATTGATCTTTAATTAAAGAGGCAGAAAGAATAAAAGACTATCACAGTGAACAATCTACTATACTTTTTTTCTCCAGAAGACACACTTTTTACCCCAAAAGTCTTTTGCGGTCCTTTGGTGAATAGCAGCCAGGCCACCGCAGCAGGGTTCTTTTACAGTGCTAAACCCCGCCACTTCCGTCTTTGTCATTGCCTGCCTCTTCTGTCTCTTTTCCGCAGTGCAAGAGTCAATAGGCAGAGCTGGCACATGAGAGGACACCTATCTCTGGTCCTCTCAGGCTGCGCCTCCTGCCCTCACTACACTGCTGCTCCAAATTTTTTTGCTTGTTTTTCTCCTCTAAACCTATGTGAGTCTTATGGTCCGGTGCATCTTATGGAACAAAAAATATGATATTTCCAAGCGAGGTTTTCTCAGCTTTGTCTTCCTTTCATTTCAAAACTGGTTTTCAGTGTAATAACTCAATGTGTGACCAGAGCTTTTTTAAATAAGTAACCTTGGTACAAAACACTTAACCCTGCTGTACCCAAACTATGCACAGATGTATCATGGGATACTTCACTATTTAATAAATGGAGCTGTTAGTGAGAATGTCACAGCCCACAAGTTGGAAACCCCTGGGGCTGCTATGAACTGAGAAAGTTTGGGAACTTCTGATTTAGCCAACGTCAGAGTCAATAAAAAATAAGACAATTCCATCTCCTTTATATGCATTTGTTCAAAAAGCTGCTAATTATTTGCATCATCTTATTTTCCAATACCTAAGCAATCCACTGTTGTCTATGAAACTAGTCCCAAATTTCGCTTCTCATCCAAGAAGCTTCTTTAGCTGAGAAGCGAAACATCTTCCAAGAAAAACCAGAAAGTCCAGTTGCCTCTTGAATAAATACCTTTGGTACCATGACCTGAATGACTGAGAATCTTCATAGACTCTTAAGATAGTGTTGCTCTGGGCCTTCTGATACTTACGAGAATGGACATTTGTATTTCTTGAAAGGCTCATGGATCAGCATATGCCGTTTGAGTTTATCTTTCCTGTTAAAGGCTGAGTCACACACTGAACACTTAAAAGGTTTTTCACCTGGACAGAAAAGAGGTATGAATTAGCAACAAAGATATACGTGGGTTTGGTTAAAAAGCATTCTAATAAGTCATTTTCTATTCCTGGGTAACAGAAACATGATTAAACAGAATTGACATTAGTTCCCTAAGACCTTTCTTGTTTCTGATAATGTATTGCTGTCAGTAGATGCTTGTGTGTGTGTATTTTCAAATGGTTCCAATCAAAGTAGTGATCTATCAGACAGAAATTGTTAAGTGAACACAATTTTTAAACTAAGGAGGCAAAACCCAACACATGTTAAGGTATCAGCCGCCACTGAAGTTGATGACAGGAGGATCTTAGAACATGATTAGGTTCAACAGATTGGAAACCAATTTCTGCCATTTCTTACCCGAATGAATGTGTGCGTGTAATTTGAGGTAGTGTTCTCGGCGGAAGAACTTTTTGCAGATCTGGCACTTAAATTTGCCTCCTCCTCCATGTGTAGGGAGATGCCTTCGCAAGTACCTCTCACAGGGAAATACCTGTAAAAAGAAGGCAATGTCATTAAAACTCTGGTTAAGATCAAGGGCATTTAAAAGGGTAGTAATATCAGTCAGACCAGGAGGGGGCACTATTTTGTGGCTACAGTTTGCTCTTAATATTTTTTGAGAAACTGACCCTGAAAAGTGAATGGGAAGGTCATATCTCAAATGTGCACATGGTCGAATTTTAGAAAGTATCATGACTGTCTTCACTTTTCAACATGGAAAGCTTTATTTTAGGGGCTTATTTTACAGTTTTCATTTATTATTTGGCTCAAGGAATAGACACTAATTGACAGCAGAATGCCTTAATCACTTTTCATCAGTTATGATTAGATCAGAGGTCTTCAAACTTGGCAGCTTTAAGATTTGTAGATTTCAACTCTCAGAATTCTGGGAGTTAAAGTCCACCAGTCTTAAAGCTGCCAAGTTTGAAGATATCTGGGTTAGATGGACACTCTGAGGCCCTCAAGGGCTCTTTTTTGTCCAGGGTCTACAGATTACCTACTCTTTCCCTAAGGAAATGGGTATGTGTAACAAATCTATACAGTAAAATTCTAAAGTAGATGAGACAAAGACTTCACTAACATAAATCAAGTGAGCTTTTTAAAAAAAAATCCTACAAGGAATAGTTCCTGCGTCAGGGAATGAGCCACAGGACAGAAAGTATATTGTGCATGGAAGAAGATAATTGTGAGAACTCAGGTGCTGGCACTCCAGTATCATCTTCTGCAGTACAGATAGCACAATGCAACTGGATGTAAGTGTGCATCCACTATACAAAAGTGTGACTACATAAGCAACCTTTGGCAAGACTCCATTTTCTCATTCTAAAGCCTGAGAAACAAACTATGAAACAAACATGAAAGAACAAAAGGGACAACACTTTGCTGTAGGAGGGTGATTAATAGGGATAGAATCGCTTATTTCTCCAGAAAGTCAATTTACTGTTAAGATATCTGCCTACCTTCTGACAATGAGGACAGGGGAAGTTGTGTGTTGCTGTCTGTAAGTGATGCTCCAGGGCTTCTGGTGTAGAATATTTATTTACACATTTGACACACCTAAAGAAAGAAAGAGTGCATTAGTATGGCTGAAGTCTGCAGGCTAGTTATAGTTTCCTTATCCATATGCATTTGCAAAAAGCATTGTCAAAGAGGAAAACAGAGATCCTTGAAAGAAATAAAGGCTTAAAATAAATAAGTAATTGCCCAAAGTCTGGGTTCAAAATTGCCAGATTTACCAGCAAAAGAATGAAAGTTTATGGAATAGATTAAAAACTTATTCATCTTATATCTCATATGACATAAATAGGAAAAAAAATCTCTACACAGTATCTATGAAATATATTTTCTTAACTCTAGCAGGTTATTATGCTCTCACAGTGGAGTTTGATTTTGTTACTCTTTTTAAAGGAAAATACCAAATCATTCAACAGCAAATCCACAACACTGACTGCTCTCCCAGATACAGTTTAAATGATTGTCTGATATATTAATAACATCAAGTTTGAATTACATCATTTTTCATTCTTTTCATTCATTTTTTTTTTGCCAAACAGATTAGAAATATTACTATTTGCAGTGCTACCCTACTTGTAAACTGCTATGTCCTTCTTGGGGCTGTGTTGAGGGAGCAAGTTGTGGGAATACTGATGGACACCCAATTCATACAGAGAAGGATAATCCTTGCTGCAGAGGTGGCAGCGATAGCTCAGCTCTTCCTGGTGGTTCTTGATATGCTCTAAGAAAGAGTCCAGCTTTTGAAATGTCTGGGCACAACTTTTCACAACGCATTTGTACACCTGCACAGTAATGGTAAGAAAAGAGAATTTAAATCAGCATTATGCTGTGCCACCAAAAGCAAACAAACTGTACTGTACTCTCAGCATTAAATGTATAAATGTAATTGAAGGAGATTGATGTACCCACTCACAGGGAAAGCTATGTATTATGTCCCTAGACAATGAATTACTCTTAACTTCTCTTCTTCCAGTCAGCCTCTCTTGGAAGTCAGCAATGAACCATTCAATTCTGCCTTATGGAGAAAAATACAAAGCTATTTCTCTGCGGAGGTTACATATTTATTTATTTATTTATTTATTTATTTATTTATTTATTTATTTATTTGCCGCCTTTCTCCCTAGGGACTCAAGGCGGCTTACAAAATGACAACTTCAATACAAATCACAATACAATACCAAATTAAAATCAGTAACCCAATTAAAAACGATTTAAAATTATACCAGTGTACCCCCAAACGGATCAGTTTAATTGGCGGAAGAGCCACGTCTTCAGCTCGCGACGGAAGGAAAGAAGGTCGGTAGCTGTCCTGAGCTCAGTGGGCAATCCATTCCAGAGGGTCGGGGCTCCCACAGAGAACGCCCTCCCCCTGGGGGTCGTCAGCCGACATTGTTTGGCCGACGGCACCCTGAGGAGGCCGACTCTGTGAGAGCGCACAGGACGATGGGAGAACGGCTGTCAGTGCATGAGATTTGCCTCTAGATTTGCCTCCTGCCAGTAAGGAACCTAGGACGGTGCCTGATACGGGCTAATATCATCTATCTTAGAATAGTTTCTACACTAGCAATGGCTCTCTAGAATTTTGAGAAGAATTTTTGTTCTCTATCTTCTTAGAAATTACAGGAATGAAAACAGGAATGTCCTGCAATCAAAGCATAGGCTCTGAACAATGACTTACTGAATATGCCCAGTATAATAATTCATGCACACAAAAATGGAATTGTATGGTTTTTACACAGTGAAAAAAAAATATGAAGGTAGTGTAACTACAAAATGTATTTCAACTATCAGACATCTGTGATTTAGATTCCGTGGAATCGCTTGTGTTGTTATCTAGAATACATTTTGTTATCTATTCAACACACATTTCTCAAATTAAATGAAAATTAAATTAAAATATGCATAGGAGGAAATTCCTATGCTGGATCCAAAGAACAATATGTCAAGAATACAGTTTGCCTATTATAAATTACAATTTCTATACCTACCATCAAAGAGCCTTTGTCAATCAGTGAGTAGCCAATTAAATTAAACAGAGCATTACTCTGTCATAGAGCATAATTTTATGTTTTAAACTGTACAGGCTAAAGATAAAATAGTTGGCAAAAGAGCCAACATTTCGCATGTGAGTTTTGTAACCTATATAGATAGTGCAAATTTGGAAGTATGCATGCATTGGTCTGCAGCTCATGGAAAAGTGGTAAAAAGCTAGGGATGAAAGAATGAAGCCATTTCATGATAAACTATCTACCTGTTCATGTTTATGCTGAGTCATGTGTGATTTCAGCTGGAAATATGTATTGAATTTGCTGGGACAGAACTGGCACTGATAAGAACTGTCTATCAATACCACTTGCTTGGCTTCCAACTTTGCCGCGTCATGTTCTTCCCCAGGAGGCAGGGCTTGAGGCTGTGGAGGGCTGCTTCTTGGAGCCTGGCTTAAGCCTAAAGGAAAAAAAAAACACAGAACACAGAAATACTAGTTTTAGTTTCAAGCATTTCAAGGGAAATAAGCCTTCCGAAAAGATTACAAGCAAGATCCACAAAACAGAATTAATATTCATCATTTTTCCAAGATGCAAAACTGTGGAAATTAGATTTCCTTCTTTGTGTGTCTTTGTTTTTCATTCTTTATTATGACTGAGGATAAAGCCTATGCTCAATTTCACTTCAAAGTCAGAAGAACTCCTGCCACCAATGTTATATATTATCTCCAGTATTGGAAGGATATGCTTGACAATGGCAGCTGCTAAAGAACACTAGCTAAGGACTTTACCGTACTTGTGAACTCCTTTCAGGTGGCCCACTGATATCTATTTCATCGCTGTGGGAATAAATTAGGAACTGAATGATAGGATTTTAAAGTGCTCCTCTCATATTCTCAAGCAATGAACAGCTTAGTCTTGGTGAAGAAATAGACTTGTTATGTAGGCAAAAGAGACTAAAGTAGAACAAATATTCTCTACCACATAAGATTCATTCTGCACTGTCAGGCTTGTTTTGTTATGTACGTTCCAACTTTTGCCTCGATGAGCCCAACTGACCCCTACCAATCTTCTCATTGCCTATCAACCAGTTGGTATGTAGAACCCAATAAACAATCTTAGCCCAAGCAGTTACATTCACACAATATGAAAAAGGCTTGATATGCATGGATCATTGACCATAATTTTTTATGATCATCCAGAGCCAACAGTAGATATGTTTAGGAAGTTAGTGATACCACACACCCAAACATTAGATGCACAGCTTCTGTTTCAGGAATACATCTCATGTGGGCTTTCCAATCTATTGCTCTCTAGACGCCAATTCTCATAATTATTACCCAACATCATCTTCGATTGGAGAAGGCCTGTCTAATGCAAAGCAATTATATCTACAGGTTTATTCAAATATTCTCTTCCTGAGGATAGATGATAGATTTTCAGTATACATCTAATTTTAAGTTTAGTCCATAGAAGGGGAAAATCAGTATTACATGTTCCGCAAGCGAAGAAAAAGTTTGAAAAAGGATTAAGAATTACAAGAGAATGAAACAATATTAAACGAAGGACTATGACTGAGCAAGATCATAACAGCTGTGTATTTGATTTATAGATTCATGTGCTAATACATACTTAAACCACCAGTACACCATAATTATTTTTCTAACCCTTCCATCTATAAATCTATAAAACAGAATAGTAGAAGCACTATTATTCAGAAGTTTGATGAAGCAGGTCCATGTGATTGGCCAAGCAATTAATTATGCACCTGCATTTTCATCCTCCTCCTGCTGGTTGGGGTTGAGTTGCATGACTTGCACAGTGACAGAGCTCCGAGAGATGGTACACCCAATTCCTGGTGGCCACACCTTATGTGTCTGCATGTGCTTCTTCACATTGGATTTTTGCGCAAAAGCTCGACCACACACAATGCACTGGAATGGCTTCTCTCCGGTATGACTGAAGGAAAAATAGACACTACATCAGAGAACAGGAATCATAATATCTCAATAGAGGGGGAAATATATTACTAGTGCACTCAACTACAATTTTCCCTGTTGAGGCTTTGTCTTTTTTTAGGATGTTTCCTCTCTCAGCATTCAAGGAGGATACACAATCTTCTAAGTGAGCAAGTTAATTCACCATTTATGTATTTCACTTACTTTAACTTCCTCTATCCTTTTAATACTGCACACTTTTTCCAGCCAGCTCATAACTACAATTAAGTTGCATTCCAAATTGCATGTAGATAGGAATTTACATGATTGGAAAGCTCCTTCACAAGCAACTTTTCTTACACATAAAAACTGTGCCCCTTCAGGAAGAACAGATAAAAGACATTGTTTTGAGATGTATTTTTCCATGTGACAAGAATCTGCCTGGGGAAACATGAAATCATACAAACGCTTATCTGTAGCCTAAAATGGTACAACTCTGTATTTCTCTCTCTCCTATTGTAGTTTAGTGTTATGGGTCAATCAGGCCATAATGATTTATCCAATAATAATAAAACAAATTCTGTCTTAATAATACGTGCACACTTTTGTTATCACTTGAGGCTCTGGAAGACCTGGTGGTTCAGCAATCAGGACCAAGATTAAATTTCACACATACACCATACAGAGACCAGTGTTCAACATTTGGGGGATCACACTGACCAAGCAGAGAGATGGCTTTATTTTCCATAGCTCTTGCCAGCAAGTAAGAATGGCTCCAATTGTTGCTCAGAATATCCAATCAAGTCCTTGGCCTGTCCAAATAGACACTGCTTCTGTCCGATTTTGGAAGCTCAACACTACCTCCTGATATGTTGCTGCAGATCAAAATTCTTGGTGAAGGCTTTATCACAGTATGTACATTTCAATTTTGGTGACTTGGGCTTTCCTGAAAAGCAAACAGCAAAAAACAAGCATGAATTTATGTCAAAAAGGCGATCCTGCTATATGGATTCTTGCTTGTCCACTGTCCACCAAACTAGAATGAAGTTTTGAGGAATGGAAGCACAGCTAGGATTTTGAGTATATTGCCTTATGGGAAGAATAGAATGAAAGTAGTGGAAAATCCAATGAAATGACTTTATGTGGGAGGAATGTAAAACCACTATTTGCATTTTCTGTTATCATGGAACTTTCTGCTTTACATCTCGTGCTTACACCACATTAATTCAGATTGCATTAATCTTGGCAAGGGAAAGAGCTGCAGCATTGGCTTCTCCTTCCTACGCTGGATTTTTCATATTTTCTGATGTCATGGGAAGGAATGGCACTGCAACATTTCCTACAACATCAGAACAATAACTCGGCTTTCATGGATTATAATGTTGTAGTGATCCATATTAGTGGATTACAATCAACACATTTGGTTTCCTGAAAATTGGTTCAGTTAATGCTGAACCAATATTCCAATAATGTGCTATACAAAATGACAATGAAAAACATATAAATTTCATGAGGTTTAAATGTGATTTCCTAGGTACGGGACACAGATTTCTACTTTGTAAATATATAGCAACATATATTCAACCTGATTTGTTAATCAAAAAGAAAAACTAAAATCCAGTCCTAAAAATAACCTGAATGTAAAAACAAAATGAGCCCATTCAACCACATGGCTGTTAGTTCCTTCTTTATAATGAGAATAATGAATTCTCAGGATTCTAATAACCAGTATTTGGGTTATCTGCCCTTCCAGAGGTTTACAGATGACATGTCTATCATCCTCGATTATTATTGGCCATGTTGGCTTTGGGGTACAAGAATCACAGTCCAGGACTATATGGAGGGGTATAGATTTTCCTTTACACCCAAGTCTTCCAGTGTCATGGACTCCACATTCTGTCTTACTTAAATGTAATTAGTTTACAGCAAGAATGAGTAGCAAGAAGACATACCTTCAAGCAAATTATTGTCTGGTTTGGAACGACGGTTCTTGGAAGCAGAATCAAAATTGGTCAGATTTCCTCCACATGTATTATTCAAGGAAGCAGCAGTATTAGCATTTTTAGACTTAAAGCTTTGTTTGCTTGGACTATATACTGGAGGGGAAGGATACACTGGGTTTTCCACACATTGGCTGGGCACCTAAAACAGAAATCAGTGATAACACATCTGACACAAAAATATAAATAATTCAAAGTTCCATCATTTTTGACAACCTTGACTTTCCAACCATCACACAGAAGAGAAATAGGCTAGCTTGATTTCTATTGTCAGCTCAAAGTTTGGAAACGGGAAGCATAGGTTCTTTTTTTTTTTTTGTAAATATTTTTTATTTATTTTTTCAAATTTAAACATAAAAACATAACTTTCAAGAACAAAAATTTCGATCCGGTCATAGATGGTTACCACGCTTACATTCCTTTCACAAGCTCAATTCACAATTTCCATTACATCTTTTATAAATAAACAAAAAAAGAAAAAAAAGAAGATAAAAAAGAAATTCAAAACTTAAGAAAAAGCCAATTTTACCTCAAATTTAACATTTTCATCTATATAAATCCATTATATCTATCCAAAATTAGTTTCAAATTCACTTTCACTCATTTTTACATCTGCATAACAATTCTAAACATATCTTTATTCTTCTTTACCTTATATCTTATACAAGTCATATCAAAATAATTTTTACAATATTCTAACCTCTTGTTAAGTGTTTACCTTACAATTTTATCACCATTTATTCTTAGTTTATTCTTAGTTATACCACTCCATTTTTATTTATATTTTATAAAACAACATTTTGACTAATTTTAATCCTTTGACCCTTATCCTCAAATCAGTTTACCTTAGTTTTTTTTTTCTCCCAATTTACATATTACACAGATTTCTCACAAAGGCATATTTTATTTACTCCAATTTCTAATATATTTTCCATTATATCTCCCTCTAATATTTAACTATCTTCCAGCTTATTCTATTTGATTAATTCTCAGCTTAATCTGCTCCAAAACACCAACTAATTTAGTTGATTTCAGAATAGTTCCTCAATCTCCTCTAACTCTCCTCCTATTTGTTTGACTGTTTCCAGCATTTTATGGGCTGATTTCCAGCATAGTCTCCTCCAACTCTCCTCCTATTTGTTTGGCTGTTTCCAGCATTTTGAATTAATTTCCAACATATTTCCACCGAGTCTAAAACTCTTATCTAGTTGGTATCCATCCCACACATTTTAACTGTAATATAATTATATATTATATATCATTTTTCCATCCTGCTCTTTCAATTTAAATCTCAGTATATTTCATAATGGTCATCATTTCCAACTTGTATTACCTTAATTCAAGACTAATCACTAGCATCTGTGTATCTTGTATTTTGTTCAATCAATCCTTATTCATCAGTTTAACATTTGTTTGCAAATTAAAATTAAAACGTATTACATCAAACAGTACATTTTCTTAAAATTTTCCTGCCTCAAAATATATTCTTCTTTATTATTTTTATCCCCTTGATATCATCCACTATTTTAATAGCCACCTCTTATTTTCTATTTTTATTATTTCACAACCCTTCCTGTTTTTATCCAAAAATCATATATACCTAGGTTTTTAAAGTTTATTATATATACATAGGCTTTTAAACTTTACATTTCAGTTAGTCACATTTAAATTTATCCACTTTAATTCTTCCTTTTCTTCCTTTTCCTCTCTGTCCAAAGTGCTCTATTTCAAAGTTCATCAGTTCAAAGTAAAGAATTTCTGTATGTCCCTTTAAAACTTTTAAAATGTCTGTTCCAGGCGTAGTGCATCAGCTTCCTGTCTTTGTTAACTATGCCACACCTAGTTTTGTCAGTCTCCATTATTAAAATCCAAAATGTTCTTTCTTTCTTCTTTCTTAAAATCATCTGGGGCAGAGTAGGAATCTCCAAAATCCTTATATCCAATATTAATTTCAAGTAATCCAAGGTAAAAAGCCAATTAACATGTTTCTTTTCCACCCAGAAAGGGAAAACTCTTCAATCCACTTCCCTGCTTAATCACTGCAGACTCCATGGCTATTTTGTAGCCATCCATCTGTCTATCTTCATTAGCTTCATTTTCTTTTAGAGGCATTAATTCTCAGAAATATCCATTTCTCCTCTCCACTCCAGTTAAAGGCACAGTCAAATTTCAGAAATTTATTACTGCCAAATCATCCAGTTTAAGTTTACTGCAACAAAGTTCAATTTGGATCTTTTACCCATTTTTTTCTTTTTCTTTTCAATCCTTAAGCCCCGCAGTCCAGCAGCCGCTTTTAATTTTGGGGTCTTATTTTCCAATAATTCCAAATAGGTACGTTATATTGCCTGGGTTGGTGTCACTCACCCGGCTTCTTGATTTTTGCTCTTTCTTCATCTTCTTCCTCCAGATCCTTGTTCCCGGTTGCCGCGGTTTCAGGGCAGCCACCATGGCTGCCGTTCCGCTGCCGCTGACGTGAAGGAGAAGCCTCCGGCCCCGAAGGAACCTGCCCGTTCCTCTCGACTGCCCAAGGCGTTCCTTCTTGTCCCCCTGTCCCTACAAGACAGGGGAGGTCCGCAGACCTATCAGCGGCAGCTTAGCAGAGGGGATTTGGCAGAGCTCAGCGGAGCTCGCCATTTCCCCGTCTGTGTCCCTGCGGCGCCAACCGGAAGTCGGGAAGCATAGGTTCTGTTGCTTACAGATTAAAACTACAAACTCCTGCATTGCTTACACATTTGCATCATCTTCTAGTATGGCCATATGGAGAATCTGGTGCTAATCCTGTTTTTAACTGACTATAATTTGCTGTATTGGATAAACATTGACAAAACTTAAATATAGTTAACCTGAAATATAGTTACAGCAGTTAACATAAGTCAGTACTAGTTGCTTATTCAATTTAATTGCAGTTAGGTTTCAGATAAACTAAACCAATCTTGCCAAATGTGGAGATCTTTCTCTGTAGTTACATTACATTCATTTCTTCTATAATGTATTTTTTTTCTAATCATGCACAATCTAGATTTCCTAATAATCTAATTCTAATCTACAATCTAATGACCATTTAAATACAATTTCTGAATAACAGCCTTCTGAAATTTCTTATTCAATCTCAATACTGAGTTTAAATAGTAAATCTGTCAGTTCTGTCTTGAAAGTCAGATTTTTTAACACCTGACTTAGCTTTAGCATTTCAGGACACATTGTTTATTTGTTAAGTATCATTTATCTTACTTTTCTATTCAACAATAATTCAAATGTCCATGGACAAATTTCTACTATACCTGTAGGTCAATATATGATATTCCTCTTTCTGGTCATGTGGGATCCAGCAGACTATATTTAAGTAATACTTATATGTCAGTTTAGACAATCTGTATAGAACATAATTAATTTCCTTCTTTTTGAGACTGGGAACTATTTCACAACCATTTTCCTTAGGAAGGAAATTATCATCTATTATAATATAACTTTGTGTATTTAGTTATGCCACTCTCTGAAAATAACATTTTGAGGCTGAGTAAAAAAAAAAAAATGGCATTTTGAGGCTGAGTAAAATCAGAGCCGGGGTCATTTTACAAAGGCCAATGAGACCATGTAATAATCATAAGCGAGAATATAATCACTAATAATTACTGGCAGCCATTTTTACCTCCAAAGGTGGATACGGCTGCATCCCCAGATTCTGTATTTCTACTGTCCCATTCCCAGGCATGGAGGTAGATGTACTGTAGACTTCCGCCACTCCACTGCTACCTGCATTGGCCGGGCCTGGCACACCAAGGGCTCGAGGGGGTGGAGGGGGTGGCTGAGGAGGTGGAGGGGGAGGGGGAGGCTGAGAAAGGTATCCTGCTCCAGGATGCATATTCAAGCTGCTCTAAAAACAAAGAGTGAGAAATTAGTATTCCTTCTTTCCTTACCTTCCCTTCTCCCCCCCCACCCCACCCCCGCTCTTTGGTCCATAAATAGGAACAATATTTGCAAGATTTTAACCTTCCTTCTTTAACCAAGATCAATATCAATATCCATGTTTTTCTGCATACTAGCAAAATAAATCTGTCATGATATAGTTCACGTATATGCAAATCATAATTTACATTTATTTAATAATGAAGGGATCTTTTCTAAGGAATAAACGTATCAGCTTACATTTTCAACATAACAATATTATTACATAAAAGAAACTGAACTATGGGCTATAAAAGATAAAAAATGCCTCAAGTCAAGGTCAACCCCTGGTTCATACACATATTGTCAGCGTTCCAAATTAGGCTCTCTTCCAGCGCTGACATAGAAAGAACAGTAGTTTGATTTATTGCTGAGATGAACTTTTACCTAGTCTTTGTATATTACAGATAGGGTTTCCTGGGAGACGAGGAGGGGGGCACATTCCTGTGAAAAGAATGTGCTGGGATGTAGAGATGGATTTGCATGATGGCCAATGAGACATTGGGGTTGGAGTGCGGAAGAGGAGGGGGTTGGAAGGAGGGGCCAGTTTGGCTGCAATATGAATCAGAAATGTCGGACTTTGCTATTCTTAAAATAAAAGTGATTCATTAGAGAGCTTGCGCTTGAGAATGAAGTTTTTTCAAGATAGCACCGAAACCTGACACATATATATGTAGATTTCTTAGGTAGCAACATTAATACAATTCTATGAATGATGAATGGATGGATGGATGGTTTAAGGTATTTCCAATCTATTTTATGCGTGTGCCAACCATGTGCTTCAAATTGCATTTTGTCCTTCAGATTGCTCCCCAGCCCTACTACACAACATTATGCATACACTATGTGGTCATCAGACATTAAACATTCTTTTCCAACATACATGCATTAATTTTTGTTTTTATAGCACATTCCATTTGTCAGTGCTTGTGTATGTTTTAAATGGCAGGAAAAAGAATATTTACCTGCACAGTGGGTTGCACTGAGGACATTGGCTGGTCTAAGGTTGTGAAAGCAGACATGGCTGACATCAAAACCTCATCACTCACTAAGATGTTCCCTTGGACTAATGTTTGGATCAAAGGAGAGGGTGGAACAGTAATATATGTAGAGATCTGTTGAGCAAAATAGATAAAACAAAATCTTACACTGGATATTAGGCAAGAAACTTTTCAGAAAATTCTTCAGTAACACATAGAAACAAAGTAAAACAACTCGTTCAGTTCAACTACTCACTATAAGAAATGATGTAGTAGAAGTCAAAATTTTGTGAATAAACCTCTTCAATTAAATTATATAGCATGGTACAAAGGATAAAACATTGTTCAGATGGCAATTAGTCATTAAACCGGAGGAAAAACTGCATTAAGCTGCAGCCCATTACCAGGCCGCAGCCTGTTTGGAACCCAGATGCACAAGTGGTGGGTGAGCGTCCCCTTTCTCCCCTCCCCCTCCCATCTGCCAAGCCAGAAAGATTGAGAACTGCTGCTCTAAGGTAATGGATGACAACCACTAACAGATTTTACACATACTGAGACTGACTTTGGAATATAAGAGGAAACACTGGCATGTTTAGTACACAGGTATGCTTAGGTACAACTGGTGACCCAACCACAAAAAGCTCCAACATTCAGCATCGCTACCTGACGATTGGTGGTCTGAGCCTGCTGTACTGAGGTAATGGACGGGGTATACACACTGTTAGTAGCTAGGGAGACTGTAGCCAGTGAGGGGGCGTTGCCTTGACACTGTTCCCGCTTATGAGTCATGAATGCTGGCAATGAGTTGAATTGCTTCTTACATTTCCCACAGAGAAATACATCTTCGTCATCTGAAATCAGGGAAAGAAAAAAAAAGTTATTTAACCTGAAAGACTTCCTCTCAAGAAGACACAGAATTTCAGCAGAATAAAGTGGTAAGAAATGATTAACTAAAATTGTCAAGTTGCAGTTAGGAGAATGCTTAGCTTTCTCACAGCAAGTCCCATCTGAAGTCCCCAACATATGACTATTCATTTAGCAACTGTTCAAAGTTATGACGGTGCTGAAAAAAAGTGGCTTACAATCCATTCCTTGCACTTACAACCGCTGCAGTGTCCCCACAGTCACATGACTGCAATTCGGACACTTGACAACAAACATATATTAATGACAGTTGTAGCATCCGGAGAAGTCAGCAGGGAAAGTTGCAAATGGCAATCATGTGATGTCTCACTTAACTACCTGATTCGACCATAGCATAAAAAGGCTGGAGACGGTAGGTGGGTCATAAAAATCAACCTGTTTCAGAAAAGGTTACACTCCTCTAAATGGTCAAATTTGTAGACTGGACATGCTTTTAGATTCATCTCTTATCACTGTAGGCTCAGGCACACATAATGCCTTTCATTGGCCAAAATTGCAACAACAGCTATGATGCTGCTAGTCTCATATCAATAAACCATGCTTGGTTAATCTCTCATCTAGATTGCCATAATCCATTATATATTGGATTGCCTCTGAAAACCATCCAGAAACTTCAGTTATCACCAAATTTGGCGGTATAAGAGTACTGACTGGAATTGGATGTTATAACCATATTATGCCAGCTTTATGCCATCTTTATCTGGTCTCAATTTTTTTCTGATTGCAGTTGAAGAGATAAATATTAACCTCTAAGGTCCTGCATTGTATAACACCATGGTATTTGAACAAAATTCCAACTGGTATGATTTTAGCCATACAGAATGGCTGAATATAGCAGGTAATTTCTCAGATGTGGGCCTTCTCAATGGTAATCCTCTAAATCTGACATGCTCTGGAACCTATTTTATTGTCAAACACTATGCAATAAACTTTTTAATTGTCACAGGTCTTTTAATATATTCATGATAGCATATTACAATACAGTAAACTACTTTTTGGAATTGAGTAGCATATAAGTTGCAGAAATAAATTTGAATTGGATGTGCTACATAGAAGATAGTGGGAAAACACTATCCTGAATCAGCATATGTGTCTCTTAAAAAAAATAAAGGTATAGGGAGAATGAAACCAAATAAAGTGCTATCTTATGCTAAATGAATTTATTTTAATGGCAGCAAGGTGATAATACATAGCAAATTAACTGCCCTACTGTTAGAGAATATAAAACCGTTTCATTAATATTGTTTCAGGATCATAATTCTTTGAATACATGGGGTAAAATAACAAAGCATTAGTGCATGCATACACTCACAGACACACATAGGAATCGATTACTATGTTACTGCACATCACAAGGAGAAACAAGAAAGAAGTCCCAATGAAAGACTCACCCATGGACTGGATGGATGAAGATGTGTTGACTGTCTGTGATGATGGTTCTGTAACACTTCCTTGGCCATCTAACAAGGACTGAACGGCTAGCACAGTCTGATTATCCATTCCTGGAGGGAATAGAAATGGCAGTCAGAAAATCTATATTATTTTCAGGGACAAAAATATGAAAAAATTGACTGCAATAAAACCTATTTCAGCACATTATTTTCTAGGTTTCTTACAATGTAGGGATCTTTATTTATTCAAATACTGTACTTAGTCAAACCCGATCACAGTTCAAACTGGTTATTGAACTATAACCAGTTCAAACATGGTTATATTTAGAACTATGGTCACACAAACACCATTTCTTGACACTTTTTTCTCCCTCAAAACTGCCACTTCTTTCCTTCCATTAGGTAGGTTCTTCTTTCTTTTTCTGGCAATCCCCAGATTCTGGGCTTTTTTAAAAAAAAATTAAAATTAGTGGCTTAGTTTAAGTCCCAATTACAGAAAATCCTTGACTTACAACCATTTGTTTAACTGTAATTCAAAGTTACAACCGTCTCAGAAAAAGTGACTTAAGACCTGTCTTCAAAGTTACAACCATTCCCACAATCAGGTGATCGCAGTTCGGGTACTTGGCAACTAGCTCACATTTACAATGATTGCAGCATTTTGTAGTCATGTGATCATGATTTGCAATCTTTCCAGCTGGGTTTTGACAAGCAAAGTCAATTTGGGAAATTAGATGTGCTTAAGGATCATGTGATTTGTTTAACAATCATGGGAAAAAAGATCATAAAATTTGTCCTGGTCATTTGATGACTCATGTAACAACTGCATTTGTTGTTCTTGTGACTGAAATTCTGATTTCAGTTGTGGTCATAAGTCATTGCATTTTACCCTATTCTCATTTTATCCTATATTGTTTAACATTAATTATGGATATATATATGCTGTTTAATATTGAAGAACTTTCCTTTAAATATACATGGTGGTTGCATTTGATTTGCTGTAATTGCAAATATTTTTATTGGTTGCATGTTAACCTACGAATTAATTTTATTAAATTTATTATATTTATTAAATTGCATAATTGTTTTTTTCTTTTGAACTATACAATATCATGTTAAAAGTGCTTACTAAATGAATACTATTATCACAACCACATATATTTACAATTTTCAAATATCAAGCCTCTATTATATCAATGGTTTACTATATCCACCAGAGTAAAACATTCTCAAGGAGAGTCCATCAATAAGCATGGGAAGATTATTGTTAGGGAACCAGGTTATATAAATTAGGTGGGTTTTTTTTTTTAAAGGACTGCAAGGCATGGTATTCTATGACGTGATTAATTTCAATATCAGGATCCCATTATCTGAATTTAGCCACTAGACTAATCTTTATTGCCTGTTCCTGTACACATTTAATTACAAAACAATAGGTTCCTAATAAGTGTGAAGGCAACCTTCACTTTCTCCAAATAACTTTAATTGAAAGTTATTTAAAATCTGAACTTTAATTTTCCTGGTATAAATATTACTAAACCATTTTTGCAAATATTTTGGCTCTTTGACTGGAAATCAACACAAGTTTCTCCAATACAACTTTCATAATATTTATTACTAGAGAAAATCCATTTGGGAGAAAAACAAAGAGGAGTTAAGAGGAGCTTGCACTTTGTTTATGGTTGAAGAAGCAGCAGCTCTTAGAAGAATCCATTTATTAATGTCCTATGCCCGTGATGGCGAACCTATGGCACGCGTGCCACAGGTGGCACATGAAGCCATATTAGTGGGCACGCCAGCTCAGCTCTGGAGCGCATGCGTGCGCCGGCCAGCTGATTTTCGGGCCTTCTGGGCCCACCAGAAGTAGGGAAACAGGTTGTTTCCTGCCTCTGGAGGGCCTGGGGGGGTGGGGAAGACCCGTTTTTCTTTCTTACCTGGCTCCAGATCCTCTCTATTTGTCTGGGAAGGGCGAAAACAGCCTTTCCCACCCCCTTGGAGGCCCTACGGAGGCTGAAAGTGTCCATTTCCCGACTCCCGGTGGGACAGGAAGTGACATTTTTTCCTGTCCCCAGCCTCCAGAGACTCCTAGAGAGACTCCTACAGACTCCTAGAGAGGTTTTGGATGCTGGGGACAACAAAAAATGTCACTTCCTGTCCCACCGGGAGTTGGGAAATGAGCCCTTTCAGCCTCCGTAGGGCCTCCAAGGGAGGGGGAAAGGCTGTTTTCGTCCTTCCCTGATACACAGAGAGGATCTGGAACCAGGTAAGAAAGAAAAACGGGCCTACCAGGCCATCATGTGCCAGGAGCGGGGGGGAGGGGGTTGTGCACGCATGCACGTGGGCACGTGCGCATGGGACCCTGCCCCGCCCCCCTCTCCTGGCACGCGATGGCAAAAAGGTTAGCCATCACTGTCCTATGCCATGATTTTTCTAGGTGAAAAGACCACTATTACCTTCAGCAGGAAACTCCAAAAATAATGGAATACCAGCTGATGTAGAAATTAATACAAATAACAGTATCTCTTCAAAGGGTAATGAATACAACAATATACAAATATGAATATAACTCTGCATTAAAATAGCTTGATATTCATAATCAAGCAAGAATTATTGCAATAAGATGGTCCTCCCTCCTACATCTACCATCTCTTTCTAAAAATGCTAGCCTGACAGATTACTATGGAGGATAACAGTCATAGGGAAGACAAAACTGCTTACAGTAGATTTCATAGTATTCCAATGTAGGAAGCCTAGTTACCTACATGGAGAAGGGTTTGTTTAGATACTATACTATACCCTCACATCCTGGACATAAATTGTTTCAACTCCTACCCTCAAAATGACACTATAAAGCACTGCACACCAAGACAACTAGACACAAGAACAGTTTTTTTCCCCAACGCCATCACTCTGCTAAACAAGTAATTCCCTCAAACTGTCAAAATATTCACTAAGGCTGCATTACTATTACTATTTGTCGTCTCCCCGTTCCTATCACCCATCTCCTCCCGCTTATGACTGCATGACTGTAACGTTGTTGCTTGCATCCTTACGATTTATATTGATATTGTTTCCTGATTGCTTATTTGTACCTTATAACTATCATTAAATGTTGTATCTTACGATTTTTGACGAATGTATCTTCTATTTTTATGTACACTGAGAGCATATGCACCAAAGACAAATTCCTTGTGTGTCCAATCTCACTTGACCAATAAAGAATTCTATTCTATTCTATTCTATAAAATGAATAAATTAAAAATGAACTTCATACTCTTTTATTAGCTCAAAGATTGCTAGGTATTAATTCCACAGATTGATTACATTAAGCATTTGTCCCTGGACGAGGGTATAATACAAAAGAACAAAGTAAATCTTATACTATACACAGGACGGCTGTTGAAAATAACATCCTTATGGCAGATACTCCTTCTCACCATAGCATTTAGGAACATTCCATGTATGACTCAGTATCATTACACAGCATATTTTCCGATGCCTACAGCACCATCATGTTAAAGATAGTTGACCACAATGGGGGCATTCCTAAATTCTTACACAGAGGACAAGTTTCCTTAGGCATTTGGTTTCGATACGATATTTAATCAAGGGTATTGGAATCCTTTCAGCAGATCATTTTCCAACATTCTCCACATATGGCTCTACTTACAGAAAGAGAAAGTACTAATTTAAATATAAATTACTTTCTGTCTGTCCTTGCTATGAAGAGTGAAACACCATTCTGTAATTTGTGGAGCAGCTGCTATGATCCTTCTAGCCTCTTTGTCAAAAAGATTAGGAAGCTGGAAAAGGACAAACACCAATACAAAGGCACAAATTAAATTGCCAACCATTTCCTCCAAGTAAATATCCAAGTAAATAAAATTAGAACCTCAAATTATTAAATAGTTTGTGCATCTTAAACATAAAATCTTTTTTTAAAAAAATAGGAAAGTCTACTTACAAAGTAAAGTTTCTTCCCTTCTGCAATATTTAAATGATAGAACCTTACAGCAAGGTCTTTCTTCATACAATGGACAGTTTCACATATTACACTAAGACATTATTTATGAAGCAAATGACGGTGGTTGGATTTATATATTATACTGAACCAACACTAAACAAACAATATTATGTAATGTAAACATGAAAACCTAATACGTAGTCAATGAGTGGAATTCCAAGGTATGAAAGTACTTAAGGCTCTTAAAATGAATTAAACCAATCTTCTCCAATTCTGTATATCTCCCTGATTATCCCTAGTCAATCTTGATTATATTGCTGAGGATAAAATAAGTTCCAATATATCAAGATGACACTAGAAGATTAGGAAAGGCTGAACTAGAAAGTCATGCTTCAACACATTCTTCTTTTTACAAATGAGGTAGAGATGGCTATTGTTTCATTGTCTGCTTATAAACAAACAGGCAATGATCGGATCCGCAGATGGGACAAATGACAACATGTGCTGCTACACTAAAACTACAATTTATTCCAACACTATGGTTTGTCATGGACACTACAGGCAGCTTTAATTAAAAACAGAATGTGGAGCTTAACAGAATTTCTTCTTGTCCAGTATGGGATAAGAAGGGATTTTTATTTTTTATATTAAGATCAAATTCACTGATAAAATAAATCAGCTAAGAATCATTATTATTTTGTTTTAGCTTTTGTTTGGGTCAATTGAAAACTTACATGCATTTAAGTCACCACTGTAATATAGCTTGAAACTGCAAATTAGCCAATATCTTAATAAGATTATGCTTCAAGATCATATAGGAGACTAGCAATAATAATCCCAAATTCCACTCCTTCACTCTTCTTCCTCCTCCTCCTCCATCCATTATTATAGTAATTATCTATAAATAAAGCAAAATAAAGTATCCCTCTTGTCATGTAAGCTCTTTCTCATCACTTCCAATAAAAATATCTTGATTATAATATTGGTAGAAATACTAAGTATGTGTTTTAAATACACTAAATGTTTTTCCAAAATGAAATTGTATTTGGGTTAACTATAGTTGGAAAGGAGCTGTAAATTCATACATAAGTCTTATGTGATGTATATGCAAATGTTCAGATGATAACAAAATTTGTCATTATACTTTACAAATCACTTGAAGTACATGTGTTTTAATAAGTTTTCCTAAATCCTAGAATATACTATATCAAACATACCATTGTCAGTTATCTGTGACCCCTAACAAAAGGTGAAGATTCCGGAAACCTCAGTTATTTTTCATTGTACCAGATAAAGAGCTTTTGGCAAACATCATACATGTGTGCTATATTTTAGTGCCATGTAGAAAAGTTCTGTCATTTTTCTACTTAACCTGCTGTCAATTTGATCAAAAGGAAATTGCCACTGATATTTCTTTTAAAAGATAGTTGATAGAACCTGGTGGAAGCAGTAACCTCTGATAGCTCAAACAACAAAATAAACTCAGAGGAAGAAAATCAAAATGAGCCTTTGTATCCTGAGAATTTAACTACCTCAGAAACTTCTTTTAAAAGGAAGATAATTTTAAGATCATAAGATAGATTTTGAAATAGCTTGAGGATATCTTGTGTCCAATTTTATTACTAGAGCTATGCTAAGTCTCAAAGATTGCACTTAGTAGAGTCAAGATATCCAATAAAGCAGCACATTCAGTTCTTAAATTGTCGATATTGAGGTAATTGATCATGTTTGTTCAAGTTGAGACAGGCCTCAAAATCAAACTGTTCCAAAACAAGAATGCTCTGTACAGACCTAATTGTTGTTTGGATAGTGATTTATTCTTTAGTATTAATTTAATCAATGGTTTTGTCAGATTTAGCTATACAGAACATAGAACAATTAGCTTTCAAGGAGTGATAAGGAGTTTTTATAGATTGGAGTATGGGATCCAGTAATTGTTTCTTTTTAAACAGAACTGAAAGGATATTCATTTTAGCACACTTTTCTGAAAGACTTGTGATATGACAGCCAACTAAAACTGTTTCACTGCTGTGATATCACATGCCATATCAACTACAAAAACACATGTCAATAGTTGAATTTACTTGTCAGACTAGGCTAAATATTTATCTGGCTTATGTTTTAATGGCCTGGGCAATAGGGCCTAATAAATAAACAATAATTAAAGGAAATTACTGTTCAATACAACATACAAAGTGCCTTAGGGTTTTTTTCTAGATAAACTTGATACAACTGCTGTTTTAGAGCACTTTCAGAAGACATAATTTCATAAATTACGCTAATATGCAAATGCCATCATGACCAAGTTCACTATAGCAGAAACTTCAGTGGCTGCATTCACACAACAGTGGAAAATGAACCTAAACTAGCCACATTAGTCGGTCCTGAGATGTGTAAATCAAGTAACAACCAATGGATGTTCTTTTAAATTATATAATATTGTGGAGAAAAATCCAGTTGGCCAAAATAGACAGGGTACTCCATGAAATAGATCGCTGAACCAACTCATCAGGGATCCTTCTTCTTAAAACATTCAGTTTTTACAGAAGCATATAGTATTTTGGAGTTTGAGACAGTTAGGGGGAGGGAACGTAATTTGCAACCAGGGAACATTCTCAATTTTGAACTGCCGCTGCAGGTAGCAACTGCATTTGCATTTGTAAAAAAAATAAATAACCTTTAGCGGCAGCGGTTTTCACAAATGTACGTGCCCAGACTTTAATATCACACTCATCACTACGATGCAATTTTTTCCAGGGAATGGTGGCGATGTTACACAAGCTGCATTATTCGAGAACCCAGAAAAGGCACCTTTAGAGGTAAAAAGGAGTTCTTACAGAGAGGAAATTAAAGCAACAAATGCCCTTTGAACGGAACTTGCAAAAGAGGTGGCGACAATGAGGTAGCAAGCCACCGTCCCTTCTTCCTTTGGGAACAATTTCCAGGAGGACCCGAGTCGCCTGCTTGCTTTCCCGTCCCTTGCCAAGATTTGGCTCCTCCGGGATTTATCTGGCGAAACAAATTTATCCGCGCACGCAGACCGCCGGATGGTGCGGTTACTCCTCCAAGGCAGACACTGTACCCTGGCTGTTCCAGGAACCCTCCCTCAGCGCCAGAGATGGCTTAGGGCGGCACCGGCGCCTTCTCAGCCCCCGTCCCATCCACAACGGCGGGAGGGAGGCGCCCAGCGTGGAATAGCCGCGCTTTTTTTTTTTTTAATGGACTTTCCCAGACGCGAGGCCTCAACCCGCCCGGCTCCCCGAGATATACCTTCCAGCGCCTCGAATATCGCCTGCGCCATCTTGAAGCCGAGGCAGCCACAGCAGAACAACCTAAACGGGCATTATGGGAAGACGAGGGAGGGTCGCTCCGCCGCTAGGGGGAGCGCGAGGCGATGAGGTGGGGAGGGGAAGCTGGCTCAGGGAATAGCCTAGCTGGAAGGGGCGGGGCCTCTTGACGGTAGTGTTAGTGGTGGGGGGGGAGCACTGTTGGGCTGTCCCGGTCTGTCCCTCGGCTTGTTCAGGGAGGGGGACTTTTTCTTTTAATTTATGTAGAAGAAATGTCAGAGTTTCTTCAGGAAACTTTGTATCTAGAGCAAAAAGGAGAGCAAATGAAAAATTGTGTTACTTTCCATCTGAGCTTAGGGCCATCCTTGTTCTTTGTCCCGGTTGGCAAGAGTTGTATCCATGATATTGCCACCAACATCAAACTCCATTTCAGATTGAATTTGAACAGGAGATCCCATGGCTGGACCATTTGTCCAGATTTTGGGGGCTTCCATGCCTCTTCATCCATTCCTCCTTTTTTGCATCATCTTGCATGACTCATTCATTGGAGAACCTGAAAGTTCCTATGATATTTTGTATCTTTTTTTATTGGTCCCAATAAAGGTATTATTCAACTAAGGATTTGGACGTGCATTCAATAGGACCTATGTGCAGCCTAAAGGTTATTGCAACAGAATGTAATATAGGGTACTTACGTATTTTGTTTAATGTTCAAACATTATGTTCAGACAACTGCACAAGAACTGGAGGTCGTCCATGACTTTGTGTACCTCGGCTCAACTATCTCTGACACTCTCTTTAGATACTGAGCTGAATAAACGTATTGATAAAGCGACCACCACATTTTCCAGACTTACTAAGAGAGTATGGCTTTATAAGAAGCTGACGGAACATACAAAGGTCCAGATCTATAGAGCCTGCATCCTGAGCACACTCTTGTACTGCAGCGAGTCTTGGATCCTTTACGCATGGCAGGAGAGAAAGTTGAAAACTTTTCATATGTGCTGTCTCCAACGTATTCTTGGCATCACCTGGCAGGACATTTGAGTTCCAAATATCGCAGTCTTGGAACATGCTGGAATTTCTAGCATGTATACACTATTGAAACAGCGATGTCTACGCTGGCTTGGGCATGTCGTGAGAATGGCTGATGGTCGGATTCCAAAAGATCTCTTGTATGGAGAATTAGTGCAGGGAAAGCGCCTCAGAGGGAGACCACAGCTGCAATATAAGGATATCTGCAAGAGGGATCTAAAGGCCCTGGGAATGGACATTAACAACTGAGAAACTTGACCTCCGATCGTTCAGCTTGGAGGCTAAAGACGCAGCATGGCCTTCTCCAATTCGAAGAGACACTTGTTCGGCAGGCTGTGGCAAAGAGGCAGTCCCGGAACCAGCGAAATCTAGGGGCTGGGCAGGGGACAGAATGTATCTGCCTCAGTGTGGAAGGGATTGCCACTCTTGAATTGGCCTTTTTGGTCACACTAGATGCTGTTTTAGGACTTCTTTCCAGAGCACAATACCATAGTGTTTGAGACTGAAGGTTGCCAATGCAAAGTTCAGACTCAGCCACCAAAGGCAGGTATAGGATAATAGAGTTATAGTATGTTGCCACTTTCTGCCAGATATTCAGCCACAACCAAAACTGATGAGACTTTCATTATGGAAGTAATTTTCTGAAACACCCAGAACATGTTCTCAAAATTTCAGATATGCTCAACAACTCTAAATGATGCTCACCAGCCTAGCTTTCAGCTATGGAGTTCATGTTATTTCAGAACTGCTATAAGACAATATTCATGTTCCACTATGTGTAGCTTCAACAATGGCCTCCATGGGAAGGGAGCCAGCCCTGAAAAGAAATTCAAGTGTTAAAGAGTAATGGGGAAATTATCTTTGTGAATAACACTGATAGGAATCAGAAAGTTTAAATCCCTCCCAGAAAATGGAAATGCACTCTATCAACATTTTGATGTAGCATCTGGCATGACTTTTTAATAAAGACATATTGAACCAGCAGGAACTGTTACTACATTTGCGATCTATCAGAGGTCAGGGTGACATGACCATCTCTCTTGATTTAAATCCATAAAATAATTCAGCCTTATGACCAAGAGATCCTATGAAATTCAGTGAATTAGTGTAGGATCTGTGTTTTGTCCATTCTACTCCATTTTTTCTTCCAGCCTTTCTCTATAATGCCTTTTGACTAATTGTGTTAAAAACTCTTTTTATCAGATTGACAAATTTATAAATTAATGGTGGTTAATCCACGGGGGGGGGCACACGCCAAACCTGGGAGGAATTTAGGGGCTCATTCTATCCTCTGTCAAAACATATTTTGCTTGGAAATCTTTCTCAAACCAACATCAAAGAATTCCACTTGTTTGCCACAGATATCAAGTACCTGATTGACAAGAAAAGCAGTTAAACTGATATCCTATTTTCATATAAACTATCTGTTTACTCTTAACACAATCTTGTTTAAAGGGTGAAATTGAAACATAGTCATAAATAATGAGAAAAAAATGAATTCAGTGCCATGTGATCTGGCTCCACCTATAAAGTAAAATATAAAGCAAAGAGGAATTTATGTTGCTTTTCATTCATGTTATTATCTCTAGTAAAATAACACTTTCAAGCTTTTGAAAACAAAACTTTGCCACAAATGAAAATATGAAAACATAAAAAAGGAAGTCTCTGCTTAACCTCTGGTTAACTTCATGGGGGGGGGGGGAATCAGGAGTCTGGTAGAACATTTTTCAACAAACATTTTTTTTTATTAAACGTCATCAGGCAGTCCTATATAGTTTTCTTGGCACTGTTTTAAAATGGTTTGTCACTAGAACAGAACAGAACAGAATTCTTTATTGGCCAAGTGTGATTGGCCACACAAGGAATTTGTGTTGGTGCATATGCTCTCAGTGTACATAAAAGAAAAGATACATTCATCAAGAATCATAAGGTAACAACACTTATTGATAGTCATAGGGAACAAATAAGCAATCAAATCATATTAGGAAGTAGTCAGTATAAATCATAAGGATACCAGGAACAAGATTACACTACCTTCTTGGGGCACTGGTGTGTATGTATTTCTCTCTGTGTGTTTTAAATTTCCAATCTAATTTAATCCTTGGAATTTGGTAATCTTCCATTCCAATCAGATCCAATCCATTGACAATATAGACCATAATTATTAGTCCATATAGTAAAATTGGGGATTTAAGACAAAGTGATGTTACATTTCTGCAAAATAAATTAATTTCCCATAATATTCAGAATGACAAGCTTGATGACATGCCTTCTGAAAATGCTGTGCTTTATTAATACTATTTGGTCTAGTTCTTAAACGACCGACTTCATGTCTTCTTTTAAAAATGCAGACAGAGAGAGAAATTGTTGAATTGCCGCTTGAATGGCCGGCAAAGGAGAAGTTGTAATTAGAGGACGGTACATTTTTCTTTGTTTATAATTTAAATCTTCTCGCGAGGTTATAAAATTAGAGCGGAACTAAAATTCAGGGGTTGGTTTTCTGCTTGGACATTATTTCCTGAAGCTCTACTTCTATGCCTTTTGTGTTTCAGTCGAGTTGTTTCCCCGGATTGACCGGCTGCTGGATCGCAAGTGTCAAGGCTGAGGCGATGGGCGATCAGACGATTCTCAAGACTTTGCTCTACACCGTCAATTCTCTCTTGCAGCAGCGGAGATATCAGACCACGCTGGCGGTGCTCAAGGGCTTCCGTAACGGAGCGGTGTAAGTTTGAGCTGGGGACCGTCTTTCTTTCGCATTCCTGTTCCGAAACGATCGCCGCAGGGGCGATCTTGGCGATCAGGGACGAGTATTTACGCTGATTTCACTAAGAATTGAGCGGGAGGAAGCAGATTTGCAGTTGACTGCTCTTGGCTGGGCTGTCTTTGCTTTCGCTCTTCTTCATAGCCCCCCGCTTTCTGGGATGCTGCAACAGATTGCCTCGTAGTGAGAAAATAATAACTGGACCCTTTTTACTGATGTGTTTTGTTGATAGGTGTAAGTGACGTTTTGGGTGGGCAGGTATAAGATTTTAATCTAATGACAGATTCTCCCGATCTTCTGTAAATAAGGTTTCAAATTATAGACACCAGCTAAGTTGAGTGACGATCAGACTGACAGCTTGGGGTAATTTAAATAATTTAAAATGGTCTTGGCTATGTATATATCAGCACGTTTGCTTCTTATGCTTTATCTGCATTTCATTTCAAAATTCTTATGGTTGACTTCAAAGAGGTATTACCGACCAAGTGATAATATGTCTGCTATTAGATTGAGTTTTCATTTCCTTTTAGAGGACAGTATTGGTTCAGTATATACTGTGTTCTGGTAAAACTAAATGCTTACCGATAAATCCTTTTTTGTTTTCTTCTTGTAGAGATCTCCAAAATCCATTCATTCAACTATCATTCTAATAAAGCAATTGTTATTCTATACATTGTTTAGTAGTTACCTATCTCAGCTTCTGCAACATTGTGGCTAGATATTTCAAAATCATCTCTGGTGTTAAGAGTAAAGTTTCTTTTCTAGTGGGCGATACTTCAAAACAAACTGTGGTTCTCTTATGAACAAGATTATCTTCCTGTTTTTGGCTGTTTCTATATTTTCAAAGCATTAGTTATCATTTTCCCCATGATAATATTGAGTATTCTAAGAAGTTAAAAGTGAGGAAGAGGTTTCAGAATATTGTTTTAGTGATACACACTAAATCTGTGTATTCAGATTTAGGTGCCATATTAGGCAAGCATGTTAAGTCTTTCAGTGTAGAACAAACTCAACCTGTTTGTACAATTTATATCCAATACACAAGGCAAAGGAGTTGTGAAAGATGCCTTGTCATCTTGGATGACAAGATGTTCTTGTCATCCAAGAACTCTATCCCCAAGTTACATAAAGCAATAATTAATGGGGCCTTGGTGCTCTCTGAGCTTGCTTTTCTTGCAGGCGTTTCATTACCTCAACTAGGTAACTTAATCAGTGCAGGTAGAGTGCTGTTTTCTGTCAGTTTATATTCTGGTGTCTTGCCTGCCTGTGTGGGTGGGGAAGTCTTAGAGATTCTTTGGTTGGGCTGTTTACTGAGGGCTTTTTGGCAGTTTCTTGATTGGGGTATTGCTTACTTGCAATAATTGCATTCAAACACACATTAAACTTTATTTTACTGACAATTTTATGCATTTTCTTTATTTTTGGCAGTTATGGAGCCAAAGTCCGTGCCCCTCATGCTTTGGTAATGACATTTCTCTTCAAAAGTGGAAGGTACATTTCTCACAGCATCTGTCACTTACAGAATAATGTCATAGAAGTTCAAGAAGCCTACCTTGTTTGTGTGCATGTTTTTCTTAAATATAGGTAATCCTCCACTTACAACCATTAGTTTAGCAACATTACTGAAAAATGTGACTTACAACTGATACTCACACTTACAATCATCACAGCCACTTACAACCATCCCCACACTCACATGATCAAAATTTGGGTGTTTGGCAACCAATATGCATTTATGATAGTAGCAGTGTCCTGGGGTTACTTGATTGTTATTTGCAGTCTTCTGGAAGCAGAAGCCAGCTTCCAACAAGGAAAGTCTTACTTAACAACCCTTTGAGTTACTTAACAAGTGCAGTGATTTGCTTAACATCTGTGGCAAATAAGGGCATAAAATTGGGCATGACCCAACAAAAACCCTGTTTAGCAATGGAAATTCTGATCTCAGTTGTGGTTGTAAGTCCAGGGCTATCTATAGTCTTAGTACGCATTGTGATTTCTTCTCTGCATTCTTAATGTTTCTGTTTGGATGTTTTTCACTGAATTAAATATATTAGGACAGAAAAAGAAGAGATTGTCATCCTTTTTTTACTTAAATGAGACTATAAATATATTTAATATTGTTTTATGGATATTTATGCATAGAAACAACATTTTATAGGAAATCAAGGGGGGGTTATGATGGCAATCTAACAATACAATTTTGCATATATATTCTCAAGCAAGTTTCACTATGTCCAATGCAGTTTATGATGCAATCATATCAGCCCTTATGTAGAAATAACATTGCAATCTTATCCATTATTAATGTGACTCTGTAGTTAAAGATTCATTGATTTATAGATGTTCTCCTGACTAAATATAATAGAATTGAGCTACTAGATATCAGTAGAATTTCCTTCTTTGAATTTTTAATACTTTTAACAATCTTAGTCATGTCAGATTTAACTTAACTGCCACTCTTTGCATATTAATTCAATGTTAATTCCAATGTTATAGTTTATACAACTATAAATGTTTTCAAAAGTGCCACAAACTGTAAAAGTTATGAACATTTTAGTACATCTCTATATTGACTAGAAAACATATTCATGCTCTTTTATTAGAAACAGATTGACTTATGTGGCTTTAGTTTTCTAATATTTTCTGAAAGATCATTGTTACTTTTTAATGTACATCAGAATCAATGACCAATAAATATTATAATTGATTTATAATATTTTCAGGGAAATAACATTATGTGTAATAATTGTTCCTTGTTTCTTCCCTTCAGCCTAAAGGAAAAATTGAAAGCAATTCTTCAAGCTACCTATACTCATTCCAGAAACCTGGCCTATTTTGTATTCACTTATAAGGGTCTGATGGCCATGCAGTCACGAATGCAAGGAAAGAAGGTTCCATTTCAGTCTTTCCTCGCAGCCTTCATTGGGGGCTGGTTAGTGTTTGGGGAAAATAATAATATTAACAGCCAGGTAAGCAACTGTGTTGTTTTGTGTTAGATTTATGGTTCTACTGATCTAATGAAGAATGAAAGGGAAATTAGGGAAATTTAGTAAATTGTACCATCACATTCTTCCATTATTAATTTTTGCATATCTGCCGCAGATGGGGTAGTGAATTTATCTGAATACAAATCTTTTGTCTCTTTCTTTCACTCTAGCAAATTGTAAGAAAGGGATTAGTAATCATAATAATTTGTTTAGCTCGTATGCTGCCCAATTCTCAACTACTCTGGATGGATCACAACAATCACATTACAAGAACATTAATAAAAGATAAAAGGCGGCAAGTGGAATGAAGTGAGGGGTATCACTTTCCTGTACCAAAAGCTTGGGTGAAGAACCAAGTCTTCACAGCTCATATAAACAATAGTAGACTGGGGTCCCTTTGGGTCTTGGGGACAATCTTATTCCAGAGGGCAGGCCCTGCTATAAAAATATCTGCTATCTATTTGCTAACCACACACAATGAACATTTTAACAAAATATAAGTATTGTTATTCAAATGGTAAACCCATTGAGAGAAGCATTATTTCTTCCGGGATGAAAAAAAATACAATTGATACTTCACAGTGGTAGATAATTGTGGCAGAAAAATGCCTATCCATGTTGATTTTTTATTGTAAAAAATCCAGGTATAATTTGGATGCTTTTTAGGAAATGTACTTTGCACACAGTTGCATTTCTTTTGAAACCAGATGATAACCAGAAACAAACCATTGTTTTCATGCAACTGGGAAAGGATTGATTTACAGCTGATATTTCTAGCATTAGAATTGGGAATAGAGGTATATTTGCTGAACCTTATTAAAATGCAAGCAGGCTGTTAAAATTAAAGAATGATTTTGGTATGAAAGAATTTGTTGATCTCCTAAATTGAAAGTTGTTTCAAGTAATCTCATTTTCCTGTTGTGCTAATTGCCTAATTTTAATTCAGTATTTTTTCCTGAACAGATAAATATGTATCTATTATCTCGTATCCTGTTTGGCTTGTCTCGATTGGCAGTAGAGAAGGGTTATATCCCACAGCCCAAACAAGATCCCTTCCCACTTTTTGCTGCTATGGTTTGGGGGATTGTTCTTTGGCTCTTTGAGTATCACCGGCACACTCTACAACCATCACTACAATCATCTATGACCTACCTATATGACGACAGTAATGTTTGGCATGATGTTTCTGACTTCCTTGTACATAATAAAAGATCTACTACCAAATAATCCTGTTATTTGGATAATAACACATTCCAATGGCAGTTAAAAAGATGTATATCTGAACATCCTTTGCAATACTGAACATTTCTTTATATTAACATTGGATATGAATGTCTACTTGAAGTCTGTCCACAATGATTGGTATAGATTGCTGATTTCTGTTGATTAGAGCTTGAAACAGTATTTTACAAGCAAAATGTTTTCTTCCTTTTTTCTTCAAGATATACAGTTTCCCCTGCTATGCTATCAGCTGAGGAAAATATCTCTTAATTGTTTTAAATTCAAGAAACATGAATTAAATGTTAAAAGTGAAGGATCAGATGACGCAAGTAACTTTTGCAACTAGGTGCACGATGTCATCTACAATTTCTTCAGCAACAAACAAATTTCTTCAGCAAACGAATTTTCTGCATGATGGATATCATTTGATAATGATCTTGGTCTATAGTTATGGTACTTGGAAGTGTTATTGCTTGTTTTGTTTATCCATACCTCTTTTCTAGATTATAGGGGTAGATAACATATCAAACAAATTTTAAAGATGCTTTTTAAAAAAAAATATGGACTTTTTAAATTCAGTTGCATAAATATGACACAAAAATTGGGGTTTTTTAAAGTACACCATCTTACAAAATGCTTAAGATTTAGTAACGTTAACAAATAGAGAAAAATTAGGTTTTATTTCTTGGGTTTCTAAAAAGAAGAGAGTTGATAGTATGGTGAACATAGGAAGGGTGTCAAATAGGTTATTCTTGTTGTGAAATTCTGTGTTATGATGTGTGTGCGGTGGGGGAGGGGGAAGAGTGAATACTAAAAAACTTTTTCTTGATTGAAGCTCTACCAGATGGAAAATGATGCAATCATGCATAGCTAGAACTATTATTGCAGTTGTCATACTCTGATCATATAGTCAACAGGTAGAATTCTGTTTAGCAATCCACCAAAAGTGCCAAATCGAGTATTAGATTTTATCCTATTCTTTTATTAATGAATACAGATAACTGTGTATTGCATTTTTTGAAATTTATTTATTATTAAACAAATTTATATTATCACCTGACTTGCACACAGTGACTCCAGGCAGTGTATAACTTTAAAAATCCACATTTTTTTATTTAAAGAAAACCACCCTAGTGCAGTAACAACAAAATCAGACAAGCCATTTGACTGGTTCAGAACGGGGTCCCTAAATCCTCTGACAAAACCATGTCTTCAAGACCTTATGGAAAAGCATCAGGGTAGAGGCCAATCTTATTTCTGGAGGAATGATGTTCCAAATATTTATAATCCAATCATGTGAACTGACTAAAGCTAGTCTTTCTGGGTCTTTTCCAATCTTGTACAGATGCACAGAAAAGCAATGTGGATTTCTTATTGTAAAAGAACAAAAAAATGGACTTATAGATGAAATGGAAGATCTTGCAAAATGTATTTGCATAGCAAGCATAGATCTTCCTAAAATGTTAATTTCTTTTCATAGTTTCATCTCTTTGTGTCATGGTTGTCAAACTCGTGGCCCATGGGCCAGATGTATCTCACATTGGCCATGCCCACCCCCAGTTTAGCGAAGGGGGAAAAAGTTGCAATATATCACATGACATGTCGTCATGAGTTTGGCACACCTGCTCTGTGTCATGAATAGTGCTAGGTGGCCTCATGCACTGCACATACACACACACTGCTGCTGCTGCTAAAAAGTTAGGTTTATAAATTAAAATATCTGCTATCCTAATCTCATTTTAGAGTAATCATTTTTAATACAATCAGTATAGTGAAAAATCTGTTTTTAAACATCATTACATAAATTGAAGCAGCTTTTTTTAATTGAAGAAAAACAAATGTGAAACAGGATGCTTTAACCTTGGTTAAAAAGCCAAAACAAGACTGATTATAAGGCATTAAAATTATTGGTTATGCTGTTGTACTGAGTTTTTATTTATCATTGAAAACTTGCTTGGAAGCTTTGTATTTAATTTATAGGACCACAATATTGCTGTGGCTTTTATCGCATGTCTTTACTTTGCTTGTTTGATCTATTTGTTATCTTGCACCATTAAGTGTCTGTTCTCATCAGATAATCTGTGGAAATCTATTGCGTTCTTTCTGAATTCATCTCATACGAATGTTTGAAAGCCACTATGCCAAAATCACTATCACATCATGTTTTATGTTCAAAGGAATAAATACCAATCTGCTTCAGGATATTATTGATATTTTGGGCAATGTCTGCCCTAAGCTTTTATTGGTTCTCTTCTCACATCATTGCTTTCATGCAGTGATACCTTCTGCTGCCTTCTCCCTAAACAATGGGCAGTATTTCTTCTAGATTCTTCTAAAAGTTGAAGGATCAGTATATTTTTAACTAGTACTTCAAATAGATTTTAGCTTTTTCTGTGTTTCTTTTGGGCTGCAGTCATCAAAGAGTAATACTGAACTTTCTTTTTTAAAAAAAGCATATTGTTTAAGACCCTGTCTGAACTCACACAAAGCATAGAACTGTAAAGCAAATCATATGTGATCACTCCACTACTGCTCCTATAGCTTACAGATGAGGTCGAATCCCTTCTGCCACTAATGTGACTGAACAATGCTGGTGTGTGCTAGGGAAGTGAACTAGAAGTAATGGGTCGGTCCAAAGACTCTTGGATACATAAGTTCCATTCCTCACTCTTTCAAATTGTATTGTTTAGCAAGCTAAGTATTCTGTTTGGTTTTCATGCTAATAAGAAAGAAACACAAAAAGAATAAGGCGACCGTTTGGAAATCCAGCTCCCAGACCGCCTGTCCCATCAAAATTAACCAAGTACCAACTATCTCAGCCCTGAAGATCAAAACAGATGCATATGTGAATTGTGTTAAAAGCAGTTCAGCAAAGGTTTTACATTGAGAATATTTTAACAGGAGATCTGGATTCCTGATCTGAGAAAATATCCATCCTTACTTAATATGCCATGAAAAATGTTTCCAAAAAAATAATAAAATAATATAAAAAAGTATCTGCTATATTGATACTATATAAATTGAGTGAATTAATTATACTATTTAAACTGAATAAAATAGATCTAGAAATGCTGTAAAGGTAGTTTTTAAAAAAATAAAATAGAAAATGAGGAAGATTAGAATAAGTCATTATCCTAATTTGAATAGGAAAAGTACAATGTCCTACATAATTCAAAGATACTCCATAATAAGGTTTTCCCCTATCAATGTTTACACTTAACTATCTACAAACACTACTTAACATAAGCTCCCTGATGTGAAGGTTCTGACATGTTTGTGGATCTTAATTGATATTGAAGGTGCAGAGTCTCAAATAGTATTAACTAATGGAACAAATCATTTAACAGTATAAAGAATGTATAAGTACTTTTTTGTTAATAGAGGAACTTTTCTGTGGGTGTCATGGAAGTTTCTCCTTAGATTTTTTTAACACTTCATATTGGCAATAGCAAATGGCCATTTTACGTGTATTCCTGAATTTAGACATTTTGGAAAATAGCCATGTGTTTTTTATGATAATAGATTTCCCCCATTCACTGGAAAAGTCTCTATTCTATTTTTTGTTCCCTGTTTTCATATTTTTAAAATATACTTTCCAATATAGGCTTTTTCAGGCTGTTGTAAGCTAATCATATTTTTGTATGTAAGAAATATTAAATGGCTATACAGTACAAGTAGTCCTCAATTTATAACCACAATTGAGCCCAGAAGTTAAGTTGCTGAGAAATTTGTTAGGTGAGTTTTGCCCCATTTTACAACTTTTCTTGCCACATTTGTTAAGTGAAACACTGCAGTTCTTAAATTAGTAACATGGTTGTTAAGTGAATCTGGTTTCCCCATTGACTTTACTTGTCAGACGGTTGCAAAAGGGGATCACATGACCCCGGGACACTACAACCATCATAAATGTGAGTCAGTTGTCAGATATCTGATTGTGAATCATGTGATCATGGGGATGCTGCAATGGTCATAAGTGCGAAAAATGGTCATAAGTCACTTTTTTCAGTGTTGTTGCAACCTCAAATGATCACTAAGTGAACTGTTGTAAGTCAAGGACTACCTGTGATTACCTATCCTTAAATATTTCACAGGACAGATTACCTTCTTGAAGTGTGTGGGATATCCAGGGTGTTACCTATTCTCTTCCTCTCTTGCAATGAAACAAGACTGATCATATTTTGTGCAGCAAGTGCATTTTAAAAAATAATCTTGGCTGTAAAAAGATACTGATTATGAGTCTTGACTGAACTCTCTTTCTCTCAAACCAAACATTTTTAAAGCTGTACAGGTCATCTAAATGATTCATCCTGAAAGAATAAATGCCATGGGCACTACATACCAATATAGGAATGTAACATCATTCATTAGGCTTGCTGAGTTCATGAAGTTAAGCTCATTTTGATAATTAACTGAAATTCTTTTTTTGGGGAGGGGAGAAATCTTAGTTATATTGAAATGCATATTTAAAAAACATTTTATGTTATATCATACTTCAAGTTACATAAAATCTGGTTTGTTTGATTTTGGTTTAGTGCAATGGGTGAACATGACCACTGTGGTTTATAAACATGGTGCATGGTCTAATGCTTGGCAACTTTAAGATTTGTCGATTTTAACTTATGGCTGGCTTAGAAATTCTATACAGATAGTCCTTGACTTAAGACCATAATTGGGAAGAGAATTTTCATTACTAAGCATGTTGATTGTGAGCCACTTAGAGTTGCCTCTAAGCAAGATGGGCAACACAGAAGTTTAATAAATAAGTAAATAAAGCAAGCAAGCAAGACAGTTAAGTGAGTGACACCCAATTTTATAATCTTTTTTGCCACAATTACATGAATCACTGCAGTTGTTAAGTGAATCATGCTGCTGTTAAGCAAATCCAGCTTCCCCCATTGACTTTTTTGTCAGAAGCCAACTGGGAAGGTCATAAATGGTGATCATGGGACCCCAAGACAATGCAACTGTTACAAATACATGCCAGTTGCCAAGCACCTGAATTTTGATCATGTGACTGTGGAGATGCTGCAACGATCATAAGTGTGAAGACTGGTCATAAGCTGTTGTAACTTCAAATGGTTGCTTTAAGAAATACTGGTCTAATGCAATATATAAACAGGCTACTGACTGGTTCAGCTTAAGAAGAAAGACTTAATGTAGGTTTAATCTGTGTAATAGAACAATAAGTTAAATAGGTACCTTTGTTTGATATCAGAGTGGTGTGTATTAAATATAAATAATTTGCTTTAAGTTGCATTCTGTGCAATTCATCTTTATTTTTATATTTTAATTGTCCTTTTTATAGTTTGAATAACCTGCAGTTTACAGATTAATGTAAGAAACATGAAAACAATAACTCTGCCCCACATTAAATATAAAGGAATTTACAAATGTGGAAAACTAAAAAAAAGTTGAGCGGAAAAGGATATTTCAGAAAGATTAGATTCCTTTTTTAAAATGAAGTTTTTGGGATGCCATATAAAATTTCCACGGTACCTTAAACTTTTTAAATTAAAGACACTTGAACAAGATCCTTATTGTGTAATTTTGTAATGTGAATATCAGTTGTAATTTAGCATCTGCTGCCTTCATTAAAATGGTATAAAGAGCAGTTGAATGTCCACATTAGAAGCAGCTGTCCTGCCTACAACTCTGCTTGCAATACAGCTACATACACTAACCATGTTATCTACTTCTATTCAAAATGACTGAAGCCGTCAATTAAATTTGCTTTAATATATACTTTTATATGCTTTATCTCCTACCACAATAACATCCAGAATGAAAATATGAAATATAAAAATACAAAGAAAACATGGTAACGTTTGTTAATGCAAATTGGCACCAACTCTCCTTCAAAGCCAGCCATAGTCTATTTGCTTGATACGAATCTAGCTTACAGCCTAAGCGATAGAGAACCTTATTCACAACCTTGGTCTTCACAAAGTATACCACTATACAATGTGGGCCTCTTGAAGCTCCCACACTGCTCCATATTATTCCATCTGGAATAATTCCAGAGCAACACTCCACTTCCATATTCTAAAGCAGCCATCTGATAGTTCTCTCCTGCTGTTTACACCTTATAATCACACCTACAGTAAATATTGCTCTCATGTACCTCCGTCTTGAACTTTGTAACACCCAACAGGCTTTCTCCAATATAGAAGTTGGGGGAATGGTAGCTTCTCTAGGTGGCAGACCCAACACTACACCTGTTCAATAATCCTCCCAGAATACAAAATGTGGAGATCTTCATAACCCAAATAACCAAAGACCTACATACAAACACCCGCGAAAACCTCAGAAAACAAACTTCATAGCTTCATAGCTATTGAAGCTTCCAAGTGCATCCTGATAACAAAGCAAATAGTTCACAGAAGCTGCCAAACCACTAGCTCACTATTATCTAGATCAGTTTGTCTCTCTGTTTAGCCAATTTTCTTCTGAGCAGTTCTCTAATGATAGCCGCACAGCCATCTCCATTGCTTCCAAGTACAGCATACTGGAGTCTCACTTTCAACAGCCATTCTTCATTTGCTGTCTTTATCACTTACTGGCTCCATGCCATTTCCATTTGTTGCAAGGCCAGCTATTCCAGTTATGATGTTCTTTTCTACCTTTTCTGTTTCCTTCTCCCTTCTTCATTAAGCTTTCCAATACTCCTGGCTTAAATCTCCCTATGCACTTTACTCTCCCCATTATCAAAAAAAAAAAAAATAAAAAAAATAAAAATCCCTTTCTAATCTATCTCTTTCTTACTCCAAATAAAATCCTCAAAGCCCCCTACCCTCATTGCAATGGCACATTTCCTTAGGAGCCATCTTTAAAAAAAATACAATATTGTATTAAACTTATTTTTAATCACATACACATTCCTAACAGGAGGGAAAAGATAAGTCATATGAAATAACAGCTTATTTTATAGCACAAAAGCGGACAAATACAAATGCTAGTACAGGTAACCCCTGGGTTACGAGCGTTCCCTTAGCAAATGTTCAAAATTATGCGATAAGCGTCCCCTAGGGTTTACGAACAAGTCCCAAAATTATAAATGTTGCAGCACCATGCAGTTGTTCGCCCTGATGAACAACTACAGAGGCTCCACAACATTCGCCCTGCCAATCCCTCCCACACCTCCCATAGGAACTAGGCCTGCGGATACTCACCTTGCGAAGATCTAGAGATCCTTTGCTTTCTTGGCCTGTTTTGGTGCTTCAGACCTTTGGTGAGTATGCAGAGAATGGAGGCTAAAGTACCGCAAGATCACACCATATCAGTAGTGCAAGATCTCACACTACTGATCCAGTGGTGGGTTCCTCCCGGTTCGACCTGGTTCTCCCGAGCCGGTAGCGGTGACAATATGATGTCACCGAACCGGTTCTGCCACCCCGCCATCCCCTGCGCCACCCCACGTTATTCTTATCTTTTATTTGGCCGCACCCCCAATCTATTGCTGCCTCCTGAGTCCCAGCTGATGGCTAGAGGGAAAAAAACTGTTTAAACTCTTGCTGCTGGGCTTCAAAGGGCCGCCCTACAGCTGATCAGTTAAAAGAAAACAAATGAGTAGACCAGTGCCTGCAAAAATACATGAGTAGATCAGTGCCTGCAAAAATAAATGGGTAGACCAGTGCCTGCAAAAAATAAATGGTAGATCGGTACAGCTCTGCAAGCAGTTAAAAGCCTGGTAGACCAGTACCTCTGCTAAATCCTAAATAATTGTCATATGACCATCAAGCCATGCCCACAAAACCGGTAGTAAAAAAATTTAGAACCCACCCCTGTACTGATCTCTCATGATCTCACGGTACTTTAGGCCTCTGTTTTCTGCAAACAGAGGCCAGGACAAGATCTGCAGCAAAAGGCTTTGCAAATGGAGGGAAGGCCTGAAACATCGAAGTTTTCTCTCTGTTTGCAAATCCTTTTGCCATTTTTGCAAAAAGCCTTTGCAGTCCAAAATGGAGCTTCGGAGGGGCGGGGGCGTCCCTCTGCACTCCGTTTTGGTGTGCGCAGGCCTTGTTCAGCACTTTGCAGCCCAAAATGGAGCTGTGAAGGGGCGCCCCTCTGAAGCACTTTGTAGCCCAAAATGGAGCTGCAGAGGGGCGCGTGCGGCTGAGAGACTGGAGAGGAGACAGCTTGATAGATCTTCACACAGTAAGTGAACCAGCGCGGGGGTTACTGCTTGCTAATCTTCAGCTATGTTGTCTTCAGATAAGTCCTTTAAGGGCTTTATAAATAAAATATTTTTAAAAATTTAAATCTTGCAAAATGTTTAAGGAAAATCATGAAGGCCTCCTCTCTCATGTTTCAACGCTATGTAGAAAATGTGAAGCAAAACATAAGACAGTGTGCTTTACATATTAGAGCTGTGTGGATTACATGCATTTTCCATTAAAGGAACAGCCCTTGATCTCTATAGAATTTCTTAAATGTAAAGGCCAAATTGAGCAATTACATAGAGTTGTCTGAAATATGTTCCTTGTTTTGTTTGTTCATTCAATGAAGATATTTTTGTGTGATGATACCAATGTGAACTATTGGTAAATATGCCTATTTAAAATAATTTCTCTGACTTTATCCCCATGGCAAGAAATATTTTGTTGTTCATGTGGAAGAAAAGGGGTAATTTGTATGATGCTAAGTAGAATAGCTACCAGAAGAAAAACTTTAAACAGTTCTGCCACTGCTTGCTTAACTCTGTAACTCCCCAAGGCTATTTGTGAATTAAAGTTGCTCTCCTTTATAAAATATTCTTGTATTACGTACATAATGTACACATTCTTTTTATATTCTTTAAATATACAAAGCTTCAAAATAAATATTACAATTAAAATTCTGTACATTTGAGATGAAAGGCATTGACTCTTTTTTTAGTTATTTCAAGAGCAATGAATTGACAAAGAGCTTGGGGAAAAACAGGATTTAGGAACTACGATAAATGAAAAACAACTTCAGGCTTTTAAATTGTTGCTTTTGGCCCCGTGTCATCAAAGTCCTTTTATGGCTTTATTAGTATGTTGTTTGTGGATTTTAAATCTTGGTCTTGTATGCAATCTACTACACTAGTGTTTCTCAACCTTTGAAGCTTGAAGATGGGTGGACTTCAACTCCCAGAATCCCCCAGCCAGCGCTGCTGGCTGGGGGATTCTGGGAGTTGAAGTCCACCCATCTTCAAGCTACCAAGGTTGAGAAACACTGTACTACACGATCATAAAATTCTTAGTTTTCTATAAATGAAGAAAACTCAAATAATGCTTTCAAAACATAGATTGGTATTCTCTATATTATGGTGCAGAATCTAGTAAAACACAGATCATAACAACTAATGCCAATTTTTAAATGTATCCCATCTATACAATTAGGTCAAATTTTGAACAGGAAAGTGAATGTGATGTAAAAATAAATTTTGATATCTATATTGCACTACCATATAGCAAAAATTGGCCAGATGAAAACATCTAATTCACACAGTGACATAAGATGGTGAATAAACATAGAGGGTAATAAGGAAGGAAAGAAATTGGTTTGTGTACTGGCAAACAAAGAAGAAATATATGTAAAATTTTCCACTCAACTCTTTTTAATCTTCCTTCTTAGGACAGCATAAAAGATATTAGAAGCAAGTTGATACACTTGTATGTCCTGCCTGCCTTCCATCCAGGGGTGAAATCCAGCAGGTTCTGACAGGTTCTGGAGAACCAGTAGCGGAAATTTTAATTGTTTGGAGAACCAGCAAATACCACCGGATGCGAATGGAGTTTTTGCAATATCCTTCTCCCAGGAGTGGGGAGGGAATGGGGATTTTGCAGTATCCTTTCTCTGGAGTGGGGTGGGAATGGAGATTGTGCAGTATCCTTCCTCTGCCACACCCACCAAGCCACGCCCACAGAACCAGTAGTAAAAAAAAATGGATTTCACCACTGCTTCCATCCCATAGACTAATTGAAAATATTATGGGATTGATAGCTAGTCTTGTTAAACCCCAAACTACTGTACATATTCTCCCTCCTGCCATTTTCCTTTTATTGATTTCTGAAAAGAAATATATTCATTGGGAGCACACTATTTGCCTTTCTTTTGATTCAATACCATTTATGAAGCTTTGGAATGACTTAGTGGAATTTAAAAGATCCCATTCTGCTTCCAAGTACGGCTCAGGGTTATCTTTTACGATCACCTTTGAAATCGACAAAATGATGCTGAAGAAAAGATTCAACCCCTGCTGTCCTGGAGGGAATAACACTGGCCTGCTTGTCTGCTTATTCTGGACACAGTTAAGCAGACTCATTAACCCTGAATAAATGTATACCGTGAATTCGTAATTAAAACTTTCTAATTCCACTGGGGGCTTCTGAGCAACTTGCCATGGGGGCTGCCTTCCCCCCCACCCACAAAAATGACATCTTTTGTAACAGTAGGAGGAACAGCTGGTGCAGCAGCTGTGTCTAAAAACTGCATAATAAGAGACTTGCAGAGATGAGGAAATGAAGAACTATCACAAAACTCTGCTGTAATTTCTCACAGATGGGGAGGGGGGAAAAAACAAAACCTCAAGGTATAGACTGCATCCATCTGGTCAAACTGCTCTTCATTTTGCAAAACTGTACCAGCAATGGTTAGCCTCTGAGACAGCATTTGTATACGTTGCCAATGTGACCGTCTGCTAACATGAAACTGAATGCTGATCTCAAAATATCCTTTGCTATAAACATAAAACCAGCCAAGCTTTCTTTGTTATTTAAACAAAGAATTCTATAGTCACATGATCGCTTGGCCCAGAGTTATGAAAACTATGGGCTTTTTAAATGTAACTAGTATGAAGGCAACTGCCTCCTAATAGCATGATTTTTAATTGGTTTGTGTTGTACCTTATGATTCTTGATGAATGTATCTTTTATTTTATGTACACTGAGATCATATGCACCAAGACAAATTCTTTGTGTGTCCAATCACAGTTGGCCAATAAAAATTATATTCTATTCTAATTGAACTATACTTTGTGTGTGAATGGTTTAATCAAGGTGGGAGGAGGAGGAATCTTTCTGTCTGTCTCTCTATCATCTATCTATCTATCTATCTATCTATCTATCTATCTATCTATCTATCTATCTATCTATCTATCTACCTACCTACCTACCTACCTACCTACCTACCTACCTAATTTCTGTATTGCCCATTTCATCTGTGACACCGGGCAGTTTCCAAATAAAACTATACAATCCTATAAAAAAGGCAAGAGTCAAAATACAGAATCAAGAAAGAGTTAAAGCAGAATTAAAACAAAATTAAACAGTAAAAAGTTTAAAAAGGCAGATGGCTTTTTAAAGACTATGGTATCATGCTACAAGGATGCAGCTCAGCATGAAAAAAAAGCCATTTATTTGTTTGTTTGCCTTCGAATCAGGCTTGGCTCCTGATGACTGCCTGGACAAATCCTTACAGTTTTCCTGATAAAATTTTGGAAGTGGTTGGCCAGTGCCTGCTTCCTAGAGTTGAGACAGAATCACTACACAAGATCATCCAGCTGGCTTCATGCCTGAGGTGTGATTACAACAACTCAGGCTCATGATGCCTTAAACAATATGAGAACCAAACTATTTCTCATATTAAATATAAAGGAAAATCGGATGATTGAAAAATAAAGTAAATGTCAAAATAGTAAATAATCCCTCAATATTAAACTAAGAGCAGGCTTCAGGCTACACTGAGCCACAACATGGTTGCACCTAATGTGACTTTTACATTTGCATTCTAGTGTTTCCTATCTCAACCATGGCTCCAGATTGAGGGGGAGGCTCAACTGTTCCCCATTCTAACCATGGGAGCTCTCCCCCACATTGGAGTATTTCGTATTTTCAAAAAAGGAAATAAATTCAGTTTGAAAGCTATCACAGAGATGACTCATCCAACACTGCGGCTGAGCAGTAATGATGGGTGGATACAACTTGTTGGGTTATCTGGTAAAGCATATATAGCGGGGTGGGTTCTAATTTTTTTTTACTACCGGTTCTGTGGTTGTGGCTTATTTTGTGGGCACGGTTTGATAGCCATGTGACAATTCTTTAGGATTTAGCAGATACTGGTCTACTAGGCTTTTAACTGCTTGCAGAGCTGTACCGGTCTACCCATTTGTTTTTGGAGCATCCCGGTCTACCTATGTTTTTCGAGCGTCCCGATCTACCCATTTGTTTTTGGAGGCACCGGTCTACCACCATACTGCCTTTTAACACTGATCAGCTGTAGGGCGGCCCTTTGAAGCCCTGTGGCAAGAGTTTAAACAGTTTTTTTCCTTCTAGCCGATCAGCTGGGACTCAGGAGGCAGTGAATAGATTGGGGGCGGGGCCAAATAAAAGGTAAGAATAGTGCGGGTGGGGTGGGAGGGCCCAGCTCCTGAACAAAGAGAACTGGTTCAGTGACGTCATATCGTCACCGCTACCGGCTCGGCCGAACCAGCCCGAACCGGGAGGAACCCACCACTGATATATAGGCAAGTACCTTTCCTATCTTCAATTACCTGTGTCTCCCCAAAAATAAGACAGGGTCTTATTTTCTTTTGAAAGCCCCCACCCGAAATATGGCCTTGGCCTTATTATCGGGGGTTTTATTATTTTTGAGGTGCAGGACCTCAAAACCTCAGCCCCCTGCAGGGGGACTGGTGCCAGAGTGCCAACCAGCTGCTCTGCTGGTGCTGCTCAGGCCACTGCCTCTAGCAATCGTGGCAGCTGCCCAATGCCTGGAAACTTCTTTTCTACCACCACCACCACCGCTCCCGTAAAGTTGTCAGGGCTCGGTTCGGTGGAATGATACCCCAGAGGAGGATCCCAAGTCCGACTCCCGAGCCAAGGTGATGCCCGGTGCGGAGGTCAAAAGGGAAGTGAGTGGGGCTCACTTGGCACAGGGCACAAAGGCCAACAACATGTGTCTTCTCAGGCTCGGCCACGGCTGACATCGGCTGGCACCTCTCCGGCCAGCTCCACTGGGCTCCACGGCACCCTGGACGAGAAAGGCTCCAGAGCAGGAAGGCGGAATTTCTGGCAAGCCACAAGCAAGCTCCGCACGATTGGCTTTGTGTATGAAAGGAGGGCAAGGGGGCAGGAGAAGCACAGCGGGGCAGCCTGGGAGTCTTCTTGGACCTTCTCTCCCCCCACCCCACTTTCCCAGCTGCCAACCAAGGTGGCTGGCTGGATTGCGCTGGATTGGGCTTGCACGGCCGCTCTCAAAGCAGCCAAAGGGGCTGGGGTGGGGGTCTTCACCCAGAGGGTTGCCTGGCCAGCCTTGCCAAAGTTCTCCCGAGGCCCCCCCCAGCCAGGGATGGGGTGGGATATGGATTGCAGCTCCTGGAGCCGAAGCAGAGAACAAAAGGATGCCCGGGAAGAATTTAAGAGAATTCAAGTTCTCAAGTTACACACCACTCGGGGGGGGGAGGGGGGGAAGGAGAGCAGAAGAAGCAGCGCTGGCTTGGATTGCAAAAGCCACGGACTGGCTCAATCGCCTTCCTCTTGCAGGGAAAACAGTAGATCTGGGGTTTGGGCGAGCAGCAGAATTCTTGCTTCTCGGTCGCCCCTCCCCTCCCCACCTGCCACTCTCTCTTGCTAGCTGAGATTGGGAAGCCAGATTCGGGGAGCTGAATGCACTGCCGCTGCCCAGGAAAATAAGAACATAAGAAATGGGTGCTCTTCCAGCGTCTCCTGTCCCGAGTGGCAGCAGTGCGTCTGGCTCATCGAATCTGGCCTGCTGATCACAGGCAGCAGAGGCTCTGATGTTCCCCCTCCCTTCCACCCTGCATATGCATCTAACTATTTTGGGGGGCTTATTTTCGGGGGGGGGCTTATTTTAGCACATGCGCTCGAAAGCCCAATTGGGCTTATTATCCGGACATGTCTTAGTTTCAGGGAAACACGTTAACTATTTTATATCATTTGCTTCTTGCTAAAGAGGATATTGTTTATTCATAAACAATAAAAGTCCACACATAGAGTAGTTATCCCATTTTTATAGACACCAGGGAATGGTCCCAAAGTCATCCATCCTTTAGAGAAATTTGCCAACAAAGACAGAGGAAAGTCCTAGAAAGTCCTACTCTTCTATTTACATTTTTAACATCCTTTTAAAACCAGCCCTTTTATCCAATGATGAAAAGTCAAGAGCTACAGTAAGCCGAGGGCTGAAGGGAATGAAACATTTGTCATAAAATGTAATTACGGGTTCCTTTTCCAAGGCCAGAGACAGAAAGAGTTAAATTACATTTATTTTGACAAATTATATCCTGTCTTTTTTTAAAGTAACAATTAAAAATCTTACAAAAGAGTTAGAGTCATTCTTAATCCAAATCAAACAGAAACGTCTTGGCTGAAAAGTAATTTTTCAGGATCATTTTGGGTGGAGGGTTGGAGCAACTTCAAAGAGAGAATATTTCAGAGTTTGGGAGCAACACTGGAAAAGACTTGCCTTGTATCCAACAAAAGGGCCCCAGACAGCGAGAGCATCATGAAAAGGGTGTTGCCTGCTGACCTTAATAACCAGATAGGTTTTTCTGATAGTAGGATTTTGTTTTAATGCCTTTTAGTCAGTTTTGATTCTTGGCAACTGCCTGCAGTTTTCTTAGCAAGATTTTGGAAGTGGTTGGTTCCTAGAACTGAAATGCCTGCTTCCTAAGATTGAAGTGACAATGATTGTCCCAAGATTCCCCAACTGCCTTTGTGCCTAAGGTGGGACTAAAACTCATGGTCTCTGGGTTTCTAAACTGGTGCCCTAAACACTACTCCAAACTGGCTCTCATAGGAGTAAAGCTATCTCTTAAATAATTGTGGGCTATGCCTTTTAGGATATTAAGAGTTTTAATTGGCACCTAAGTCTGGAACACGAGCAACTAACAGAGGTCTTTCAATAAAAGTCCATGATTGTCTTAAAGTAGGATTAGGATTTTGATCTCAATCACCAAACCAAAGTATCTCTCTTAATATTACTTCAAGGATCATTGTTATCCTTCCACTACTTGATCACAACATTTTAAAGCCTATTTATTGCAGAACAAAAGGCTATTTAACAAGTTATTTATTATTTGGCATATCCTTATAATAGTTGTTCAACTTGTTTGAAAATGTTCATCAAACTTTTGCTTGAGCCTCTTTCTATAACAAAGGGCCTCGAATACTTAGGATAGCTGTGGGAAACTGTTTGGTATCCAAGGAATGAATTTGCCTATGGCTATGAGTGTGGGTCAAAGGACCTGTATAGGATAATGATACAAAGTGACCGGGGCATGCCAATTTAAAAGGAGAATTGAGATCTTGCATTTTTTCCTGGATTTTTGAAGGAAGTTTGTGATTTTTATTTTACTTTAAACTACAATTAATTTTATTTTAGGGCATGCATGACTTTATATTTTTTCTTTCCCCCAAAAGTGGGAAATATTGTCACAAATTTTCAGCAATAGTGATGAGAGGAGGCTCCAAGAAAAAGGAGAAATAGGCTTAGGTTGTTGTTCAGTTGCACTGTTCCCATGAACTGGCGGAAATCATTTTGCAAGGATTGTCTGCCAATATCTGAGTTGTTACAGTTTAAGTTTAGTCATCTCATTCTCTGCTAATTTATCTTTCAACTGCCTTTCAAACATCTTCTCTAATGATTTTGAAAATAAATTTTACCTTAATTATTAGTGCTTATAGTCAGCAGTCCAGTTCATCTGATATTTATTTTTTTTACAGTCTAAGACTGTACACAAAATTGCATAGTACACAAAATTGTGTACTACAACGTCCTACCTGTCAATGACTACTTCAGCTTCAACCATAATAATACACGGGCAAACAATAGATACAAATTCAAGGTAAACTGTTCCAAACTTGATTGCAGGAAATACGACTTCAGCAACAGAGTGGTCAATGCCTGGAATGCACTACCTGACTCTGTTGTTACATCGTCAAACCAAGGACTTCCCCCATTCCTAAGAGGTCTGTAGGGGGCATGCATAAGCACACCAACGTGCCTACCGTCCCTGTCCTACTGTCCCCATTTATTTGTACTCATTTCCTGTGTTTATTTCCATGTTTATACTTATATACCTGTTTTCTCGTACATGTTTGACAAACTAAATAAATAAGGACCCTGACAACCATTTTTCTAGCAACAGAATTCAAAAGTATCAATGTTTTTCATTCAGAATTTCTAATGATCCAGCTTTCACAATCATATGTTACAGCTGGGAAAACTACAGCTTTCACAATTGGAAGAGTGATATTTCTGTATCTTAATATTTTATTTACATTTATCATTATCTTTCTCCCAATTCATCATCCCTGTGAATTTTTGAGCCAAAGAAAATAATTACTTCAAATTCTTCTCTACCTAATTGCATTATACTGCCTGTTTATTTTTTAGCAATGAACAGCAAACCAGCTCTTGCATTCTTCAATTTATATCTTGAAGGGATTCCTTATGTCAGGGGTGTCAAACTCGATTTCATTGAAGGATGCATCAAGGTTGTGTTTGACCTCGGGGAGGGGCATGGTCAGGTCAACATCACTCGTGTCGGGGGCACCTGTGGTGGCCCGAGCACTCTGCCAGAGAAAACGGGCTCCCGAGCTCAGTTTTCAGCTGCAACGGCCTCCTGCAGCCCTCTGTCAGTGAAAGCAGAACTTGGGCAGGCCTCCAGCGGCCCTTGCAAGCTCCGTTTTCACTGGCAGAGGCACCGCAGGCTGGCCCTTCACTGTTTCTAGGGCAGGCCAGTGGGCCAGATCTAAGCACCCCGCGGGCCGGTTCCGGCCCCTGTGCCTGGAGTTTGACACCCTGCCTTATGACTTCCTTGCTTTCATCAGCATATAGTGTCAGTGGTAATTCTTCCTGCAATTTTACTTCGAATTTCTAATCCACCATTTCTTTTGATATAGTCTAGGCATAAATCAAATAAGTAAGGTGAAAGTATATAATCTTTGCATATTCCTTTCCCAATTTTGAACTACTGTTCATCTTCTAGCTTAACTGTTGCTTTTTTATCATCAAAGAAATAGGCAGATGAGGTGGCTTTATATACCCATATCTTTGAAGACCACCCACAATTTGTGGATAATAAGAGTTAAGAGGTCAAGTCCAACCCCCACATGATTTTCTCCCCATCACTGATTGTATGATGACTCCATGAGATCATCAGTCCCACCCAGATGCATGTGGACTTCAACTTCCATAATTCCTGGCTGGTGAAGTCAAGCTCGTAACATTTGAGAGCCAGTTTGGGCTACTAGTTAAGGCGCCAGGCTACAAACCAGGAGATGGTGAGTTCTAGTTGGGTCTTATACATGAAAGCCGGCTGGGGTGACTTTGGTCTCTCGCTCAGCCCAACCCACCTCACAGGGTTGTTGTTATTGGAAAAATGGGAGGAGGAGGAAGGAGTACTATGTATGTTTGCTATCTTGAGCTTTTTATAAAAATAAAGGAAATAAATAAATAAATAAGCAAGCAAGCAATGTAATAAACCCAAACATCTGAAATATTCACTCTTTATTTCTCTTTTCCTTCACCAGTGTCTCTCCCTATTCTTTTCCTTATTCACCTCTTAGGATTTAGGTGTGAGAAGACAAAAACCCATCCCTTTTCATATGCAAATCCTCAGTATAATCAATAAAGCAAAAATAGACATCCTTTTGAAATTCCTTGCCTTTTTCATTGTCTTTTGTATGTTAATAGTACAGTTCACTTGACCCATTTATTCCAAATTCAGTTTGTACCCCCATATACTGTTGAAATCTGCATTGCAAAATCTTCAGCATTATTTCACCTACCTGTTAGATAAGGATAATAGCCTGAGCATTCTTTAGCGTTACCTTTTTTGGTACTGAAATATATAAATTGATGTTTGTCGGACCCTTAGCCACTCCTTTGTTTGCTATACCAACAGACATTATCTTTCATGCATCATCATCCCTTTCCATCTCCTTTCTCCAGTAGATCTTTGCTTGTTTTATCATTTATTGTGCTCATCTAAAGGACAAAGTTTCCTTTGATTTCTGCAAATTTCTCAAATTAAGGACTTAACTATTCAGTTTGATTCATTGATTATTTAAACGTTTCTCTTTATTTCCTTTTGCTTTTCTCTGAAATTCAGCAAGTAATTGGACAGTTTTTTTTGTTTCCCTTGCCTTTTGTTTTCTGTCTTTCTTCAGCTATTTTGAATGTATCAAGAAGCAGCCATTTTCCCTTTGTTTACTTTTTGCATTTTGGAATATTTTTATTGGCTTCATCTTTGAAGGTATCACAAATTTCAACATAGGGTACCTCAAGCACTCTAACCAAAACTAAACTATTATGTTGGAGATGTGACTGTTTAGATGCTACATATTATCATGTTTGGTGGACCTGTAGGAAAGTTAAGGCTTTTTGGATAAAAATTTGGTGGGTCATGCAGAATGTTTTGAAGAAAAAAATTCAATTTTCTCCACAATTGTTTTTATTGGGTATAGTTAAGGGTTTTACTTCGGGTGAAACAAAGTTGATATTGTACATGATAACAGCTGCGAGATTATTGATAGGTAAATACTGGAAGAATGAAGTTTTGCCCACGATCGAGGAATGGACTTTGAAGATGGCCAGTTTTGCAGAGATGGCGAAGATTTCAGCATATTTAAAAGACTGTTCACAAGAGACTTATGAATGGGAATGGAAAAAGTGGATAGATTATGTTCAGAACAAATATCAAACTAGGAAGTATCAAATAGCTTTTATTTGAAAATGATATATCAAGATAGAAATATTTTAATGTAATGAAGTTAAAATTTTAATATAATGAAGTTAAAAAATTATAAGGGGGAGGGAGGGGTTCAAGTTTTATATACGTTTTATACTAAGGGTTTTTTTTTACCTGATGTGAGTATATTGTGTGGAAGTCCGGGGGGAGGGTAGGGTTAGGGAGGTTGGGAATTTTGGGGTGGGTTGAGTGGGGGGGGGAAGGGGTGAAAATGTAATTGTAAAACTTTTGCAATAAAAAAAAAACTAAACTATTAAGTATGTTCTTCAACTTCGTTATAATTGTATGGAATATTGCTGAGGCATAACTTGTTGGTCTGATTTTGCTTGCATTAGTTTGTGATTTTGCAAGAAAGGTTCACCAGTTAAGCCAGTCAGCCCCAGGATTTCATTTTTGAATGAACAGAACTTCTTCATCTTTCTTTGCAAAGTATATTGTCTATTTAATATTGATGTTATCCATGCAGTGATGTCCTTTTGTTGAGGCTTCTTTTAGGTTACAGAAAGCAAGCGAGATATTCATGGCACATTCTGAATAGGAAATATATTACCCATTAAGTGCTGCATGGTTTTAAAGCTGTCAGTGTTTCCTTCATTGAGTCTATATCTTAGTTTGTTTTAAATGCTGAAGCAGTTGGGTTACCAGGTCTGAGCAGCAAGATGCTAGGCAATCACAAGATATTAGCATAAGTATAAGTTTTCTGTATCTCTTAGATGCCTTCTACTACTCATCTGGATTTTTACATTCCCAGCTCCAGTTTGGAGGGATTAGAGTTCTCCAATTCTGAATTGCAATATAACATAATTTCATCTTTATTTTTATCTGTAGCAGAAAATGACAAGTTCTAAATGGACTTCTTTGTATAGAATACCAATACAGGTTTAGACTTTCAATTTTTATATGACACACATACAAGTAAACCAGAAATACTAGTTCGTTAAATCTAATCAGAGTAAAACCTGCTTATGTTGTTTTTAAAGCTGTCAGTTCAGCTATTAGACTTTTTCAAACAACAGAACTTTGCCACATTATATTGTCAGGGAATATTTATAAAATTGAAACATAGGAAACTTTTTTAAAAATAAAAAAAAGCAGCACACTAACCCCACTGCAATATTAAAACATGATTAGTAATAATTTGATGGATAAATATCTACATTTCAAGTATGAACATAAATACTTACAAATGCTTTCGAAGTTCACAGACAATTTAAAGTATTATATAATGTGATTTATCTTCTAAAGACTAAAGTCTTAGAAAAAAGTGGCTGAAATATAGTTTTTTCAGTTGATTCTTTTGAGTAATCCTAGTAAAGGGAATTGTTAGTAGTTACTTGAATTCTAACTTTTCAGCAAGTTGTTTGTATCTGAAACAAATAAGAAATCTAACAGATAAAGCATTGCCATTTGATCTGACTTCATTCCAAGGAAAGTTGATATTTAAATTCATCACATAATTATTAAATACACAAGTAATTCATACATCTTTTTGCTCTCATTCACTATGTTCAAAATGCACAGCATTTTAGGCATGGTTTATAGTGTATTTCATGCAATGTCTTGAAAGCATCTCATACAGCAACAAATACAAGTGAACCATGCAAATTCCCTTTAGCAAAGCAGGGTATTAACCCTGATATACTTACATTTTATTAATCAGATTAGAATACTACTAGAAGAAAAAAACATGGAACAAAATGTAGTACAGTGCAGGTGCAATGACCTTATTTTCCTCTTCAGAGGCATTAGCCAATGTAACCTGGAAGAAGTATTTCCCAATTTCACATACGACAAATAGATTTCTTGCATAAAAGCAAAATATATCTACTAAACTATCTCAAGAGGAAATTGCTTCAGGGCACTATCAGAATGCCACTTCACCATTTAGAATCTTGGATTTTTAAAAATTGTTTTAAAATATAGGTTATCAAACTAACACACATTAGAAGACACATAAAGTAACTTCATAATCTTGACCATATTTTCTGGGTGTATTTTTGAAACCAAATGTTTATTTCCTGATAGTAATATGCTGTTATCTTTTCTTTTTCTGCCTTTGAAATTTTAGCTTAAGAAATTTGAGATGAAACTCCACTGGATACAGTGGCTGTTAGTAAAAACAAAGTTCCTAACGCAGACAACAACAAAAAAACTAAAGTTTAAGAGACAGAAAAAGTAACAACACACTCCTATCAGGAAATAAATATTTTTGGCTTCAAAAATACACTCAGAAAATATGGTGAGGATTACTTTCTTGAAATAAAACCATGAGAATCGATTTTTGCCATCATTTTACTGAGCGTTCAGTACAGTTTTGATCATAGGAATGAGATGTAAAAAGGATATTAATGGTAATTCGATGCACCAATAGCAAACATTATTGAATTACCGCAACTGAGTAATATTGCAATGCAGTGAGAACGAAAACAATAATATGTAATTTCAACACGTGTGTCATATGTGTCTGAATTTGAGAGAGGATATTTCTCTGATAGAGTAGGTATTTGATTAGTAAATAGTCCAAAGGTCCTCAATCTGTCCTCTCAATATAAGGTTAGTGAAAATGTCTGAACCCTGTTGTTTATCAATGTAAAGTGTAAATTATGATTGAATGGTCTGGCCAGTAAGAGATTGCTACCTATATACACTACTACTCATATACATTACTTGATATTTTACATACACTGTAGTTTGCAATAATCTCTTGAATGTGTAAATCTATTGGAAAATATTGCATCCAAATTTACTGCGGAAAGGCTAATCTGTAAATGAGCTCCCCCCCCCCCCAAGATACGGAGGATCCCGGACCTGCGCACGTTTCGTCGTGCTCTCAAAACTTTTTTATTTCAGCAGGCTTGCCTGGCCTAACTCTCCTCTTTTAAATTTTTAATTTGTTTGATTTTATAAATTGGGTGTTTTAATCTGTGTTTCGGCCAAAATATTTAATAATTTTAAGGGACTTTTAATATTTGTATTATCTATATTTTATCTTGGCTGTTCACCACCCTGAGTCCTCCGGGAGTAGGGCGGTATAGAAATTTGATTAATAAATAATAATAAATAAATAATGGCCAACCTGCATTTCTTATACTGTACAAGGCATATATTTCAATGCAGTAGCAACAGACTTAGCTTTAACAGGAAATAAAAATCCCCTTTCCAAATAAAACTAATCACCAACTTACTGTCCCTGGCAATAACCATGTTTGGATGTAAAAGACGCTTGTCTGCATGCTCACATTTAGCATGCTGATTAAAAGTTTATTTCAGGATGTTTGTACGGTTTTCCTGACAGCAAGAAAGAATAGCTTCGTTTTTATTATTTATTTCCCACTCTAGTCTATAGATCTTGGGTATATCCTTTGTGGACAGTACAATAAGCTGGTCCGAACTTCAAAAGTTGTAGGTGCTCCACCACTGGAGGCTTTAAAAGAGACTGGACAGTCACTTGTCTGGAAGGGTCTCCTGCTTGAGCAGAGGATTGGACTAGACCTCCAGGGTCCCTTCCAACTGTGTTATTCTGTTACTCCTTACTTTTTTTTAAAGCTTCCTCTGTTGGCTAGATGCTGCCACCTATCTGGGCTACACAAAATGAACGGGAGAGGAGGAACAAAACTGAGCTGAGTGGAACCAGAATGCAGAAGTGTTATAAACCCAAATTCACGATCCCGCCTTAAAAAAAAACCCAAATGTATAAAATGGCATGGACGCCGTTTCAATTTATCCTGATTCTGATTCACACGGCGTGGCAAGGATTTAAACTACAATGTTTCTGCTTAATAGTACATCTTACTATTACTTACTAAACCCGGATTGGAGGGTTACTTTTGTTTAAGCGCACCCTAGGTTCGAGCTACGTTGCAGGCAGTAGGACGATCAAGTAGCTAATAAATAACCCGCCACTTTCGCTGGGCAACCAGGCGTCCTTGCGAGATCTCCCACGCCACGATAACGCCTCCTTCCTCACATGCTCCCCGCGTCTTCCCTCCGATTGGTCAGCCTCCTTCCCCCTCTTCCGCAACCCGGGCCGCCGTCATTGGAAGGCTGTCAGAACGTTTTGAGCCGTCACCGCCGCGCTCCGGCGGCCGCCCGCTCGTAACCCAACGACAGGGCGGCGTAAGGTATCAATCTCGGAGCGGCGACCAATAAGAGGGCGACTCTCCCCTGAAGCCGAATGTTGATGTGGCTGACTCAGCCAATGGGAGCGACGGTAGCCTGCTCGTGCTGCTTTCGCGGCAAAAAGGATTTGGCGCGCAAACGTGTGCGAGGCCGGGACCAGCTGGGAACAATAACAGTGCCTGAGTTGAGCGCGAGCGGATCGGCTGAGCTCGCTGGTTGGAAAAGACGGGCGGGAAAAAAAAGAAAGCTTCCGTTGATTTTTGGCCGGGGCGGGGAGAATCTCGGAGAGACCCGAGTGGGAACAAGGCTGGGCTGCTGGGAAGTCGGCGCTGGTCCCGGAGAGCGTGGATGGAAGAGTCCCCCGCGATGTGCTGCTGTCTGTAACCCCCACCCCCACCCTTCCTTCCCCTTCCCCTTCCCTCCCGAGCGGCGCCCAGACAGGACTCGCCGATGTCCTCCTGCACAGCCGCCCTGGTGCTCTCCCTCCTCGCTCTCGCCTTTCAACTTCGGGCCTTGGCTGGATGCGACTCCTCCGGACACCATTTCCCGGGCCTCTGCTCTTAAAAGAGGATGGGGCGTGTTCCATCCTACCAGCCTCTGCCATCCGGTGTCTCCCTCCACCGCAGCGGCCGGGACGATGGAATTAGTCCGCTGAGGCGACTTTGATTCCGGGGTGGGGGGACTCAAGACGGGGGGACGGTTCTGATTTCCTGCGGTGTGCGGAGAGGAGGGGGGCAACCCGGGCTCCCACCCCCCACCCCACCCCACCCCCACCCTGCCTTCCTCCCAAGTTCTCGGGCATGTGAGTCCCCGCGCTTTGTGCCATGTCTCTGGAAGGGCTGGAAGTAACTCAGAATGTGGCAGACCTGGAAGCCTTGCTGAGGGGAGCGGAGGCCATCCATGTGATGGAACAGCAGATCGTGATCATTTCCACTCCAGACCAGCTCCCCGCTTCCGAAGGAGACAACGACACCGAGCTGCTGCTCTTTGCCACTCCACAGCCCGCCAGATTGGAGACCGTAACGCAGAGGCCTGCTCTGGAACGGCCACCGGTAATGCCACCGCTTTTTCCTGTCGCTGCCTTCCAGGAAACCAGGCGTTTGGCCAGCGGCGAAACGTGCTGCTCAATGTGCAAAGTGTGTCACGCGTGTATTGCATTGGCGTGTTCGTGAATGTGTGCTCTGAATGGTATATGGGGGGGGGGTTGTTTCTTTTCGTGCTAGCCAAATAATGTGTAGGCCATTTGTTTAGCGCTGGGTGGGACCTGATTCTGGAGCATTTCTCGAGCAAAGCTGCAGGAGGGCCTTGGTGGTGCTGGGTGTAGAAATATATAAATTATTCTATCGGGACATTAAAAACTGCGTTGGACTAGACGTAATGGACGTTCGATCGTGATCAAATGAAGATTATGGTTATTTTTAAATCCTATGTTGAGAATCCAGTGGTCGTAAATCCCTCTTGTCTGTTGCCATGTATAAGATTCAGCTTGTTCCTTCTGTGTGAATCTGAGCAATGAGGGAAGAAGGGCCATTGTATTAGGTTAGACCTCTTTCATGGGTTTTAAAGTTAGAGAATAGCAGGATATGCTGGCAGTTGTATCTGTGAGCTGATATAATTGTTTTTAGAACACACATGCCTTTCTCAAAGGACTTTCTGGATGGCTATAATTATAGGAGAGTTTTCAAACTTGTGACTGAAATACTGCTGCTTAAACGTGGCATATGCAGCAAACTTGCATGAAGGGCAGAATGCTCATGAAAACATGCAAAGAAATGATTAACTAAAAGGCCTAGGCCTCAAAAAGTGAAATTGTAGAACTTAATCCCGCAAGATATTCCTCTCTAACCTACATAGTTAATATGTTTTTTAGTCTGATAGTTAATTTTCTTATTTATAATTGTTTGCAAGTTAACTGAATTATAGTTGGCCTCTTTCTTTATAGAGCAATAGCCTGCAAATGTTGTTAATGAGGCAGCTTCACTTCCTGTTACAGGATGTTAAGGGCTGTGTTCTGTGCAATTTGTTCTTGCAGTAACAAAAGCAAATGTTTCGCTTTGGTTGTGCTATATGTTGCTTTCTGAAGAGCAGCATACTGCTTGATGTTATACAAAAGAGAAGTGAATTCCAAAAGCAATGAGCTTGCCATGGCATGCAGAGGAAATAAGTGGCTTCAGCAATGCAAGTCTCATTGCTATTCTGTCCTGGAATTAAAGTGTTTAAACTGGAAAAAAACCTAAGGATGTTCCAGTGTTATTCACATACAAACCTATATACACATCTTTATACGAGCATATAGGTATAAAAATAATGTCAACATTAACTTTTGTCTAATACCTTTATCGATGGCTAATGGTGCTGTACATTTTTTTCTTTAAAATACTTTGGAAGTAAAGAACAAACCTGAAAAACATAAGATTTAAAAATATTTGTGCATACTATTGTGCACATAATGTGTATATAAAGAAATAACCAGGTCTTTCAAGGGTGCTGGAGGGAGAAGGGTTTTATAATACTAATCATAACATGGGAGTAAGTGCCATCTGGATTTTAGATTTCTCTACCACAAACCGTCTAATTTAAATGTGTGCATCCTTTGGGTACAACTTCTGAGAAGTTAGACTAAACATTTCTGTTTTACTGGACCAGTACTAGCTCTGTTTAAAACTAAGCACACTCTTCATGTCTGCAACATGTTTCGGCTGTGGCCCAATGGTAGAGTGCCTTGTTTGTGTGCAGAAGGGGTCAAAGTTTAGGAAAGGAAAGTGGAAAAAACACCTACTGCTTGGAATCTTCCTGAAAGAGACAGTATAAGGCAATTTCTTTGTTCCTTCATGCTTTTAACCACCTATGCTACTGGTGGTGTATCTGTGACCCCTTTGTTGAAATGATGAGAATTTTATTGTAAGCCTAGCCAAAGATGCTGGTGAGGAGTGAGAGTTCTTGTTTGTAAGTGAAATGAAGGAATGATGTGAAAAAATAATGTGCTTGGCACTGAAGTTGCCTGCACTTGTTTTAAAAATGTTATCTGGCAAACTATTTCAGTCATATTCTTCCACATATTATGGTGATGGAGAAAGGGACTGTGTGCATTAATTCTATCTTTAGCACCCACGTGTTTATTATTATGTTTGCAATGGAGTCAGCAGTGTGCACGTGCAAACATGGCACTGAATATGTAATGTCAGGTATGAGATTAGGGCTTCTGATAACATACTGTAGCAGAGTGATTATAAGTGTACATATGTATGCATCTTTCACATATACAACTATATTCTGAATGTGGATGCAAACCCTTCAGAATTATATATGACCACCTACTGTCCCTATCTGTAAGTTTTTACCAGCCTTTCAATTTTATTTTTAGGACTAGTTCTAAACTTTTAATTTTGTAATTTTTTGTTTTATTTTGTCCGCTGCTTTGAGCTTCTGTTGACTAGAAATATGGGCTGTATACCTTGAATTTATAAATAGGTGTTCAGGTAAAACTGGCAGAATGCTATCTCTCTCTTCCATGGATTGGTAGAGAAATGGAGAATGACTGAAAAGATTTCAAATGAATTTTCTTATTTTATACAAAACAAAATCATTTCAGCAGATCAGTTCTCTTCCTACAAAAAGTGTAATTTAACTTTCCTCCATTAACTATATAAATGGTTTTTTTCTCCCTTTTCATAAAAGAATGTTACAGCTTCCAAATGCCACATTGTAGTCATTCGATTTTAGTAATATTGCTTCTGTTTCCATGTCTCTGTATTAAGAAATACTGTTCCTGTTGAACTTTGGTCCATTGTGTAGAAGCTAAAAATGGCAATATCTTTCCATAGAAGAAAATGGAAGCTCTCCTGTAGCTCCTTTCTCTGCTTTCTCAATCAAGCTATTTTATTTAGCATCAAGCTATTTTATTTAGCAAACTTGCAGTCGTTATTCTGTTAAAACTACCATTTGCTGTATTGCTTAGGATTCTCTTCCTTAGTGATCCTCTGCTGGTGAACTTGAGCTCTTGGAGTTTCCTTGCGCAAGAGTTTGATGGACCAGAGTAGCAGACATTGTTGCTCTTTCTCAGCAGGCGGAACAAGGGAGGTGATGCCCACAATGCTTTTTTGCTGGCTTGACTTCCTCCTCCCACAGAGGCCCTTTCTGTCAAGGAGCCTACAGTACATGGAAGCTTTACAGTTGATTCTTTGTTTTAACTGTGGCGGTCTACTGTTTGGGTCAAGAATCTGTAATGAACTTTCACTCTGTTGTCTCATGGGGTGCCGGTTATTCAGAGAAGGATTTAAAATATCTGATTTATCCATCATGTAAGCCATTGAGTAGTGGGCTTGAGGGCTTGACCTATAAGGAATGGAGGATGCCAGTGTCCTAGAACATTATTTACATGACCCTGTGGTTGACAAGAAGTTATATGGAGAATAAGGAAGGAAGTTTTCTTAAAAAAACAAGAGTATTTCTGGATTAAATCTGGAAAAATATTTCTTATTCTAAAGTATTTAGTTTAAAGTTTTGGCATGTTAGTATTAGCTTTTTAGATAAAACATGTTCATGTTCTTTACATTATTAAATGCTTTCTTTACATTAAGAGGTATATGTAAAATCTCACTGATGTTTCTCCTTTATAATGGACCTGCAGTAGAGTTCAGCTTTACTGAACTCTACTGGCTTTACTGATTGTTTGACATAGTTTTCTGCTACCTTTTCCCCCCATGTGCTCAGCATGGCTCAAAAACTGGAGATGCCAGATTATGTAACAGCATAGCCAAATATATACTGAACCCTCTCAAATCCAGATTCTACCTGAATCTTTATTATTCAGATTACCCTTGATGTTTTCAATCAATTTAGTAATGTGTAATCATTCATTAATATAATTTTGGGGGGTTTGGACACTGTTTTTAATGTATAAAAACAGCATCAGTACACTTTTGTACTTCATTTGATAGATATGCTACTGGAAGCACCCAATCAAACACCATTCAACAACTCCTTATGTAGGGATAAATAGAGCCATAGTTCTACATTGAAGGCTCACCTGGGATTAAAGATACATGTCTCCTGATTTGTTGAATGATGTTCATTGGGTGAAAAATATCCTCTTTAGCAAGACTGGCCACAGTGCAATAGGACATGAGGTTATTCTCCTAGCCGGTGCATTTTTGGCCACTGTTCATTCCTTTAAAATGAAGATATTAATGTCTTTTCTCAGAAAAGACGCCTGGAGAGCGGTTGGAAGGCCAATCTCGCTGAATCTGATCGAACACTGGTAAAGTCGCATATTAAGGCCTATCTAGTGGCGATAAAGACGGCACAGTCTAACTACTTTTCCGCCTCTATTGCGTCATCAGGGAATCGTCTGGCTGCTGGCTGTTTAGGGTGACCCGCTCCCTGCTCCATCTGGGAGTGTGGGAGGATCCCTTAGAAGGCCGGGCGGAGGATTTCGGACAATACCTGTATGACAAAATCGCTCAGATCCGGGGGGATTTGGACTCTGACTGGGTAGATTGGGGCAGGGTGACGAGGAACAGTCTTGAGAATGTTATCTGGGAGGAGTTTGATGCTGTGACTCCCGAAGATGTGGACAGGATTTTGGGGAGACTTAGTGCGGCCACATGTTTACTGGACCCGTGTCCCTCCTGGTTGGTACTGGCTTCCCGGGAGGTTACACGAGGCTGGCTCCAGGGCGTCATTAATGCTTCGTTGAGTGAGGGTCACTTCCCCGCTGCCCTGAAAGAGGCGGTGGTGAGGCCTCTCCTCAAGAAGCCGTCCCTGGATCCAGCAATATTGGCTAACTGTCGTCCTGTCTCCAACCTTTGCTTCATTGCGAAGGTTGTTGAGAGTGTGGTCGCGCAACAGTTTCCGCAATTCCTGGAGGAAACATCCTATGTAGATCTGTTCCAGTCGGGTTTCAGGTTGGGCACAGCACGGAAACGGAATTGGTCGCGTTGGTGACCTCCGTGATGATCTCTGGAGGGCTCGGGACAGGGGTTGTTCCTCTGTTCTGGTCCTATTAGATCTCTCAGCGGCTTTTGATACCATCGACCATGGTATCATGCTGCACCGGCTGGAAGAGTTGGGGGTGGGAGGCACTGTGTTGCAGTGGTTCTCCACCTTTCTCCGACGGGTCGCAGTTTGTGTTGGCAGGGGGGCAGAGGTCGACCTCGAGGCCTCTCATTTGTGGAGTGCCGCAGGGATCGGTCCTCTCGCCCCTTCTGTTCAACATTTATGTGAAGCCGCTGGGTGAGATCATCTGTGGCTTTGGGGTGAGATACCGTCAGTACGCTGATGACACCCAGCTGTACATCTCCACCCCAGGCCACCCCAACGATGCCCTTGAAGTGATGTCCCAGTGCCTGGAGGCTGTGCGGATCTGGATGGGGAGGAACAAGCTCAAGCTCAACCCTTCCAAGACTGAGTGGCTGTGGCTCCCGGCATCCCGATATAGTCAGTTGACTCCATCACTGACTATTGGGGGCGAGTCTTTGGCCCCCACTGAAAGGGCTCGCAATCTGGGATCTGCCAATCTGCCAGGATCTGCCAATCCTCCTGGATAGGCAGCTGTCTTTGGAGGAACATCTGACGGCTGTTACCAGGGGGACCTTTTATCAGGTTCGTCTGATTCGCCAGTTGTGGCCCTTTCTCGATCGGGATTCCCTGTGCACAGTCACTCACGCCCTCGTCACCTCTCGCCTTGACTACTGTAACGCTCTCTACATGGGGCTCCCCTTGAAGAGCACCCGGAGGCTCCAGCTGGTCCAGAATGTAGCAGCGCGGGTAGTGATGGGAGCAACATGGCGCTCCCATGTAACACCGCTCCTGCGCGAGCTGCACTGGCTCCCGGGGGTCTTCCGGGTGCGCTTCAAGGTGTTGGTTATCACCTTTAAAGCGCTCCATGGCATAGGGCCTAGCTATCTGCGAGACTGCCTGCTGCTACCGACGACCTCCCATCGACCCTTGCGCTCCCACAGAGAGGGCCTCCTCAGGGTGCCATCAGCCAAACAATGTAGGCTGGTGGCCCCCAGGGGGAGGGCCTTCTCTATGGGGGCTCCCACCCTCTGGAATCAGTTGCCCCCGGAGATAAGGAGAATCCATGACCTCAATGCCTTCCGTCGTTCCCTGAAAACCCATCTTTTCCAGCAAGCCGGGTTGGCTTAAGAAGAAATTTTTAAATTCTTTTAATTAGTTTGTGATTTTTTAACTTTCGGGCCAAAATTTATATATATTTTTAAATGTTTTAGTATTTGTATTCTATGTTTTTTATCTTGGCTGTACACTGCCCTGAGTCCTCAGGGAGAAGGGCGGTATATAAATTGGAAATTAAATTAAATTTCTTTGCAGTGATGATGCAGTGCTTGTATTTTTCACACAGATGTACTACTGTTTTGTGCTGGTAGAAATGCCATGCCTCCTGCAAGCTAGGAAGGGAGAAGCTGGTTGCAACATTTTATGGCATAAATGTGACAGGAAAAGACAAGCTCATAGACAGATTGTTCATATTAAACAGTAATACTTCTCATGACTAAATTAAAAATTATTGTCTTATTCATTATATAGTTCATTAACCATATTCACTAGTTTCAAACCTCACTCCCATTCAGAAGGCATTCTTGGCATCAGTTTTCCAGTATCCATATCTATTCTGCAGATCCAAACTGATTTAATTACTGCAGCTTTTCACCCAGGGCCTCTAGAAATTCTGGTTTTATGATGATGTGAAGTGTTTTTAATTTATGCTGGGTTCATGATTCCTTTTATTGTGGGAACTGCCTGTTTTCTAAGGTTTCATTCAGACATGTGTATAATTACTCCCTGAAGTATTTTTGTTATGCTTTGAGATCCTCTGAAATAATTCTAATATATTGTGAAAAACATCTACCAGTCAGATGTATAAGAATACATTTTATTAATGTTAAACCAAACCAATTTGTCCAGTTTATCAGTTATTGTCTCTTATTTTAGCTGCCTGAATTGTTAGGATTCCAGGTGTGTTATACACAAAGCAAGTAGGCATAGATCAGGGGTCTGCAACCTTAAACACTCAAAAGAGTCATTTGGACTGATTTCCCATAGAAAAGAAAACACCAGGAACCAAAAAACCTGGGTAGGTGTGGCCAACTCGACATCACTCACTCCCACTCAGTCACATGACACCCCCTAGCCATGCCTACCCACGCTCTATGTCATTAGAGCAAAGGACTGGTTCTTTAAAAACTTACTCTACATCCCCCGCCATCGCCCTTTCATTCTCAGGCCAAGTGAGGAGTGACACGGAGGGGAGGGCAAGGGGTGGGACTAGCCAGTGATGGGACAGGGAGCCGCAGCAGAGGGCCCAAAGAGCCGCATGCACCTCCGGAGCCGCGGGTTGCCGACACTCAGTATAGATATTCAAAGGGCTGAAGGCTCTCCTCACAGATGGGAAGGATGAGATTTAGTTTCATTACTTACCTCTTTAATTAAGATACTTCTGTAATACTCAATATTGTAAAATGAAACCAATTTTGAAATCTTAAAATATAGAAACTGGGTTCAATCCCAGCAATACCAATGAGAATTCCAATACCAATGCCAGTTCAGGGAAACAATTACATCTTTCTCTCTTAGCAATTATTTTAAGAATGGTCAGTATTAACCATTCAGTTATGTCTGACTCTTGGCAACTTTATAGGCTCTCCATGCTACCTGCCAAGCACAGCTTCTTTCAGTTGTTGTATGTCCATCTTTGTATCAGCTTTGATGGTATCAAGCCAGTGAGTTCTTTGCTTGCCCCTTCTTGATCCACTAACCATTCCTAGCATCATTGATTTCTCCAATGAAGTTGCATGCATGACATGGCCAAAGTAAATCAGATGTAGTCTTGTGATTTTGGCTTCTAGTGAGGTGTCTGATTTTATGCAATTCAGCACTTCTCTGTTGGTAGTTCTGGTTGTCCATGGTAAACGCAATAATTTATGCCAGCATCACAGTTCAGAGGCATCAATTCTTTGATCAGCCATTCTTAGTGTCTAACTCTCACACCCATACATATTATTAGAAGACTATTGCTCTAACTACCCTGCTTTTTGTACTTACTCTATATTACTATCTCTGTTTTTCCAGATCTGTGTTTCATGTTAATAACCATTGCTGTGTGGCCTAAGGTTATCCTGGGTTTGATTTCAGGTGTAAGACTGCCATCTTGAACAATTTTTGATCCAAGGAAGATAAATTCTTGAACTACTTCAGTTTCCAACTTGTTGATTTTAAAGATCTCACATCCATCTGTTTTAATATGATGTTTAAAAATAAGGGGGGGAAATGATGGTTGGGACTGTTTGCAAAATTAACAATATGGTGAAGACAGGGCAAAAGGCAATGACACTACTTTAAAATTCTGGAATTGGGAGTAGGCACTTTTCTCTTTGCTTTATCTTCACCATCTCACTTCATCTTGATATAAGCTTTAAATACATTTCTTGTGCCCAGATAATGTCTTTAAGAGAGCAGGACAATGCAAACAAAAGAGAAGAAAGTATAGAAACAATAGCAGTGTTCCTAGATTGAACATTTTGATGGGTGTCATTGGTCAAGAGACTAAGTCAGCAGTAAAAAAGAATAATGCATATTCCCAGTGCTTACTCACTGTTAAGTTCATAGGCAGGCTTTGAGAACTGTGAATAGGAAGAATTTCAAACAGTGCATTCTTAGATCAAATGGAGATCAACCTTAGCTGAGCTCCATCTGAGAGACCTGATTTCAGTGTGTCTTAAGTGGTAAAAGGACAAAAAGGAATTAGGTTGTCCTTTTCTAAAAGCATGGGTGGTTATGAGTAAAGCAAGAGAAAAATGAAAAGAAAAGTTTCTTCTTAAAGTTACAGAAGCAAGATTAACACATAGTACAACAAAATGTAACAAATAGAAATACAAAATTTCCATATCACACGCTACCTGTACTAACTGTGATGATCACGCTGTATTTTAAAAATCTTATTATCTGGCCAGGCTTGTCAAATATACCTTACCTGTTCTATACAGTGAGTATGTGTGAAAGAGATTTGCTTTCCTATAGAAGCAAAGATGTCTTTAAAAAACAGTATCTCCAGCTGATGATGGCTTTGTTGGCCATGTGTTGTGGTTATTGCAGATACAGGCTTATAATGTATTTACATAGCTGAATGATTCAGAAGAAAGCCTATTTCAATTTTGTGGGAAATTATATAAGCAGGAAAAATGAGATAGTTTGGAAGTAGACATATAATTTGTGTCTAAAGACATCAAACCCCATTTCATTTCCAATGTACCAGTTTATCAACAATTTGCTACTTTCCTGAATTGTCCTAGCCTCTATTTGCTTCTATTACCTGGATCAAGGTTCCCCCTCCCCCGCCCAATTTTGGTACATGCCTACCAAAGGCCATTAATTTCTAATTATGTTAGCTAGTAATTTCTTGTAATTGTCATAAGAAAACAAAGTATCTTGCAACAATATTGTAATTATGGAAATTAAATGTCTGAAAAATTAACAGGAAAGAATAAGGTGATTATATCCTAAGCTATTATTTTCATTGAGCAAACTTCCATTAATTGATGTGATGCATTGAAACAAGTCCAGAACTGTCTCTTACAAAGGATATTCATCTCTTGTTGTGCTTCCCCAGAAAGGGCAGGTTCACAATCTGGGAGCGTCCTGGAATCCTGGCTCTTGGTCAAGTAACAGATAGAAGCTCCAACCAGGAGAGCCTTTGTCCAGCTTCAGCTGGTATGCCAGTTGCACCCTAAGCTTTAGTAATAATTGCTATTGAAGTTTAAAAGTACAAAGATAAAAAACTAATACAAAGTAAAAAAAATGCATAAAAAAGTGCAGAGAGAAAAAAGATATTTTTATATAAAATACATAAAAGACTTCACTTCATTGTAACAGCGCTGTTTTTCTGGAAACATTGTATTGCTAACTAGAGCTTAAAAAATTACGCTAGACCAATCTTAGAGTACTGTTCAACTATTTGGAATCCCTACCATATATCTGATATTAGTACAATTGAGCGGGTTCAAAAGTACTTTACGAGAAAGGTTTTGCACTCTTCTGTACATAATAAAATTCCCTATGCTACTAGGGTTGAAATTCTTGGTTTGGATAAGTTGGAACTGAGTTGCTTGTGGTCAGACTCAGGTATCGCATACAAAATTGTACGTAGTAATGTTTTACCTGTAAATGACTTTTTCTCTTTTAATCACAATAATACACATGCAAAAAACCACTTTAAACTCAATGTAAATCGTTCTAAACTTGACTGTAAAAAATACGATTTTTGTAATAGAGTTGTCAAAAACTGAAATGCTCTACCTGATTCAGTTGTCTCAGCTACACATTTTCATAGTTTTCCTCCTCGCTGTTCAGACACTCCTCAGTATGGGTATTGCTCACTCCCATTCGCAATGGCTGGGTGTCAATCAAACCCTCTGGAGCTGGATACGCCCCTACTTCCTGCTCCTTCCTCAGTCTTTTCACTCAGCCATTTGCAAAAGCATTCAGGGTGTCTATTCTCTGTGATTTATTCTTCTATTTTTCCTCTCCTTTTACCTTTATTGTGATTTATTTCTATGTCTTTCGTTCTCTGTGCTTTATACCTTCCCTGCATTGGTTTAAACAGCTGGCAGGCGCGAAACGGCGGTTCGGGGCTCCGGCCGCCTTTAGCGGCTTGATTTTTCGGCGATTGCCAGGCTTCCCTTTTTCCCGCCTTTGCCGCTTTTGGATTGAAGAAATCAGTATCGCACACAGGTGTTGGGGCCAGAGTCCCTGCCGGCTGGCATACTCTCCCCTCGTTGTTCCTAATTGTCACCTGTTGGAGGCAGCTTCGGTCCAGCCGTAGGCGCTTTGTTTCGCCTGGCCCGCGACCAGAGAGAGAAAACGCCATTGCGGGACGCCATCTTGAGAGCTGTTGGTCACCCGCTGACTTGCGCTGCCGTTTTTGCACACCGCGACCTGGGCTTTGCTTTCCAGGGTCGCTGGCTTCTTGGCAGGAGTGGACGCGGTCCAAAAGTTTCCTGCATTTACCACCCGCTTGAAGAGAGGTGTCTGCAGCTGTTCAGGGAAGTACTTGCATCAATTTATTGAATTATTGCTTAATTGATTTACATATATAAAAAAAAAAAAAAAAAAAAAAAAAAAAAAAAGAGAGAGAGAAGGGGCTGTGTATATATTCCTGATCAATTACCCTGGTTATTCAATTTGGTGGATAAATTTTTATTGATTTGATTGCGGGTCTTATTTTTATAAAAAAAAAAAAAAAAAAAAATTAAAAAATTAAAAAATAAAAAAATAATAATAATAATACTAGCAATAATATTATTCTTGATTTCTACAACAGACATTCTCTGTGTAGTTGAAATTTTTGTGTGATCATTGGCCTTGTGAACGAACTGATAATATGAGCAATATTGAGGAAGTGGCCCTTTCCTCTGACTTGGATAATAGCCCTTCTCCTACCCCAGCACCTTCCCCAAAACAGGTCAAGGGGAAGAAGGCTAAGCATTCTAAAACTGCAAAATCCACCAGGTCTTCTAAGGCTGATAAAGATGCCCAGCGCAGGCACAATGCCCTAGAAAAAAGATTTGCCAGGGCCAAACAACAGATCACAACAGTGCAGGAAAGTACACACCAAGAGGTGTCTTGTAACCCTGAAATCCCCATTGAGGAGGATCCACTTTCTGGTGAGGGGTGTGGGGAGGCCCCTTCCACCTCTCAGGGGACACCATTATGCCACACTAACCAATCAGGAGTTAGGACTAGGTCAAGGTCTTCTAGTGAGGCCAGTCACCTGTCTCAAGTGTCTAGACCTGCCCCTGAGGCTACGTTTACTCCTACTGCAGCTGGTCTACGGCCCGAAGCGGGCCCTGCCTTTGTTCAGCCTATGGACTTTCAATCCTTTTTTACTCAGGCATTGTCTCATATGTTTCAAATGGGGTTTCAGCAGGCCTCTGCTGCCTTTCCGGCTCCTGTTGGTGTTCCTACGGCTTCATGTCATAATCAGCCTACTTGTGGGCAACATCATGGTTCTACTTCTTATGGCCTAGAGCCTGAACAGGCTCGTGAGGATGAGATCCTGGAGGACTTTGAGATGTCTGATGACGAGGAGGAGGTCCAGGACAAACCTGCCTTTCCTGGTTTATTTAAGCCTTTTTTATTTCGCTCTCTACTACGCAAAGCGAAGGCTGCCACCAATATGGACAACAACCCAAATTTGGCATCTGCTTCGGTGTCCACAGGCCCTAACAGTAATTTATTCAATGTGCCTCAACCTGATGATGACTTTGTACCGTGTCCTGACCTTTTTTGCCAGGTCATTCAAAAGCCATGGGATCACCCCGCTTCACTTTCTGGTCCAAATTCTTTCGACAAAAAGCTTTATGCTTCGGCTCCTGTGCTGGACGCCCTCCTACAGTTGCCTACAATTGATGAACCAGTGGCCAGTCTCACATCTTCCTCTGTTCTGGTAGGTGAAGCTGGGGATGGCCTCAAATTCGAAGATAAGCGGGCAGACATGGCATTTCGTAAGACGCACCAGGCGACGGCTGGGGCCATCCGTGCCTCTACCTCATCATCCTTCTTCAACCGGGCTTCGCTTGTGTGGTTGCGTCAATTGAAAGACAGACTTCCACCTGAGGACGCACGTCTGCAACAAGATCTGGCTAAACTCATTGCAGCGGCTGAATATTCGGCAGACGCGTCTTTGGACGCCGTTAAATTTGCATCTCGTGCTTTGGCTTCAACAGTTTCTTCAAGGCGCCTGTTATGGCTTCGCAACTGGAGAGCTGATGCTAAGTCTAAGTGGCGCCTGACGGCGGCTCCATACAAAGGACCAGCGTTATTTGGCTCTTCACTGGATCCCGTTTTGGTGGAGAACCGGGACAAAAAGAAGGTTCTGCCTACATCTTTTCGTCGTCAGGATAGGCGCTATGTGCCTTATACCCGGCAGCCCTTTCGTCAGGACCAAGGCTCCGGGGGCGCCTCTTACTACAGACCATCACAATTCCAGTACCAGCCACCTTCCGACCGGGCGTCCTTTCGAGACCGTGGTCGTCGACAAGGCAACACCAGACGCCCCTTCAGGTCCTCGTCTTCTGCCCGCTACGCCAGAAGAGGCAAGTGACTCACCGGCCCTGTCTCCAATCGGTGGGAAACTTCAGGCCTTTTCCCATCGGTGGCCGGCTACAACTTTGGATGCCTGGATTGTCCAAACTGTCACCAAAGGTCTATGTTTGGAATTCACCGCTCTCCCACGGGACTTTTATGTTCATTGCCCTTGGCCGGCACTTCCGGACAAGCGGCTCCTACTCTCAAACGAGATTCAACATCTGCTACGCATAAATGCAATAGAGCAGGTTCCGCCCGACCAGCTCAAGACCGGCTTTTATTCAACGCTGTTCCTAGTTCCGAAGAACTCGGGTGGTTGGAGAGGTATTTTGAATCTACGACGTCTCAACCAACACATCTTATACCGTCGGTTCAAAATGCATTCTCTCAAATCATTACTAGGATGCATCCGGCGGGGAGATCTCATGCAATCGGTAGATCTCAAAGAGGCGTACCTTCATGTTCCTATTCACCTCTCCCACAGACGGTACCTCCGGTTTGCCTTTGGAAACCATCACTTCCAGTATCGGGCCATGCCCTTTGGCCTTTCGTCCGCCCCAAGGACGTTTACAAAACTACTAGCGGCAGTAGCAGCTTCTCTCAGGGAGGTCCCGATTCGATTAGCATGCTACCTCGACGACATATTGATCCTGTCAACGTCACCCGACCGGGCGGTGCAGGACCGTCAGCTGGTGGTCCAGACTCTCCAGGAACACGGATTCACCTTGAATCTTACCAAAAGTCATTTAGTTCCTACAACTCGTCTTCTGCATCTCGGGGCAACAATCGATTCGACGCAGTGTGTGGTCTTCCTGTCTCCCGAGAGACAGGCCAGCATTCATCAGTTGGTGACTCACATCTTGCTAACCCGGACGGTCCCTCTGTTGGTTCTGTCCAAACTTCTGGGAAAACTAATATCTTGCATAGACATTGTGCCCTGGGCTCGCCTACATCTTCGTCGTCTACAATGGTTCCTGCTCCCGTTTCAGAAGCAAGGTCGAGCGGAGTCCCTCTTCAAAGTGTCGGTACCGGCCCCGGTCCGGCTCTCCCTTCGATGGTGGTTGTCCCCTGCTCTCAGCAGAGGCTCCCCCTTTCTGGACCCGACAAGACTGGTTCTAACCACAGATGCGAGCCTGCACGGATGGGGGGCCCATCTCAATGCCCAGCTAGCCCAGGGGTCTGGACATCGGCCGAGAAGAAGCACAACATAAATTGGCTGGAACTCAGGGCGGTCAGGTTCGCCCTCCTTCACTTCCAACATCTTGTGTATCAGCAGGACCTTTTGATCCTGACAGACAATGTGGCCACCAAGGCCCATATCAACAAGCAGGGGGGAACCCGCTCTTGGACTCTAATGCAGGAATCGGAGAGACTTCTGTCGTGGGCAGAGATCCATCTTTCCTCTATAAAAGCCGAACACATTTCAGGGAATGTGAATCGAGAGGCAGATTGGCTCAGCAGAGGCCAGATAGACCATGCAGAATGGAAGCTGGATCCAGGCCTGTTTCGAGACCTGTCGAGGAGGTTCGGCCTGCCCATAGTGGACCTGTTTGCGACAGCCGCCAACTCTCAACTGCCGAGATTTTATTCCCGTTACCCGTCTCCGGCCGCAGAAGGGCTGGACGCTCTGCGGAGTCCATGGCCTCAAGGGCTCCTTTATGCCTTTCCTCCTCTGCCGATTATTCCCAAAGTAATTCGGAAGGCGATTCAGGAGCGGGCGCATCTTCTATTGGTAGCTCCATATTGGCCCCGCCGAGAATGGTTCGCGGACCTCAAAAATCTCTCCGTCGAACCACCGTGGAAGTTTCCACCCGACAAAGTGGTCTTGACCCAAGGGGCAGTGAGTCACCCGGAACCAGAGTGGCTGCGATTAGCCGTGTGGCATTTGAGCGCATAAAGCTGCTCCATGATCATCTATCGGAGGATGTCATCTCCATCATTCAGGCGGCTAGAAGACCATCAACGACTCGCATTTATAATGCCTCATGGACTGCCTTTACCAGATGGTGCGGTACCCATCACGTGGATCCCACAACAGCAGGAGTTCCAGATATTTTGCTGTTCCTTCATGCAGGATTCTCTAGAGGTCTAGCTCCAGCGACCCTTCGCCGTCAAGTGGCTGCCCTGGCCACTGTCTTATCTGGAGATAATCGATCTCCTCTGTCTCAGGACCCGCGGATCCGTTCATTTCTTCAAGGGGTTACCAACTTGCGACCCCCACCGGTTCACCGCTACCCTACTTGGGACCTTACATTGGTTTTACAGGCTTTGACTACACCTCCGTTCGAACCACTTGCTGCGATCAGCCTGCGATATCTGTCCTTGAAGATGGCCTTTTTGCTAGCTATTACCTCCGCTCGCAGAGTGTCCGAGATAGCCGCCTTCTCGATGAGGAGTGATCTCTGTATTTTCTACCCTGACCGGGTGGTCTTGCGACTTGACCCTTCATTTGTCCCTAAAGTGAACACTCGCTTTCACCGTGCCCAAGAAGTCATCTTGCCTAATTTTTGCCCGAACCCTCGTCATCCAGCTGAAAAACGATGGCATACTTTAGATGTAAGACGGGCTTTGAGAAGATATCTTAAGAGAACGGCCTCGTTCCGCAGAACTGAGGCGTTGTTAGTCTCATTTCTCCCCTCTTCTTTAGGTCAGAAAGTATCCTCGGCAACAGTGGGCAGGTGGCTCAAAGCATGTATCTCTAGGGCATATGAGTTGCGGGAGGTTCCTGTCCCGGGGGGTATCCTGCCCCATTCTACCCGTAGTGCCGCGACTTCAGCGGCATGGGCTACCCAGGCATCGGTAGATGATATTTGCCGGGCGGTGACCTGGTCCTCCCTTTCTTCCTTTGTGACCCACTATCGTCTGGACAGATTTGCCTCGGCTGATGCTGCCTTTGGCAGGAGGGTTTTGCAGTCTGTAATCTCTCCCCAAGGCCAGTCTTCTGTTTAAGCCCGCCCCTATTCTTCTTGAACTTGGGTAGGTCCCATACTGAGGAGTGTCTGAACAGCGAGGAGGAAAATGGTCGTTGCTTACCTGAACGACCCTTTTGTCCTCGCTGTGAAGACACTCCGTCCCTCCCTTATAGTTGCCAGGTCTGGCCTTGGTGGAGGTTTTTCTTCTTGTTTCCCTCTGTAGCTGTTCTGTTCCTGTCCTGTTCCTGTCGTTTACTCTGGAGATCTTCTATACTTCGTCCTGATGTCTTTGGACCAATCTGTCTTCGTGAAAAGACTGAGGAAGGAGCAGGAAGTAGGGGCGTATCCAGCTCCAGAGGGTTTGATTGACACCCAGCCATTGCGAATGGGAGTGAGCAATACCCATACTGAGGAGTGTCTTCACAGCGAGGACAAAAGGGTCGTTCAGGTAAGCAACGACCATTTTAGTCGCAAATTGACTTCCGTGGACCTCACTTCATACTTAAGAGGTCCGTAGAGGGGACATGCATAAGTGTACTAACATGCCTATCGTCCCTGTCATTGTATTTTTATATTATTCCTGTTTTCGTTTATGTTTGACAAATTACAATAAATAAAACAAAATAAGACGTTTCACTTCATCAACGTAAGTACAAACAATTTCAGTAACCTATCACATCCATCTCATTTCAACCTAGAATCTCTTATATATAAATTTATATATAACATATATATTGGCAAATTTAATATATATTAACCTTAGACAAGTAAATTTTCATATTCCTTTCATTTACTTTGTACAATAACTTACTCTTTTTACTAGAAATACAAATATCTTCTCCCCATGTTTTGGAGCTATAAAATCTTTAAAGCTTCATCATTCAAAGTTAATCAGAAAAGATTTCATTAAGAACTACCAGAAACATCAACATATTGAAATGTAATCCCATTAAATATTGTCCCACAAATTAAATTTCTTCTCTTCATCTCCTTCTAGAAACTCCTTTGCAAGTGTCCCTTTAAACATTTTCTTTCAATTTTAATACCATAGCTGATAACTTTCTCTAACAATATAAGAATTTTTTTTCCCATATCTTTATCTTATTTTTATCACATCTTTCAAGCTTCCTCATTCAGTTCTTATCCCACTAAAAGCTGCTAGAAAAAATAATAATATAATTTTAATCTTAGTTGAATGAGCCAACTTTTTAAATCTTGTTATTTTTAAAAGCCTTTATGTTTATTCCTTTTAAGTAGTGTCCCAGAAAAAGGTTTCTTTTCATTCTCTCTTTATCTTTTCTCAGGAACTCCTTCATAGGTATAGCACATCTCTTTTGTAAGTTCAAAATAAAAAGTATCCAAGTCACTCTTCTGAATTGAAATCCACACATTGAAGTCTCTCTGCCAATGTATTATTTGTGTGTGCCTTTTGCTACTAAAATATCACGACTTTCATTTTTAATCCTTTATATAACATCCTTGTCAATGTCATTCTTGTATGCTGTCAATTTTAAATCCATATCCAAAGCAGCCTGATTCTGAATTGTTTCTCTTTTGAACCCATTTTTATAGAAATGGACAATTGTAAAAGAACTACATTTTTGCAAAATATCCTGGAATTCTTCCAGAGTTAAAGAACTTTTCTCCATTCTATATTAATGGGTCTCCTCACTTAGACTGAATATTCTAAGGACAGTGATGCCCATATCATTTGCAAATTAGATTTACTCTACAATTAATTTGATCTACATACAGTAGGGCTGCATTTTAAGATCACCTAAAAACTTCAATTGGCCAGCATGCAATGGCCCTCTTGCTTCCAGTCCAGTCCTGCAGCACTCATTGCCAATCTGTTTCCAAATAAAATTTGAAATGTTAATTACTGACTTTAAAGCAGTGGTCCCCAATCTTTCTGGACCGGTGGGGGGCAGTGGCAGTGAGGGGGAGAGGGAATGGTTCTGTGTAAGTGGCGTGCAAGTGTGCAAAGGCTCTATTTGTGCAAATGAAGATTTTGCGCATGAGCACATGTGCCCCCCGCTTGTGCAAATGGAGTTTCCTCCGCTTGCCTGCTGCTTGTGTGGCCCAATTTTCAATGGCCCGCAGCCTCAGGATTGGGGACCCCTGCTGTAAAGCACATATGCTTTCCACCCTGCTTACCTAAGACAATAAGACATTGGCTTTTCTCTATAAATTCTGTTTATCTGACCTGGATGGCTAGGGACTGTCTACCATGTGTACTTCCCCAACTAGCACATGCTATAGGAGGTGGTTTTCAGTTTCAGTTTCAGTTTTATTTGATTTGTGTACCGCCCTACTCCCGAAGGACTCAGGGCGGTGAACAGCCAACAATAAAATACATAGATACACAAAATTTAAAAAAACCCAATAAAATCAAATTAAATTATTTGGCCCAGACAAATTAAAACACCCCGATAATTTAAAAACAGATTAAAATTTAAATATTTAAAAAGGGAAGAGATTAGGCCAAGCCCACTTGATGGAATAAAAAGGTCTTCAGAGCACGGCGGAAGGAGCGCAGATCCGGGATCCTCCGTATCTCCGGGGGGAGCTCATTCCAGATAGTAGGTGCCCCCACAGAGAAGGCTCTCCCCCTAGGGGCCGCCAGTCGACACTGTTTGGCTGACGGCACCCGGAGGAGTCCCTCTCTATGAGAGCGTACTGGCCGGTGGGAGGCTATTGGTGGTAGTAGGCGGTCCCGTAGATAACCAGGTCCTAAGCCATGGAGTGCTTTAAAGGTGGTAACCAAAACCTTGAACCGCACCCGGAAGACTACCGGGAGCCAGTGCAGCTCGCGCAGGAGAGGTGTTACATGGGAGCGCCATGTCGCTCCCATTACCACCCGCGCGGCCGCACTCTGCACCAGTTGGAGCCTCCGGGTGCTCCTCAAGGGGAGCCCCATGTAGAGAGCATTACAATAGTCCAGGCGGGAGGTGACGAGGGCATGAGTGACCGTGCGTAACGAGTCCCGATCCAGAAAGGGACGCAACTGGCGAATCAGGCGAACCTGATAAAAAATCCTCCCGGTCATGGCCGTCAAATGTTCTTCTAAAGACAGCCGTGAGTCCAGGAGGACGCCCAAGTTGCGAGCCCTCTCCATGGGGGCCAATGATTTGCCCCCAATAGTCAGTGATGGCGTCAACTGATTATATCGGGATGTCGGAAGCCACAGCCACTCGGTGTTGGATGGGTTGAGCCTGAGCCTGTTCCTCCCCATCCAGATCCGTACGGCCTCCAGGCACCGGGACATCACTTCAAGGGCATCGTTGGGATGATCCGGGGTGGAGATGTACAGCTGAGTGTCATCAGCGTACTGATGGTACTCCACCCCGAAACCACGGATGATCTCGCCCAGCGGCTTCACATAAATGTTGAACAGGAGAGGCGAGAGGACCGACCCTTGCGGCACCCCACATATGAGGGGCCTCGGGGTTGACCTCTGTCCCCCTGCCAACACAGACTGCAACCGGTCAGAGAGAAAGGAGGAGAACCACCGCAACACAGTGCCTCCCACCCCTAACTCTTCCAACTGGTGCAGCATGATACCATGGTTGATGGTATCAAAAGCCGCTGAGAGATCTAACAGGACCAGGACAGAGGACCACCCTCTGTCCCGAGTCCTCCAGAGATCATCAACCAACGTGACCAATGCCGTTTCCATGCTGTACCCGGGCCTGAAGCCCGACTGGAACGGATCCAGATACGTCGTTTCATCCAGGTGCTGGGGGAGCTGTTGCGCAACCACACTCTCAACAACCTTCGCCACAAAACGAAGGTTGGAGACCGGACGATAATTTACCAACGTTGCCGGGTCCAGGGAAGGCTTCTTGAGGAGAGGCCTCACCACCGCCTCTTTCAAGGTGGCAGGAAAGACACCCTCACCCAGCGAAGCATTTATAATCCCCTGGAACCAGCCTCGTGTCACCTCCCGAGAAGCCAGCACTAACCAGGAGGGACACGGGTCCAATAAACAAGTGGTCGCGTTCAGTCTACCCAGAATCCTGTCCACGTCCTCAGGGGTCACAGGATCAAACTCATCCCAGATAACATTCTCAAGACCTGCCCCAGTTCCTCCCCCTGAGACTACCCAGTCGGAGTCCAGATCTTCCCGAATCTGAGCGATTTTGTCATACAGATATTGAACAAAATCCTCGGCTCTACCCTCCAAGGGGTCATCCCGCGCTTCCTGGTGGAGCAGGGAGCGGGTCACCCTAAACAGGGCGGCCGGGCGATTATCTGATGACGCAATAAGAGCAGCAAAATAGCTACATTTCGCTGCTTTTATCGCCACTAGGTAATTCCTAATATGAGATCTTACCAGTGTCCGGTCAGATTCAGAAAGACTGGCCCTCCAACTACTCTCTAGGTGTCTTTTCCGGCGCTTCAACTCCCTCAGCTCCTCAGTGAACCAAGGAGCTAAATGAGATCGGCGCCGGGTCAGAGGCCGCAAAGGCATGACCCGATCCAGAGCTCCAGCGGCCGCCCTATCCCAGGCGGCCACTAGGTCTCCAGTTGAGGCGTGTGCCAGAGCCTCAGGGAATGGCCCAAGCTCCATCTGGAACCTATCAGGTTCCATCAGGCACCTGGGGCGGAACCATCTTACCGGCTCTGTCTCCCTGCGGTGGGGTGTAGCGGTTCGAAGGTCGAGACGAAGGAGAAGGTTTGATAGTAGATGTTCTTGGTGGCAGCTTGCTTCCTATGGAACATCCTTTTCCTTAGATGAGAATGATCCTAGGGCATACTAAAACGAAATGGTGGGAATGGTTTGCCCCAGATAGAGACAATGAGAGGATGTAAAATAGATTATCCAGAAGGTCAGCAGCTAGAATTGGTCACTGCTGCCATTGTGCTGGTCAGGTGTTTGGCAGTCAGTGATGTGGCAGCAATGACAGAGATGGAATCAGCAGAAGTTCCAGAACCTCATGGTACTATTTGATGAGTGGAAATAGTTGCTCTGGGTGTCAAATATGCTAGATACACCCTCGGAATGGCCCCCACTCTCTTGTAGAGAATGTATTAAAGTGACTGGATAATATCAGTTAAACTTCATAGACAATCTTTATGATAGTCATCTAAGTTTATAATCTAACCACTAGTGCAACAGAGGAGGGATTCTGGTCAGAGTTTTATCATCAGGTTCAATCTGAAACTGATTGAACAGAAGCAAGATGAGCTGCCTGTAGGTAGAAACTGGAAAACCAAAGCTGCTGCTAATTTTTGCCCTTAATGTGTTTTAAAATTAAGGAAATTAACATACCGTATTTTTCAGTCTATAAGACACTCCAGAGTATAAAACGCACCTAGCTTTTGGGGAAGAAAACAAGGGGAAAAAATCTGCCTTTGTCTTCCAGCAATTTACCTCCTTGCAGCAAACAGCCTGGTCAGCTTCAGCACAGCCTGATTTAGCACAGCAGCTGATTGGCGGTTGGATCGGTCTCCCGGAATACAGCCTATCAGCTGTTCCAGGCTGAGGGGATCACCACTGCCTGTCGCTGCCATTGCCATCCATCGCTGCCATTGCTATTGCTGCCTCCACATACCCCATTTTCAGCCTCCGCGCACTCCATTTTGGCCCGTTCCAGGTGGCAGGAATCGCTGCCACCGCCTATCCCCACCACCTGGAACTGGCAAAAAATGGGGTGCACAGAAGCAAAAAATGGGGTGCACAGAGGCTGCAATAGGCTGCAGCAGCAATGGGCGGCAACGGGCAGTGGCAATCCCTGCAGCCTGGAACAGCTGATAGGCGGTATTCCGGGAGGCCGTTTTCCAGCCCTTTGCTCCTGCAATCCACTTCTGGGTTTCCTTCCCCCTCGCTTCTCTTTGACTGGGTGATATTTTTCAACTGTCTCTCCGTGCTGTGGCCATGCCCCCACTTTCCCATGATGCACCAGTCTTTTCACTCAGTCGCTGACTGACTGGTGTGCTTTTCTCTTCGTGCTCAAAGTTGAAGGATTTAGCAATATTGCGTTAGGCTTTTTTATTTAATTTTCTTAGTATTTTTTGTTCTTCTCGGTGAGAGCCTCTGTTGTGAGCTGTGGGGCGCGAGTGTGGTGCCTGGGGATCCAGCCCGTTCTCCGCCCAGAGAATATCTTATCTGCCGACAGCAGCTCGGGTTACCGACCCTTCGGGGCGGTTCCCTGCTTCGTTCCTAGCCTCCGGTGTGTAGCGCGGAGGTTTGCATTTGCCGCTTTCCCTTCCCCACACCAATTTCTTCAGTTTTGGATTGGGCTCTCTTAGGGCGGCTCCGGAGCTCTCCGCAAGGTTTGCCCTGCGGGCTCTGATGTTTGCATAATTTCCCACCGCTGCCATCTCGTGTGCGCTACGCTCTGATTACCAGCCTTTTCAAACTTGCCGCTCGAGGATTCAAGTGACTAGGCAGAGCCGGAGGCTCCGTTCCAGCCCGCAGCGTCCTGGAGAGTGTCAGCTGCTATGGTGGTGAGGTCTGCTGACGCCCGTCCCTCGGGCGGCGTCCGATGCTAATTGCCCTCGTGTTTTGGACACGATTTCAGCCGCCTACGCTGTCGCCAGTTTCCGGACGGTCCACGGCTGCCATTTTATTGCTAATTTCTTGGCAGCGAATTTCCGAGCGCCATTTTGGACTGCAGAGTCGTCCGTTGAGGGCCATTTCTTTCCTGGGTTACCCCACTTTTCTACACCTTTCTGTTATTTGGGGTGTGCACCTGTTTGTCAGACTCCTCACTTGAGTGGACCAGTTGCCTGTTGTCCCGTGATTGAGCCTGGGCAGTATTAGTTGTTTTTTTCCCTTTGTCACCTTAGCCAGCCTTTGTCTTTCCTGTCAGGGATTGCTTTTGGCTGGGCTTTTGTCGGCTACCCTCTGAGCTAGGGGTGTCTAGGTGTATATAGTTCAGATTGTTCTTGTATATAATTAATAATAATAATGATAATAATAATAATAATAATAATATATTATAATATTAATCACAAACAATATTGATTATATTCGGATTTATTAATTATGGCGGATGCCTATTTCTCATCTGATATGGAGCATGAGCCCAGCCCCCCTAGGGCTCCAGCCAAGCACAAGTCTAAATCTCGTAGCAGGATCGTATCTGCTTCTGATGACTCCCGCCAACCGAGATCATCTGCTGCGGCGGATAAGGACGCGCAACGACACCACAGGACTCTGGAGCGCCAATATGACAAGGCCAGACAGGCCTCCTTGTCTTCTGTTTTTCCGACCGGCCAGAATCCACCGCCTTTGCCTCCTTTGCCCAGTGGAGCCTTGGCGCCTGATCCAGCACAGCCTAGTACTTCTGGACGGCTGTCCAAGAGAACTTCAATCTCACTGCCTGATGTTTCATCGGTGGGTCTGTTCAACCCCGCCCCCCCTCCTGCTTCTCGTCCTGAGGCGACTTTCACTCCAACCGCCGCGGGACTTCGCAGGGCTGATGGCCAGTTACCGTCTTCCCAGATGGACTTGCAGTTTTTACTTTCTAATGCCTTGTCCTCCCTGTTGGCTGCAGGAATACAACAATCGCCCATGCTTCAAGCACAGGGGGCCCCCCCATCAGGTGACTCAACCACCTGTGGTACGGGCTCCGAGGCCATCTCACCATTTGGCGCCCGATTCCTCAGATGATTCCGATCATGGGGAGGATACGGTTGAGGACTAGAATTTTCAGAGGACGAGGGCCTCACTCCGGATGTCCCTGCCTTTACCGGGCTGTTCAGGCCTTCATTGTTTAAATCTCTCCTACATAAGGCACGTCAGATCACAAACATGTCTGTTTCTGCACCCGCACCATCTGAGACTGCATCCACGTCGGCTCCGCACGAGGCCTTGTTTTCATCTTCCAAGCCGGGCAGGGACTTCATTCCCTGTCCTCAACTTTTTTCTGACGTGTTGCAATCTCCTTGGTCTCAGCCAGCTTCGTCAATGGGCCCCAATAGCATTGATAAGAAATTGTATTGTGCGGCACCGGATTTGGACGCCATGCTGACATTGCCCGTGGTGGACACACCAATTGCCAACCTGTCTTCGTCATCCTTACTGTCAACAGATGCGCTGGACGGTCTAAAATCGGAGGACAGGAAGTCTGAGCTTTCCTTTCGTAAAGAACATCAAGCCCTGGCGTGGGCGATCAAAACCGCGACCGCTACATCCTTTTTTAACCGGGCAACTCTGCTTTGGTTGAGGCAACTTCAGGATAGGCTACCGCCAGAAGATACACGCCTGCACCAGGACATAAACAAAATTGTGGCGGCTACAGAATATTCGGCCGATGCATCATTGAATTCTGTGAAGTTTACATCCAGGGCCTTGGCCTCATCAATTACATCCCATCATTTATTTTGGCTTAGGAACTGGAGGGCCGACTCTAAAGCCAAATGGCACTTGGCGGCGGCGCCGTACAAGGCTCCGAATCTGTTCGGCTCTGCTCTCGATCCTGTCCTTATCGAGGATAAGGACAAGAGGAAGGTCATGCCGACTTCCTCGTATCGCAGGCCTGAACGACGTTATACGCCGTACTATCAAAGACAGTCCTTTCGGGCGACGTCGGGGGCAGGTGGAGCCTATTCACAACGTCCACAATTCTTTGGATCCGATCGTTCCTCCGATCGCCAGCGGTTTTGTGACAGAACCAGGAACCCCGCTGCCTCCAAACATCCTTTTTGGGGATCCGGAAACTGACAATTCCGCAGGGGGAAATGACTGCAGGTCACAGGATCCCATTGGCGGTCGTCTGCAACTTTTCCACCATCAATGGGAGCAGTCGACCACGGACTCTTGGATCCTTCATACGGTGTCCTCCGGCCTGTCGATCGAGTTCCTGGGATGTCCTCCTTCTCGCCACATTTGCTGCCCTGCGCCACGTTCTCCCGATCAGGGACGCTTGCTACAGGAACAGGTCTTCCATCTACTCAGCATCAAGGCGATAGAGAAGGTCCCGCCGGAACAACATGGCTTGGGATTCTATTCGACACTCTTTCTCGTCCCGAAACATTCCGGAGGTTGGCGGGCCATTTTGAACTTGAAACAACTAAACCTCTTCATTTGCTATCGCAGATTCAAGATGCACTCCCTGGGGTCCATCTTGGGTGGGGGTTTGTCGTGGCGACCTCCTTCAATCGGTCGACCTCAGGGAGGCATATCTGCATGTCCCAGTGTCACCTACACACAGGAAATTTCTGCGCTTTCAAATTGGGGACGATCATTATCAATATTGCGCAATGCCCTTTGGTTTATCCTCTGCCCCAAGAACTTTCACCAAATTAGTAGCTGTAGTGGCGGCGTCTCTCCGAAAAATCCCGGTGCGGGTACTCTGTTACCTCGACGACATCCTGGTGTTGTCATCGTCCAGGAGTCAGGCAGCTCGAGACCTTCATCTTGTCATCATGGCCTTCCAGAATCACGGATTCTCAATAAATTTTCCAAAGAGCCACCTTTACCCGTCCACATCACTGCTGCACTTGGGGGCGGTGATAGACTCTATTCGAGGTCAAGTCTTTCTATCTCCAGACAGGGTTTTGAGTATTCAAGACCTGATACGTCAAATTCTGTCTTATCGATCCATTCCTCTTCTCCAGCTCTCGCAACTGCTGGGGAAGATGGTGTCGTGTTTCTCAATTGTGCCATGGGCACGATGTCACGCGAGGCCATTGCAATGGTTTCTGCTCCCTTACCAGCGCTCGGGACGCAGCGATTCCCTTCACAAAGTATCCCTTCCACCTCAACTTCGTCTGTCGTTTCAGTGGTGGGTGGGACCAGCCATTCTCAAAGGCTCGCACTTTCTAATTCAAGACAGAATGACTCTGACCTCGGATGCCAGCCTTTGGGGCTGGGGAGCCCACCTTCAAAATCAGGTGGTGCAGGGTCGTTGGTCCGTTCCAGAAAGAGGCCGCAACATCAATCTGTTGGAACTCAGAGCAATCCGCCTAGCCCTCAGACATTTTCAATCTCAGTTGGAGGGTCACCACGTCCTTGTGCTCACAGACAACATTACAGCCAAGGCCCATGTAAACAAAGAAGGCGGGACACATTCGAGACCTCTGATGTTAGAAGCGGAAAGTCTATTCCGGTGGGCGGAATGCCACGTTCTTTCATTGAGGGCCGATCACATTTCCGACGTAGACAATGTGCGGGCAGATTGGCTCAGCAGACAAAATCTCGATCACTCGGAATGGCAACTGCATCCGAGGCTTTTCCACGAAGCCACTCTTCTTTTCAGCACGCCTGTCGTGGACTTATTTGCCAGTCCGTCGAATGCTCAGCTTCCACTCTATGTAACTCGTTACCCGTGCCAGTCAGCGATGGATCATGATGCGCTCCGATGCCGTTGGCCTCCAGGGCTCTTGTACGCTTTTCCCCCGATTCCCTTGATTCCTCAGGTGATTCGGAGGCTCTTGGAGGAAAGGGCCGAAATGATCCTGGTGGCTCCCGACTGGCCTCGTCGGCAGTGGTACGCAGATCTTGTGGCCCTATCGTCTCGTCCACCATGGCTGATTCCACCGGACCGCATCGCCCTACGCCAAGGGGCCATCGACCACCCAGAACCAGGATGGCTCCAATTGGCCGTTTGGCGTTTGAGCGGGTTATCTTGCGAAAGGACCGACTTCCCGACTCGGTCATAGGTACGATCCAAGCTTCCCGTAGCCTTCGACTTCACGGATCTACGAGTCTTCCTGGAGGGCCTTCTGTCTCTGGTGTGCGGCCAACCTGGTGGACCCTACTTCAGCCCGGATAGACGTCCTATGCTTTCTACAATCCGTCTTAGACAAGGGGTTGTCACCATCTACCTTTCGTTGTCAGACGGCTGCGTTATCTACGGTCATTCGGTGTCCCCCATACTCGTCTTTGTCTATGCATCCGCTACTTAAGGGATTTCTTCACGGAGCTGTAAACTTATGCCCACCTGTTGTTCATAGATACCCGACCTGGGACCTTTCCCTTGTTCTTCAGGCCTTGATGTACCCTCCTTTTGAACCTTTGGGGTCAATTCCTTTAAGGTATTTGTCTTTCAAGATAACCTTTCTATTGGCGATCACCTCGGCCAGACGCGTGTCTGAACTTTCTGCTCTATCGATTAGAAAAGATCTCTGTATTTTTCAACCTAATACAGTGATACTACGTCTGGATCCTGCATTCTTACCCAAAGTGAATTCATATTTTCATCGGGCTCAGGAGCTTATCCTTCCGGATTTCTGCCCGTCACCGAAACATCAACGCGAAAAGGACTGGCATACTCTTGATGTACGTAGGGCTCTACGTCGTTATATTCGCAGGACTGAATCCATCCGAAAAACTGAGGCTCTTTTGGTGTCGTTTCATCCACCCTCTTTGGGCCAAAAGATTTCTCCATCCACAGTAGGCAGGTGGATTAAGACATGCATAGCTACAGTTTACAAGCAACGTTCTCGTCCTGTACCGAGTCGCATCTTACCTCACTCTACTCGTAGTGCGGCAGCGTCGGCCGCCTGGGCTATGCAGGCTTCAGTTTCAGACATATGTCGGGCCGCTACTTGGTCTTCTGTAACACCTTTCATCAGACACTACCGGATACCTATGCTTCAGCCGAAGCGTCCTTTGGTCGATGTGTTCTCCAAAGTGTCCTTGAGGTCCAGGAGTCTGGGTCCAATTAGTTTCCCGCCCTGGGATTTGAACTTTGGTATATCCCAGAAGTGGATTGCAGGAGCAGAGGGTTGGAAAACGAACGTTGTCTTACCTGAACGTTCCTTTTCAGCTCTCTGTGACTGCAATCCACACCCGCCCTGTTGGTTCCTGATTACTTTCTTGTTTTTTACTGGTTCCAGTGTTCAAGGTTTATTTGGCTTGTTCTGAATTTTCTGATTTGTTTGCTAGGTGGTCACGCCTTCGTTCAAAGACTGGTGCACCATGGGAAAGTGGGGGCGTGGCCACAGCACGGAGAGACAGTTGAAAAATATCACCCAGTCAAAGAGAAGCGAGGAGGAAGGAAACCCAGAAGTGGATTGCAGTCGCAGAGAGCTGAAAAGGAACATTCAGGTAAGACAACGTTCGATCCAACCGCCAATCAGCTGCTTGTGCTAAATTAGGCTGTGCTGAAGCTGACCAGGCTGTTTGCTGCAAAGAGGTAAATTGCTGGAGGCAGAGGCCGAAGGGTGGGGGGGCCGGTGGGTGGGCGGGGCTTTGGCAACATTCACTGTATAAGATGCACAGACAGTTCTAGCAACTTTTTTGGGGGGGAGTGCATCTATTCACTGAAAAATACAGTATGTTAAAAATGTAAGTTAATTCAAGTAATCAAATGTAATAATTTTCTTCAAACCCATATTTTTGCAGTGTAGCTCTCATCATGCCATCTTTCTTTCTTTCTTTCTTTCTTTCTTTCTTTCTTTCTTTCTTTCTTTCTTTTTATCTCTATCTATCTATCTATCTATCTATCTATCTATCTATCATATTAATTGTATTTATTTGCCACCCATCTCACGGTTCAGGCAACTCTGAATGACCTTACATTTAAAGGCAGCCCTTACTCAATAAAAATAAGATGTGTAGATATGCTAGTTTTGCATGATTGCTTCTTGTTTCACTAGAGCTTAAGTGGTGTGGTTATTTACGAATCTCACTTATTTTCCAGGTAAAACGGAAATTGAATTTGGAGACTGACCATCAATACATTGCAGAGAACGTTCAGGTGTCTCGAGGAAAAGCAAAAAATCCTATAAAAGGTACTAGTATATAGATGGGAACTCTGGTACTTTAATTTTTGCAGCTACTTCAAGAATCCTTGTCCTAGTGGCTAAATAATGCCAGATTCTCTACAATTATTGAAATACACTGAAATTGATCCAAAAAATCTCAGAAATGACTGCTAATACTGGGACCACTGGAATATTGATGCTTTTTCAGGCTCTCTTTGCTTTTGAATTCATGAGGGAAATGGCTTTTGTTTCTGAAATGACATATATTAACATAAATGACATTATAAGAGCCTGGTAGCGCAGTGGACTAAGTGCTATTAAAGTAGTACTTAGTTGCCAGCTGCCTGCAATTACTGCAAGTTCAAATTTCACCAGGCTCAAGATTGACTCAGCCTTCCATCCTTTCGAGGTAGGTAAAATGAGGACCCGGTTTGTGGGGGCAATAAGCTGACTTTGTATAAACTAGAACACCGCTTAGGGGGTCCAAAAGCCCTACTAAGCAGATATATATAAAAGTATGAAGGCTATTGCTTAATGCATTGTAAGCCGCCCTGAGTCTCCAGAGAAGGGCGGCATATAAATTAAAGCAAAAAAAAAAGAAAAAGCCAACAGATTAAAGAGATTAATAGGACAGGATGTAACCTATTTAAATGCTGAGCATCGAGTGGTGATTAGGCAATGGGACTGCTGCTATCTATGATTTGCATTCAGGCATTTTTGCACAGTTCATGATAAATAATTTTCCCTCCAACCAACCAAACAACCAACCAAACAAACAAACAAATAAATAAATATTGTGCAAAGTTGCTTGGGGGTTTCAGAATTTAGCACCCTAAAATCCAGAGATTTCGTTTTTTAAAAGGTTAATTTCCTTGAAACACAGGCATTTGTTTTAACTCATTGCCGAAGTTGAAAGTCTCATCTGAGTTCACAGTTGGGTTTTGCAAATGGTGCTATCTTATCCACAATTGCCATTCATTCATTCATTCATTCATTCAATTTATTTGCTGCCCATCTCGCACTTCAAGGAAACTTTGAGCAGTTTACAATATACAATCCATCCAAAATGTCTAACCAGATTCAATTCCTTTGGTAGTACAATCCATTTTTCATATCCCCACAATGTTATCTTGGCAACATACTTGGTCAGTGGTGGGAAAGGTGAGTGGTGGTTCTTCCTTTCTTTCTGTTTCTAGAGTAGTCATTGCAGTTTTCAGACTAGATGAGACTCCGAGCCAGATGCCTATCTCCAACAACATTGCTCTTTCTTGTCAAATGAATAGTGCAAGCTGAACAAATTGATGGTTTAAGTTTGAGATTTATTTAAGAAGAATTGCAGCTATTTGCTAGTTGGAATTAAGCCCTGATTTATCCCCAGGTTTAAAGTCTCCTGGAGAGAAATCCCGTTATGAAACTTCTCTCAACTTGACCACCAAGCGCTTCTTAGAGCTATTGAGTCAGTCTCCTGATGGTGTTGTGGATCTCAACTGGGCTGCTGAAGTACTAAAGGTGCAGAAGAGGCGTATTTATGACATAACAAATGTCCTGGAGGGCATCCAGCTCATCACTAAGAAATCCAAGAACCATATCCAATGGCTGTAAGTAGAATGTCACCTGTCAATCTCCCAGCTTGATGTTCTGATGATGTTTGTTTGGCTCCGTTATATTGTAACCCATAAGTAGAGTACTGTTTGTATAATAGTTACATATTAAGTTGCCACAGTTTCCATTTATGTTATTGGTATGTTTATTTAACTATTTATAAGTAGTTATAGATTCTTTGTATTGGCCTTTTTAGTCACACTAGATGCTGTTTTAGGACCTCTTTCCAGAGCACGATATCATAGCCTCTTAAGACTGAAGGATGCCAATGAAGATTCTTTGTATGTCTATATGTGCTTTCAATTTATATGTGCTTTCAATCAAGAGAACTAGAACATGATAATCTGAATTATCCTAAAACAAAACTACAAATGGTATATGTCTGTAAGATTACTCTGTTACAACCTCTTAGATACCTCTGTGCATTTGTGGAAGTATATTTAAAAAAATATTTGTCATTCGTCTTTATTTTAAAGCAATACTGCAGGGAAGAAATTTATTGCAAGGAAAATCTCATTAATAACATTAGACTAGTGAGAATATCATGAATAAAAGTTCATTAATCTGTGCTCAATTTAGTTAAAGATAAAATAATAATTGTATATGAAAATTTAATCAATTGCGTAAATAATTTTAACCTATCAGTTTCTCCATGAACATATAATTGTTGCTTTATTGTAAAGTTATGTTCTGAGAATTTAGTGTATTTTGCTGCTTATTATCAGATAGAAATAAATACTGTTAAATATGAAAACTGAAGCTTTATAGGTTGGTGGCTACCCTGTTAATGACAGTAATCCAACATTGTTGCAAAATGACAATATTATTGATTCCACAGTGTTTATACTATTGGTACTATGGCTTGTAGATAAGAGACTCAGGGCGTTTTTAAGTTTGCAGATGTACAAGAAAACTGGTCACTGACAATATGATGTGATGGTTAAAATATTGGACTACAACTAAAGAGTACTCTTATAAGCCATGGAAGCTCACTGAATTATTTTGGTCAGACATTACCTCTTATCCCAGTGTATCTTACAGCTTTGTTGTTACGAAAAAAAGTTGGTAGTAGGAGTGGAGTGTAATTCATACCATAATGAGATCTTCAAAGAAAGACAGAATATAATTCTAATAAATAAATGAGAAGTGAGCATGCTTGGTGACCACTAAATGTCGATGAGAAGAGAATGGAATAATTAAAATGGGAAAGGAATGACTTTAGGCAAATTCCTGAAGCTTCCTGGTGATATTATACACTACCAGTTCCAGAACATTTTACAGACAGAAACTAAGAATATAAAAGCCAAAACTCAAATACCTTAAAATCTCTCAGGATTTATTAGGCATGATCAATGGGAAGAAGATTGTGGCTTGGGTCACTACTACACGCATTTCTCACCGAAAGGTCCCTAAGCAGATCCACTACAAAGGTCAATCAGATATATTTGAGGAACATTCTCATAAATCAACACTGATATAGGCTTGGAAGCAAACAGATAAGCTATATTGTCTCTTAATGACTTTGTATGACAATCAGTTTTCCTAACGGTAACCAAGAGGTTGAATTCTGCACTTGCTAAAGTCTCTGAACGGTTTTCAAAGGCAACCCCATAAAAACTATATTATCTTTGTTCAAACATGGGATTATTAAGACAACGATCACTTGGTCCAGAAAAAAATTAAAGACTTTTAGTTACTGTGACACATGGGTCTTCAGTTACAAAATGCATCGCTTGGAGTTATTCCTTAATCCATCTGCTGCTTTGGAGGAGCTCAGAATTATCTAGAATCACCTGTCTTCCTAATTCATAGGCTGGAACTCCCTCTCAACAACATTTCAGTCTTGTTAGGATTCAGTCTCAGTTTATTGGTTCCCATCTAGCCACCTACTCTCCTAGAACATATCCTTCATAGGCTCTTATGCCTATTGATGATAACTTGGCTAAATCTCAGAATGATTTCTCCCCAATGGCTTTATATAGATATTAAAGATTAAAGGGGACAATATGGAATCCTATAGCAGCCATAGGATTAGAATAGTAAGTGGCAAGAATATTTTCTCTAGGTAATTTGTTGAACTTTCTCTTTAAAAATTAACTAATTTACTTAATTGAGCATTCATCTGTCTTTTGCTGTGTTATTCTGACAATGTGAAAGCGCACACAATGCAGTTTACTTCTCATCTACCTTAATGCTAAGACTTGCCAAGTTATTAGTCACAGAGTATTTCATCTTGCCTTATTCTTTTTTCTAGGGGGAACCGGACTTCTGTGGCAGGCACCAATAAGAGTCAAGCGTTAATGAAGGAACTACAGGATCTTCAAGCAGCAGAACAGCATCTGGACAGCCTCATCCAGATGTGTACTACTCAATTCAAGATCCTTACGGAGGAACCTGAAAACAAGCAATATCCTTCTCTTCAAGATGAATGGGGATTGGATGGCTTTATCCAATCATAGAGCACAAAACAGGTTCATAGGAGCAAATCTTCTGCAGTAACCAGTAGCAGTAAAGTACCATATTCCAAACACTCCCGACATTCCTAGATTGGGTGTTGGTACTTTAATTTGTACTTCCACACCCTGTGAGTTAATGGAAAATCCCTACCTGGCTGTTGGCTAAGGCTCTGAATTGTCAGTGAGGTGTGGAGGTGTACATGTGTGTATTTATCTCAGAAAGGAAGCAAAAGAAGGGTGGTGGTGCATCTGTCAGATGTTTCTTGTTGATTTTTGCCTGGCAGTTCTGTAGCTGAACCTGTTCCTGATAATGATATCTGCAATCCACCCTTTCTGGTAAATGAACAGTCTTTAACATATGCATGTGAGAGAAAACTGCAGCTATCCTTTCTTCTCCCCCACCCCCATTTTTTCCCTTTGCAATAACGTTCCAATAAAATAGGTTTGCAAGTTGCATATCACAGGTAAGATATATGTAGTAAGGTCTTAAGTGTACTGAATGAAATTAGTTAGATTAATCTCTTCAACACCTCACTATCACATGATTAAACTAATGAGTGTGCTCATAATTTTGAATAATTGAAATCAATTTTCTGACACACTACAAACTTGTGGAGAATTTCACAGATCTCAGAAACTGCAAGTCAGAAAACTGAGAGTAACAGTTAACAACTGTTAACTGTTTTCCAGCTAAAAGTGTGTGTCCAGAACAGATTATTTATTACACAGAAATTGTAGAGGGAAATAATTAAAATTTGAAATAGACTGGCATCGAAATATTAAAAAGAAAGAAATAGAAACAGGCATACAGACATGGTTATTTTGAATGAGATTAAATCTTTATGGCCAGATTAATTGCATCCTGAAATTAAGGAAGTAGCTAGTCTAAAGCTATTGTAACTCTGAATGGTTGTTAAATGACCGTTCATAAATCAAGGACTTCTTGTATGTCTCTTTCCCAATAAGTAGTGATTTGGGCCTGACAGTTGTATATTGCTATTCTAGTTTTGTATCTTGAAACATATATTGTGATATTTCTGACAAAACTTGACTGATCATACTTCAGCTTATGTGACTTGCCAAGATCTACGCAACATTGCAGACCCCTCAGAGCAGCTGGTGATGGTCATCAAAGCCCCCCCTGAGACACAGATGCAAGTCTCTGATCCTGCAGAGGTAACCTTCCTGCTTCCAAAAATTACAGAGGCCATTTGGGGCCTGTCATGGAATACTTACACACTTAAGTTTCAGAATCCAAATCCAATTTACTATGTTTATCCTTTCCATTCCTCATTAGATAGGAAAGGTTTATGCAAGTCCGTTTAAGTGTACGGACTTGCACACAGTATCATGACTGTGTTGAAACAGTATCATGACTGAGAAATCTTGCCACCAGTATGATAGATCCAAGGAAGCTTGGTTTTTAAATGCAAGATTCTATATATGTGATTGCTGATCTATTCATCCATCCATCCAATTTCTATAGCTGCTTAGCTCAACCAAATGACTGTTTGACATATTGAGCTTAGTCTCTTTGAACACAGTTTAGCTGTATGTCATTGGACTTCATACACTGTGTAATATTTTACAATAATAAACTGGCACAAAGTGTTATATCCTATATTAGTTAAATGGTGGATAAAAATGAAATCCTATCCACTTACTGTGCTGCCCTGTAAGAAAATGTCCTTTTGTAGGATAAGCCACCTGAACCAATGTTTTGTGCCTAATCTATCAAATATAACTGGTGAGCTAAGGGGAGAGATTTGTTGACATAGTGAGGAAAGTTTGGGACATGTGAAATAGAGGTTATACATCTTGGGTTAGTCTAATAGAATAAGTAACTGTCTATTTAGGGCCAAGAATGATGCACAGAATAAAGGCTTTTGCAGCCCTTTGTTACCTAAGCAGTTAATGTCTAGGTAGATGCAGTGTCTTGTTAACTCCTGAATAGCAATGTTAAAGCAAGGTATAACAAAATAGAATGCTTCAAGTGGAATTTTTCCTTTCTCATTTTATTATTTTTGATTTAATACAATTTTTCTACAAAGCATTAAAACTATGAGCGGAGATTATTACAAAATATAATGTTTTTCACTCAGATACTGAGATGTACTGGGCTTCTCAAAAATTTCCTTGCAGAATTTAGGAACTGTCTATTGTTATGAGCAATAGTTATCCCAGGCAGTGAAATAAGCCAAAAGAGTTAGATGTTTCAATTTTCTTTTGTCATCTGGTCACAAAGAGATACAATTTTGAAGATTTTATAAAACTGATGTTCCCAAAATATTCTTCATAGAAAGGAACTACAGAGGCTTACCACTACCACCCTCACAACAAATGTTTATGCAGTCTTCTATGTCTCCTCAAATGTTCTTTTTTCCATCTCTGTTAGGCTTTCCAGATTGCTGTGAAAAGTACTCAGGGCCCTGTTGATGTGTTCCTGTGCCCAGAAGAGAGCTCTGGTGTCTGTAGTCCCACCAAGAGTCCGTTGAAAGTGGCTCCTGAGGAACCTTCAGAACCTTCACAAACAACACCCTCTGTGCTTCTACACCCTTCTCAGGATACAAGTTTGCCATTGTTGAGTGGAGACCAAGGTATGTCAATTGTTGCCTTAAGAATTAGCATCCAAGAGTAACAGGCCAGCAAGTCTTTTCAGTCAGATAATTCTGTGTCAACCTTGTGTTTTGACTATTGTAGCTATTCATTTCCAAAAGTGTGGCTTTCAGTAGAGAGTGTACATAAAACTGGGAAGAACATAAAAGCATATTCATAATTGTTTTATCTACACTGTTTTGATTTTGTAGATATAATGCATCATGATATCTGAATAGTTTTTCTGAAGCCTTCGTTACCACCCTATCAAGGGGGAAAAAATCTTGATTTCTGGTTCTTTTATTGTTGATTTGTTGTTATTAGTCGCAAAGTTGTGTCTGACCCATCGCTTAAAAAGCAAAAAATAAATAAATAAAAACCCACCACTTCAATATCATCATTGTCAATTTTAAGGCCGATTGCTGTACCTGTTGTTGTTAGTTTTGTCTTCTTTACATTTGATCATAGCCCTGTTTTTTCCATTAAACTCTTTAACTTTCATTACTAGGGCTTCCAGATCATTTGCATTTTAGCTGTCAGAGTAGCACAGTGTAGGTGATTGATGTTTCTTCCTCCAGTGTTAAAACCATGCTCATCTTTTTCCAATCCAGCCTCTCTCAGTATATATATTCAGAATGTGGGTTGAATAAATAAGATAGTACAGGTAGTCCTTGATTTACGACCCCAATTGAGCCCAAGTGAAACTTGGTTAAGTGAGTTTTACCCCATTTTGTGACCTTTCTTGCCACAGTTGTTGAGTGAATCACTTCAGTTGTTAAGTTAGTAATACAGTTGTTAAGTGAATCTGGCTTCCCCATTTACTTTGCTTGTCAGAAGGTCACAAATGGTGACCACATGACTCTGGGACACTGCAACTGTCATAAATATGAGTCAGTTGCCAAGTGTCTGAATATTAATCATGTGACTGCAGGCATGTTACAATTATTATAAATGTTAAAAATGGTCATAAGTCCCTTTTTTCAGTGCCACTGTAACTTCGAATGGTCACTAAATGAACTGTTGTAAATCAAGGATTATCTGCAGTTTGTTTCACTGTATTGCATCCAGGCTGGGGTTTTCTGTCCTGACTGTAAGTTTCTCAAAGGATACTGAGATATATTGGGACTTCCATTTTCCTCAAGATATTCCACAGGTTGCCATGGCAGACACCATCAAAGGCTTTTCTGTAATCAGTGAAGCACATATTGACTTTTTCTAGGTACTCTTTACCTTTCTCAGTTATCCAAAATAATATCTCTTTTTTTCCTAAAACCATCTTAAATGGCTGGTATCTCCCTTTTCATGTCTTGTTCTAATATGCAGTTGGATGATCTTCAGCATTATTTGCTAGGATATGAAATTAGGGATATTGTCCAGTAGAGTTTGTGAACTCTTAAGTCTCACTTTTGTTGTTATTGATATTTAGACTGATCCCTTTCAATCTGTTGTTACTCTCTTCAAATTTGCTGGCATAGTTTTGTTCAGGCTGAGATAATACTGCCAAAATTGAGTTGGAAATGATTGTGCTAAGCCTCTGTTAGGCAAAACAAATTCAGCCTTCAAATCTGTCCAACTTCCAAAACAAATAATTTTGCTCGGTAACAGTTGTAAATGTAAATTATGGCCCTAGTTTGAAGAATCATGCCCGTTTTTATCTTAAGAGAAAGGAATTCTGGTATCAAAATGCCATAAGGGAGGACTTTCTATTCTGTGTTTTTATTTCATAGCATTTGCAATATAGAAAATATATTAGATACAGAAAGTCTTCCACGTCTGATCTTAAATTATGAGCCAAGAGCAAGCCAGATTTTCAAATACCCGGGCTCTAAAGCAAATACATCCTTTTGCAATATGTATGCGAGTTGTTGTTGGTCTTGCATTGTTGGTTATGCACTTTCGTGGAGATGATTATTTTGAATCTTTTTGACAAAGATGTGGAATAAAGAGAGGAGGCATAGAAACAGATGGCATTAGGGGAGATGATATAGGAGAAATCAGATGGGAAACACTAAGAGCACATCATGAGAAAGGCGAGCTAAATGATTCAAACGTTGGAATTAAGATTGCCGGGAGAAATATCAACAACCTCAGATATGCAGGTGATACCACTTTAATGGCAGAAAGCGAAGAGGAACTAAAGAGCCTCTTGATGCGGGTAAAGAAGGAGAGTACAAAAGTTGGTTTGAAACTCAACATTAAGAAAACAAAGATCATGGCATCTGGCCCTATCAATTCCTGGCAAATAGATGGGGAAGAAATGGAGGTAGTGACAGATTTTATTTTCCTGGGCTCCAAGATCACCACAAATGGGGACTGCAGCCAAGAAATTAAAAGATGCTTGCTCCTGGGGAGGAAAGCTATGGCAAATCTAGATAGCATACTAAAAAGCAGAGACATCACCCTGCCAACAAAAGTGCGTATAGTCAAGTATGGTTTTCCCAGTTGCAATGTATGGCTGTGAAAGTTGAATTATAAGAAAGGCTAAGTGTCAAAGAATTGAGGCCTTTGAATTATGGTGCTGGAGAAGACTCCTGCGAGTCCCTTGGATTGCAAGGCAATCAAACTGGTCAGTACTAGAGGAGATCAATCTTGACTGCTCTTTTGAAGGCCAGATCCTGAAGATGAAACTCAAATACTTTGGCCACCTAATGAGAAGGAAGGACTCACTGAGAAGAGCCTAATGCTGGGAAAGATTGAGAGCAAAAGAAGAATGGGATGACAGAGAATGAGGTGGCTGGATGGAGTCACTGAAGCAGTAGGTGTGAGCTTAAATGGACGCCAGAAGATGGTAGAGGACAGGAAGGCCTAGAGGAACGTTGTCCATGGAGTCGCGATAGGTCGGACACGACTTCGCAACTAACAACAACAAATACCAATCTAGTGGGTAGAGAAGCACTGAGAAAGGTGACAAAGCTGTGTTTTTGCTAACATACTTCTACAAAGACTCTATGTAGAAAGGCTTGATGGGGAAAAACTACAAATGAGAAAGAAAGGCAATGCATTTCTTGGTACATTTCTGTACCAAGTGAATTTCTCTCTCTTACGAGTTTTTCTAAGAAAAGGGTTTTTTTTACATTTTGTTTCAAATTATATGTAATTTATTCCTAATTTGTGAGAAGAGACCAAGTCAGATATTTTTGTAGTTACAGCTGAGCCATGAAAACTGTTTATTCAATTTCGGAAGAAACATTGTATATTATATATACACTGTAATTGGAAGATTAAGCAACTTTGTTTTTGTGTACAGACAAGGCTTTATTTGGGATACTCACTTTGGATTAAAGGCACGGGTATATCTATTATGCTGGTTACTTAGTCTCTCTTTTATCTCTCAGCAGAACCTTTGTTATCTGGAGAAACTACGCTGCCTCTGAAGTGTCCCGGGGATGATGTAAACCTCTCACCACTGGCTTCCGTGGATGCCTTGCTTTTGCAGGGCAAGGATGACTTCTCAAGTTTTCTGCCCTCTGAATTCATTGCACTTTCACCACCCCAGACTCAGGACTATCATTTTGGACTCGAGGAGGGTGAAGGCATCAGTGAACTCTTTGACTGTGACTTTGGAGATTTCACCTCCTTGGATTTCTGAATATCCTCGGGTTGGGGAAAGGGGAGCGCCACCTGGTCAACTCTACCCCATCACGGGGGAATCTTTTTGCAGCTGACATCTGAATATAATTCCAGGGCTAGTTGTCATCTTCAGGGCCAGTGTGTTGTAAATCAGATGCCAGGAAAGGAAAATGGCAGAATGTGGTCTGGCATCAGTGACAGTGAGAGCACTCAGCTCCTTGAAGGGCTGCCTTTTGCTGGCCATCTCCCTATAATTGAGGGAGATGGCTGTGAAGCTAATTGCTGCTGTGAATGTTGCAAGCTTGTTTTTGTGACCTGATTGAGAGACAGCAGGCATCACCTCAAGCCTGCTGTGCCCAGGCCCAGAGTAGTAATAGTACTTAGGAATAGGTGAGTAGGGTCACTTTGATTCTCTGGTGCCATGTTTGGAATCTTTAGGGATAGCTTTAGAGATGCTGTTGCAGCAGCCTAGTTATTCTTGTTGAACCACTCCTTTCCCTGAATTTCACTTTAGATAATACTTGGCTGTGGGCAGGCCCCCTTTTTATCAGGTGCTTAATTTTCTATGTTGTGAGCAATTTCTCAATCTTGGCTTAGAAAAACATGATGGTCAGAAGCTATCCTTAGAAGAGGGGGCCCCTCCATTCCTTTCTCAGCAAACTGTTTGGGTTTTGTGGCAGAAGCACTGAGCACATTATTGTGAGGGACACCTTTCTGCCAGGCAGCGGTGGGAGAAGGTGACCAGAATGGTACTTCTCAGAGCAGACATTGATCTGTCTTCTTGCAGTCCATCTCTACCTGGTTGGCTGGCATTTTTACCTTTACCTAGGTCTGGGAAATTCGGAAATGCTGGCAAATGATAAACCAGTGATTTGCAACTCAGTAGTTAAACAATGGTCAAGTAGAAGAAAGAAAACCAACTGGATAGGGTGGGCGATACAATGGGAGCCTTTTGTTAAACATGCTGCTTAAACTAGTGAAAGGTAATAGGTAATTGGATACATTAGAAAAGTGGGTGGGCATTTTTTATTTTTTATTTTTTGCTCTTTTTTAAAAAATGTTCTGGTTGAAAAGGAGAAACTGGCTTTCAAATATGAGGCGCTAAGAATGGTGGAGTGAATTGTTTCTGGATGCCGATGCAAACATATTTTTTCTTTTTCCTCATAAGCCTCACCATAAAGCTTTAAGGAGGGTCCTGTACAGATTATTTATTTATTTTGGATGTTCCTCACCTCCCACTATGGATATTATTTTGTGGAAAGTCCATTCCCTGGTAGAATACATCTATATCTATCTGGGGATGTGATGGGTTTTTATTATGGTGATTTTTTTTTGTAATAGTGAGGTGCTCAGTCTGCTCAGCTGTCTTTAGGTTTAGAGCAGACAGCCAACAAGGCAGAGGGGACACTGCTTATAGTAGGAAATGAAGTTACTGGAACGTTTTGCTTTGGCAGGAGGAAAGGGAAGGTTGCTGGCTATTCTCCATGATAAGGGAGGTTAGCCCTACACAGTATTGTGAGACAGCAACCAACCAATGCCTTTGTTTGCCCCTTTCCTGTAAAGTGAAGGGAAAAACACTGACTCTTTCTCCTTATTATCCCAATCCCCATGCTAAGCATAAAGTGCGTCCAGAAATCATGGATTCATATTATTTATTTATTATTTATGTGGCTCCATCCAGTGTTCCTGGAAGATAAAGGATAGTGTCAGAGGAATATGGGTGCATGAACTCAACATGTCCAGGTATGTGGAAAGAGACCCTTTAGGGATCTAATTAGAATTGCTGACCTAGCAAGTGGCAGCAGAGAACCTGGGAACAAGTAGGTTGTAGTCAGAGAGCCTTGAATAGCGAAGAGATTCAATGCCTAATCAATATGTTGAGAGAGTATGACTGGTCAAGACAAGTGAACTGAAATGCTATTTATTCATAGAGGATGGACAGCAGGTTCATCTTGTAGAGTAGTATTTCTCCACTTCAGTAATTTTAAGGTGTGCGGATTTCAACTCTCAGAATTCCTCAGCCATTCAATGCTGGGAATTGAAGTCCACGCATCTTAAAGTTGCTGAGGTTGAGAAACACTGCTGTAGAGAAATATGTTGGTATGTTGAAAGGGAGGGTGGGGGAGGGACACACACACTGTGCTAGGATAAGAGTTTGTGGAAGGAATAGTTTTATTCCAGGTTTATCCATTTTGAGAAGTAGCTTTAGTTGAAGGAATGGGGCTTTAGCAGCAGATAAGATGCCATCAGCTTGACTAGGAGTTGTTCCTAGTGCATCACAAAGCAGTAATTGGTGCTGTCCCTGAGGTGCCTTCTTAGTCCTTTTAAGTATTATTTACTGGAACTCACCAAAGTGTGCTCCTACATGTTAGGAGCGTATTTTGCTTTATGGAAAGGTAACCATGACTTGGATGGAGGTTGTGCATTAGTGTTCTTAACAGATAAGAGAACTACTAATGTAAAGTGTTGTGACACCTAGTCCCAAATAATTCAAATTTCATTGGAGAAGTTTTTTTTTTTTGACAAAGCCTGAACAAAAGCATCTCTTAAGTGGGTCTTCTTCAGGTAACACATATAAATATGCTTCCTCAAATCAAAATTCATCAGGCAGCAGGTGGCTGTATAAACATACACACCATGATTCCCGTCCTCTCTCTTCACCTTTCAACTCTTTCTCAGGTTGCCGATTCCTAAAACTGAATCAAGTTAAAAATTATCCCTGTGTTGCTAGGCTCTGCATAAGGAGAAACAGCTAACTCTCTCCAAACATTGCATTTTCCAACTTGGACATTTGCAACTAGACTGTTCTCAAGAAACTTAATGCTGTGTCCTCTTAGACTGCACTACTTCAGAATAATAGCTGGCACAACATGTTCTCTGTAACCAAGGTACACTTTATTTCTTGTTTCAGATACAAACAGGAGAACAATTTGATCATATTCAGATTCATTACTGATCTCTCTAAGTAAGTCTTATCTGGATGTAATATTAAATGTTAGCCAAGTTGGCTGGGGCTGATGGCAGTTTTAATTCAATTTATCTACAGAGCACCAGGGTTACAAATCTGGATGGCATTTCTGTACATAGGTCATCTTACTGTTCTGACATGTTTATCTTTTTGTAATGTGGATATCTCCCTCTGCAGCAAACAGTGACAATCTGTTCCAAAGGACTCATTGTTAGATTTATATCTTTTGATATATCCATTCTGAGCACATCTTGCTTTTACAAGGGAAGACAAGTGCTGCTTTGGCCAACCTCTTTCTGATGCAGCTCATACAAAAGTCACTGTAATATGCCAGATATTTTTTCTCTTTAGCTTACCTAGTGCAGGTTACTAGCCCCTCCCCCCTTCAGAAGAAAAAAGTCTAGCTAGAAAACAACATTCTCTAAAGATCGTGTTGATATTTGTCTACTGGAGTATTCCAATACTTTCCTGAATTGATGTTCCATTCTTACTGGTTGGGAAAAAATAATGCTATAATGCCAGGGCCCAGTTTTTTGATATATTAAAGCAATTAACTATGCTGTATTATTTATATTTTAGATAATTCTTGAATGTATTTCCTTTTTGATAGTTACCTAGAATGTAAGGAGTACAGCATAATTATCTGTGGTAGAATGACAAACACCCCATAATTGTTACTACAACGTTGTCCTGCAAAAGTCCCTGAAGAGGCTTCAGCAAAATGCAGTACACTGTATGGTTCAATAAGCTGAACAGTATTTCCATAATAACAAGTCAGGATTTGAACCCTCTTCTGCTGCCTGCTTGGGATTGGGGGCAAAATTATGCACGATTCCATAACAACTTCCTATGGACCTCTCAAGTTTCCTTCAATTCAACAGATAAGATGGCCACTATCTTCCCTGATAATCTCAATTTTCACTTCTACATTAAAATGCTGTTTAATGTTTTCATCCTTCAGTTTTAGCATCTCCTGCAACAGAAAGCTATTCCATAATTTTTCAAGTCATGTTCTTCACATCTCACATCTGCCTTCTTACCTTACCTCAGTATGGGTAACCCTCTTGGCTAAGGTATCAGGATGTTGTTTGAAAGAAGGACGACCTTCATGCTATTTGAGGAACTCCAGCCCCTCTATTTAAAGCAGTGGATTGGAAGATCCTAAATAAACTGATGAGCACCATTGATAGCTGAGAAAATGGCCAATGGTCAAAAGCTTCAATCTAAGAAAAGCAATCTAGATTTTTTTTTTTTTTTTTAAAAAAGACACAACTTGAGTTAAGGATGGAATGGAGAAGTATGTTGCAGGCAACCTATGAGAAGAGCATGATTTATGCAAGTTGGCCTTGCACAGCAAAATTTAACATTCTGTAATGGATTGGAATGGTGACTTCCAGATGTTTAGCAAGAATTTTCAAGCACTTAAGAATAAAGATCTGAGATCATTTGCTGCTGTTGTGATTAAAATGATTTTTGGAGAATCAGGTACATGTATGAACAAGAATGCCTGTTGCACCAGAAGCCTATTATAAGAAAACCCATCCACCTTGCCCCCTTTCTTCTAACAAGTTATATTGATCCTGAACCATATGCACCCCAGATAATGTTGCTGCTATCGACCGAAGAACCAGGGAGGATTGGAGCCAGAGAGCTCTGGTACCTTAATCTGAATGGGAAGCACTTATTATAGCTCATAATGCAAATAGTTCTACAAAGCCTTAAAATCTATTGGATCAAAGAAATAAGCCTAGAGTGCACATGATACTCCTTTCAGCAGACTTCTTTTAGTGAGGAGCATGAGAAGTCCAGTTGGGCAAGTTCATTTATTAAAATTGAAAGCACAGCAGAGGAGAAGGTGCTGTACCTGTACCCCAGCAAGATAACTAAGAGTGTCCGGTGTAAGTGATGTGGATTCAAAGCATCTGTAAAAGTTGGGGGATCTTGTTGAGGTGACTAAAGGTTGCTGAGATATTGTTATAGTTCTTAAGGATTGCAACTTCTTTGGTAAGTTTCCAGGACAGACACCCAAGATCCTTTGGCAACTGAGTGACCAAATGTGTTGCAAAACCTGCAGCATTTTCCAGGTGCCTGAACATTGAGGGAAGTGCACGTTTTTGTCTGTGCCTATTTTTAATAACAAGCCTTGTTCATGATTTGTGCCTTTAGTTTTAATAAACATTTCTAATAATTTCCTCTTGATTTACTGTCTTTTGAATATTGCATATTTAAATAATGGTAAGCACTTTGGACTGGTAGGCACTTATTTTAAGCATGTCCTGAGACAAAGCTTCTGTATTCACTTCTTTGTAGATAACTATTTGACTATTGGTTGCCTAGCAGTTGGGGAATTTACACATCAAAGTAGTAATAACAGCATCAGTTACCTAAGGCAGATCAAGGCTATAGCAAGTGTTGTGCTGCAAGATATCAAAACTACATAATCCATCATTGTTTCTCGGATCAGTTTCTACAAAGCCCACATACAGCGTAGTTCTCTAGAATCTGGTGTAAGAGGTGAAATTACAAGATCTATTTATTGAATTTATTCACCAATTTGCGTGGTTGTCCTTTCAAAACACGGATATTCATGTGATGTGGAGCCAAAGCCAATGAAATCTGATTGGGCATTCTAGAGGTTATATATAATCTCCAAAGCATTCAAATCACATTGACAAAATTTAGTGATTTGGGGGCAATGCAATTTTTGTTAGGAAGGTAAGCAGGTTATGGATCTACTATCTTAGCCCCTTCCCTGCACCATGTCTTCAGGATGCAAAATCCTGGTAATTTCAACATTAAATCTTCCAAAATAGGAAAGCCTGGTTCAACAAATGTTGGTCTTGCTCTTGTAGTGTCACCAGAATGATTTATACAATCCAGTAGGAGGCCTGGAGAGATTAAGTAGTAGTCCTCAACTCAGAAGAACTATTTTCTACAATAAACATGTTCTGCAAGGATTGGGGAGAAAATACCAAAGCTTCATAGAAACACATTGTAATAGGTGTTACTGCACTCCAATCCCAATACCTACCCTTTCTACTCTTGACTGTCTTGTTGAAAAAGGGCAAAGATTTCTTGTCAAAGATACAAAGCCAAGGCAACTGATAAAGGTTCTGGATATCTTGGGGGGGGGGGGGGGGGGGAGAGAGAATGGGGGTACTAAGCAAAATATTTTTGAATTCGTATACTCGTATATTATCTATATTAGAATGGAAGACTGGATTATTTATATGCTAATTATCTGAACAAACTATCCACCAAGGACTTTCCTCAATGATTGAGATTAATCAGAATTATAAATAATCCTGCAACACAATCTTACCATAGGGACCCTTTGCAGGGGGACCCGCTTGTAGACGGAAGGGAGGAGGATCTGTCTCAAGTCTGAATCCTCAAGGGTCCAGGTGATTGTCTGAAATGGCCTATGGTCATCCCCTGAGATAGTTCACTGAGGGCTAAAAATTATAATTTAGTGGTCCAACAGCTGCTTAAGCAACCACATTTAATAGTTCTAATTAATAATAGCTTAAAGGGAATTTCTAATGTGTTTAACATTTTAATAAATTGGATAAGGGTGTATAAGGAAATTTTAATCAAACTTAACAAATGTCACAAAGCTGATTGGCATACGAGATGACTGAATCAAAAGTTCCACAGGCTGAGTTATAACTAATCCATGTTCTCAATATGGCACATCTAATAAAACGATTTTTAAAATCCATTTTAATTTTATTCTACCACAAATATCTATGCCCTCCAAACCCCAGGTTGTTATCTTCTAACTCCAAAAGCCTTCTATTTCTTAGCAACACTCATTCATACAGACCAAACAAGCTGCAAAATTAAATTTCAAACTTAATAACCCCAGTTCTCTTTTGCCTTTTGTCAGACTTTATATTTAACTCATTTCCCCCCACCCCCTTGCCATAGAAGTGATTCTCAAATAGTTAAAAGCTGTTATGGGGAAGGTGAGAGTCCTCTGTTTTAGCAACGGAGCAGAAAAAGGTAGAAGTTGGCTGCATATTAAAACAATTGCAACAATTTGAAGTAGAACCACTGGAGTTAGTGGGACACTTGCTTGCAGGGAGTATTGCAGAAGCAAGCAGAAAGTGGGAATGAATTAATGTGTTGGGATATTATTGCAGGAACTATTTTTCAGGTAAAATATATAGTAATTATACCCTTTTGCAATAGACCAATGGTAAAGGCATCAGTATACATAGGCTACTCTGAATTTATAAACTGGAGCCTCTCTGAAAACACTAGCTGACTTACTGACTTTGAAAAGCAAAGTAAGTTTGGACCTGTTCAGTATTTGAATTGAGCATCATCAGGAAATAACAGAGCAGCAGGCTAGACCCAGCAAGTCAAACAAACGTCTCTGAAGAAAGCGAGAAATGAATATGTCTCTGAATGATGAGCAGCTGAACTTGACTAAGGAGTCTTGGTCTTATTAGTTTTCCCAAACAGGTCAAGACATTTTTCTGATCATCTTTCTGTTGAGAAGAGAAGGAATTGCATCCTCAGTATTTTGTCACTGTTAAAGTGCCTGTTAACTGAAAAGAAATGTAATTAACTGATTATTTTAATTATACCTCCTTTCTTCGCTTCCTGGATGGAGAGTTCAAAGTTCAGTTGCCTTTCAGGATGCAACCTGGCTGTAAAGAGAAAAGCTCATTAGAGGAAGGTCTGTGTCTCTATGAGAAAAAAGTGTCTCTATGCAGTGAGCAAATAGTGCAAACTGAAATCTTAACAGATCTTGCTTCCAGTCTGGTTCTGAAGATCATCTAGATCAGGGGTCTCCAACCTTGGCAACTTTAAGACTTGTGGACTTCAACTCTCAGAGTTCCTCAGCTAGCTGAGGAATTCTGGGAGCTGAAGTCCACAAGTCTTAAAGTTGCCAAGGTTGGAGACCTCTGATCTAGAGAGTAGCCAAGGAATTAGCAGTTGTCTCCTAAACCAATCTTATATTAATAACACGTACAATCTGGTTAATCCATACTAAGAACAAGAAAAGGTTGAGTCTTCCTAGAATTTTGGTATTAATTTTGTGTAGAACATTTATAGGCAGTCCTTCATGGGCTATGATTTTGGGAGACTTCACAATGCAAAGTAGGAAAAAAATGGATACATATAAGTACACATCGTTAAAAAGCATTAAAGTAATACTAAAATACGGTATGCTATATAATAAAATGATTACAAGTATATTCTGAGTGTAATTAAAATGTGCCAGAGAATACAGAATTCACCCCCACAATTCCTAAAATATATAACCAAAGACTGGTCAGGCTCTTTTTACGAGAAAAAAAAGTCATTCTGCTAACCATCAACTCTAAGAGTCAATGAAGGTGATAATGTTTATTGTGGCATTATCTGGTGATCTGGTATCCTTGAGTTGAGTTGAGTTCCCTAAAACCCAAACATTATGGTCAACATTTAAGTATTATGGGAGATGTGAGTTTCCGCAGGGAGGATAGGTCAAAAAAATGAAGAGACCTCATTAGGTTGCCTAGTTTTGTACTATAAGAAAGCAGACACATTCAGTAATTTGCACAACAGTTTTATTCTGGTGAGAGTGGCAGAGCTGAAGTAAATGGTTATTTAATGCCATATTATAGCAATGGAGGCTTTGATATACTGTATTGCCTAATCAGTCTCTCTCCTCTAGTAGCCTAATGGTGGTATATATTGATCACACCAAAAACGAGAGAGCACTGTCTTCTAAAGCAGAGGTGGAGAAAAATGGCCCCTTTATGACTTGTAAACATGACTGTTTTAGGAATTCTGGGAGTTGAAGTTCACAAGTCATTCCTGTTCTAGGGGGATTGTTTGAGGAAAAATGCAACAAGCAATTCATTTGTCATGGAACTAAAGGTTAGAACTTGTGTTCTTTTTATGTTTGAATATTATAATGCATGTATCAGAAAAAGAGGAAAAGGGGGAAAACATACACCAAACCAATAGTCATAATGTTGACTAAGTGTCTGTGTGTGGTTTTTTTTCAGCAATAGATTTTTTTTTTCTGCTCAATGTATTTATTCAAAGAAAAGGGTTTATTTATTCAAAGAAAAGAAATGCAGGATAGGTGTAATTCCAGCAGGTGGCAGAAGAAGGAAGCAAGGAAAAGTTTTTGAAGAAAGAGAACAAAGTATTCCCTAACCCTGATCCCAATATTTGCAAAGTGGATTCAAAGCTCTAGTTTAATGTTTTGCTTCTTTTAACGAAATCCCCTAATGCAAGTTTCCTGTGTTAATTTTGAAATGTAAGTCGGGTTATCCGTTTAGCTCTGTTTTATTGTTTTACTGTAGTAGTCCTGGCATCTGACTTAGAAATCTTTCCTCTCTCCAGCCAACTGATTCTTTGATCTACACACATAAAAGCAATATAAACTAGTGAATTGTTGTTCCAAACTTGGCAACTTTAAGATTTGTGGCCTTTATGCTGACTGGGGAATTCTGGGAGTTGAAGCTCACACATTTTAAAGTTGCCAAGTTTGAAAAAAATACTGATCTAGTACTTTTCATGTGCACTAGAAAATGCATCAACAATTAAGGATGGGAGTTTGCCTATAGGAAGTGAGAATTTTCTGTGAATCTAACAGGGACTGGGGATTTGAGGGTTCAGTGCCTACCACCATTGGAATCACAACATAATTAGCTCTATTGAATCTCTACAGGAAATGAACCTGCCTATCACTAAAAGTAAAGTAACGGTTTCCTCTGTCGAGTCCAAGTCTAGGGGACAGTGCTGATCTCCATTTCTTAGCCAAGGGTTCCAGTGTTGTCCAAAGACATTTCCTTGGTCATGTGGCCAACATGATTATATACCAAGGTGCATGGAATGCAGTTACCTTCCCACTGAAGTGGTACCTATCTATCTACTTGCATTTGCATGCTTTTGAAATGCTAGGTGGGCAGGAGCTGGGGTGAGTGACAGGAGCTCTCACCTCATTGCACGGTGCTTGGGTCTTGAACATGGTCCGTCAGCTTCCCAGCTGACAAGCTCAGCATCTTTAACCACTGAGCCATCATGCCCCCTGCTTATCACCAGCAAGTAACAAATAATGTAAATAAATAAGCCTTCCATGTTTATATCAAATGCCATTTTAAAGAGGACAGGCAAACTAGAATAGAATAGGATTAACTATTGAAAGAGCCATGGTGGTGCACTGGTTAGAATGCAGTACTACAGGCTACTTCTGCTGACTGCTGGCTGACTGCAATTTAGCAGTTTGAATCTCACCAGGCTCAGAGTTGACTCAGCTTTCCATCCTTCCGAGATTGGTAAATTGAGGACCCAGATTGTTGGAGGCAATATGCTGACTGTAAACCGCTTAGAGAGTGCTGTAAAGCACTGTGAAGCGGTATATAAGTCTAAGTGCTATTGCTATTGGAGTGATGGTTTATTACAAATACTTTCTACTCTTTTCTCTCTGTTGGTTTTATAGCTTTTTGATAGTGCCAGACAACAAATCAATAAAGTTTCTTGTTGTTAAATCTCTGCCAAGAGAAGAGCATGCATACCAGAATTATTCTTTAGCATTGTGATTGTAAGACTTTAACATTTCCTTCTTTCTGCCTCTGCCAAGTCAAAAGCTGGTGAGCTTTTGTAAGAAAGAAAAAGATTGGAGGCTGCTAGGTTTTATGTCTTCAGAGCTAGGGGGAATCATCATTTGACTGGCCCCACAATAAATGAAATCTGGCTACAGTTGCATCTAATGGCAACAAATCCATTCAGTTTGTGAACACCTTTAGAATGAATCTAAATTAGAGAGCAGGTAGCCACAACATCAAATTCATTTTTTAAACAATTTGATTTATATGCCGCCCTTCTCCGGAGACTCAGGGCGGCTTACAATGCGTTAAGCAATTTTTGTATTGTTTTCTTTCCCATTTCCTGCTGTTTGGAAAATCTTACCTGATAATGATGTACTCTAGAGCAACAGTCCCAAACTTTCTGGCTTGGTGGCCTGGCAGAGAAGGGAGAGGGGATAGTTCCCTGTGAGTGGTAGGTGGGTGCACGCAAGGACGCACAGCTCGATTTGTGTAACCTGTGGACCTGCGTGACCACAGCTCACACAATGGGAGTGTTGCGCATGAGGCAGGCAGCTGCAGCTCACATGAGGGGAGTGTCACACACTCTTGCAAGTGACCACTACTTGCAGGAGGGAAGTGTTGCGCGCTCACGCAAGCGGCCACCACTTGCGCGAGGGGAGTTTCACATATGCACATTGGTTCATCCACTGCTTGAACAGCCCACTTCCGAACAGGCCACAGCCTGACCTGGAGGTTAGGAACCCCTCTTCTAGAGAACTCAAAAGATTCACAAGATCCTCTGTGTAATTTTAGTTGATCGTAATGTTGCCCTGAGTTCTTTGATCTAGACATGCTAGAGATTGAAACAGCTGCAAAACATACATTTTACCACCAAGTTATAGTTCTTCCGTGCCTACACTTTACAGCTATGCAATCGTTTAGTAGTATATCCAGTGATTAAATTATGGCCTTCTCAATTAATTCCTCCCCATTTCTTGGAAACGTCAGAATAAAGAAAAACCAATTAGTGTAATATTGCTTAGTGTGGAGATGCAGAGATGAATACAGCTTTCTTTAATTCCGTAGCCGTCAATGCGATTGCTCATTATTGTTATTGTATTATTTGGCAAATCAGTTTTCTTGCTATCTCCTGGCATACATTCATGGAACATAAATTCATTGTCTGTTTACTAAAAATGTCAGAAGGAATGGAAAAATTTTAAGAATGCAAATGCTGGTAGAAAGGTAGAAAGTAGGACATGATACGTTGTGAGGAAAAGTGGTTTTGAAAGAAGTAAATATAACTGCGTAAAGGCATACTTCTGTCCATATTGTTATATGGAAAGAGAGTTGGGTAGGTCAGATGAAACATCAAAGAAAGTTGAATAGAGTAAGATTGGATACTTAAAAGTATATGTGGTAAAACAAAAAGATAAATTTAAGAATGAATAGATGCTGAATGGATGTGGACTGAATACAAAAATGAGCAATCAGAAAGTGAGCAATCAGTATGAAAGAAGAGTTTGTGATAGTTAAGTTATGAAGAGAGATTGAATAACAAATTGTGAAACAAATATAGAAAGGAAGTGTGGGTCAAGAGAAAAAAAAATCAAGGAATTTTTCCTTGGGTGGTGATGATGAGATCCACAGAGAAAAAGGTGAGAAATAACTTGGTATTTATTTAGCAGTTTTCATAACTTTTGGAACTAACACATCTTATTTTGAAGTACATAATTTTTTTTGAGCTAAAAGCCACATTAGTCTTTGATTGGCAAGTACAAATAACAGAATATGGGCAGAACAATGAAATATATTTTGCCATTAATTCATTCAAATTACCTAAATTCTGTACTTCTCATATAGTTCTCAAGACTTCCTTCTCTTGTATTAAAATTGTTTAATATAATTTTGTAATTATTATTTTATGACACAACTATAAATTACTTAGTTGCAGATGGGGTTGAATTGATGAAGGCCATATTTATATTCCAGTTTATTGAAATAAACCATTCCATGAAATTTCGGACCAAGACACTCCTTTTGTTACGTAATTAGAAGGAAAACAGTTGTTTACCTTTTTGTCTGCATTCTTATAGTGGCAATATCCTCTAAAATTAAGTCTAATTTTACATTTCCTTTCCTCTTCCTCAGAAAACCAAGGCCTGTGAGTTAGTAGTTTCCTATGTTTTGTGCAATGATTTTTAAAGACAGATCCTGTGGTATGTTCAAAAGATGCACTATGAAATGCAACCATAAATAATGAATACTAAGAGACAGATGAGATGATGAATAAACCACGAGTACTTTGTAATGTACATTCTTTGCTTCACTGCTCTGTCTGATATGCAGAATTGGGAGGGAGACGGAAAGAGTTCTCTATTGTAAGCATGAAGATAGTTCCAAAGGTTCTGGAAATATTTAACTTTGCATAGGAATGGGCTCATTTTACTAAATGCATAATTTAGAATGAAAGACATTTTTGATTTGTCCTGGCACACTCACAAAGTGGTTGGGTTCATACACTGCAGTAAGCATGGTTTATTAAGTATGCTATAGTGATCTAATTCATACATAATTCTAGATCATAAACTCAAGGTTATAAAGCTTGAATATGTTGCTATATATACCAATATATATTAATTCACACTGCACATGAACAGTTAAAAATAAAGAATCTCCACTTAATAAAGTAACCCATATTCTTCCTTTCCTGATATATGCTTAGTGATGGAAATTCCAGTCCCAGTTATTGTCATAACCTGAGAACTACCGGTATCTGTAACTCATTCAACCTCTTCCCAGAGCCCTGTCATTTCCATAAGACCTGCTCAGTCAGGTCCACCTCTGAGTGAAGATGTTTTATTTGGCAGGTGTCAAGAATATTCCTCATAGGGGTCCAAGAAAAGCCCCCCCTACCCAATCTCTCCAGACCCCTCCATTTGCAGAAGGGACTGGGTCATCCTAAACAGAGCCAATTTTGCAAGGAGAGTCTGTCATCTGGTTGAGTCTGGGACAGAAGCCCTAAAGAGAACCAAAGACTCATAAAAGCCAAATGAACTCATTTCAGAAAGGGGAAAACCTGCCCCAGCATGTCCAAGTGTTTTATTGCCCACTCATCCATAATCAAATCATAGAGGAAGTGCTGTTTACAGTTGGGTTGGGTTTTTGTTGTTGTTGTTTTTGTTTTGGCCCAGTGAACTGATTGTCAAACCAAATCACATTATATTCCAAAAGACTCACAAAAGTTTGTTCAAGTAAACAGGCTTGGGTCCAGTCGAAGAATCCAGAGGTATTTCACGAGAAGAGTACTCCACTCCTCCGCTCGCAGTATAATACCTTATGCCACCAGGCTTGAAATTTTGGACCTGGACAATCTAGAACTATGCCGCCTAAGATCTGACCTAACCTTAGTACACAAAATTGTCTGCTACAACGTCCTACCTGTCAACGACTACTTCAGCTTCAACTGCAATAATATACGGGCAAAAAATAGATACAAACTCAAAGAAAACCGCTCCAAACTCGATTGCCGAAAATACGACTTCAGCAACAGAGTGGTCAATACCTGGAATGCACTACCTGACTCTGTTGTTACATCCTCAACCCCCCAAAACTTTAACCTTAAACTGTCTACCGTGGACCTCACCCCATTCCTAAGAGGTCTGTAAGGGGCGTGCATAAGAGCACCAGCGTGCCTACCGTCCCTGTCCTACTGCCCCCATTTATTCGTACTCATTTCATATGTTTATACTTATACCTGTTTATACTTACCCTGTTTCCCCTAAAATAAGACATCCCCTGATAATAAGCCCAATTGGGCTTTTGAGCACATGCACTAAAATAAGCCCCCCTGAAAATAAGCCCACCCTCCGAAAATAAGCCCTTCCTGAAAATATTTAACCACATGCGCAGCCGGTCCCTGCCATTTCCTCTGGTTATGGTTAGGGAGAGAGAGCTGGAGATCAGGTAAAATGGCAAGAGGAGCTCTATCTTGCTCCATGCGCCCCAAAATAATAAGACATCCCCGAAAATAAGGCCAAGTGCTTATTTTAGGGTTCAAAAAAATACAAAACAGGATCTTAATTTCAGGGAAATACGGTATATGTTTATATGTTATATTCATATTTATACTTGTTTTCTCATACATGCTTGACAAACTAAAATAAATAAATAAATAAAATGCCCAGATTAGAATTCCAAAATAGAAGAAAGATAAAATACCTATTATTTGATAAGTATATGAATTAATATTTGTTACAGTATGTTTCTAATTGGTTTTATAGGTGGTAAACTTTATTCTGAAGAAGGCTATCAGAAAAAGGCTATGAATATCTGGACAACCACCAGATGACAACAAAGAACTGTCATTTTCTTATTTATTCATTTTTTTGCTTCCATCCAGTGGTCATCTGGATATCTTGCAAGCTCTGTCTGGCAGTTCTCTTCCACTATATCTATGATGTGAAAACGGCCTGCTATTGGGAACATATGGCAAGGCATATGTTCCATTAATGACTAATTTATCACAGGTATTAGCTTTCATACAATGAGATGTTGCATCCTTATATGCTTGCTGTACTTTGACCAAAGGAGAATTCAGACAGAAGGTGTCTTATTTCAGTTCCAAATGTATTGTGTATTGTATATCTTTTGGACAGTCTGTGTTCTACCAAGTTATAAAGCATACTTTATTCAACAAACTATTTTAGCCACAATGTTTTTTTTTACTAAAGATACTACAGACCATTGCTCAACCCCTGTCAATTGTCACTCATTCAGTGTTCTTAAAACTACACTTCATGAGTTCACAATGGCTGGAAGAGGAGCCTTCAAATTATTCATGAAAGAATAGATTATCCTGCCCTGAAAAAAAGGTGTAAGACTCGTCCCTTTTTTCGGAGCAGGATAATTCATTCTTTCACAAATCATTTGGGGCTTCCCTTCAAGCCTTCATGAGAGAATTAACCACAATTTATTTTAGATCAAAGTTTAATGCAAAGATAAAACATTCAGTGAAATGTGTATACAATTAATTCTTCAAATTCCCCTGCAAATATGCATAAACATCAGAATGACTACTGAGAAAGAAAGTAGCTCCTATTCTAATATTCAGGGCTTATTCCTGACTAAATGCAAATAGGATGTTGACCTTCTGTGAGATATTTGGAGGCCATCAAGTCTTACCTATGTGCAATACTGAGCTAGCTCATCTGCCCACAGGTATGGTCCAATCTCTGCTTTGAAGAGAGAATATGCCTCTTCCTTAGGCTACATAGTTTAGTTCACATGAACTTCATTAGAGTAGCAAAATTCATTTGGATTCACCTGCTCTACACCACATGGCTCTGCACCAGCGTAAAAATAGACAGGAGTCAAACAATGGAGAGTTTGCTAAAATTAACTAGGTGTACAGAAGTTGAAATCCATTATCAGCCATGGAAATAATTGATCTTCCTTTCTACCCATATCTGCCGACAGGGTTGTTGTAAGGACAGTGCATTGTCCTGATATACTTGAAGAACAGTCAAAAACTGAAGGCAGTGTCATGCTGCACAATCTTTTTAATTCTTGTAATTTAGGCTACATTTGATACATTAAGCCTGAAACAACATTCTCATACTTGATCCCCATGGATCAAGAAAATAAGGCCAACTCAGAACAGAAGAAAAGGAATGAGAATAATTAAGGTCCAGAGTGAACATCAAAAATAGCACCTGCACAATCAGAGGAGCAAACACACAGGGCATCGAAGGACAACTTGAGGTCCAGGTGAGCACGATAGATCAGAGTCTGGATGCCAAGAAAAACACTAGCTCAGAGATTCCCAAGTTCTTTGAAACTTTCATGCCTCTCCATTCAATATCCATTTAACAAAATAACAAAGTTGGAAGGGACCTTGGAGGTCTTCTAGTTCAGCCTCCTGCTCAAGCAGAAGACCCTATACCTACTGTATATTCCTATAGGAGGCAAATGGCTATCCAATCTCTTCTTAAAAACCTGCAGTGATGAAGCACCCACAACTTCTGGAGGTAAGCCACTCCACTGGTTAATTGTTCTCACTGTCAGAACAGTTCTTCTTAGTTACAAAAGTTGTAGAATATTTAAAGGGGCTGCCACAAAGAAGAGGCACTCAACCTATTCTCCAAAGCAGAAGAAAGCAGAACAAGAAGCCATGGATAGAAAACCAAGGAAGAATTTCCTGACAGTGAGAACAATTAATCAGTGGAACGACTTGCCTCCAGAAGTTGTGGGTGCTCCAATACTGCAGATTTTTAAGAAGAAATGGGAAAAGCATTTGTTTGAAATGGTATAGCATTTCCTACTGAACACAAGGGGTTAGACTAGAAGACCTCTAAGGCCCCTTCCAGATGTAATTCTGTTATAATAAAAGACATCCCTCTCTTTAATGTGAGTCACCCTGTAACAAGCTTGCCCTTGAACAACCCACTCAAATTGGTGTATTTGCCTCCTTCCCTTGATTAATCCATCCATTACGTATCCATCTTCTCAGTCCAAAAGTTCTTCATTTGAAAATTGCTAAATTTTTAATGCTGATGAATTTTCTACAAAATGCACGTTCTAGTGTCTCCTTGGAATTTCAGTTCAGAACAAATTTCATTACAGTTGGTCATCTGGGCAAACAAAAGAGAGAAAGAGAGAAAATGCAACAAAATAACTATATACACATACATGAAAAGTAGGTAAATTTAAAATAGCATAAAAAATTATAGGCATAAAACCTGTAAATCTGTTGAGCTGATACAGTTAAATAAGCCTATAAAACTATTCTCTGTACAATGTATCTGTTTTATTTGCTACTTTATGATCCTTAATTGGGTGTACGTAAGGACAAGTTAAAATTAAGTGCAGGAAGTAAATAATTTTATGGCATGCAATATTAAGGGGGATTAAACATAGAAAGTCTTGGTTAATCTGATGGTTTTTTTCTTATCCATAAAGCCTTATGCTTTTGTATAGTTTCAGAGGAAAATCTCCCAACTTGTGCTGAAATAATTGGGCTTGTATCCTTCAGCAATAGATGAAGTTCAAATTCTGTGGACCACTCTTTAAATCTTTTAATAAGTGGAGTTCCCCTTTGTGTCTGGCTTGTTCATAGCAAAGCAGCTTAGATTCGTGATGACGAACCTATGGTATGCATGCCAGAGGTAGCACACAGAGCCCTCTCTGCTGGCACGCGTGCCGTCGCCCCAGGTTGGATCTCTGGGTGTTTCTTTCTTGAGCTTCTGTTTCCCTGAAAACGATGAAACAGAAGCTCACGAAAGAAAAAGATCTAAGATTTTGCTGCTCTGCCGGTGTTGGGATGATCCTCCTCCAATGGCAAAATGTAAAATTTGTTCCTACTGGTTTTGTGGGGGTGGCTTAGTGGGGGGGGAGTGACTGGATGGGCGTGGCCAACTTTTTTTTTTTACTTTTAAAAGCATTTTTTTACAACCTATTCAGGTGAATAGGTTGTAAAAAATGCTTTTAAAAGGTAAAAAAAAGGCTCTAATGTTCACAGCTGTGGCTCACAATTGTCAGAGCCTTTTTTTTTCACTTTAAAAACTTTTTTTACAACCTATTCAGGTGAATAGGTTGTAAAAATGCTTTTAAAAGTAAAAAAAAAAGGCTCTGGCAATCAGCTGTGCCTCGCGATTGTCAGAGCCTTTTTTTTTTTCCTTTTAAAAGCAGGAAGTAATGACATCCAAGTGGGTGGGCGGAGCCTCGTGCCACCATCGCTACTGATACTCTGAACTACCTGCCACAATCGCTACAGGATCTCCCGATCTGGTCTGAACCGGGAGCATTTTATCCCTGCCCTCCTCCCACTGGCCAGCTGGTCCTCAGATCTCTGCTGCACATGTGCACATGTCCGTGCATGCACACACATATGTCTGTGCCTGCATGCATTTGCACGCACATACATAACTTTCAATTTGGGCATGCATGCACACAGTTTGGGTGTCTAAAAGGTTCGCCATCACTGGCTTAAATGCATACGAGCCTTGGAGTTTCTTCATTCTTTCTTCCTCCAAGTTGTGTATTCCTGAACTAGCTGTGTTGTTTCTACTATCTGAAATCCTTCAATCTCAAGTTTTTTATGAAAAGGTTGCTGTTGATTCTATCTAAGCTTCATCCATATTTTTAAACTTTTCAGGAAGATCTGCTTAGAATAAAATCTGTCTCAACAATGTCTTTTCCCAAGGAATGCAGCCAAGGTCTTGCATCTCTGCACCATTCCAGCAACACTGGTCTCATGAGCTGGGGGTTGGTGGAATATTTTTAGAAAGGGGAATGAGAGGAGGGGAGTGCAAGTGTCAAAAAGATGGGAGGATGTGGTTCTTCTGTCTCTAAATGCCCAGGTGGTTCTGAGACCTCAGGTCACTGAGTCACCGAAAAGGTCAGGACAGGAAAAATGTACTTTTCACTTCTAGAGATTTTCCTGCTAGGGATGCTTTTAGAATGTAAATCAGCCATCTGGAACAGCAAACCAAAATGATTTTCACTCTCCAGATTCTCTGCCTTTTTATGATTTTTGCAATGTAGCGCTCAGCATCACAATATATATATATATATAATTATCTATTTGGGGCAGCTAAAATGTGATTTTTAAATAATTTGATATTTGGGCTTTTTCTTAAAGCTCTCAGATAGATGAAAAATGTAATCAAAGAAACTAAAGAATGGACCCAGTATTGTCAGAGGCTAAGAAAATGATTGAAATCTGCTTACTTCCATTCCCTGCTGATATTTTCAAAACAATCAAGGATATTTAAATTAATGCAATGGCATTCATCTCCTTCGGTTTGGTGGGAAAATTATTTATCATGAACTGTGCAAAAATGCCTGAATGCAAATCATAGATAGCAGCAGTCCCATTGCCTAATCACCACTCGATGCTCAGCATTTAAATAGGTTACATCCTGTCCTATTAATCTCTTTAATCTGTTGGCTTTTTTTTTTTTTTGCTTTAATTTATATGCCGCCCTTCTCCGAAGACTCAGGGCAGCTTACAATGCGTTAAGCAATAGCCTTCATACTTTTGTATATTTATACAAAGTTAGCTTATTGCTCCCACAATCTGGGTCCTCATTTCACCTACCTTTGAAAGGATGGAAGGCTGAGTCAACCTTGAGCCTGGTAAGATTTGAACTTGCAGTAATTGCAAGCAGCAGATGTTAATAACAGTGTGCTTTAGTCCACTGTACTACAGGCTCTTCCTGGGCAGACCTTCTTGCCCAGGCTTCATCCTGGGCAGACCTTCTTGGATACAATTGAGAAACAACTCTGCAACAGGATAAAATCTGGAATCCAATTCTCGTGTTACAGCATGAAAATATATGACCTGAGGATTCAGTGCTTTATTTATATTTAGTATTTTTATTTTATTTATTAGACTTTAAGCCAGTGGTGAAATTCAATTTTTTTTACTAATGGTTCTGTGGGCATGGCTTGGTGGACGCGGCGTGGCTTGGTGGGCGTGGCAGGCGAAGGATACTGCAAAATCCCCATTCCCTCCCCACTCCTGGGGAAGGATATTGCAAAATCTCCATTCCCTCCCCACTCTGGGGCCAGCCAGAGGTGATATTTGCTGGTTCTCCGAACTACTCAAAATTTCTGCTACTGGTTCTCCAGAACCTGTCAGAACCTGCTGAATAGCACCCCTGCTTTATACCTCCCTTTATTACTTTATAGGTAACTCAAGGCAGTGAACATACCTAATGCTCCCTCCTACTCCTGTTTTCCCTGCAACAACTAAGCAGGTTGGGCTGAGAAAGAGTGATTGGCCCAGCCACCCAACCATCTTTCATGCGGACTAGAATTTACAATCTCCTGGTTTCTAAGCCAACACCTTAACATTACACTAAACTGTCTGTCATATCCTGTTATAATCTGCCTTTCTTTTGGAAATTCAAGATGGAATCCTTGGAGTAGCTCCTTATTTTATCTTCACGCTAAAGAAGTTTGGAGCCATGGTAGTCAGTGTTTCAAACATCACTTGGGACAAGGGGCAAGGAAGTCTTTCAGATTCCATCCAGAAAGTTAACCACTGCGTTAACACTGTCTTGTTAGGATAACAACAAAAAGAAGCATCTTTTGCCTCTTTTGTTTCATTGGTGTGCTTTGCAGTTTAGCAAATTAGGCAAAACCAACCCAACAATTGTGCTTAAGCAAGCCATTGTTTAGAAAGATACGCAAACCACTCATTCTTTCTTTGATACTTCCATATAAGCCCCAGTCTTACCTTTCTTATCTTTGCAGCAGCTTCACAGTGTTGGAACCAACAGCCTTCATTGAGAAGTCCCCACCTCCCATCCTATCTTGCCAGGTATTGTTCTTCCAGCTGCTTAATGGAAGCTTGAAAACCTGACAGCCAGACTATTTTTTCCCCAAATCATTGTTTTCTTCTGAGGCAAAATAAATAAATAAATAAAATCTGTCCAGCCATTGTCTAAGGGGAGTGGCAAAGCTACCCTTTGGTGTGATGTGGTAAACGGAGGCAAGTCATAATGGCATTGTGCCTCTTGGAGGGCTGGGAGTGGGGAGAGAGGGATTTTTACCCATGGGCAGAGGTGGGTTTCAGCAGGTTCTGACCAGTTCTGGAGAATTGATAGCGGAAATTTTGAGTAGTTTGGAGAAACGGTAAATACCACCTCTGACTGGCCCCGCCTATTCTCTGCCTCCCGAGTCCCAGCTGATCAGGAGGGAATGGAGATTTTGCAGTAACCTTCCTCTGCCACGCCCACCAAGCCATGCCCACCAAGCCACACCCACAGAACCGATAGTAAAAAAATTTGAAACCCACCACTGCTCATGGGAAAATCTTTTCCCTGTGGCTGCAGCTCCTCAAGAAATATTGTAAAACTGTTAATCAGCTCTGCTTCCTAACCCCCTCAGAAGCCCTACAATATCTGGACATAAGGAGTGAAAACAATCTCAGTTGACCCAGCTCCTGAATCTTCAAAGTTAGGCATAGATTAGGGATGGAGTGTTTCACTGCTTTTTTCTGCATTAACTTTCTCAGAAAAAAACATTATCTCATTTAAGGGGGACATGACTGTAAAAATTCTCCCCTTCCTTTCTTATACTGGAATATCTACAAGACCGCCTTCTGCCGGGGTATCTACGAGATTGCCTTCTGCCACCGATAGCCTCCCACCGGCCAGTTCGCTTGCACAGAGAGGGCCTCCTCAGGGTGCCGTCGGCCAGACAATGTCGGCTGGCGACCCCCAGGAGGAGAGCCTTCTCTGTGGCGGCACCTGCCCTCTGGAATGACCTACCCCCAGAGATATGCATGATACCAGACCTCCAGAATTTTCGTCGGGCCCTGAGAACTCATTTATTTCATCTAGCCGGGCTGGCTTGATCCCATCCTTTCGGTTTTAATTTGAATTGGTTTTAACTGGGCTGTTTTAAATTGAGGGCTGAAATTATTTAATGTCTTTTAAACTGTTTTTTAAATTTTATACGTTATGTTTTATCTCGGCTGTTCACCACCCTGAGTCCTGTTGGGAAGGGCGGTATAAAAATCAAATCAAATCAAAAATAAATAAAAAAAAATACAAATTTAAAACGTTGTGAAATGCCACTCAAATAATTACTCCTTTCTTCTCCCTGAAATTGCTACATTTCACAGTTTTGTTTATATATGATACTAACTCTTAGCCACTCAGGCTCATGAATTTGAGTTGTTAGCATGTAAATTGGAAAAATAAATAAATAAATAAATAAATAAATAAATAAATAAGATATACAGTACTTAGTCAAGTGGAAGAAGCTGAACAGAAGCTTGCAGTTCTTCTGTAGACATGTCTCTTTAGAAGTACTATTTCACACATGCAATTCCTCATTTCCCTATACTGGGAAATCCCAGCAAACGTACTACAGATTCTTGTTTTCATTAGGAGAGAGAAATATCTAGCATTTGTATTATTTATTTTATGTAATATATTTTATATGCAACCCTTAGACCCCTCTTTGTTGGACAAACCACTTTCTGTACAGTATACAAAGGTATTTAGGGTTTCCACACCTAGGATAAGAGCAAAAGAAAATTTGTCCACACATTCCTATCTCAAAAAACCATAGTTCAGTAAGGCTTTCTCCATTGCTTCTTTTGTTTCTCCTTCTGCCTTTAATCTCTTTCGTTCTTTCTTTTCTCTGAATACTTTCTCATGTCAACTAAACCCTCCTCCAGCATGCAATAATAAAAGTCGTTAAAAAGCTTTTATTGACATAATGGAAGCTTTTTATAAAGCTCTTATCCTACAAATGTGATTGGGTGTTTGGTTGTGGGAGTGGGAGGAGAGTCACAGCATGTGATCTGGGGAGGATGAATCCCCAGTTTCTCTCCCAGCTTCTGAAAAACTATATTTGTGAGAATTTCTCTTTTAATCCTCCTTCCATTTTTGTGATCTTGCTCTTCCCCAAATCTACCTGTCAGCTCTGTGGTTAGAAATAGATTTTATTGTCCACTCCTGGGTGTTAAAGCAGCATCAGATCTTTACAAAAGCCATAAATATGCCAGGCTGATTACATTTTTGTGAACAGCTGCATGTTATAAAGATAACTGAAAATGAAACAAATCTAAGATAATGTTCTTTTTCTTGACAAGAAGCATTTTTCATTTTTTTTTCTTACAGGATCGATTCTGGGAAATTTTTCCACAAAAATTAGAATTTATGCAGTTTCAGAACGTGCAGCCCTAATCAGGAGTGGGTTCTACTTATCTTTACTACTGGTTCACATTGCGCCCGCGCGCATTCTTCTGTGCATGCACAGAAGCTTCTGTGCATGTGCAGATCACCTATGGTGACGTCCAGGTCAGTGTCCAGGTCACCAGCCTCCTGCCGGTTTTATTACCGGTTCTTACGAACCGGTCTGAACCAGGGGCAACCCACCACTGGCCCTATTACCTCTCACATATGAGTTTACACTGCCAATGCATCAGATTCAAAAGCCCCAAGATAACTTCCATTGAGATATGCTTTGCCTAATGCCACAGCAAATGCTGTTAGTCATAGCAATCAAAGTAGTGATTGGATTTCACTGAATAATAGAGCAATGTGACACAGCACAGTACTCTGTGATGGGTTAAAGTACACGCACCACCTTCCTTAAAATAGAGTTTCTGTTCTCTTGTTCTTTCATCACTTGTTTTTTTTTTATTCTGCCACTTTTAGCTGCCATTTCGCTTTACCTTCTGTTCGCATAAAATCTTCAGAACGCAGAGTTCTTGTCCTCAGAACTTTGCTGTCACAACAACCAAACACTTCACTACACATGTGAGCAGGGGTCCAAGAGGCCTTCTTGCTGGACCCATCGAAACTATCCAACTTGTCATCACCTATGGGGAATATAGAACTTGGGTGGAGGCAGTGGTGGGTTGCCCCCGGTTTGGACCGGGTCACAAGAACCGGTAGTAAAACTAGCGTGAGGCCACCCACTGCCCCAGATGTCATCATCAGTGATCTACGCATGCGATCCCATTGCAAACCGGTAGTCAAGGTAAGGAGAACCCACCCCTGGTTGAAGGTCACCGAAGAAAATTAGTAAATAAGGGAATTAATCCTCTTTCTCCAACCTTGTGATTCCTCCCTGTGTCACAGCTATTTTTAAGAGATATATAAGGGACAAAAAGCAATGAAGCATTTTTCCTGTATATTGGATCTTCCTTGCAGATTCTTCTGGATCACAAATCAAATATATTAATATTTTTGTAACTGCAAAATTGTGCTGTGGTAAAAAACTGGCATCTATGGTCAATGATATCACTTTTGGAGATTCTGAAGAGACCTTTAAGTGAAAAGGTTTCATTTATGCACCATCACCTATCTCCACAAAGTCTCATTTCCATAATAAGTTTCCCTTATTGACTTATTTAGGCTACAGCAATTGAAGAACTGGATAGGAGCCTGGATAGCTCAACAGACTAAAAGCCTGTTATTAACATTCAGCTGTCTGCAATTATTGCATGTTCGAATCTCCCCAGGCTCAAGGTTGACTCAGCCTTCCATCCTTTCTAAGGTAGGTAAATTGAGGACCCAGTTGTGGGGGCAATAAGCTGACTTTGTATAAAATATACAAAAGTATGAAGGCTATTGCTTAATGCATTGTAAGCTGCCCTGAGTCTCCGGAGAAGGGCGGCACATAAATCTAATTAAAAAAAAAAAAAAAAAAGAACTGGGATGACTAGAACCTGTTCTTTGTAACTTCGGTATGATCCTAAACTCTTTTGGATGACAGTTTTAAAAATGACCTTGCAAAGTACTATTTATACTGATGGATATTGTCAGGATGATTATGAATATTAACTAGGAGCCATTTATTTATACATTTTCTCACTCTGGTTTGTGCATGTAACAGCGCCTACAAACTTCTCATTTGCATGAAGCAAGTTTTTAACTGTGGGGGATGATTGTTTTAGATGATCACATTTTATTATTGTTTGGTACACAAACCCATGGAATATAACAATTCATGGGCAATATGTACTTTATGAAAATAATGCTATAAAGAAATATTTTTGCAAGGTTTGTAACTAAAGCCCCCCAGGACTCTGTGGCCAAGGCATACAGTATGTGTGGATTTGACCTCATATAGTCTTCACTGAAAATCTTCCACATTTTTGTGAGTTCCAGGTTGTTATTCTACTATATATTCCTCACATCAGTAAAGAACTTAGATAAGTAGAGGCTTGCAAAAAGTGATAAGAACCTGGTACATTACTGAAAATATTGTGTAAAGTAGGTATTTCCTATTATTTGACCCTTCTTAGGATAAAGTTCAGATGGGTTAATTAAAAAGTAGCTTAGTGCAGAGCATCTGATTTCTCCAGTTATCTGAATAGATAGCCTTTAGCTGGGTGGACATAGGTACTAACATGATCAGGCAGTTTGTCTGGAAGATTGTTTTCTGTGTGTGCAATTCTCAGAAGGGGCAGTGAAAGTGAATTAAAAGATGCAACTGCTCTTGTTATTACACTGTTTGCATGATGGGCTGCTGTAGCAATAGCAATAGCAATAGCACTTAGACTTATATACTGCTTCACAGTGCTTTACAGCCCTCTCTAAGTGGTTTACAGTGTCAGCCTATTGCTCCCAACAATCTGGGTCCTCATTTTACCGACCTTTGAATGATGGAAGGTTGAGTCAACCTTGAGCCAGGGAGACTCAAACTGCTGAACTGCTGGAAGCCAGCAATCAGCAGAAGTAGTCTGCAGTACTGCATTCTAACCACTGCGCCACCACGGCTCTGGGAGTTTCCTGGGAATGATACAAAGAGAACCAACCAAAGAAGTTTCTAGTAATTCAAAGATACCTTTCTAAAAAGTTGTGCCAAGATAATGCACTGCAGCAAAATGGAAAGTCAATTAGATATTCTCAGCGAGCATTGAGCAATCTGCTCCTGGAGCTGCCCAGCAGACTTCACCTAAATAAACTGGATGTGGTGGACTCTGATCACTCTCCCAAAGAGAGTTCTTGTCAGCAATATGCTTTGATTCTTCTGGAAGTAATCACTAATGGTTACCAGTTGGTGTTTTATTAAAAAGTTATGGCAATCAGCACAGCTCCTTGGGGCCAGTTGTTTTCCTGGATAAGTGACTGTGGGGAGGAAAAATGGGTCAGCTCAGCTCTCCTGGCAAGACTGCAACTGATGAAGAGGATGCTGCCATTTCTTGTGCTCCAAATATTTTTAGCGCAGTTTTACATAAGGAAGCACAGCTTTTCTAGTGAATTGTTTCCAGGACATTCAGAGTAAATCAGAGGAGTTGGGTTGAGATCTGTCAGTTGTACATTCAGGACAGTGGTGACATTCAGATTTTTTCCTACCGGGTTCTGTGGGCGTGGCTTGGTGGAGGGTGTCCTGTGACTGAGTGGGCATGACCCACTTGATGTCACTCATGCCCATGCCCACTCAGTCATATGAAACCCCCTCCCCCCACCAAGCCATGCCCACAGAACCCGGTAGGAAAAAATGTGTGTATGGGCACAAGAAGGGCTCATAGTGAATGCTGTGGCAGAGAATCTGAACTTTTCTCCCTCCATTCGCAGTGAAGCTGCTGCTCCCTTTATGGTCCTCCCTGGCCCCCTCCCTCCCGGGGGTCAAAGTACCTTAAAGGGACAGGCTGCAGCAGCTCCGCTGTGAATGGAGGGAGAAAAGTTCGGATTCTCTCTGCTGCATTTAATGTTGAATTCTGTGGAATATTGAGCGGCCAGAAGGGCCAAGCGAGTGACTGGAAGAGGTGAGTGGTGACCAGGTGAGCGGGTGAGTGTGGGTGGGCAAGTGTGTGTGGGGCCAATCAGGGGTGATTTTTACCGGTTTGATGAACTGGTTCAAATCGTCCCTACCGGTTCGCCCAAGCCAGTCCGATCTGGTTGAATTTTACCCCTGATTCAGGAGCCACTCACATATCACTTAAGGTAAAGGTAAAACATGGAAACCGCTTCTGAATTTTGTGCTTGATATGGAAAAGAATGTAATTTTGACTTTGGGTTTTACAGATTAGACTGATAGATCTTTATAGAAATGACTTGTTCATATTACTATGGAAAAACAAAAAGCTGTAATTTGATGCTAATGCCTTAGATGCTAATGCAACAGAGAGAGTCAGACGTCAATGCTTCTTTTTCTTTTCTTTTCCCTATCTTTCCTCACTTTTCTTTTCCCTCCCCCCTCACTGCTCTTTTATTTACTTTTGTATTTTGCATTTTATAATACTTAATATCTTAAATTAAAAAATGTTTTTAAAAAAGGTAAACCCAAACCATGTTTGCAAGAAATCAAAAACCTCAAGGTGACAGCCACAACTACGCAAAGCCCTCTTGCCATTTTGTGCAGGTAAGAAAATGAGAATGTGTTTTGCACATTCAAGTTTCATAATGAACACAAGTCTGCTATTAAAGATGGTGAAGCATCATAGTAACTGCTTTGCCCCGAATTTCATTCCTAGCAGCCATTTTTTTTAATCAACTGCAATCTATAATCTGTTCCTTATTATTAAAGAAACACCAGAAAATACTTTACTGTCCTAAAGTAAGCTGTCACCTGGTCAAGATCTATTTCAGCTGTTCCCAGGAGCTCTGTAGCAACTTAACACATAATGTCTACTTAGGTTCCGGAATTTTTCTTTACTCTTGATCCTTAGCAGAACTTGCTCTTTCTTTTGCAATAGGAGCTGAATTGTCCTGATTTTCTTCACCCTCTTTTGAGCTTTGCAATGCAGAAAAGAGCAAGATGACAGTGTTTCAATCATGGCCTAGATATGATTTGAGATAAGGCAAACATCATGGAGAGCATCGAGGCTGCCAAGTTGCTTTGGTGTCCTATGAAACCCTAATGACAAAAAGATTTACTTGGGTGTATCCTGCCTTTCTTCTAGGAATTGCAAGCAGCATTTCTAGTATTCCTTCTACCTTTTTCCCCACATAAGAAATATTTGGTACATTGGACTGAAAGTGACAGACCCTAAGTCACCTAGAGAGCTTCTGTAACTGAGGATGGACTTGAATTTGGCTATCCCTACATATTATGGCCCTCCTTTGCTAGCACATAAAGTGACAGAAAATTAACAAAGACATTTTGGAGATATAATTCATCCCTGAGTAAGTAATACTTTACTACAGCCTTCCCTAAGGGTAAAGGTAAAGGTTTCCTTGCACATATGTGCTAGTTGTTCCTGACTCTAGGGGATGGTGCTCATCTCCGTTTCAAAGCCAAAGAGCCAGCGCTGTCCAAAGACGTCTCTGTGGTCATGTGGCCGACATGATTAAACGCCAAAGGTGCATGGAACGCTGTTACCTTCCCATAAAAGGTGGTCCCTATTTTTCTACTTGCATTTTTATGTCCTTTCAAACTCTAGGTTGGCAGAAGCTGGGACAAGTAACGGGAGCTCACCCCATTATGCGGCAGTAGAGATTTGAACTGCCGAACTGCCGATCTTTCAATCGACAAGCTCAGCATCTTAGCCACTGAGCCACAAGCAATTCAGAAATTTTAAACATCTGGAGGTGTGATGGAATGATGGAAAGACCTTGGGAGACTGGGCCCAGAAATGATGGCAAGAGAATGGCCAGATAGGAGCCAGTACAGCCTGCAATTACATAGTGGACATGGTAAGAGGCTCAGAAGGGACCCCCTCTAATATTCCAGGCTGTCAAGGCCAGTGGAAGGGTGGGTGGGTGGGTGGAGAGGAAGAACTGCACTTTCAGACTTGCAAGGTCATTTTATATTGACAGTGGTCAATATAATTTTATACTGACAATGACCTAACTCCCAGTGGTTGTTCCTTTCAGGCAGCTTTGACTATTTCCAGAATATCGAGTTTGGGGAAGGATCTGATTGAACTTAAAACTGGATACTACTAAAAGAGTGGGATTAATTTATTTGATTAATTGATTGATTGATTGATTTTATTTCGTCAAGCATGTATTTTATGACAGATATAAGTGTAAACATGATTATAAATACATGAACAGGATACAAATAAAGACAACATCAGGATAGGGATGGTAGGCACACTGGTGCGCTTATGCATGCCCCTTACAGACCTCTTAGGGATGGGGTGAGGTCTACAGTAGACAGTTTAAGGTTAAAATTTTGGGGATTTGGAGAAGAAACCACAGAGTCAGGTAGTACATTCCAGGCATTGACAGCTCTATTACTGAAGTCATATTTTCTGCAGTCTAGTTTGGCTCGGTTTACCATGAGTTTGTATCTATTGTGTGCTCTTGTATTGTTTTGGTTGAAGCTGAAGTATTCATTGGCTGGTAGGACATTGTAGCAGATGATTTTATGTACTATGCTTAGGTCAGACTGAAAACAACGAAGTTCTAGCTTGTCTAAGCCCAAAATTTCAAGTCTGGTGGCATAAGGTATTTTGTTGCGAGCAGAGGAGTGGAGGACTCTTCTTGTGAAATATCTCTGGACTCGTTCGATTATATTAATGTCCGATATGCAGTGCGGATTCCAGACAGATGAGCTGTATTCAAGAATTGGTCTGGCAAAAGTTTTGTATGCCCTAGTTTGCAGTTCAATATTACTGGAGAAGAAACTACATAAGATTAGGTTAACAGCTCTTAATGCATTTTTAGCAATGCTGTTACTGTGAGCTCTAAAGATCTAGCTTTTTTGAAAGCTTCTGCAGCCTTCTGCAAAGACCTCTTGGTTCAGCACAGCCGTAGAATTGGTAGACAGTAAACTCATATTCCCTTAAATTTACAGAACATAGAACTTCATGAAACTTTATGAAATAATCCAACATGAAAGACATAATGCAGCATAAATGCAAATTCTAGTGAGAAATTTCAGAGTTACTATTTATATAACATGTGGAGTTAATCTTTGCATTTAAAAATGTTTTAAAAGGATAAAGCAACAGAATGCGTGCTTACAACTAAAAATCAGTTATGCCAGGTTAATTTAGCTAATTTAGTTTTTCAATTTTTAGCTAGTTTATTTTTTAAAATGTTTGAGTATCAAAGCATACACAAAGAATAATTAGGTAGTACTATACAGACCTCACATAAATCTGCTTAGATCAGTGTTTCTCAACCTTGGTAGCTTGAAGATGGGTGGACTTCAACTCCCAGAATCCCCCAGCCAGCAGCGCTGGCTGGGGGATTCTGGGAGTTGAAGTCCACCCATCTTCAAGCTACCAAGGTTGAGAAACACTGGGTTAGATGCTTCCAGAAATACAAAATACTGAATATTCCAGTTTTATTGGAATTTGTAAGTAACAGCAGGCCCCCTGGTGGTGAAATATTTTTGTTTTCTCTACATTACTGGTTAAATAATCATGCTCTCTGATGTCAGGGCATTAGCTGTTCAGTCAGAAATGTATTTAAAGTAGTTTAAATCACCATCTCACTTTGATTTACATCATAAGGAACCTGCCAGAATTTGACTAATTGATGCATTGTAAAAAGGCTGAGAGAGAAATGAGTGTAATTTGAGTCCAAGTTTGTTGTAGTGGTAAAGGTGCTAGCTAGGGGTAGGTTCCACTTACCTTTACTACCGGTTCACAGTGGGAGTGCATGTGCAGATCACCCATGATGACATCATGGTAGATGGGCGGAGCCTCCCGCCGGTTTTACTACCAGTTCTATAGAACCGGACCGAACCAGGAGCAACCCACTACTGGTGCTAGCCTAGAACCAGGTGACCATGAATCTACTCCCACCTTAGGCATAAAAGCTGGCTGGGTGACTTTGGGCCAGTCAGTCTCTCTTATCCCAAGCACTTCACTGGCTGTTGTGTGGAAAAAGAGGATGAGAAAGGAGTATCATATGCGTTTGCCATCTTGACTTAAGATAGGAATTTGTTAAAGGTAACTGTAGCATCACAGAATCATGCAGTTGGAAGAGGTCATATAACTGAGTCCAACCCATGTTTCCATAAAGGAATCAAAATAAAGTAGTCCTTATGCATGGTTATTAAGCCTACACTTTTCATTGGGCAGCATGCCATCTCACTAGGAACTTGGTTCAACTCTGGAATTCCATTTACAGTTCACTGGAATCACATCTGCATTCTTGATCACTACTGACTGCTATCCCAATTTTATGTAATAAAAATATTTATTCTCAGCTACGAATCTGGAGAAAGAACCAAACTCCCGCTCACTCAGATATGCCATGTTGGTTTGATATATTATTGTCAGTCTCAGCAATGAAAGAATATAAAAACATCACACTTATCTCATACACTTAGATGACCAAAAGAACTTGGACTGTATTTCAGAAGGCATTGTCTCCAAGAATGAACTTGGACTCACCCAAAAGCAAATGTTTGCTTATAAAGGCAACTTCCTGGCAAACACAGATGCTCATAGTCCCTAAGGTTTTTGCATCTTCCATAGGATATAATTTTTTAGGCTGTTTTTCTTCTGGCATTATTGATTAAATGGCCTTATCTCTGCAATAGAAAGTGAAGTTTGACAAATTCTGTGCTAAGTGATATTTACTAACCCTTCAAAGATTGACAGGGCTGAGTAAGTGACTGGGTAGAGTTGGGACTATTGTCATAAAAACATGTTAAAAACAAGGCATTTATTCTGGGTGTGAGATAAAGAAGGTACACATTAGGGCAGTGATGGCAAACCTTTTCAGCAGTGAGTGCCCAAACCAGAACGTGCATGCGCCAGAACCCAAGAAGCTCAAAGAGCTCGTCTTCTGGTTTCTGGCATGCACATGTGCCCCGGCCAGCTGGTCTTCGTGCATGCCGGAGCCCCAGAAATCCGAAGACCAGCTGGCCATGTGCATGCGCGCACCAGTCACCTAGTCTTCTGGTTTCTGGGGCTCCAGCATGCGCAAAGATCAGCTGGCTGGCACGCATGTGCACGCCAGAAACCAGAAGAGTAGCTGCGATGGCGTCCATGCCCACAGAGAGGGCTCTGCGTTCCACTTCTGGCACATGTGCCATAGGTTCACCATCATGGCAGTAGGGAAACCATCCCCATGAATGTCTGAACCCAGTCCATAGACTTGCTGTAGTGACAAAATGTACTGGAAGAACTGTGAAAAGTGTGAAGTGTTGATGCAGAGTCTCTGCTATACAGTAAAAAAAAAATCGTCCATCTAGTAAAGCATTTTGTCTTCCTTTCTTTCCGTTAGGTACAGTTATCCCAGAAGGACTATACTGTATAATGCAAAATAAAAGGATTTCATACTTCTAAGCAGACTTGAAGAACTGTTTTTATTTTATCTATAGTACTGATCTTGGGAATGTTCCAAGATAGTTTAACCATTTGTGGGTTATTCCGTGAGTAGGAAATCCCTTTCTTACTATTTTTATGATTAAAATAGGATGTGTGTATGTGTGTATACACATTACTATTCATAACGTGGTTCTTTTTATTCAGGGTAAAAACAACGACAGGCAACAGTAAAAAAGAAATAAAACTATAATAAACTAATAAAATTTAACTTATGAGATAGAAGAAAAAAAAAACATCAGATGGATATCAATATTGAACACATGCACATCCCATTGCTCTTCATGGGTTTGGTCAGTCGAAAAGTTCACATAATGCTTTGTTGGATAGAAAAGATATAATTAAGTTACCTGCATTAGTCCTAGATATGCCCCATGTGGCATTCCCTGTCTCAAGTTTGGCACACTTTGGCCAATAGGACACATTATCCAGCTGCATAAATTGATCTTTGGACAAATAGCCTTATCAGACATATTAGGAAGTATCTGTTCAGGACATAGTAATTAGCATCAACACAAGTTGGTTGCACATCTGTTATTTCCCCCTTCCCACTTCTTGCCTTCGTCATCCTTTTGTGTCTATGAATCTCTTGGTGCAGCACCCTTAATTTTCTTTCATGCTCAGCTTATTCAGTCTTTCCTCTTTTGTTTGGTGTATTTATATCTGCTGCATAAATTGTTCTTCCCCTAATCTTTTCCTCTTCAATACTTTTCCAGCTGATTGGTGTATATGGGCATAGGTCCATTGCAGCAAACAGAAGCTCAGCCTGTAAATCCTTACACTAAATCCTCCTCTCTCTAAGGAGGAATCTCTTGCCGAGTCTGCTGCTCCAGAGTGATGATGAGATTCTAAGAGGAAACTTGCCCGTCAGAAATCCTGACCAATCAGCACAATCTAGGGGTGGGGTTTTAAGCATACGCTGAAAGTTGCTTGGAGGCTGGCAAGACCATCTCTTCAGTGTTCGGTTAGTTGCTGTTTCCAGCTCTTGCACAGCAGCTTCAGCAGCTAACCATCACTGAATCCAGGGCAACCAGTGGGGCCAGGCAACTTTCTGGAGGAGGAGAGAGATCAGAAAGATCAGTGTCGGTGTGAAAGAGTTGACAAATCTGTAGCACGAAGATGATGGCATGTACAGAGATGCTGACAATGTGTTTGCTCTCTGCCAAACATGCTTACCACATGAAAGCTACAGAGACCCCACAGCACTATGACAAGGGATTAGCAATTTTTCACGATGTAAGTAGTTGCATAGTGCATGCTTTCTATATTTTGTTCATAGAGTGGTTTTAGCTTGGGCTGTCAACAATATCTGTATATATGTATATTAGACCTGACGTTCTTCTCCCCAGTAGTTCCCATTCGAGCTTTCTGAAATGTTGTAGCATAAAACTCCAATTTTTTAAAAAGAACTTATTAAGCATCAAGAAAGAAAGCAAACAAAACTCTTACATTTCTGCTTAGAAACTCTCCATTCTATACTTTTGCAGCGAAATGTGTATCTGTATACACAGCGCAGAGATTACAAGCCAGGAAAGTCAAAAAATGAATGTTAAAAAAGGGAGGTAAAAGAACTTAGTTCCCATCTTCCCTATAAATATAGTCTATGATTTTGAGTAACTGGTAGTTGATAGGAGGGCTTTCCTTCCTAAAATGGGACTGTGAGTGCACTGTGTCTTTTAGGTCTGTCCTGAAATATTTCAGATCCATTCATTTTTGCCCCCATTGTCCTGAAACTAATTTATATTTCTTTCTGACCCTAGTTTTAAAATAGAAATGCTAAATAAAATCAAATTTATGCATTTTCTTTTATGCTGTAGCCCAGTATTAATAAATGTGATTAATAAGAGAAAATGGATAGACGTTGATAGAAAGTCATGAAATATTCAGGTTTCATTTTTGACAAGTGGGATTGCAATTGCAGCAACCAAAATATGTAAATTAATAAAGCATTATATCTGCTTATACAAAAGTTAGAAAATCCAGATGTTTTAGAGAACTCTCAACATCTGTTGGCTGGAGATGATGAGTTGAAGTCCAAAATCTATCAAGGATATCAGCTTTCCACCAGGTATCAGCATTATAGGCGATGTAGATCCAAAGAAATCATGGCATGACTCCTTGTAGGCATAGCCATGTTGCAGCAAAGAATTTTGAAGCGTTTTGAAGAATGTTAATATTTGTCTGGATATAATAAAAACATGCACTTGTTAACACCTGATATAAACTGCAATAGATTAAGATGTATTTTTTTTAACCTAGTAGTTTTTAATCAGCTAAATGAGAACTTTTTTTTCAGGAGATAAACAAGAAGAGGAAGCACTAATTACTATAAAATTATACAATTATCAGTAGCAAATTGTGTTTGTGTATTGGGTACTGAATGTACCCAAGGACTAAATCATATGTTATATGAATGAAGGATGAAGAAAGAGACTAGTAGGATTCAGACTGTATCAGAAGTGAGCAAGGCAGGGAGCTTACAACAAAGGTGCAAGGTGCCACTTCACAAAGTTTCCTGTCTTCATTTAAGAATAAAACACATTTCATTGTCAGTGAAAGAATGGCCTTTCTAAGGGCTGACATTCCAAATTTTAGACCATTTAAGGGAGAGAAGGGCCTATAAGGTTTAATTTTCAAGACTAGAATTACCTCAACCACTGCAGTTAATTAATACATTAAAATTCCTTTCATTCTGGAAGTTTCTGGCACACAAATCTGTGTTGCCTTGAGGTTCCATCTCAGATGTTGCCCAGGTTTTTTTTCTGCCCATTTTATGATCATTTTTGTGAGCTCTTTCATCCCTAGAACTGCTGGCACAGAAAAGGCAATAAAGATTTTGTAAAGCTTTCCAAATGTTCAAAGTGCTTTATGTGATAAATAACCGAGATGCTGTATGCCTAATATTTGTAAATCATTTTTTTGGTTACAAATGCTAATCTAGGTTTATAATACCGAGCTAGGGAAAGCCTGCAAAGTATGGCTTCTGAATTCTTTCCAACATCTTTACCTGGAGTGATCATACAAAGTGTTAGAATATATGAGAGTTTATGTTTTTACTCTATTCATATACTGTATCTGTGCACGCTGTGGGTAGGTGTGCACTGGGAAGGACAGAGCAGGTTGTCTACACTTTACTCTAGATCAAGGCTGTCTAATCTCGGCCACTTTAAAATCTGTGGACTTCAATTCCCAGAATCCCTCAGCCAGCATGGCATGGCATGGCAAGGGTGGCTAGGGAATTTTGGGAATTGAGGTCCACAAGATGACAAATTTAGCATGAAGATGATGGCATTTACAGAGGCTGAGTGGGGATATCTGGGAGTTGAAGTCCACAAGTCTTAAAGTGGCCAAGGTTGGACACCCCAATCTAGATCATGTGACTAAGAGGAAGAGGAGAAATAGCAGCAGCAATCTTAAGATGCAGCCCCACTCCCAAGGAATGCAGAAGAATGTTTTTCTCACAGCTGCCAACCAGATTCCCATCCCCCTTCCCTTGCCATTTTCAGAGACTGTCTTTCTTTTGCTGGCTTAACTCCTGTGACGGCAGACAGATGGACAAACTCTTTTACACAATTTAATTCCAATAGGAAAGAATAAAAATGTGCATTACGATAAACGTAAAAACTGAACAACTACAAATCACGAAGTAATAGCAATTGTTGTTCTGTACGATGCTTTCAAGTCTGAAATACTATTTGGGAAAATAATGTAATGTGTTTTAGTTATGTACTCTTTATATCATCATCATCATCATCATCATCATTGATGATGTTTCTATGCTTGTGTGTTGCCCAGAATCTGCAGGTTACAAAACTGTAAGATACATACAGAAATAATACAGGTAATCCTCAATTTACAACCATTCATTTAGTGACCATTCAAAGTTAAAATGGCACTGAAGAAAGTGACTTACACCAGTGGTGGGATTCAAATTTTTTTACTACTGGTTCTGTGGGCGTGGCTTGGTGGGCATGGCTTGGTGGGCGTGGCAGGGGGAAGTTACTGCAAAATCCCCATTTCTTCCTGATCAGCTGGGACTCGGGAGGCAGAGAATAGATGGAGGTGGGGGCAGTCAGAGGTGGTACTTACCAGTTCTCCGAACTACTCAAAATTTCCACTACTGGTTCTCCAGAACTGGTCAGAACCTGCTGAATACCACCTTTACTTATGACCATTTTTCATACTTACGACCATTGCAGCATCACTAGTCATGTGATCAAAATTTGGACACATGGCAACTGGCATGTATTTAACTTAATAATTGCAGTAATTCACTTAACTGTGACAAGAAAGGTCATAAAATGGGGCAAAACCCACTTAACAACCGTCTTGGGCTCAATTGTGGTTGTAAATTGAGGACTACCTGTAGTTGTCATATATGATAAAATGAATAATGATGTAAAAGGCTTTTATGCAGTTGATACATTTGCTCCATAATAGTGTAAGGATGGCTTCTTTTCCTAGCCCAGATATAGAAGAGTCTGCCTGTATTTCCCCAAACTTTTCTCCTAGCCTGTTTTATCCTTGACATTCATGATCGAGTAGACATTTCTGAAAAGATCAACTTTTATTAAAATTTACATGAATTCATTTATAATTCCATCCAGAACCAGAATTCTGTAATTGTGTGGATGTTTAGCCAAAGCTGGTAAAAATTTCACCAGAGAACTTTAATGGGGAAGTATCACAAATTGGATGAGAAAAACATGGTGGCACCCTCCATTTTCTCTTCCTTTAATATGCCATAATGTAACTTTAGATGGGAGTTAACATGTTAAAATAAGAGCTCATTCTTTCATCAGTTAGTGATAATTATTAGTTGGACGCCTGTGAGCTTTGCCTAGGGTGAAAAAAAATACTTTTTGCTAGGTGTTTAATTTTAAGCTCCTAATAAAATAAGATAAAAGATGTAAGCTTTAAAATTCTTCTGCACTCATATTTTTAAAAAAATATGGTGAACATTTGACAAATACTTTTGCAGCTAAGTTGTTCAATTTATCACTGCATTGTTAAATTATTATGTTTCAAACACTTAAGACATTTTTTTTATATAAATAAATGTAGGCTTGAAATTTGGTGCATATTTATCTTGGAGTTACACTTCCTGTATACAACCGGAATTGCTTTCCAAGGGAAAAGTTCTAGCATTATACTTTTAAGAATTACAAGAATGTAGTGATTCTGACAGTTCCAAACTTTTGTTAGTACAGTATCTTCCCTACTTGTGAGTACAAGCGGGAATCAGTTTTTTGTGTTTGATTCCATGGTACAGGTAATAGATTAAAGCCTTGTCTATAACTATTTAAATGCAAAGCCGGTAAAAGTCAGACATTTTACTCTAGTTGCATCAATGCTGTGAAGAATTGCCAGTTTTATTTTAGAATCTCTCTCTTTTAGAAACTGGTTTAACTTTATAATCAAGAGGTATCAGTTGCAAAAATGTTGCCACCCATTGAAGCAAGTTTATCAGATTTTGATATTTGGAGAAAATTAAACACAGATTTCTCTTTGAGAAAGTGCATAGAATAGTTTCTTCTTTCATATAAGTGATTTAAAAGTTGCCTATGACCATAAATACTGGGCAATATCTATTGGAAAGAACTTAAGAAATGGCTCAATTTTAAAAAGAAAATAATTTTAAAGAAGCATAATAACAAACCATTAGGAACTATATGCATCCACAGATAAAAGAGGCAACAGTACAATAAGCTACTTAATAAATAATTATTATTTTACCAAGCAGTATCCGATTGCAACAAAATTTAAGTTAAACATTTTTAGATGTATAGCAGATGGTCCCTATTGAGCAGTTTCATATTCTAGAAATGTCAGGATTGGAAAATGAGCGTATAATTCTATACAAACGTAAATAGAAGTAAATTATCTGAATACATAGATATATTCCTGTAAAGTACATTAAATTATCTTACTTGGCTAGAAGCAGAAGTAAAGTAGTGGTTATTAGTAGCAGTTAATATAGTAGTTGATGTAGCATTTAGGAACAGAAGGTATTTAAAAAGATTTAAAGGAATTTAAAAATATATGGCATCTAAAAATTAAAGTAATTTAAGTATTAGCTCAAATACAAAAATTTCAATATCTCAAAGTTATATTTTCTATGGTATAGAAAGATCTTGCAAAAACATAATATAAATAAACTAACAAAAAGTTCATATACAAATTAAAACAATAACAAACCATTAATAAATAAAATTAACAAAACACACTGAAACATCAATGATGAATAAAGGTATGCTGTTGAGTCAAATGGAAATAACTGAGTATTTTTTAAAAAATGGAAGACAATTTCTATAGAAAGCTCTTTAAATTATCTATGAGAAAGAATTATCTTCATTGACATAATGGAAGGGGAGCCATGCAAGTCTATGGTGGCTAAAAAAACTGAAGGAGTCTGATTGTACCATTTCAGACCAACAAATGTTATTTAAAAAGTTTGTTCTTTTCTTTCTTTTCTTCTTTTTTTCTTTCTCTTTCTTCTTTTTAATGAGCTGCGGTTCACTTAATCAGAAACAGAGTAGCTAGACCAATGAAGGATTTAAATTAGGATGCCTAGAGATGGGCAAGAAAATAGGTTAACCAGCCTTTTAACTTTTCTTGTCATAGTGACTGTGAGAATGCATTGTACTAAGCCATAATGAGATTTATTTTGGGTTGGGTCTTTTGGGAGTTTCAGTCCAATACAGTATATCAACAGAGAGTTGGGCTATTTTATTATCTAAAACTGAAGAGATAGTAATGGCTACCAGAGGGATATTGTCTCTTGGATTAGGACTAATTAATCCATTCTCTCCATGGTGATGTTTGTAAGATAACAAGATAATTAATGATAATGGGGTTATACATAGCTCCTTTGTTGAGGTAAAAGTATAAGCGGGATGAAAATTAATAGAATAGCAGACAGTTTATGATGATCTTAGGGTTTATAAGAGGTGTGTTTCCAAATGTTTGCACTCTCCTACATAGAAGTTATGGAGAAGGGAAATTCACTAGCTGTATATGTGAATTTTCCTTGGAATGGGAAAACATTTTTTGGGGGACAATTTGTTTTTGGAAAGGTCCAGAAGCTATTTCATGTTATCATGTTGTATGTTATCACAAGGAAAATTCAAATGCTGCTGAATTCATATCCATTTCCATGATGTTTTCTTGGCAGTAAAACAGATACAGTGTGCTTCCTTCCAGGATGTCTTCTTAATTCTAATCTATAGCTCTGAAATTTCTTATAGTGATTATCTAAATTCAAAACAAGTTCAAGTACACTTAATTTTGGGGTCATTTACTGAGATTAGTTAGATGCTACAAAGTAGATGGGAATATTCTTCAAAGATGACAGCCTCTCCTAATATGGCTTTATTAATCTATTTTAGCCATTTATCAATAGTTAAAAAGATTATAATATAAAACAGAACCAGTTTGGTCTAGTGGTTAAGGCATCAGGCTAGAAAGCAGGAGTGAATGAATTCAGGTTTTGCCTTAGCTATGAAAGCCAGCTGGGTGACCTTGGGCTAGTCACTCTCTCTGAACCTTACCGACCTCACAGGGTTGTTGTTGTGGGGAAAAATATGGGGAGGGAGGTGTGTTGGATATATTCAAAATAATAAAATTATGATTTTAGTATATTGAACAAATATATTCAAGTAATTTATTTAGGAAATGATTTCTATTTTCTTTTAAATTGGAAAGATCAAGAAGACATGTTAGAATAACAAGTAAAATCACACTGTAGATATTAGAAGTACAAAAGACAAACAGAAGAAAACATTTAAGTCCTGGCTAGGGTTCTTGTGTTTTTAGTGGGTTTTTTAAAATTTGTTTTGCATAGCTATCATGAGAAGAATTTGCTAGATAAAGAATGGATTTGTGCAAAGTGGATGTGGGAACACAAAAGGTTTTTAAATTAAAGTGGAGAAAGAGCTCTAAAGGGATTTTTGAAGACCTTGAAAATTTATTTCCTGTATACAACAATTGGATGGAAAGAGTCAACAACAGATAAAAAGAAATAAAATGCATGCACTCCTACTTGACAAAGAAATTGCTCTGAATGCATAGGGAAGCTTC